>OZ034967.1:30916963-31516963 GCA_964030785.1 Siderastrea siderea
AAGGATCTCCCTCAGTTTGTTATGCGTGACAACCCCCATAATTTCCAGTGTTGCCCCATAATCTCCTCCACTTCAGCTTGATTAACAGCTGCATTTGCAACCAATAATATCAACTTCAAGTTTCTTAGTATTACAAGGCAACCCATACGTCTTCTACAATGTTATTCAATGGTTTGTTGTCTTCAACTTCATTCCTTGCAGATAGACTGTCACTCCATGGTCTGACAATTTTCAATCTCACTGATGCATCTGTGCTCCCCCTCATGATGAATTCAGATTGTGACGTTTTTAGGGCGTGCACAAACTCCTTGGCTTCCTTCATACTTTGGAAGCTGAGAAAATAGTGAATGGCTACTCCTCAAGGTTATGGAGGCCTGGCTGTTCTCAAGGCATGATTAAGGATCTTGTCCATTCTCCCAAATTGGACATCAGATAGTGGGTAGCAAATATGCAAGCCATACTCCAATCTGCTTTGTACTGTGGCTCTTACAAGGCTTACAAGGCTAACTAGACTGCTCAGCTTGATGCTCTGCCTAGCAACAGCATATCCCACCAAGAGATTTTTTTCCCTTGTTGATGTTGTCACTGATAAGCTTAACCATAGTTGGCTGACAATCTGTAACTTCACCAAGGTATGTCACAGTTTCTCCTGCATAAGTAAGTCATGGTTAACCGGGTGTCACAGCAGATTTGGACCCTCCCGCGGATTTGGACCCCCCGGTCCATATCCCTAGCGGATTTTGGACCCCCCGGTCCAAATCTGCTAGCAGATATGGACCCCTTCTCGCCGATTTGGACCCCCCTGAAAACGCGTTCTATTGAGTAAAATTGTTTTTTGTAGCTGTTAAAGATACAAAATAAAAATATTGAAGCAGTTTTTCTTTTCAAATAATCTTTAATACTTTGGGTAAAAGAGAACCTACAACGCTACTTTGTATCGATAATTTTTAAAAACTGAACTTTCTTGAAGATATCTTACAATATTTTCTAGCATAACTGACTTAAAGCGAATTTATAAAGCCGCGCTAAGAATTTATAAAGCCGTCTTTACATTTATTTCTTCATTCCGCAGTTCAAATATATGAATATCATATATTCATAATTTCATCTTCATCTTCCCCGGGTATATTACGAACCAATTTCATGACCAGCTCCCAGTTGCCTTGTTAGCTCAATTGGTTAGAGCGCTGCTCCGGTATCGCAGAGGTCAGGGTTCGAGTCCCGGCAAGCCTGATTTTTTCAGGCTTTCTTTTCGCAACTGCATAAGTTGCGTTAATAACTGCGAGGATCGTCTTTACATTTATTTCTTCATTCCGCAGTTCAAATATATGAATATCATATATTCATAATTTCATCTTCCTCTTCCCCGGGTATATTACGAACCAATTTCATGACCAGCTCCCAGTTGCCTTGTTAGCTCAATTGGTTAGAGCGCTGCTCCGGTATCGCAGAGGTCAGGGTTCGAGTCCCGGCAAGCCTGATTTTTTCAGGCTTTCTTTTCGCAACTGCATAAGTTGCGTTAATAACTGCGAGGATCGTCTTTACATTTATTTCTTCATTCCGCAGTTCAAATATATGAATATCATATATTCATAATTTCAAAAACAATAGTATTTGACATCAGCTTGCTGCGGTAATTGGAGGGATGGAGTAGCAAGCGTACTTTAAAAGGGTGCACAATGCGATTCTCAACCAAGAGGTGTTACGTTTCTTCACCAAGATTGAAAAGTGAAATTATTTCGGTACTTCATATGCAAATAAAAGCGTGAGTTTTTACAATTACATAGGGGTCCAAATCCGCGAAGGGCTCCAAATCCGCTGGCGGATTGGCTCCCCCGGGGGTTCATATCCGCTAGTGAATTTGGACCGGGCGGTCTAAATTGGGGGGGTCCAAATCTGCTAGGACACCGGCACAAGGTGACAGGCATCCAACCTGAGATATTACCGTTTTTGGAAAACTACAAAGTTTTCCTTTGGTTTAGCCTCCCAACATGATAAATCGGCCCCAGATGATTTTCAGACTTGATATTATGTCAGTATGCTATTTCATTAATCCTTATCCAATTAACAAGACTATTAAGAGAAAATCTGGCTGATCTAAACCTAATTTAAATTAGTTTCTTTTGCAGAAGTCAAGTGATTATGTTTTGATGGCTAACAAAGTTTTCTTACCCTAATTAAGTTTAATTAGAATCTTTTTACTGAAAAGTCAATGGCTGATACGTGTATTGTAAGTTAAGGTGGCTGTCCTTTTGGCTAATTTTGTTGTGACAGTTATGAATTTAGTGGCTGCGTTCAGGTTTTTTGCCTTGCAGAAAACTATCAACTGCTTTCCTGCAGTTTCACCGTCAGTCTTTCAGAGATGATATTTGCAGGTGGCATCCTTAATAAAAAGCATCTTCTCTGGATTAAGGGGTTGCTTTCCCCCAACCCCTCTTTCGTTTCTGAAGTGGTGTATTAATTTCACTGCAAATTTTTTGGTCAAATCCTCATCTGCCTTTAAGGGTTGCTGTGGCATCTTGGTCGTAAAGGGTTGGATATGAACCTCTGCTGCTTGATTGATTGCTGAAGTTAGGTGATTGGCAGGTGGTGGGGTCTCGTGTACATGTACTCCAGTTGGTACCTTGATCAAGATTTCAAGCTTCTAGAGAAAGAGAAAGACACTTTTTTATCCTGGTGATTTAGTTGCTAAATCCAAGTAGCGGAATTTGGACCATGGATGTTAAACTTTCCTCTATTATGCAAAAGTGGTTGTGGTGAAGGATGAATTTCTCATCACCAAAAAGATTACAAGATCACAACACGGTCAAAATGGAAAAACAATCATGCCGTGATTAACGAGTAGTTGCATGAATGTCAGTTGACCAAGCAAAATCATCAGACATCGAGAAACTACAGGTTTCCTTTTCGCTTGGTAATTACCAGTATAACAAAATCAAAATAACCTATGGGCTGCTTTTCTTGCTGGAAATTAACCAAGATACATTTGTTTTTCAAAAAAGTAGCATTTTACAAATCACTTGCATTTGTGTGTCTGAGAGTCCCAAACATACGTGAATGAGTGTTAAAATGTTCACAGCATCGTCAAATGAGATGTCTACATCCTCAAGGTTTCAATCCATATATTCTTTGATTAGAATTTGGTTTGGTTCCATACGTAACGTGTTTCTGGATTTTAAGTAAGAGTCATTTTCCCAGCAACACTGGCATGGCAGACCTATTAATCTATTGGTAGAGTTTGAAGTTTGGCTTTTCCTTGCTGGTTAGTTGGTGTTAAGGTTCAACCATGCTACGATGGCACTGTGGTCCGACAAGTAGGACGGCTGTCTAACATCAAAATTGGCAACATTTAGAAATGTGCACTGATTGCATATAATTATGTAATAAATGACGCTTGTCCCATTTTTCTCGTGAAAGGTGGGTCTGTGTAGGGTATTTCCATTAACTCTTCCATTAAGTAGTCTTAGATGAAGGTTTTTGCAAATTTCTAATAGTTTTTTTTCCCATGACTTTTTAATACATTATCAAAACTATTTCTTTGGGCTGGCTTAAAAGCTGATTTTGAGTGATCATTAGTAATTATGCTGTTTCCCTATTGTGAGACCCCATAAAGTCCCCCATAGGAATTACTGATCCTGTCGAAGAAAAATGTACCATGTCTTGCTCTAGCTGATCAAAACTTTTAAGATTGAAACATTTTGAGTTACATGGAGGTATATACACCTTGCAAACGTAAATATCCTTCACTGAAGTTAAGAAACCTTTCTCGATTTTAAACCATAAAAAATTGAGTCGTTTTCGTGATTGAAACATTTTTATGGAGCTTGTTCTTGTAAAATAAAGCTATTCCTCCAGAGTTCTGGCCACCTTTTTTTTGCCTGGTTAGGAGTGGAGCATTGAACAAATGATTTATATCCAGCTATTTCCAAATCAGAGCAATTGCCAATCTCGGTTAGTATTATAAAATCAGAATTATTAATAACGCTCAAAAAATCAATATTTTATAACTTGTGTCTGAGGTATTTGGAAGATAGTCCATTGATATTTCAAGCACAAATGGACAAGTTGCTTGAAAGGTCGTGGTGATCTCTAATGATAGACTGCTAAATTACTTACTCATTATACTGGTATAAAATGTATCCTACTTACCAAAGTAAGGGTCTAATGTTCAAATGAGGTTGCTTGGTTGCCTATCGGAATCATTTTACAAATCATAGAAAGGATATGATTTCCTGAGGCATTGGTGTATTCGTTACACTGCTGGAGGAGCGAGTCTTCATGGGCAGCTTCCATTTTTGCAGCTTGCATAAGCGTTTGATGTGGTGCGTTGGGATACTGATCTGGTGCAGTTTGGTATGGGGCTGGGGGTGTCCGTTGCTGTAGTGTTTTTGCTGTGACCTGAGTGATTTGTTCACGCGTTTCACTTAAATGATCTAAATCATCTTTACTCAGCTGCTAGTTTTGTCGAGGGAGATTGGGGTTCAATAAATCTAGCAAGGTCAACGATTTTCTCTCCTAGCTGCTGTGGTTCATCGGTTGAAAGATTGTTTGTCCCAAGATGTAGTATAATCTCATCTGGTTCACAGCGTATAAAAGGTTTCACAAAGTCAAACATGTCATCTGCAGTACAACCACTAAACGATTTAGAAGTGACATGTTTCTCCTTTAAAAGTGTCCTACCTATGATATTACAAGTCATCGAGTCACCAAGGATGACAACTGACTTCTTCTGCAGTTAGATGTTTCAGCATTCACATGGTTCTTATTGGTTTTTTTGTCACTCTGTTTTAGTTTCTTCGATCCAGCTTGACTCCACTCAGAGTCTTGTCAAGCAGTTTCCCAGGAGGGTTTGTTGGTATGCAAATTAGTTTCCCGAGTTGCATGTTTGCTTTTCTTTTCAATTTCACTATTTAGAAGTTGTAAAGCCATTATTAAACTTTTATTTTCTTCATGGACAGCTTTTGTTTCCTGTTTTAGAGTCATCATGCTTTTCTAGATTGTGTAGCCTTCATTTTAGTTCCCTCTTTTCAGCTTGAAGTCTGGTTTCCTGTGATGTTCCCGCTGGTGAAAAATTTGAACTTCTTAGTAGAAAGATCCTCAGGTCAGACTTTGCGAATTTTGTGTCTAAACTGCTCGCTTACCCCATGGATTATGGTATCTATAAGCTTAGAACATCCCAATTGATTATTTCCATCCAAGTCTTCAGCTCTCCTGCCTGGAGTCACAGTTTCATCTTTTCCATCTTTTCTTTTATCGTGGTCGCCATCACTTTCGGAGAAGTTAGTTTGGATGTTTGATGCTGGAGTTTGAACCTGTCGCTCGCCACTTGTACTTGCAATTTCCAGTAACTTCTTGGCACACGTCTTGGCACACGTTTGGCGCACGAGAAACATGTGCAAATTGTAGGATTAGTAAAATTTATTTCACCCAAATTGTTGCGCTGCGATGCGTGGCAGCACACTCATGTGCCAAACAGGCGGCTTGGGACTCGCCAGTTCAAATTTGCATCGAAAACTGCATTGCTGAGATGCCTTTGAGTAAGCAACTTGTGCAGATCATAGGCAAAAACAAATTTTCCATCAGATTCGAAAGTTTGTGCTGGATTTTAAGGGTCAGTTCGCGGACTCGAATGAGTCAATATCAGGCCAAATCAAACTACAAAGACTGTTCTTTCGGAAACCAGGATTCTTTTCTCAAAGACACAAGGTTAAGTGTATTAATTTTGGCGAAATCCCAAGCCGGTCGGAAATTTGAGGCTCTTGAAGTGGCACACCTTGTGAGTATATATACATTTAAAGAGTAAGTCAAACTTCAAGTTTCTGAAACCGCCTCCCGGAGCTTTAAATCGACAAACCAAGCACATAATAACATACATTGACACAGTGTTCATGTTTCTAAGCGTTTTTATTTGACTTTCATCCTTTCAAAATGCCTTAAAGTGGTACTATGATCAAAAAATCACTTTTATTTTTTCTTCGGATTTCGAAACTATGTTTGTTAAACACTCCCCTAGCGAAATTATAAGCGTTAATTTTGAGAAGAAGACTGTTAATTTATACTGCAATTTTCCGGTTTAATGGTCCGTCATTATTACACCAGAAAGGATACAATGATGTCATACACTCAAGAGCTGTAAAATGTAGTGTGTGAACGCGGCTTACAAATTATGCAAAACACGAGTTTGAGAGTGTGAAAGCTCAAAACTCCCGTGCTGCATACTAAATAAGGCACTTTCACACACACTGCATTCTACATCTCTTGAGTGTATGACGTCATTGTATCCTTTCTGGTGTAATAATGGCGGACCATTAAAACGGAAAATTGCAGTTTAAATTAACGGTCTTCTTCTCAAAATTAAGGCTTATAATTTCGCTTGGGGAGTGTTTAATAAACATAGTTTTGAAATCCGAAGAAAAAATAAAAGTGATTTTTTGATCATAGTAGCACTTTAATTGTCGTATTCACAAAATGCTTTGTACACAACCGAAGCGGCCATTAATATTCAGCTAGCACAGGTCTGCAACACAAACAGAGGATGGTAAGCCTGTGATTTGAGCTCTTCAATCTCTCCCAGCCATTTAAACTTAGTTTTATGCCCAGTTTTAGTGACTGGAAGGTACCTGTGTTGTTCACTAAGTTGACTTATGCCGGATGTCACCGAGAGTTTGAAAACACGTTCCTATTGTTCAGCCATGATGGATGGCTGGATCGATTGATCATCAATCAATCGAAACACCCTTGGCAGCCAGTATGCTGAATATAGGCTAGATAATTTTACAATTTGGTACTACAATATCGTTAAAGGGGAGACTAAAGATAAAGTACAAATTAGTTCAAAACTCATTAATAATTCATAAGCCATTAACCTATCAAATGATCAATAATACGTCACATGCATTGACTTTATATTGATAAAAACCTCTTCCTTATTAGTATGCAGTGTTTTATCAGATGTAAAGTCACTGCACGTGATTTATGAATATTAATTATCATCACATCAACTGAAACAACAAATAGTGGGTGAATATTTAATGTTCTTTAATTTATACACAGTAAATTTACTTTTGTACAAAATTAATAGTACAGTTGTTAAATACAGATCCAGGAAAATTCTGTATTACATTACTACCGTAATCTGGTAAAGGCATATTAGACAATACATCATCTGAAATTTCGAAATTTAGATCAGCTGGCAGAAGCACCTCCATGTCGTTTCCCATAACCTCTGCGTTTGACCCTTTGCCCGTAGTCTCCAAATTTTCAGGGGGGCCTAAAATATTACTAACCTGGTGCTGTTGCACAAAACTTGATTTTCCTCTCTTCCTCGGCATTTTTAGGCTTCCAAAAAGCCCTGGAAGAGGACGCCATGTCCTCTTCGTTCAGTTCAAAACACGTGTGAGATTTGATTTTCTTGCATACTAATTTCCGACGTTATATTTTTTTCGTATGTTAATTTCCAACGTTCACAAAAGCATCGACGTTATCAACTCTATTGGGACACGCTTATCTAGGAATGTCTTTGAAGCCGTTCAATAAACTCGCAGTTCGTGCTTTATCAAGTCTAAAACACTCGGCTGCGCCTCGTGTTTTAAACTTGATAAAGAACTCCTGCTCGTTTGTTAAACATTACATAAATACAAAAAATATAGTAAAATATCAACTATAGAGTAATAAAATCCAAAAAGCCCTCATAGGATAAGGGAGCCAATTACAGCTGAACTAGGTACACGTATATTACAAAGCAGAGTTCATGGTGTTGAACATGGTAAAACTTCTTTGGAATCTATTCGTCTTCCACATTGGCATAGAGAACATGCGTGTGTGTTTTAAAGACCTAGGACAGCTACTGCATGCAGAAAGTTTGGTTTATTACGATGCCCCCAACCAGCATGGATAAGCTCTATTTGGTTCATTCACAGTCCTTTGTTAGGAGCAAAGGCATGGGAAATAAATGCTCTCCTGTCATGCCATCATGACAAAAGGACAGATGCTTTTCCTTTAGAAAAGACAAAAGACATCATGACAAACGAACGGATGCTTTGTGGGGCAATTTTTCTTCCACTTCTTTTCATCTTGCCACGCAGTAACTAGTTTCTTTTTATCTAACGAAAAGTCAAGTTTCAGGGATTAAAACATCCATAAATGCATATTTGGGCATGAACTCCCCCACCATTATAGCAAGTTGAGTTTATTATGAGAAATGAAAAAAAACACCTATGATTACTTTCCCCCCAAGGGCTAACTTCAAACAAGAAATGAAGTGAAGATTATTTTGACCATTTCCAATTTTGCTCAAACCTTAGCGTCATTTGCTCATAATTGATTATAATCAAATTAAATGTCATACCTAAAGTGGCATATGTTTGCATTTCAGTCTATTTATTTTTCAAAGTAAAGTGGGGTGGGTTGGAGTTAGTTCTATCTCATCCTCGTGGGCACATTCCTGAGATAGAGTATCTGGGTGACCAGTGTGTTTGTTAGAAACATGTTACAAGAAGGACTTCCATTTTGCTAAAATCAAATTTTGAAAACCAGTCTGTGCGGAATTGTAACACCAAAAGATGTGGTTTTTCACTGCCTTTATCCTCTCACCAATAACCCCACAACCCTTCTCTTTACTAGTGGCCAACAGTTTCTTGACAACCCCTTTTCCAATGTGCCACTGGTCAAAAAGGTGAGTCACAGAAGGATTGCACTCTTTGATCCACTTAGCAATCCCTCTGTGGTGGTCAGAAACGAAGAACTATTGCTAGCCGCATCACTTTTTGTAAGTAATCGAAGCAAAACTTGGCGCCTTCAAGCTCCACAGCATTACTACTTCCAGTTTGATTAGCCTGTAGAAAAGAAAGATGTATTCAATTGTGTTGTCATGTTTTGCCTGAAATGTGTAATCCTACTATATTTCTTGCAGATCTAGTGTTGACAATTAGTAATGAAATATTAAATATTGCTCTGATTGCTTGTTACTGTCTTCATTGTAGTTTTATTTCTTATTATGCGTTTCAAGTTTCTGTCATTGACTGTAGTTGCAAAACATGCTTTGACACCAGATTCTTGGAAAAACCCTGTGAAACCCTGTGTGTGAGTTTGAAATGTGATGGGTTTGAAATTACGTTTTCTATACCTGGAGTAATTTAAACTGTACAATCTTCATATTGGGGAGCACAGCAGTGTACAAACTCCATAATTTGCCGAGTGACCCATAGAATCAAATCCGCCACCTCCTGGCCAAACAACATCTTTTATGTCCTTGATCTTTGTTACCAAGAAGACCAGAGACCAGCGACTGGTAAATCTCCCAGTAGATTAGGATGGCTGGGAAGAGACATCTGTTCTGGTGGTAGAAGTATGTCCGTGAACATTAGAACAGAACCCCATGTGCTTGAATACAAGGAGTATTTTGCTGATGGAAGAACCAGCCATTGGTGCTGGAAAGCTGAGAAGAACATTCCCAGCAGGATATCTCTCAAGCACAAATGGCTAGACTCTGCCAATTATAGTTCGTTTTGCATTTCTGGCAGTGTTGTACAGCCCTGTCCATGGTGCCATTCCTCTCCATAGAAACCTTTGGGTTGTCAGCCTTGCAGTGGAAACAGAAAAGTGAGAATATATTCACCAGGGTACTGTAAAAAACAAACTGTGGTTGTTCCCTGCATGATGCATCAGCTGACACCCAAAAAGGAAAAGAATCCCTTAGAATTGACGTGAAAACGTGGCTGTGTTTCCTAAATGATAGTTTGTTTAACAGTTGTGCCAAGGAGAATCCTATTTAATGAATGAGCTATCCAGTTATCATATTGCAATTCCCATGATTATTAACCCAAAGGTTCAATCACCAAACAATTCTGTACACTTATCTAGCAAAGTAAGGGTTTTGCTGAGGAAAACTACATGCTTTGCCTTATTTTTGAATAAGTACCATTCCTACCGTAGAGTATTTTTGGATTCTGGAGTGTCTTTTTCTTTTTCGTCTCCACTGTCCTGATTCTCAGCCGTTTCTTCAGATTCCACTCGAGGTCCTTGTTATCATCATCTTCACCTTCTGACCCCGCACTAGGATATTCCTCTAGGTCTTCTGTCTGGGGGTTTTCCTCCAGGTCAGGTTCGTCATCAGTGAGGACTTCATCCAAGCTTGATTCAGCCCTGGACTTGTCTTGAACTTGGTTTGGGAAAAAAGAAAACAGACAAACCCAAAACGTGCATGACAGCTCATGATGTAGGAAATGTTTGTGATGTTCACTGAGTCAGGCACAATGTGCCCGATTATTAGGTGTTAAAAAGATGTAAGAACAATTTGGCCATCTCTTTTGGACCGTGGCCTCCAAAATAATTCACACCTTGCCTAGAAATTTAACAGCCTCACCTGCTCCTTTTCGCAAATCCGGCCATAAATTTGTGGTTTGTTGGTTCGTGGAATTTCCGCTAGTTATGGCATAAATAAAGGGGTGACATTTCTTTTCGTAAAACTCTGATCTTGTCTTCATTAGTAAGACGAAACATGTGAGAGTAATAAAGACGTTTTACAGCTTAAAGTTCGCTAGTGCTGCCGACTCGTCTGTTAGGGTACAAGAGGCTTACCTTTCGAAGCTCTTTGTTCATTTTCTTGAGGTGTTGGTTCTCCATTTGGTGTCTGAAGCGACATCTGAAGCAGCATGTGGTTGTGTGTGAGTTGGGGTGATTTCCTCCTGTTGACCGAATCGCTTGTGCTTTGTGCCCAGTGGCATAGAAAAAAGCTTTACTGCAACTCTAAGACGCTGAAGAGTTAAAAAAAGAAAGAGACCCTCAAAAAATGAAAGCAAAATGTAGAGAAGAAATCAACAAAACTTTGAAGCAAAATTACATACTGTGTTTCAGTTGGTCACGATAGTAACAATGCTGCACCTTCTCGCTTTATGGAGACACGTTTAATCACATGTGGTGAAAGAGTTTTTCTTGAACTTCGCTCAGCTTTTTATAACTTAGTAATTCGGCATCAACTCTGTGTTCAGGTAAATTACCCAAACTTACTGTCCTGATATCCTGCAGTATCAAGTCATTGGCCTGATATGCCTGGATTTAGTACCTTTTTGGTATGGAAGCTTCGGCAACATTGCAGGCCATGGTTTGCTTTTGGCCCCGCTTTTACAAGGCGCTGTCCAGAGCCAAAATACCAAACTCGCTGATATGCTGCCGAATATATCCGAGTTCGAAACACTGTACATGTTATTTTGTGATACCGATTTTTTCTGTAGCAATTGACTTGACAAATAAATAAAATGCCTGCTCCGTCGCAAATGTTCTTTGTTCTCTGTAGGCAAGCTAGGGGTCAGGCTTCAACTTGTGGCTCTTCAAAGCAAAATGAAACCTTTGACCAAAAGAGAGTGCTAATTGTCAAGAAAATCATAATCCCGTTAATCAAAAAACCAATTTGCTGTAGGTATCTGGAAAGTCTCTGGCAAACCAGTCATCTCATGGGTATTTGAACATTTTAACAACAGCCACTTCTCCATTTCCTGGTAAGATAGCCAAACATGTCCGATTCATATTTTTCAAGTGGCAAGGATGTGACATCGCTAACTTGTCCTTGAGAGACAGACAACTGGGAAAGAATTTAACATGTTTACTATTTAACTACCTGGGTTTAAGCAAAATAGTAAGGTGAGCGTACAATCTGAACAAATTGTCAATGACATGTGGGGCACATCAGTTTGTCTTTACAAATGACATGATTTGACAGACCAGCGAATAAATGAGTTAAAAATAAGGAGCCCAGGAGGTAACCACAGAACTGTTAAATCATAAATTTGTGTTGTCTCTGGGTGGCATTATGGCAGACCTAACTGACGAAGCTTTGGTCAGCCTGTCAGTAAAGCAGTTAAACAATGTTCTGTGTATGGGTGGCTTGTCAGCTGATGAGATTAAGAGAATAAAGAAGAGGAGAAGAACTTTGAAAAATCGGGGTTACTCAAAAACCAGTCGCACAAAATGTGTACAACAAAAAGAGGATCTTGAGTGGGAGGTAAAACAGCTTTGTGATGTTTTAGAGCAGCTTCAGTGAGAAAAAAGTACGTTGAAGAGAGAAATGGACGAAGCGAGCAAAATATGTCATTTTTGCAGAAGCTATTGACTAGCAGAACAAGAACGTTCGGCCACCACGAATCCACAACGGCCGAATACAAGATTCAAGTTGACGTTGTTGAAATCAAGGAAGAGCAAAATCCTCATGATGCATGTTATGAATGAACAAAGAGAAATCTATTAAAGTGCATTGCAAACATGCGGACTTTGTTAGAAACTATTAGATTTATGCTGACTGTTTTCTTTTTTCAAGTTTGGCCTATTTCTTTTCGTTGACGTATCGAAGCTGCACATTAGAAATAATTTATCGCATTTATAAAATCAAGAAATCACTTGAGGGCTATGCGGGGATATCTCAGGACACTGCACAGGCACTCACAGTAGCACCTCAAAGCTCCAGGCTTTCACCTTATCAAAAAATTCTACTTATGTACACTCCATATCGTACTCATGTGGCTAAACTCTTCCATGAAGTATTTTCATTTTTTTAATGCGCAGCTTCGATAAGTCAACGAAAAGAAATAGGCCAAACTTGAATGCCGCTTTCCTGTTGTTAACAAGAGAAGCCTGCTCTTATTGCCGACATCGCTACCTGCCGCTACAACCGTACCTGACCTTTGAACAATGGGCAGTTGAAGCTCTGCTTGCAAATCTGTGTTGATTGTGTAGGTTTGTGTTCCCTTGGTGGCATGTGCTTTATCAAGCTGTGACAACTTAATCTCAACGTGATCACCGAGGGTTAATGTTTTTAATGACCTCTTGTACTCCACCCAAATTTTCTTGGGTGTTTGGGTCTACTTAAGCTTATACATTATAAGGATCAATGATGCTTGTGGGTAAGTATACGATAAGTTGGTCACTTAATATTTATGGAAGATCAAAGGATATAAGAGCCAAAAAATTGTACGGGTTACTGGTCTAAAACACAGAATCAAAGGAAGAAAGTTGTAGTAGACACCACCTTTACATCAGGAAAGTGAAAGGTATATATATGCCCCTCTCTGTTGATTGAACCAGTGATCTAGCAATCCACTGAAACAAAGAACCATGGAACCAACCTTTCATCAAACCAGCGACCCATTAAACCGATAAACTAACAATCCACCAAACCAACAATCCATTGAAACAGTGATCCATTGAACCAACACACCATCAAACGACAAGCTTGTTTCGTTTGTCAAAGCATGGCACAATGCAGGTCATCCTCAGTAGAAACTTCCCTTCTTTGGGGAACAATGTAGGCTACAGATAAAAGCCTCTTTTTCATTTGCTGTTCTCTTCTCTAAATAGAGACCTTACTCAAAGACAGTGAGAATGGCGATGCCGACACCAAAGGACTGGGGAGAGAGTTTGCAGTTGTCGTCAGCGTTGTTAACCATTTTGTCATTACGATTTACATTCTCGACTTTTACGGTAGCGGCTCAACTGAAATACCCAACATTAAAGATGTCCTTGTGTTAGCTTATGATTGCAAGCTTTTGGATGATGTCGAATTTGTGCTCTTGTATGATTTGAACCAACCAAAGAATCCTTAGCTACCTTACTGGAGCTTCAATAACTTTGATCTTGATGAACTTCGTGATGATGAATGCCAGACCAACTTCACATTTTTAGCCGTTAAAGGCTAAAAGAACGGCAATATACGGTATCTGTCTTTGTCTGCGAGGCCAGGGGGGGATTCTGTGAGATGTTGGGCGGGGGCCTGCCACCGGGACACTGAAAACCCTTCTTATACTATGGGAGTACGACCCCCGGGCTTTGAAGTGTTTTGCGATCAACAGGAACTATTTAATGTTACTTCGAATGCGCTGTTTTGTATACTTCAGGTCTGGCAGGATTTAAATCTCGATGTAGTTCTTCGTTTACTTAGCTGTAGTACAAATTTCACAGTAGCAAACACATCAGAAATTATACACAAGATGCAGTCATCCATTTGAGATCCACTTAAGTGCGTTAGTTCACACACATGTTGTTTGTTTCTGTTTTCCTTTATTAATTTCCAAGCGGAATTATTAGTTTTCGTAGAGAACATTTTGACTTCTGACCAGGTTGATGGCAACAATTGTTTTTCGCTCTCTAGTGGATTACAAAAGAAAGATAAAGAGAAAGATAAATAATGAGAATCACAAGCTGAGAAGTGAGCGATTTTTTCATACGGTTAATACAATTTATTTATTCTGGATAGAAATACTTAGGTGCTGTTTGCAAGCAATGCAGAATATTTATCCGGCTAGAAATGCTACGTACAAGCCGAGACCCAAAGTGGGTTCTAAAAATAGATGAACTGTGAGAATCTGTGTCTTTCGCACAAATTAAATTTCAACCTGCTTATGCAGATTAGACAAAATAAAATCGGTATTTGCGGGGGGTGTTCCTAGCTATTCCAGACCTAAAACTGAAAAACGTGAATGAAACTAGTATTAAAAATCCAAGTTGTAGTGGTGATCAATTAATGAGAGTAAAATATTTACAACATACCAAACTTTACTTCGGGTTATTTATAGTTCAAAGCATATGTTGGACAAATTTGCATAGTCAACAGCTGTGTGTAATTTGAACCTTCCGAATGTAATGCATCACTTAAAACACCTCAAAATGAATGCAAGTGACAAAGCATTCTAATGGAGACCCACTGAATTTTGCAAGTTTCATTTCACACCCATCAGGAGTTGAATACACTGTGAGCAAGTTGAGACCCCTAACAGACGTGTTAGGATATGTTGTCTTTGAAGAGAAACGAAGAGCTTTATTTACCATATTGGAACGTAATCTCACAGGTACTTAATTTCACGATGTTGGCGAGACAGTATTTCGCGGGGTTTTCTTTTCACGATTTCAATGAAAAAAGGGCGCTAAGTTTTGCGATTCAAGCATTCTCAACTTCATTTTATTTTCAAAAAGTCTGAACTTTTTAAAATTTCTTGATAAACTGGAAAAAGGAATCTAGTGATTCAGGTGAAGGTGATAGCTAGATTCTCTTCTCCATAGGTCAAATCTTTGCAAGTTAACGTTATTTCACAACAGAAGATACCAGTAAAACCAGTTAATAATTTGTGTATTTGTCGACACTTACCCTGTATATGTTGTTGTTGTTTTTTTTTTATTTATTTATTACAAGTAACACATATAAGTAATTACAACAAAAACGATAACCTACAATTAACACAGGAGTTAAATTACAGTATATAAACGCACACTTGGTTGTAGCTGTAAATACTAATTACACCTTAGTACTAATACACCTAATTACACCTAAATACTACTGATAACTTACATTTGGGGTATACATGCTTTTTTTACCATTGCATAATTATTACACTGAAATTACACACACCACTTACTACTAACTAATTACGCTGCTTGTCATACTACACTTGATTAGTTGTCACACTATTTGATTGCTACACACACAACAAACGGAAACATGTTAATCATGTTTATCCTGTGATTTGAATTTTCTATATGGGTATTAAATTTTGCATGCTTAAATTTTGCGAGGATTTTTATTCGCGGGTCTTTAATTCGCGATTTTTTTACAATCGCGAAAAACGCAAAGTGAGTACCAATAAGGTACACATACTTTGCACGCAATTCTAATGTCCCGTTATAATTAACTGTCACGTAGTCACGCTGCTTGTTACCCTATTTTATGATAACTGAATATGTTGATTCCTTGCTCTGGCGAAGACATGTTACGTTAACCACAAGTTGTTGGGGAAGGGGGAGGGGACCACACAGCAGTGGCGTGAAACCCATAGGTTGTGTTCATAAATTTCACCATATTGCAGAACAAAATGTATTGGCTCTGCACGCATTGCGTACCTATGTCATAGAAATGACATTTACAATTTAATAGAAGTCTTAGAGTGTCCTGAACTATTCAAGTGCTATAATGGCGTGGTGGTTGACAAAGTGGAGGCATTTTGTCTGTTCCTAAAGCGCTTTGCATATCCATGTCGTTATGCTGATTTGGTGACCTTATTTGCTAGACCGATGCCACAGCTGTGTATGGCAACAAACGAAGTAATGAACTTCATTCATACGAGATGGAATACCTACTTTCAACTTTAAACCAACCATGGCTTTCTTGTGCAAATTTGCAGTTGTTTGCCAATGCAATACTTGGAAAAGGTGCTGGTCTTCACAGTTGCTGGGGTTTTATAGATGGGACAGGGTCGTTTCCAGGCCAGGAGAAAACCAACGTGTATTATATGACGGTCACAAAAAAGTTCATTCCATTAAATTCCAGTCAGTTGCAACACCCAGTGGGCAAATTGCCAACTAATATGGACCTGTCTAAGGTAAAAGTCATGACAGTTCTATGCTCATGATGTCTGGATCATTAACACAGTTGCAACAACACTCTTTTAATACTAATGGGACATTTTGTGTGTCTATGGGGATCCACCTTACCCGCTGTGACCACAGTTACAAGCTCCTTTTAAAGATGCAAGACTTATCCCAATCAATTGGCATTGAATCAATCAATGAGTGGTCGAGGTCGAGTGGATCTTTGGAGACACTGTGAACTATTTTACGTTCTCAGATTTAAAAAAAGAATTTAAAAATAGGTTCAAGTGCTGTTGGCAAGATGTACCTTTCTTGTGCCCTAATTTAGAATACACATACATGCTTATATGGATCAACAACATTGAAGTACTTCAACGTTGATCCACCCACTCTAGAGGAGTATTTTATTTAGCCAGTAAAGGGAAACCTTATGTCTGAATTTTGTGTGTGGAAATGTTTTGAACTTTTGTTTAAAAGTGCTAATTTATGTCAAGGGAATGAAGGAGCTAAACAAAAAGATTAAAAGTCAACATTTACGGGGCATTAAGGTTACTCTGGACCTTCGCGAGTGTCCTCCAGGAAAAAATTAAGTTTGCGCATCATTTTAAAGGAAAACATGGCAAACTATATATCGTTAATTCTGCAAAAGAAAGTTGCAAACAACTGTGAAAATGACCATGTGTCATTCAATTGAATTTAAAGGGTATCAAATCCAAGTGCATTGGCAAAATAACTGCACAGTGTTAATCACAAAATATCAATCATCAAAAGTGGGTGAGCATTTTTTGATATTTGGACCGGCTATTTTCTAATTAATCTATCAAGTTCAAGCAACAAAGAATACGCTATGGGCATTGCATTGAAGATCGCCACGTGTGAAATATTATAAATTTCAAAAATCCCTGACAAACTTTGGTTTCACAACATCTAAGGAATTTTCAGGCCAAATTTCACAGACATCTGCCGAATTTTGATACCCTATTAATTCATTTATCCCTGATTGAATGACGCATGACGCAGAATTGATGTGATCCTGAGTGGAAAATAACAAACAACAAAAAGTCATTTAGGTCTTCCACTAAGTGCTCAAACTTTGTGGAAGAGTAAAAAGCTGCATATAAGAACCTAGTAATTAAGAACCTGTAGGCTAAATTTTTGGCATTTTTAAAAGCCCCTATTACATAAAAATCTGTGGAGCCTAAAAATTGAAACAGGTCCTTTCTTGGAAATCAGTAAAGGGGATGCACTCTGCACAAATAATATAGGTTCTTATATGAAGGTTTTTACTGTAATGTAACATGCGCCCATGGTTCGACATGACTGTATTGGACCTTGTTGGAAACTAACTTAATTGGTTTAGTTTAGTTTTGGTTTAACCAGGGCTCTTCGATTTTGTTGTTGCAAATTCAGTTTTTATAGTTGAGGTTATTTTATGCTAACCATTGTGTTGCTACCTATTCTTCATCCACATGGAAACTGGGTTTAAGAAGTGAAAATTAATTACAGGATAGACGTTCAATCATTCTTCCATCAGTGGACAGCATTAACTAAATAAAATACAGTTTATGTTAACCCCAAATCAGATTACCACTCCCAACACACTTTCTTTGTCTCCCCCCCCCCCCCCCCACACACACCCCTCTTTTGAAACAAATGTCTTTACAATTATTGTAACCTATACTGCCTGGTCATGCTAAGCTATGCAATGGTCCTCATATTTCATTGTTTTCCTTCAGACAATTTTCCCTTTACACACTCAGATTATCAGGACTTTTAATTTTATTCAAAACAAGCGAAAACACACCTATAATGTATGCTGCCACCTCAGTAACATAAATACTGGTAACAATCTGTTATTCCAACTTTTCCAACAATATGTGTCTTTGACAGGAAAAAAAGTAAAAACAATACATTTCCTGCCTACGTGTAGCAACTGCAGAGGTAGCTATTACCTCACGTTTAATTATGACTGAAGTAAATTTTTTGTGCAAATAACAGTTAAACATAATGTCGTCTACTGCAATAGATCAAGCTCAAACGTCTTCTTGAGCTGGGAATGCATGCTTTGGCATTTCAAAAATATTTGTGAAACTTACAAAGCAGTCAGGAATATATCAAAAGACAATAATTTAAGTGTGACTGTGAACTTAGTTCAAACTGTATAACTGTTGAAAGTCAAATGTAACAAATGATGTGGATGAACGGTGAAAACAGTGGTAAGATAGTGGAGGCAAGTTTACCAACAACCAAAGTTTCCATCCAGTTATCTTATTTAAGAACTTCTCCATTAGAGCCATCATCATCGCCGACTGTTGCTCCTGTTGTTTTAGCAGGAGCTGGAGCTGTTGTTGCCGCATTTGCATTATTTGCTCTTCTTTCTCCTTCTGCTCTTGCTTTCTGCTTTCAAATTCTTTTTGCTTTAACTCCATTTCTTCTGCTTTGAAGTTTACTTCCATTTCCGTTTTTTTCTTTCAAAAAACCAATGGCATCTGAGCCACTGGCTCTTTTCTTCTTTTGCGGGGTCTGCTCTTTGCTGCTTTAATTTCTTTTCCGTGTTTTCAGATGATGGCAAAAGCATGAGTTTGGCATCGGGCACGGTAACCCAGAACGTCATGTAAATGTGATTGATGGTTGTATGCATGCTCAGTGCTCTTGAAGGCCAAGTTCATGTTGGCACCACCGTTCCCATTGTCTTTGCGTAAGGTCTCTAATCTGTCGTCCCAACCAACCTATGCTTTCCTGGTGTCTTCTGTTTTTGCATTAACCTTTCTAAGCATTTCACTTTCCAGTTCCATAGAGAGAGCTCATAGAGTCGCATCCTGTCAGTGCATGAAAAGCAGGGATTCCTTTACACAGATGTCTCCCAAGTGTAGCAACAATTTTGTATACTGGAATGTATCTCAGGGAATCTTTGAACCCAGTCCAGAACCGCAGCTCTTCACAGTGCAAAATGCCAAGGATGAGTAAATCAGGCGATTGGATCCTTTACAGCATGTTTGACATGCAATAATATTCTTGTGTTGGCTCCCTCCTGGTCTGTATGTAATGGGTCAAGAACTCTGCTTCCTCTTTGCATAGAATTTCAAGCTTTTCATAAACCAACCACCAACAGCAAGGTGCTTGTCTTGAAGGAGTTGCTCCAGAGTGGTCTTGGATAGGAAGGAGACGAGGTTAACCTTATTTTGTTATAAACTACATTCGATTTTGAGACAACATTACGGCTTTATAATGACAGCTAGTTGGGAGAAAATATATTCCGTATTGGGCAGAGTCACATAGTGGCGAAGCCGAATGCAGAACATATTTTCTACCAACGCCGTCATTATAAAGCGGTAATGTCGTCTCAAAATCGAATGTAGTTTTTTTTATCGCAATCCACGTTTTTTTTGCAAAAAAACAAGCCTGAACAATAATTTTTGTTGATCAAAATAGAAATTGTTACTCCCCGTGAAGATTTGCATGCACAATGCTTGCTCACAAAAACAATTTTGCTTTTGCAGCGAAATGTTTGAATTTGCCGCTTGTTCAACAAACAATTACCTAATGAAACAAAATAAATTCTTACAGTGCATCACCATGATTTTTTTTCAAACGACAGGGATAGACAAAATAATAGAATGACTGCAAAATCAACTTCTTTTCCGGGCTAAAAGTTGCACACAAATAATAATGCAATACAGCGTGCACATCGCAAAAAAAAAAACGAAAAACAAACTGTTTTAAAGAAAAATACACAGTTTTAAAGTCTTAGTACTTACAGTATTGTGCAAAAGTAATGCAAGCGAAATGCGCGAATTTCGTTCTTTGTTCTCATGAACTTTCAAGCAAAAGTTCGCTCGAAAGTTTGAGCGTAAATTCGGGGTGTTTCGAGCGAAATTTCGCTTAAACAAAGCGCGATAATATGGCGATATTTCGGGACGTCAACGAAATTTCAAGATCATGAGCGTAATTTCAGTAGCCAGTTCAAAAAATTTCACTGAGCCTTGAACAGCGACACCAGCGTTCGTGCAGTTTCCTTCGCGATGTATGCCAGTGAACAATCTTGTCAAGATTGCCAAACAAATGAACTGAGTTTTACTGTTTTGAAATCTGTGGCTGTGGCGGTACTATTGACTTATAATACTTCGAGAGGATAAAAGAAAATTAAAAAAAACCGGGCAATTGCAAGACCTCAAGTCTACAGCTGTACGTGAATGTCAATTAAGTGAACGATTTGAAACCGCCAGTTCAGATACTGATGTTGATTCGACGCATAGAATACACTGTACAAAGAACTTACCTTTAAGAGCTTTTTAAGACTGCGAACTCAATTTGTTCTGAAAACGAAAGCAAAACACTCTAATTTTGTGCAGTTAAGTAGCTTACAAATGTAAGTAAACTCATCACCAACGACTTATCCAAGGACGACGAATTAATCAGTTGTAAACACGAGACATGTCATGCAGAATCAAGTTTCGTTTGCGTTTCGGCGATCCATGCATTTTGCAAACCCACATCAGTGTTCTGATGTAGTTTAAACTTGATAGAACGGAGATATCCAAGTTTTCTACGAATATAAACGTTTCCTTGCCCTTACATCGACATTGAAAATGCGAACTCTTCTTTGACAGGCAAGACAAAACAAGACTTGCATTACAAGTTCATCAAAACCACGTGCATGATGTCACGGCCGATTGTCTGATGGTCTTTGCATCTTTACCATTTTAATTTCCCAGCAAAACAGGAATACTCGAAAAAATAGCATAGAAATATATTTTAAGCAACACCATCGCCTTTCAACACAGCTGCGAAAGCCAATTGCTGTCTTGACAGCTTTGAGATCTATTCATTGCGTTACAGAATGAATCATGCAAAATTTGCATACGGTGTATTACGTGTCTCAATTGACGTCTCGAATTACCTTTTAGATCACAGAGTTTTCTTTGGATGTTTTCTTCGTTTTCTGCGAAGATTAATGTGATATCGACTTTCAGACATTGCGTTGCTTCCTATTCAAAGTTTTCGGATATTAATATTTCTTCTCAACTAAGCGCCATGCTTGCACACATGTGGAGAAAAAAGTCGAATTCGTTTGCAATAAAGTACCAAGAAATACTTGGCGCATCGCTGTAATCTCTATAACAAATCGGACCTTTCAATGTAGAGTATTTTCTGGTTTCAATCACCTTTATGGGCCTTTTAAAACCGGAGTTATGACTTTTTGAAGATTGCAAAACAAAAGTGCTACTGACACGCTCATCAGCGGCTATTTTTAAATGTTTACTTAAAAAACTATTCGCCCGCAATACGGTCCCGAGAAATACTCGACGCATTGTGTAATCCTTGTTACAAATTGTCCCTCTAAAAGCGGAGTGTTTTCCTGTTTCAATCATCTTTATAGGGCTTTTAAAACCGGGGTTATGACTTTTTAAAAATTTGCCGTGACGCTTGCAAAACAAAGGGCAACTGATGCGCGGCTAATGTTTACTAAATAAATATCATTGGCTCGCGCGTTGACAAGTACAGTGTATCACTAGTTTTAATTACGGAAAATATTAGAGCTACAACGCTTTTGGATTCAAGTATAGTAAACAGTAGGGCTTTCTTTGGAGAGTAACCAGGTAAGTTTGACGCAACAATTACCTAACTGGTTCAGTTGATCGAGAGACTGCATACGCAGACGGATCACAGCTGCTTTTCACGCGCACAACCGCACCACAGAGATGGTTTATATGGAGTCGAATTTTAAATGCAGCAAAACATTGCCCAGAAATGCAGGAGAATTGCCAGACAAAACGAAAATTCGCCGCGAAATTTCGAGCGGCGCGAATTATCGCTCGCAAGTTTGCTTCGAAAGTTCGAGGATCGCGAATTATCGCACGAACTTTCGCGCGGAAAGAAACAATAGGTGTCACGAAATTTCGTCAAAAAGCTGGGAAAAGCCAGGAAATTCGTCGAAATTGACTTGCATTACTTTTGCACAATACTGTACATTTTGTGCAATCTGTCAATGTACGTTGCTTGCAGGGATGAATCACGTAATAAAGGTTTTCCATCTATTACTGAACAAAACTAAAATTTTGATGGCAGTTTTGCGAAGAAAAGTTTTAAAGTTTGACCTTGGCCGCGTCACAAGCCAGCATTTTGAGACGACATCGCAAAATAACATCGTCTCAAACGCAATCAAAAGAGACCACTGGATCGCGATAATGATTGGAAATGTATTTTTCCACTGCTTCTGATCTAGTGTTGATGGATCATTAGGTAACTATTTCCAGGGCATTTCCCTCACCTTCTTTCTGAAAGCTGACCAAGGAAAGAAGATATTTTAACAGGGAGCCCACGTCGCAAATGTGGTTTTCAGTGGGGCCCTGCATGAAATAAAGTATAAATATACAAAAATGCCTTTAAAAAGTTAACATGTCAGAAATGCTTTTAACTTCACCAGATAAAATGTTGCAGTCATTTGCAGCTTGATAGATAAAATGGTTTTGGCCCCAGGAGCAACGTGATTGGGGCCTATAAATGTTATTTCTATTTCGAGTGTTGTAATTATGATTGTCTTAAAAACTATGAAATTTAAGATCCCAATTAATCAAGCCATTTAAAGCCTTGAAGAACAATATCAATCTGTGAAACATTCTTTTTAATTCTATTTAAATCCTAATCCTTTAATGTGATACCCAGATTATAAATGTCATAATTAGTTCAGTCAATGTGAAATGAAATAAATAAAAGAAATTGGAAATTGCAGTGGCACCTCCACAGAGTGGCTCTTCGACCACTGATTCCAGATGGAATTTGGAAATGTTGGTTTTTGTGGAGGGAGGAAAACTGAACCCGGAACCCAGAGAAAAACCCTCGGAGCAAGGACGAGAACCAACAACAAACTCAACCCACATATGACAGCGGGACCGGGAATCAAAGCCGGGCCACATTGGTGGGAGGCGAGCGCTCTCACCACAGCTCATTAACAGCTTTTATGTAGTAAATGGCACATTGTGCTGCTGTTGTTTTGGAATGGAAGATTAAGCTTATAGCCTCTGTTGTTCGTAGTTTTAAAGGCATAGAAATCGATTCTAAGTTTTAAACTAACATAAAACGTCTACAACCACTTCTTTGCACCCACCTGCCGCAGCTAAAATGGCCCCTGATTAGTTAACATGACATCCATGTGGAAGGATCCTCGGGGAGTTGGCAACGTCTTCTCTCTAAATGGAAGAGAAGGGCTTGGATCCAGAATCTGGGGACAGGGGAATCAAAATAATTGTGTTGGAGATTCAAGGTCAAAGTACAACTGGTCGAAAATCTTGGCAACTGCTTTAGTATAATAGATGTTAAGAGCAGTTCTCTGTAAGAGTCAAACAAATTGGGAAATAAAAAATTTTGATCCCCAACTTAAATTTGCAGTCAAATGAAATTTTTCGTAAATCAAATTTAGGATTTTTACTGAAGTTTGATTTTGGTCTTGGGAGTGAAAGGGTTACCATAAAGGAGGTAAATTGTTTATACCCCTTACATTGAGGGAGACTAATTTAAATAATTTTGCCATCTACGACTTTTCGTAATATATAGAAAATATTCCTTTTTTGAGATTTCATTTGGAAGTGTACGCATATTTCTTTAAAATACGGAGTGGTAATTGTTTCTTTAAAGTACGGATCAAGCATTATTTTCCCCTTAAAACAAGATATAAAGAACAAAACACACATACACAAGCCACACCCATGTACACATATAGTCAATCATTTACCAGTCGTGTATTCGAACCTTGTGTTCTCTCTCTTCTTCAGTTCAAACCGTTCATGGGATTACATGTAAACAAAGTTCTTCATGATATTTCCATAGTAGGGAAGGTTTTTGGTTTCTTTTCCTCTGTAGAGTTGCCCATCAATAATGAGTTTGTCAAAATTAGAAAATGCTTTCTTCTGATCCCGTTTGGCTTTTTTTAACACTGGATACAGCGTTTTATGGATATCTTCAATTTCTTTCGGGAAGTCGTCCGAGATTCCAATATCAGTTCCTTTTAAGTTCTTGTAAAAGGAACGAACAAATTCTTTGTCCTGATAATGGCTGAATCTAGCAATCACTGGTCTAGGTCGGCTTTGCGATCTCTGGCTTGATGTTTTAGTTGGAATTCTGTGCACCCTTTCAAATCTAATCGCTTTAACAGCTTCGGGTGGAATTTGCATTTTGCTTACAAAAAGGTTTCTTACCACATCTTCGATATTTTCTTCCGATTCTTCGTTAACATTGTAAATTCGCATATTCTCGCGCCTGGTATATGCTTCCAATTTTATGTTTCTTCGTTTCAGTGCTTCAATATCAGCATCCATGGAATCTAAATCATCAGCGTGTTCTTCAACGGTTGCCGTCGTCTTCGCTAACTCTGTTTGAAGTTGAGTGATATTCTCTTGAGCGAAGTTCAGCGAGTCCTTCAAATCTTTAACTTCACTACGTAGAGTAATTTCGCTTTTCAGGGACTCGATTTGTTTGCATGCTGATAGGACTCTATCTAGCTTATCGCTCAGGTCGTCAAAACGAGCATCTGTTGAGCTTCTCTGCGTCATGGCTGCCACGTGTTCATCTTCATCCGTTTGCGAACCATTTTCTCTCAATCTTTTGCGACCGCCAAAAGCAGATGACCTATCTTCCTTTTCATTCCCCATTATATTTTTCCATCCATGAGCGGTCTAACAACTGGTAACTCAGATTAACATCTCTCAAAGAGACGGAGCTATAGAAAACACGTCTGCCTCCAGCGAGTCACACTGCGCAAGTATACCATAAAGGAGGTAGATGTCAACACAAAACAGACATTTTGATTTGGTCTCTTATAATACTTCATTTCCTGTTACTTCAATGGTTACTGCCATGTCTGACTTAGAGGGACTTTATTTTATATTTTATGGAAATTAGAAAGCTACCTGGTTGATTCAGGAAGAGAATGTGCTGCAGAAATCAGAATGCATTAACTGATTCACTGTTTTTGATTGTTGAGTTTCTTGTTGACGGATCTCCAGCTGTTTGATAAGCCCAGCTTTGTTTTCTGACTGAATGCCTTGGCATTTCTCTGTTTCAGTTCATTTTGTAGTACTTAAATCGTCATTTTGGAAAAGTCGGTAACAGGGCTTGTGGATTGTGTAGGGGGCGTTCATTTTTAGCCTCACGTAGTTGCTTCAGATGTTGTTACTTTTGCTCTTTTTCGGGTTTCTTTAATTTCAACGTGCGAGTTGTTTTCTTTGTACTTTGTGTAAGTCGACACCTCTCTCATGCTCTTTACGCTGGCACTGACTTCTCTCTTGTTGAAGTACTGCCCCATTTGTTGGATTTTTGTAGACTGACGCCATGAGCCATTTCGTTGTTCTTTTCAACCCCTTGCCCTGTGAAAATTTTGTCTGATTTGGGGAGCTCAAAGAACCTGTTGATGTGTGCAACCATGATGTGCATGTATGGTGTGATTTGGTGTCTTTCGTACCCCTCCCTTTTGCTATTTATCCTGAGGAACAAAGAAATCCACTCCTTGGCATTCGAAAAAAATTCTTTTGGTTCTTTCTCAGGATTCCAGTTGTTGACAACTTTGTGTCAGCAACTGCTGTCCATATCCCAGTCACAATTGATACACTTTCTGGGTGGAGGGTATTGTGTACTTTGCTGGGGAGGTCAGCCAATAGGATCTTCTTGTCAGATCCTAAGAGGCTCGTCCAATCAGATTTGCCACTGGCTTTTCCATCGGCATTTTTTTGTTCCCACACATGAAAAGAAACGCTGCAAGACCTGATCACCTGAATTAGGTTTTTGAGATGTGTACCGTTTGCTTCCCCCTTTTTGGTCTAAGGCAACTTCACGATCTCAGTCTAAACATTCATTGACTAAATTTCCAATCAGAATGTCTGTAACATGTTGCATCAAATGAAGTTCGTCTACTATATGATCTAGTGAATGACAAAGGCTGCTCACCACAGCAGTAATGATCTTTTGATTTTGTTTACGTTCGATGAATCTGTTTGGCGGTTCTTACCATGGGTGGAGTGTTGTAAACATGGTAGTTATCACTAATGTTCCCACTATCACGCTTGTGTACTTACACCAAGCACAGGCATAGTTGGATTCCTTTGAGTCCAAGCCATTATGCAATTGTGCCCATTCAAACACGTTGGCCGTAAAAAGGTAGGTACCCATGATGCTTTGTATGCCCACAAAGGCTACCGCTTTGAATCCCCTTTGAATCTCAGCATGAGAATGCTCAAGAGTATTGGGCTATTGTTTGCCACAGACAAAAGAAATTGAATAGAGGCCATGAAAAACGCTGTTGAATTACAAGTTTCAGTTGCGTGGAAGTTATTACAGACATCAGTTAGGTTTTAACTCGCTAAATGTATCGCATTACAAGATTTTAAGTTGCACGGAAATACAAAATATTATTGTCAATTATGTTTGAGGGAAATTTCATCTCAGCAATATAGGTCGAAAATCGTTTTATTTTACCACGTGCTACAGTTTATATTTTTAAAGCATGCGACTCATACAATTAGCTTCACCTTGCCTCTTATTGTTCTTGTATTGTTGCTCATTCAATTGATTAAGTTCCACTTTTTTGCACCAACCTGCCGCAGCCAAAATGGCCCTAGATCAGTTAACATGACATCCATATGGAAGGATCCTCAGGGAGTTGGCAACATCTTTTCACTGCTGAAGCACTAAGCAAGCAGCGGTTTGCATATTCCCTGTAATTAAATGGAAAAGCAGTCCTTGGATTCAGAATCTGGGGACAAGCGAATCAAAATATTTGTGTTGAAGGAGATTCAAGGTCAAAGTACTGCTGGTCGAAACTCTTAGCAACTGCTTTAGTTAAATAAATGGTAAGGGCAATTCTCTGTAAGAATCAAACAAATTGGGAAATAAAAAATTTTGATTCCCATTTTAAATTTGAATTCAAATGAAATTTTCGTATGTTTTTTAAATTAAACTAAATCAAATTTAGGACTTTTACTGAAGTTTGATTTTGGTCTTGGGAGTGAAAGGGTTACAGTAAAGGAGGTAAATGTCAACACAACAGACAGCTCTGTGAGATAAACAGCTCTCTTCATCAGACATTTTGATTTGATCTTTTATAATACTTCATTTCCTGTTACTTCAATTCCCTGAGATATCTCCCGCGAACCAAGAAGTCAGGACACATTTTGTTATGCATGGAGAGAGTTTTATTAATAATAGAAATAACAACCTGAGAGATCAACAGAAATAAAACTCCCTGCCCACCAAACCCCCAAACAACCTGTGTGTCCTGAATAAGTGAGAAACACTAATTAATGAGGGTGAGTGAATGCATGACTAACGGCTCGTGTGACCCGCAATTTTGCTGGCAAGGCAAATTTCAAATAATTCTTATACGCCTCGGAACACCAGCTAACGATAAACGCCTGCGAAAAACCCAAACAAAAACACTTTTAGTGATAGGAGAAGAGACCCGTCCAGGGATGGAAGAACGAAGGCAGGCATACTGGAACGTGCAGGAGTGAGTGCACACATATGGTGAAACATAGTAACTGGGCATAACGGCAAATTGGGAATTTCAACAAGGGGCAATTGCAAATGGCGCGACCCGGTCTGATTAGTTTTCGACCACTTAAACATAACGGTGATACCATGAGGAGCCGAAACTATGCACCCCCTACATAAATGTTTACGGGAATCAAAGGAGCGCACAGAAGCTGGAACAATATTAGAAATGCGGGCCAACAAGAAGAAGGCAAACAAAAAGGCACACGAAAAGGTGATCTCCGGAGGAGAAGAATCAGGAGAAAACGAATGCTGAACTAATTTGAAAAGAATATGTGGTGTCACAGGAGGTGCCCTAACAGGACAATGTAACGCAATCCTGTCGATACCGCGCAGGGTGACCCTAATTGCGAATTCCTTTAGCGAGGGAAACTCATGCCCCAGCACAACATGCAAAAACTTAACTCCACTAAGATAATTCCTCACGGAAGCTGGAGTCATGGATGTACTTAAAAACTGACAGAACAAACACAGTGTCTACCGATGCTGGTAATGTGTCTAGAAAAAAATACAAACAAAAGAAAACAGTAAGTCCGCCACTGCGATAAATGATTCTTATGAGTTCCTACGGCGAAAGGTGCCTTGCAAGTAGCCTTTAATTCCCGCCGCAGTTCTTGTAGGTCATGATCTAAAACAGAAGTATAATTAAAAGTCATGAATGTTAAAGACATCAGGCGGAACGACGACTTCAGCAAGCTAAGGAAATGAAGGAAGTTGACGAAAACGCTCCTCATAAACACTATGTAGATGCCAATGCGACAACAAATTGGCTGGACGATTCTCTTCACCCGACAAGTGAATAGCACACAATTCAAAATCAAAGGAGGCGGCGATGAACCAAATGTCACGCAAAATGCCAGCAAGCCACCTATCCTTCACCTTCCCGGAAGAGAGCGTGGAAACCACGGCTGCATTGTCACAAAACACCTAAATTCGTGGCCCTGACCAAAGATGACCCCACAAACGAACCGTGACTAAAATGGTTAACGCCTCCAGCAAATGAATCTGCGTGTAAACGGCGAGGACGTCTGAACGAAACACGACGTGAAAATCTTGAGACGAAGAAAGACCACCACATCCTGACCACCTCTTGCTTTGTGAGCCAACATTTCGCATAAATATGTTGCACCCATTTCTGTTCATTTCTGATCTGGCCATAATGATCTTTGGTGAAAGTACACTTCCCGGTTTGGAATGCCTTGCAAAACTGGACGGTAGCATTCTGTCTCAAAACTGACGTGTTCGACGATCACGGCTGATTGGCGTGTCCGTCTAACAAGCGAGCTTCGAGATGTGCAAAGGAATCGCCCCAACGTAGACGACCGCACTCGATTTCGAACAACACTGCTGCATGAAGAATGCGAACTGCCGGCCATGAAAATTGTGTAGCCAAATACATAAGCATCGCAAAGTGGTCAGTATGTGCATCCCGCTCTTCTGCACTCAAACTAGGAAGGCGAAGGATAGAAGCGAATCTGGCAGCAAATTCAGCTAGAGTCAAATTGTCATAAGCAACTTCTTTACTAATGTACGCAGGACTAAGTTGGCTCTGCGACCAAACTTGAGGTGGCAACACCCGACTTGTGATTTTGGCCGTTTTTCCAGACTGCAACTTCTTACCTCGTTTGGCCCGATCTTTTCGCTTGCCATCATCATCAGCAGAATCCTCCGAACCACTTGAATCAGAAAGGCCAAGTTCCTGAAGCTTAGTGTCAACGCGAGAACTTAAACCAGGTATCGCATGAATATCTTGAACAGTTAAAGACGGCGGAAGAGAAGACGATGCTTTAAGGGGCAGATCCTCTAGTTGTCCTCTGAGACGAGCATTCTGTTGTTGCAAAGATGATAACTCACATTGTAGGTCGCGAAGCTCCGATGTGAGAAGCGATTCTGCGTTTTCCGCTCTCGCAGCTTCCCAGGCAGAACGTAGTGACTCGGCTGGATCAGTAGGAACAGGCAACAATGTCGGAGGAACTAGAAGGCTTGCAGTGCTGTTGCACAGGAGATGTATGGGCCGATGCAGTCTTAACTGACTTGTTAGATCCCTTTAAACCTGGTGAAAGCCCCACTGGAGGGATCGCTCGACGATCACGCTTAGCTGCCATTTTGAAAGCAAACGAGAAAACAGCAAGAAAACGAATCACTGCAGCTAATTACGTTAGATACAACAGCATATACATTTACTGAACGAGCGAATCAAGAAATGGACTATGTACCCTATTGCACAATACAATATACCGATAAACACGTGTTGAAATAAGACCCTAACTGTAACGTAACCCGACACGATGAAAGACATCAACCAACATGTAAACAACCGAAACAATGATCCTGATGAAGGGAATTAAAAATTTTGAGGCGCTCCCCAAAATAACCTAATGGTTACTGCCATGTCTGATTTAGAGGGAGCTTATTTTGTATTGTATGTAAATTAAAAAGCGGCCTGGTTGATTCAGGAAGAGAATGTGCTGCAGCAATCAGAATGCATTAACTGATTCACTGTTTGCTGTTTGCTGAGTTTCTTGTTGACAGATCTCCAGTTGTTTGATAAGCTCAGCTTTGTTTTCTGACTGAAACCTTTTGGCATTTCTCTGTTTCAGTTCATTTTGTAGTACTTAAATCGTCATTTTGGAAAAGTCAGTAACAGGGCTTGTAAATTGTGTAGGGGGTTGTTCATTTTGAGCTTCATGTAGTTGCTGCAGATGTTCAGTTACTTTTGCTCTTTTTCGGGTTTCTTTAATTTCAACATGCCAGTTGTTTTCTTTGTGCTTTGTGTAATTCCACACCTCTCTCTCATGCTCCTTAAGCTGGCATTGACTTCTCTCTTGCTGAAGTACGTCCCCATTTGTTGGATTTTCGCAGTATGATGCCATGAGCCATTTCGTTGTTCTTTTCAACCCCTTGCCCTGGGAAAATTTTGTCTGATTCGTGGAGCTCAAAAGACTTGGGGATGTGTGCAACCATGATGTGCGTATATGGTGTGATTTGGTTTCTTTCGTACCTCTCCCTTTTGCCATTTAACCTGAGGAACAAAGAAATCCACTCCTTGGCTTTCATAAAAAATTCTTTGGGGTCTTTCTCAGGATTCGTGTTGTTGACAACATTGTGTCAGCAAATGCTGTCCATATCCCAGTGACAGTTGATACACTTTGTGGGCGGAGGGTATTGTGCACTTTGCTGGGGAGGTCAGCCAATAGGATCTTCTTGTCAGATCCTAAGAGGCTCGTCCAATCATATTTGTCACTGGCTTTCCCATCGGCATTTTTTGTTCCCACACATCAAAAGAAACGCTGCAAGATCTGATCACCTGAATTAGGCTTTTGAGATGTGTTCCCTTTGCTTCCCCCTTTTTTGTCTAAGACAACTTCACGGTCCCAGTCTAAACATTCACTGACTAAATTTTCAATCAGAATGTCTGTAACATGTAACATCAAATGAAGTTCGTCTACTATATGATCTAGTGAATGACAAAGGTTGCTCATCACAGTAGTAATGATCTTTAGATTCTGTTGACATTCGATGAATCTCTTTGGCAGTTCTTACCATGGGTGGAGTGTTGTAAACATGGTAGTTGTCACTAATGTTCCAACTATCATGCTTGTATACTTACACCAAGCACAGGCATAGTTGGATTCCTTTGAGTCCAAGCCATTATGCAATTGGGCCCATTGAAACACGTTGGCCATAAAAAGGTAGGTACCCATGATGCTTTGTATGCCCACAAAGGCTACCGCTTTGAATCCCTTTTGAATCTCAGCATGAGAATGCTCAAGAGTATTGATCTATTGTTTGCCACAGACAAAAGAAATTGAATAGAGGCCATGAAAAACGCTTTTGAATTACAAGGTTCAGTCGCATGGAAGTTATTACAGACATCAGTTAGGTTTTAACTCGCTAAATGTATCGCATTACAAGATTTTAGGCAGTCACTCGGTTAGGTCACTTTGTTAACTCTCGCTCTTCCCTTTAGAAAAAGCTCATGGAAACAGTGAATTTCTTGTGAAATTCTAGGTGGAAGTTTTCAGTTTTTTTTTAATGATGGCAAGTCATGCCGTGACCTCATTATTTAAACTTTTCAGATTACATTGCAAGATATCTTGGGCCACTCTGAAAATCCAGTACATCAACGAAAACTAGCAGCCTTTGCGATCTTACTTGATTGATTTCAAATTCCATATCTGTATTTGATTGTCAAAAAAATGTAGTTGATTACTCTTTGAAAACTCTCCCTTCCAATGTAAGAAACGCGTCTGAGAAAGCGCATTATTTATCAAAAGTTATGTTTGTGCTAGTTTCTTTACCTTGCATACATGCAAATTATTTTCACGTAAGGGGGAGTTGCTCTCCCACATTTAAGTGCAATGTCCCCATGAAATTAATTTCCACTACAATGTTCGTTCTAATAAAGAACTTAAATTTTGTTGTCAATTATGTTTGAGAAAAATTTCATCTCAGTAATATAGATTGAAAATCGTTTTATTTTAGCTTGTACTACAGTTGATATTTTTAAAGCATGCAAGTCGCACAATTAGCTTAACTTTGCTTCTTATTGTTCTTGTATCATCTCTCATTCAATTAAGTTCCACTAATTTTCATCCAAACAATACCCAAACACAAAGAAGTTCCATGATTTATAGAAAAAATGGAGCTCATTTGCATTAGCAATCGACGCATTTCACTGGGCGTGATTCCATAATGAAGCATCAGTATAATGATTTGTAGTGACCCCTAAGGTAAAATTCAGTGTTTAGGTCTCGACCATCTGCAGTTAATTTTCCTCAGTCAATCAAGCTGTTTATTTCATTGAATAAACTTCCAAATGATACCTTGATTGTCTGATACTCCTCAGTTCCAGTGACTATACCAATAGTTCTGTTTCTTTTAGCAGACATAGCAGATTCACTAGTTTGTAGAATAGAAAGTGAAAGAAAAATAACATCTAAATTTCGCGTTAGTCTGGTACCATCACCATTGATTTTAATTGAAAATTAAACAAGACTTACTTGTAAGTTGAAGTTTGATTGTAATTCTGCCAAATCATTCGGAGTACGGAAGGGTTAACATGAGATGCGCACGCACTGCCGCAGGTCAGTTTTTGAAGACATTTTGTGATCACCTAGCAGAGCGTGACCAGCAAAGGAAAATATGCAGGGTGGGTACCTCTAAGGGTGCTATGGGCATGTTAACCCTTCCGTACTCCGAATGATTTGGCAGAATTACAATCAAACTTCAACTTACAAGTAAGTCTTGTTTAATTTTCAATTCTACCAAATCATTACGTACATCCGCGTTACCATGAGATTTTAAAGCAGTGAGCACAAAATGACAAAGCACCCAATGGAGCAAGCTGGAAAAACCAGCTAAGCACAAATATTTAATCCCACACAGCAGCAAAATACAATGAAGGACAAAGTACTTATCTACTCAAGAACTGACAAACTCATCTGGTTTGTGACAGCAACTGGCTTGTTGTAAAACTTACGAAATGTGGACTCTTCAGTCCAACCAGCCGTAGCAAGAATAACATCAGTGGAAACAGATGCAATAGCTTTACTTGTTGAAGCACACCTAGTGCTATGGGCAGAAAACTGCTCTGTATTAATGCCTGCCTGGCCTAACATGGTTTTGATCCAGCGCCCAACAGTGGACGAGGTTACTGCCCTATATGGTTTGATGTATGACACAAGCAATCTAGTTGAATTTCTTAAATTCTCAGTAGCCTTAAGGTAGTAATTTAATGTTTCATACACGCACAGTTCCTTGACAGGATACTTGAACAGACGGACGTTCCCAAAAACCTTTCCAGGTCTGTCCTGCTTAAGATGATCCGTTAAGGCAAAATTGAAACACTCTCCATTCCTCTGATAATCAAGATAATCAAGAACAGTGTCCACGGACCAAATGTTATTGTACTTCGGGACAGGCTTGAGTTTATTAAACACCCCTTTAAGATATCTGCACACAAGGAAATGCTTCCCCATTGGTGTGTGGTCTGGATTACCATCGCTATTCATGTCTATGTTGGAGACTGCTGAGCGGGCTGTATTCAGAGCCGAATAACTTAAGCCTTTCTCGAAGAGACTATGCAGGAACAACAACACGGGCCTCACAGCGGGACACAAGGGATCATGTGATCCTTCACTACAAAATTGTAGCCACTTGTTGATATACACTTTGTATTGTTTGTGTGTGCTATCTCTCCAGGAATGCATGATAATCTCGACAATGTCTGGCGAAAACTCTGATTTTTGCAAGGACTGCCTGATAATTTGCATACCAGCAACTCCAGTCGGTGATGGAGTGGATGAGGACCGGCCAGAGTTGGATGAACCAGATTCTGAGCAGAAGCCCTCAGAACCCGTGGTGTGTCTATCAGAAGGCCCAGCACAACTGTAAAGTAAGGCTGAGTTGTCCACTTCGGGATTATTAGAATTCCTGTTGCCCGGTCTTGAATGATTTTCTGCACACATCTGGAAATAAGACAAAAAGGGGGAAATGCATAAAAGAAAAACTGTGACCAGTCAACAGTGAAAGCATCCACAAACTTTGCCATTGGATGCGGTTTCCACGAGACATAGGTCTCCACTTGTGCATTAAGTCTACTAGCAAAAAGATCTATGTCTGGTTGCCCAAACAGAGTAACAATCCTCTTAAATACACGACCCGATAGCATCCATTCAAGGTCTAATTTCAAATCTCGGGAGAGTTGATCAGCATCAACATTGCTAGAGCCTGGAATATGGGCTGCTGATAACCAAATGTTTCTAACAATAGCCCAATTCCAAACCTTCTGAGTAAGGGCGTTGCATTCTAACGACTTGCACCCCCCCATGGCATTGATATAAGAAACAGCAGTAGTGTTATCAGACATGACCCTAATATGAATGTCACTTCTGTTGTCAAACAAAGATGACAAAGCAAGATCAACAGCTAAAAGCTCTAAGTAATTAATATGCCTGGTCGATTCTGATTTAGACCATATGCCACAGGTGTTAATACCTTGTTCAATTTGTGCCCCCCAGCCTGTTTTAGATGCATCAGTATAAATTACTACATCTGGGCTGGGTTGGTGGATTTTCTTAGAAGCTGACTGAATATTAGAGAACCACCAACAAACCTCACCCAAACTATCACTAGACAGTGACATAAGAGCATCAAAATTTCCCTGATTCAATTTTAAATTTCTCTCTTTATCAACCGCAATCTGGCGATAATGAAGAGGGCCAAACTGTACGCCCGGGAAACTTGAGACTAGGGTCCCAAGAAAAGATGCAACCTCACGAATACTGAACTGCTTATTGGGGTGGGAAAACTTTTCACACAACTGCAAGATTTTATCAACTTTCTTAGATGTCAAGGTAACTATCATACGAATAGAATTCAAAACAAAACCTAGAAACTCTAAAGTCTGCGTAGGTATGATAACCGATTTTTCAGGATGAACTTTAAAACCTAAGCTGATAATGAGCTGCACAGCACGTAAAGTGGCTAACTCACATTCCGTATAACTGTCTTCAAGATAGAAAGAATCGTCAATATAGCCTAGACAAGTGTGGCCAAACTGACTTCTTAGATAAGCAAAGACAGGTTTCATGACTTTGGTGAAAATCCTAGGACTACTAGACAAGCCCATAGGTAAACAAGAGAAGGCATACAACTGGTCTCTCCAAATAAATTTCAAAAATTTCTGGTGTTCTAATGCAACAGGGATAGAATAATAGGCATCCTTAAGATCAATAGATGTCATATAGCAAGAAGGCCTAATAAGTTTGATGGCTGTTTCTAATGTGTCCATCTTAAAATGGTGATAAGACACTGACTCATTCAATCTCTTAAGGTTAAAAATAACCCTATGTGACCCATCTTTCTTGGGCCGTGTGAAAATAGGTGATATCACCTGGCCATCTTCAAATGAAGAACGCCTGATTATTCCTTTTTGAAGGAACTTCTCTATCTCATTGTCAATTATAGCTTGTTCAATTTCAGTAAATGAGGAATGCGGTCTGGTAGCACTAAAATGAGGCTCAGGAACAAAGTTAAATTCAATATGACAGTGAGTAACTGCATCCAAGATAAATGGATCAGAAGTGATTTTCTCCCACATATAGAGAAAATCTTGCAAACCCCCCGCCTTAAAGGGTGTCTGATTTGCAATAATAGAGGCAATAAAACTTTGACTTACCCCCTCAGATGATCCTACTGGGTCTTGGTTGACGATGGCTTGGGGTGTTGATGGGGCCTCGCTTGGCCCCGGCCTCGCACTAAAAAAGAACTAGTGGACTTGGAGTCTCTTCCCCTACCAGAATTATGGGTAAAACGGCCACGACCTCGCATACTTCTACCCCCTGGGACCTTGTATGGTTCCAGGCGCTGCTTGGGAGTCACCTTATTACTGAGCTTGTTTGATTTAGTCAGTTCTTCCACTTCCTTGTTCAGGTCATCACCAAACAGAAAGGTTGAAATGGTGGTGGAGGGGTTACACAATGAAGCATATTGCTTGTTTAGGTCAGGACGAATAAGATCTCTACGTTTCAGGTTGAGATCTCTGTTTGCTGACAACAAAAGGACTGCTGCATGAGTTAAAATATTCTTTTGTTCCCCACTTGAATCATTACACAGCTGGAGAATCGCATAAAGGCCCGAAATAAGTTGGGACTGTGTCTTCTGAAAAGCAGAGTCAGAATTCCTTGTTTCCTGACGTAACTGCTGCCAAATCTGCTTGTTAATTTTGGGAGCCACCAGATCAGTGCAATTTTCCGGCCTGAGGTATTTGGCCTGTACCTCGCTTAGCTTCTCCTTCGAAAGCTTTTCATTGATAAGACTTTTGACTATCTCCGCCAAGTTAGCGTTGATGGCAGGGGATGTTCTCTCAATGACACTGAACTCCTCAGCAAGAGACTTGAATGAGTCACTGTTTCCCTTGTCTTCATCAAGATTCTTAGGCTGAATGAACTCCTCGATTTTCCCTGCAACGGCAGCATCTTGGCTGTCTTCTGGGTTAGCCCCAGCACCGGACTGAGGATCCTCAGCCTCCACTTCAACACTGTCAAAATCCATATAAACTTGGTCAATGGATTGTTTGACTTGAGCCAAAATATCTTTTTTGGCGTCGTTAAGAAGTTCGGAAAACATGGCCTTCAGATCTGCCGTCCCTGGTAGAGCAGAATGGCCTGGCTTATCCTTGGCCTCATCACCCATCGCCTGTAATACAGAACGAAGCGATGTAAGAAAAGATTCTCTAAAAATCAAAATGGCGGACACGTCCACCACGTGGTTTGAAGCCGACTTAAATATACGACTTTACTCCGCTTACAAACTCGTTGTAACGGAAATAAATAATAGATTTATAAAGAAGAATAGGTATAAATCGCGTTATACCTCGCAGTTTCGACTGAGGACACGTCCTGCAGTCTGTACGTTCGACAAATTTGTCGAATCGAGCAATGTGACACGTCACAAAACCCGAAAAAATTCAGGTCGAAAGACCTAAACAAATGGTGGACACCTCCACTGCAAAGAGAATACAAAACAACAAAGAACAGGTAACTTACCTAGTCAACAGCGGTCGAATAACTGAAAAACGCAAGAACGATGAACAACACGTCTGAACCTACGGCAATCGCTTGGTGCACGGGACCTGCGGCAGTGCGTGCGCATCTCATGGTAACCCGGATGTACGTGATGATTTGGTAGAATTTTGTTTTCTCATTGGTAGTGTCAAAGTCCGGTTTTTGCTTAAGGTAATCAGAAATGTGTTCTTTGAACACAGCTTCCACTGAACTTACTTTGACCCCTTCAAAATTTCCATCCAATGCCTCAATGTGGCACATTTTGTTCAGTTGTTCAGGGCTCTGCTTCACCAAGTAGGACCTCGGTAGACTGTCCATAATCATGGGGATTTCATAGTAGAAGGAATCTCCCACACAAACCTTGTCTAATAAGAAAGTTACTTGTTCAACTTTGAAGTTTGTGATAGAAATGTTTTCCCTTAACTCCTTTGCAAACAGTGTATTGGCTCTTTTTTGCCCCTTTCTAATTTTGCTTGTAGAGGATGTGAAAGACACACTTTGGCAAATGACTTATTAACATAACTGCCCAATGACATGATCATAAGAACTGAGGCAGCTGTTGAGCACACAGGCAGCATGATCTTACCAGTTGTTTAAGACCCTGTTTGATCTAGCCTTGGGTTGAACCCACCACCTTCTGTTTAAGAATCATTACTCCCATAAAATGAGCTAAACTGGAAGCAGCAATGCTCTACTCAGTTGAATACAAAAACAAAAATACAAAAAAGAAGTGTCAATGTAGAAGGCTATGTTCACAGCTGCTCAACTATCTGAGATTTCAAATGGTATTCAACTTGTTCTCTGTCGTCTGTACATGTGTCATCAAATTCAATGTCCTGCTGGAGAAGTGGTATGTAACTCTTTCCCTGGCGACACCTTTTTCAGCCTTATTGGTGTGTGAGTGGGAAGGATTCGTTGAAATTCAGCATCCTCTTGTGAACCCCTCTGAGGACAACGTTTCATAATATCGTAAATAGAGCTCTTATTGAGACCGAAGGTGATGCTTGCATCTCTCAAGCCAGCATTTGCTAACGCAGTCCTTTCTTTCACTGTCATTGGAGAGCAGATCGCTTCCTTAGACGCCAAACGTACAAATGTTAGGTTAAAATTTCTCTTGAAGTCATTGGATCCATGCTTTGAGTGTGTTCCATGGTTAGGGTAAGATACCCGCTGGCTGACCTTATTGGTTTCGCTTATTTCCTTGACTGATTTGGGTTGGTCATCTTCAAATAAGAATTTTGACATTGGTGTTTGAGGGCTGCAAAGTTGTTTATGTCGGTTGTTAAGGTCAGGTCTGGTCAGATCCTGTCTGCTAAGATTGAGTTTGTAGACAGAATGTGCCATGAGAGTCAATAAGTCCAAAGCAAATCAAAGGAAAGATGAGACATCTTCCTTGCTAACTTTTGTCCAAACGGCATGTCTTGGACTAAATGTGGGCTTGTGATGAAAGACCAAAAAGTGGTCCAGCTGCTGCTGATCTGCAGGAACTCTCACTAATAGCTGGTGCGTCAGGGGAGTGGCGTGCCCAAACTGCAGGCGTGTAGGTACATATACATAAATCTCGACAATCATGGTACAAAGCTGGAGATGGCTTTGTAGCTGGCAACAGCAGTCATGATGGAGAGAATCTGTCTCCTAGTGTCGCAACTGTTGGTATTCCCGTAAGCCTGCACTAGAGCCTCGAGATTATCTTGAGATGCCTCTTATAATTCTTCTTGCCCAAGTGCCTTGTTCATTGCAGTAGAGGAAGTAATGGCCCACCACAGAGAAGCAGTGTCATCAAGGCAGATAGTCGTGACTACCGATGAGACAATCTGTAGTGTCTGTTTAGTGTACTGCTGTCTGGTTTTGTCACTGACTTTATCATTGGGGCAATGCCACTGGAGATCAAATATTCATTTTGCTTTTCACGAGGTAGTGGTGCTGGTTCTGCCTTTACATGGGCCTCGTCACTCATGCTAGAGACTACACTCCCTGAGAAACGTTTCGTTGTCGAGACGACTGGCTTGAGAAATTTCAAGCCTTGGTCAAGTCGTGACAGATTCAGAAGATACGTCACTGTCGGTTTGGTCACCACTTGAAGAATCTGTTTATGTAGTTATCTGTAACAAGCATAATAGGTAAACGTTATTACATGAAATCTTATCACAGTAATCAAACTGCTAATCCCACATGAGCTCGTGTCCTTGCTGGTTAATTGAGCATTCGGTACTGTAGCTTCCTCCGCCAACAGGACCTATCACCCCCCCACTTCAGGCTGTACCTGATTGCTACTGGTTCTCTTTCTCCACCAGCTCGGCACTCCAGTGGCAATAACAAATTTGGTGTCTCTTCAAGACCAACAACTAACATGACACCTCCAATGTCCAATTGTTGTAACTCAGTATCACTGAAATGCGGCCAATTTTCAAGGTCTTACCTCTTGGCTATACAGCTGTCTGATATGGGCGTATGCTCCACTGTCCTGACATTTGACAGTTCCGCTACCACTGATTCATCCATTGACGTCACTACAAGGCCCCAGTTGCAGCAGTTACGGCAGCTCTTGCACTTGTCACTCTACTCGTGTCACTACTGGCATTAATCTCTATCAATTCTTGGCTTTGACTAACATCTGAAGTGCTGGGGTCTGCAGGAAGGGGGTGCAGTAGTGTGTTGTGATCCTTTTTGCATCCATCCACCTGGCACTGGAACTGAGCCTTGGGCAGTTTCTTGCAAAGTGACCACTCTGGAGACACTTGATACAAAGGCCTTATTCCTATACCACTTTCCATTTGTCTTGATGAGACTGATTCTTATATTTGTCACACCTCCACAGTCCATGCTGACCATGAAAGATGGTACAGGCTGGCATTGCCCGGTTCATTCTGTGGGAATTCCTTTGCAGACTTTGGACACCTGCGGTTGGTGATGTCACTCGCTAGGGGGCTCAACCTCACTGATCCCTCTGTTTCACACTCTCCTTTTCCTTTGAAGAACTGGAGGTTAAATCTCCGAGTTCATTGTTAACAAGCGCAGCTCTGTCCTTTAAAAATTTCAAAAAGTCTACAAACTTAGGCCGAGATCCAGGTGAAATAATTCTTCCTGCGCATTCCATCCATTTAATCCTCAGAAACAACGGCAGCTTCTTGTTTAGTTCCCTTACTGTGTTTGTATGATTCAATTCTCAGACATTTTCAGGCCCCATGCCTCAAAGTGTTCTATTGGTCACATCTAAATGGTAGGAAAATTCTCGTAAGCTTGCTCCGTTTGCCTGCTTCAAGGGGCATAAGTTCTCCAATTTTCAGATGTATTTAATTTTCTATGAGGAAGTCCAAAGTTCTCGCATAAAGTACTCTTGGCAACATTACAATCTACTGGGAGGTTCACACAGCTTTTATAAGCATCTCTTGCTTGGCCAAAACAGTGTTGAAGTAACAGCTGCAAACGTCTCAAATTGTCTGGAGTATCTTTCTTTAGGCAAGTCTCAAACCTATGCAATAACAAAACGTACTTGATTGGGTCTCCATCAAATCGCATGTTCTCAACCTTGGGTATAGAAACAACCTGATGTAGTGCTCTTGCAATGTCTTCTCCAACATCTTGCTTTGATGTCACAGACTGACCAGGTGTGTGCCATTGCTGACCTAACAGAGGTTTGTGTATGTTCCTCAAGTGGACTTGCTACGACTGGTGATAACTCGGGCAATTCCTGTTTGTGGTGCTAAACTATGCATGTCTTCTGAAATTTAGGTGGCTCCTGGATAGGACTCACAACTTCAACCGCTGATGATAGCTGTGCAGATTTTTGAATAACTGGCAGTGGGTTTTCAGATGAATATCCATCCACATGTGGTTCTTCAACAGGTCAATCACTTCATGGTTTCCACCCATATTTGCAACTCTTCCAGTCATTTGTTGTAGTCATGCACACTACTATTGCTATCTCGCGTGCCCTCGACTTCTTCATAGACATTTAAGCTAATGGCTGCCCTTGCTTCTTCCATGTGAGCCTCCACAATCTCCTTTGCATACTGCAACTCGGACATTTTCCGCTTTAGCTCCTGTCTGTGCTATGGAGTCCTTGATTGTGAATACTTGTTATTTATTCTCTAACAGTAAAATACAGTAATCCTTGATACTACTGACTCGACCGACTCCTAGTGCGCATGACCGTAACGCAATACATCGACACTACATCTCTCCTTTCCTCTGGATAATGAGCTAGGTAAAACTTAAAAAAGCGAAACTCAACATGCTACTTCCTAAATCTACCAGTCCAGGTAACGTTCACACAAGTTATTTCCTTTGTGCAATTGATCTAAGCAATGTCCAAGTAACACAGTCTTTGAAAAGTTCAGATAATGTTCACGCAACAATGTTCCTTTTCATTAAGCCATTGATTTCAGCAATGTTCAAGTAACATAGTCTTTGAAATGATCAGGCACTCGTCTTTCTCTTGCTGATCTGCGAAGTGCGGGTAATTCAACTGGTGTAGGTGTAGGTGTTTCAACTGATGCATTTCCAGGTGGTGCTATTGGTGCATTTCCAGGTGATTCAACTGGTATAACTGTAGGTGGTTCGACTGTCTGAACTGGATCAACTGCTTCTGTTGCATCAATGAAGGGTGTAGACTGTTCTTCCTCGTCACTTGGAACGGGATGTACAGGTATGTTAGAAGGCAGCTTTTTAAAGAATGATGCATTTCTTGTTATGATGTGTTCTGCATTTTGGGCTGTAATCATGCTTCCTTTCTTGTCTGTGATCTCAAATGGCTCAGGCTTGAATGGTGTAGACATCTAGTTCTGTTTTGGTTGCTTTATCAATACTTTGTCACCAACATTCAGGTCTGTGTTCTTGGCATGGTTGCACTTGTCTGCATACTCTTTCATCTTCTCCTTTCTCTTAGCATCAGCTCATCTGATCTCTGGGGATGCCTGATCAAACTGCACCAGGGGTAATGTGGACTTTAGTTTTCGTCCATTCAGCAACTCCGAAGGAGACTTCCCTGTGGTGCTATGAGGGGTGGCCCTGTACTGTCGAAGGAAGGTGAACAACTCTTGTTTCCAGTTCTTGCCTTGAACGACGGCTGTCCTAATCGCTTTCTCCAGTGTCTTCATCAGCCTCTCCGCCTCTCCATTTGCTTTGGGCCATTCAGGAGTTATTCTGCGATGTGTGAAACCAAGTTGCGTGGCAAACATCTGAAAACTTTCACTATTGAATGGTGGACCATTGTCCATTCTTACTACCTCGGGGATCCCTTGCCTGGCAAAGATGCTGTCAAGGTGGGGAATCACTGCCTTTGCTGATGTTGACCTCAAAATTTCAACTCCTGGATATCGACTGAAGTCATCAGTCACGACGAGCAAGTAATCTCCACTTGGAAAGGGGCCACAGAAATCTATGGAGAGCTCTTGCCATGGGCCTAGTGGTAAGGGGGACATTTGCAGAGGCTCGCATACTGGCTTTGGATCATGGTTCGCAGCTTGGCACGGTAGGCACCCTTTGACAACTTCCTCGACCATTCTGTCTATCCCTGGAAACCAGACTGAATCTCGCAAAAGACGCTTGGTCTTCACAATTCCTTGGTGTCCACTGTGAGCTAGCATAATCATTCGATCTCGTAGCTTCTCGGGAACTATTATGCGTGTCCCTCTCAGAATAACGCCATTTGATACTGACAACTCCTGCTTGATCTGCTGGTACTGACTGACATCTCTTCCAGCCTCGTGCCACTTTTGAGTTGCTATCACTTGCTAGACTCTGCAACGTTTCATTAGCTGCTGTCGCATCTTTTACTTCTTGAAGCGTAACGGCATGGGGCACAGCATTATTGGTTACAAAGTTAATATAGGCATCAACTCTTGATAAATGGTTGGAAGCCTGCGATTGTTTGGGATCCGGATGGCGACTCATGTAATCAGCTGGATTGTTTGCTCCTGGCTTGTAAACAACTTTGGTTTTGTATGGCTGTAGACATAGCTGTAGCCTCTCAACTCGCGCAGTTGCTTTGCAAGTGGGGTTGTTGAAGATTGTTTCTAACGGCTTGTGGTCTGTGGTAACTTGGAAGGATGATCCATAGAGGTATAGGTGGAAGTGCTCAATTCCCCAGACCACTGCAAGAGCCTCTCTCTCGGTTTGGCTGTAGCGGCTTTCACAATCCGTGAGTGAGCGGCTGGCATACGCTACAATGTTTGTTCCTCCATCTGTTGTTACTTGCGTGAGAATTGCTCCCAGGCCGACTGGGCTGGCATCAACAATCAGCTCCGTTTGGAGTGAGGGGTCGAAGTATTTCATGATTTCTGGAGTTGCCATGCTGGCTTTGAGGCAGTCGAATGCATGTTGTTGTTCTGGTCCCCACACCCACTTAGCATTTAGATGGGTGAGTTGACGGATTGGAGCAGAGATGGAAGCAAAGTCCTTTATGAAACGTGCAAGGTATTGTGCCAAACCGAGGAAGCTGCGTGCCTCAGTTGCATTCTTTGGGGGACTGGCATTAATGAGGGATGCAACCTTCTTATCATCTGCACTGATGCCATCTGCAGAGAAGTGATGACCAAAGAAGTCAATGGATGACTGGTTGAACAGACACTTGGCAGGGTTTGCGGTTAGACTGTTTTCTCTCATTCTCTGAAGAACAGCTTGTAAAGCATCATCATGATCGGATTGGTTCTTGCCAAACACTATTATGTCATCAGAAATGTTTCTAACACCGTCAATTCCTTCCAGCACTTCTTCTCTGGATTTCTGAAAGATTTCAGCTGCTGAGTTAATTCCAAAACTCAGTCGCTTGTAACGAAACAAGCCAATGTGCGTGGCAAAAGTAGTAATGCTCCGGGAGTCTTCGTCCAGCTCAAGTTGGTGATATCCTTGGTTTAGGTCTATCTTGCTGAAAACAGTGGCTCCGTTCAGATCAACGATCAGGTCTTCTACAGTGGGTACTGGATGTCGCTCACGTTCTATAGCCTGATTGGCCGCTCTCATATCGACACATATGCGTATTCCTGTCTTCTTTGGGGCCACAACTATCGGAGAGACCCAGGGAGTTGGACCTTCTGCTCTTTCTATGATGTCAAGTTCCTCTAGATTCTTGAGCTCTGCTTCGACTTGATCACGGATGTGAAATGGTAGTCTGCGGTACTTCTGGGCCAGTGGTTTTGCGCTGTCATTAACATGCAATTTTGCGGTTTTACCTGTCATCTTTCCCAGCCCCTCGAAGCAATCTTTGTAATCCTCGATAATGTTATCGACTTTGGGTGTCGACACACTGTTTATTATGTGTAGCAGCCCGAGATCTGTTGCCGTCTCATAACCTATCAAATTACCATCACATCCATCAACAATGCAGAATTGCGTGACCGTCGATTTGCATGTTACTCCCGACTTGATTTCAGCTTCAAACTTGCCAATGACTGGTAAGGGCTCAGAAGATCTGTAGCCATAGATCCTCTTCGAGGTAGGTGTAATGGGAATGCTTTGCAGCTGATTGAAAGAACATGTGTCGATGACATTTACTCCCGCTCCTGAGTCAATAAGACATTTCACTCTCTTGCCTCCAATGGTAATTTCAGTAAACAGTTGTATCTTGTCACGCATGGAGTGGAGAGTGATTTGGTATGTGTACTCTTCGTCGGTTGATTCATCGCCATCTTTCTCATCCACTGTATTGACTTTCTTGAAATTTAATCTGCTTCGGCATACTTTGGTGAAATGGCCTTTCTTGCGACAATGTTTACAACTTTCATTCAGCGCCGGACAAGGTCGACCTTTATGAGGGTAATTTTCTCCACACCTGTAACACTTCTTGTTTTCCGACTTTGGCTTTTCCTCTCTCACCGCTTGGACTTCTGCTACTTTGGCTAACTTTTCCTGTTCCTCAATGCCTTTAGCTTGCTTGTCAGACATTTCTAGACCACGGCCATAGTCGAGTAGGGCTTTGAGATCCATGTCTTCTCGTAGAGCTCTTCGCCGTAATCGTGAAGATAAACAGGACACAACTGTGTTTGACTTGATTTCTTCATCTTCGTTGGCAAACTCGCATGTTTGAGCAAGACGCCTCAGCCGTGTGCAGTAAGAATCTAGCGATTCACCGGAATTCTGAGAAGCATTTCTGAAAATTTCGTAGGTCTTGTTTACTTTTGGCTGAAAATAAGCATTCAAAGCGGTCACTGCTTTCGCATAGTCCTTCTCTTCTCCTCGATCTGGAAGTGTTTCAAATATGTCGCTGACCTCTTCACCAGCGGAGTATAGTAGTAGCGCTCTCTTGCATGTTGCGTCTTTCACATCATGAGCGGCGAGGTACATTTCGAAACGTTTCAACCATTTTTTCCAACGTGGGCCGACTGAAGCGTTGTCTTCGTGGACGGAAAATGAAGGAAATGGAGGTAAGACATTCGCCATTCCGCTTCGGCAATTGTGTGATCGTCCCGTGTAATCTTTTGAGGTAATTTTTCGATGTAATCTTTCGACGTAATATTTTGACGACAATAGATAAGTGTTCAACTTTGATTTCCCGCCTTACTCAAATGGCGGCCAGCCCACGTGGCTTTGAGAACTGAACATGTTTTGCCATTGTTTATCCAGTGCATTCGATCCAAGGTGACGATTAAATTAAGTGTGGCTGTAGTGGAATTCGCTTGAGTTATCCTCGTCGCCAGTTATGGAGTCCTTGATTGTGAATACTTGTTATTTATTCTCTAACAGTAAAATACAGTAATCCTTGAAACTACTGACTCAACCGACTCCTAGTGCGCATGACCGTAACGCAATACATCGACACTACATGTGCAATACTTGTTTGGTTTTTATCTGAGCAAGAGCAAGTTATTCCTTCTTCTTGGCTACAGCTAACAAGACCGAACTTGAACTGCAAGATCTACGTACGTGACTCCTGCTTGATTTGCGTGACAGCGGTGTAGCTGTTTTACTCTCTCTTCACAAGTCTGGATTTCCATGACTCAATATTGGTGCCAAACTTCACCATATGACCTTTGTTTTGACTTCAGTTCTTTGTAAGTTCCACTATTGTCCATCAATTGTTGAGTAGTTCCTTGCAACTTTGTAAGTCTACCAACATAACCTGTCCGTGAACTGAACAACATGTTTGCCCTTTCGGCTCTAGAGCTTTCAAACAGACGCCTTTTACTTGGCTGTTTTATCCAAGAACTTACTCCTAATTCCACAGGACCTTTAATGCCAGCATCCAACACATTGCCCAATGTCCTCCTTATCGAAACTCCCAACAACTGGGAGTGATTTCGTAGACATTGTATTGCCCACGCAAAGTTAATTCCAAATGGGAAGAATAATTAGCAGAATAACAGTCTGTATCATAAACCAAATCAAGGAGGTCCTGCCCATAGTACGAACATGAGCGACATAAATTGGAGGAATAACCAGAATAACAAACAATGTCGTGTCATAAAGCGAACCACACCAAAGATGCTGTGTTGCGATATCTTTAAACAAGTAACAGTGTAAATTCCAAATGTGAAGAATAATTGTCAGAAAAACAAATAAATGTGTCATAAAACGAACTTAAGGTGAACCAAACAAAAAAGGTGCTCTGTCAATAACCTTTGAACACACAACAGTGGTAGTTCCAAACATGGAGAATAATAAAATTGTCAGAATAACAAACAACCTTGTATCATAAAGCGAACCAACCAAAGCCACTTTATCAATATCTTCAAACACACAGATGTGAATTCCAGTGACAAATAATCTTGTACCATAAACCAAACCAGACCGAAGTCGCTCTGTCGATAATTTTTACAAACAGTTTTTCATCTGAGTTCCACTGAACTTGGTAAAAGAGCTGTACTCCGCAATGTGCCAACCAAAAATTACTTAAATACACCAAATGTACCAAATACTGTACATTGAAAAACTGTTCTATGAACTGAAAAACTGACCCGAACTAATCAATAAAGGCAATCTGCATAACGTTGAAGTTATGTCAATAATATTCCATAGTGTATCAATGATATATTGTGATTCAAACATTGAACGAAAGGGGCAAAACATGAATAGCAAGCAAGGCTGGCGCTACGGCAAAGGGCTGATTTATTTAATGGCCAATATTTTGGCTAAAAAAATTAGCCTTCTTCAGGGCCAGAGGTATACTGGAGGAAAATACTATAACGGCTCCAAAAACTGGAATTTAAAAATACACAACTGTTAAATGATTAACTAATTTAGAAAAACAAAGCAAAACAAATAATAATAATGGTAATAATAATAATAATAACAAAATATTAATGATAATCATAAAAATACTAGATAACATGGTAACAAACAAAGGGGCCCTGCAACTAAAAAAGTATACATAAAATCTGTAGAATATTACGTAAGTTCCTAGCTGAATATAAATACACACAGTTCCTAACCAAATATAAGCGTAACACTTTACATTCCCCACCTTATCAAAGCTCGGCAATGTAAACTACTGCCACCTGACTTCCCAAGTGGTGGTGATGAAGAGTTTTTTAACCATCACAAGGATGACCAGAAATTTTGAAATATACAGCACAGAATACAAAGTTGGATTCGCTTTTTCAAAGCCTGCTGTGACTATTAAGCCACATCCAGAACTTTGTAGTGTCAGTTATTTTAAATTCATATTTACTGAATGTTACAAGTTTCTTTAAAGGAGTGGTTCGTTTGTAGATGGAACGCAGGGTTGTTGGTAACAGCAACAAGCAGATTTATTCCAAGATGAAAGTAATCTTTACAGCTTATGGCACTACTGCTATGTCACACAGACTCTTCTAACACGGCACACAGCTCGGCACACAGGCACTTCACTAGGTTTGGCAAACCAGCACGGCACACAGCCACTTCTCAAAACTCTTTAAAACTCTCTTTAAAAACTCTCTCTAACTCTCTTTAAAACTCTCTCTGGTAGACTGAACGCTCTTACTGATATACATATCACAACAAGTTCTAGAAACTTCTACGAAACCTATTTTTAGTAACATTGCATTGTTACTATTTAAAGAAATCACATAATCATTTAAATGACTAAGCACTTTATAACGTCCTAGAGAGTTCTATGGAATGTTCTGGAAGGTTCTGAGTAATACAAGACAATTTTCGTAACATAACCCCCTCTCAAGAAGAAACTTGCCAAATTTCTGCTACCAACGAAAAATTGTCTGAAAATATCAGTCCGAGAATAAGTCTAATAGTTGTTCTCACTCTGTCGCTTGGCTCAGGTAGTCACCTCCACACTTTCTGATCCCTTAATGGTCCACACTAACTTCTGATGCATCGCCTTAATCTGGAGCAGCATCCTTGGGTGATTTAAGTTGCTCCTCTGCACTCCTTTTACTTGTATCAGTCTCTACAGAATGACTCAGGTCGTCTGCTGCTCCAGCACCTGGCATATTACCAATGACAAGATCATAGATCGCATGGGGAAGACATTGTGCTTCAACAATACCAGTGAGATAAGGGGTATCCACATAAATCCTCGCGACTGGAACTTTCCTCACTGTACCATCGATTAGTACCATATAGTTATATTCACCAATGTACTGATCCTCGGCGACAAGCTCCTTCTTAACAACAACACCACTGCAACCAGTGTCTCTGAGAACATTAATGCGTGTATTTCCTACTTTGCCTTTTACTACTGGCATCCTAGCTTCGGCTAACGGCTGAACACACACACTACTCACCACGGGGACTGAGTTTCCACGGGCTAACATTAACTGGTTATCTTGAATACACGACTCCAACTCTTCTTTTGTAGCTTGTACCAGGGGCGACTGAACTAAACAGCCAGCACTGATGTGATTACGGGGCACAGGGTTACTAATCTTGGTCTGACCTCCTGGTCTCAGCCCACTAGATTTACAGTTACGTGCCTCATGACCTTGCTTGTTACACAGAAAACATCTTCTCACTCCATTCGGGCAGTTGAAAGACTTATGGCCTCAACCATTACACTTAAAGCATCTTACCGTTGAACTATCACTCAGTGTTTTCTCAGACTCAGCATCATCTGTCTCCTCAGGTGCCTCATTCTTCACAGGGTTGAACAGATGCTTACCATGTGCTTCTAAATACTGGTCGGCTATCTTAGCAATCTGATCCAGGTTTTCAGGTGCCCTCTCGTAAATGAACAGCAAGTTCCTTGGGACATGAATTAGTGAACTGTTCTTTAACAATCAAATCCCTCGAGCCTTCAAAACTCTCAGCAGTTTTAGAAAGTTCAATCCACCTCATAAGATACTTAGTCAAACGGACAATGAACTGGTCAGGGCTCTCATCAGACTCAGGTTTCGACACTCTAAACTTAAGGCGGTATCCATCCTCCGTTAAATCATACCTCTTCATTGGGGCCAAATTCGCTTGATCATAGTCCATGGCAGCTTCTTCTGATAAACGAGAATAAACATCCAGCGCCCGGCCAGACAACAAGGCACTCAACTTGCTAGCCCAACCGGTCTTTTCCCACTTGGCGTTGGTTGCAAATCTCTCAAAGCGTTGAAGATATGCGTCCAGGTCATCCCTGCCATCAACAAATGAGGGTAGCTTAGGGGTCTTGGCCCGATCCTCTCTATTAGGTACTCGATCAGCAAGGTTATGCTCCTGTCCTAAACGTGCAAGCTCCAACTCATGTTCTCTCTTAGCAGCCTCCATGGCCTCTTTCTGTTTCAAGAGTTCTGCCTCCATTTCTTATTTTCTTAGGTCACACTCTTCTACGTTTCCCAAAATTTTTAATTCCAAATTTGAACATGTTCTAGCATGATTTTATCAATCAAATTTTGGCTGTTGTATCTGTTCAGTATAGAGAGTCATAAGATGCTTTGGCATATTTTATTCATCCTTTAAGTGGCTTTTTAACTTACTTTTATTTTTGAGCCCTGTTCCCATTTTTGCTTTGGGAACATTCCAATTTAGAGATGATTGTTCCTCTTTGGAGTGGTTCTTTTAAGATCAAAAGGAACAAATTGCTGTTAAAAATAGGAACAAAGTGTTCATTTAGAGCTAAAAAGAACCTTTTGTTCTGAGTTTTTAACATTGAAAGGAACTTTTTGTTCCTAAATGAGTGGCCAAGAAACAGGTGTTCCCAATGGTATTGTTCCTCTTTTATCATTTTGGTCCTTTTTAATCGCTTGAGGAACAATTGTTCCTATTAATGCGTTCCTTTTTAGAGTGGCTGTTCCTTTATGCTGACACGAGGAACTTTGGTTCCCAATTAATTACGTTCCTTTTTTTGTAAAGGAACGTTTGTTCCTTTCTAACATTGTTCCTGCTTTGAAAAATTGGTTCCTTTTTATTCACTTGAGGAACAATTGCTCCCATTAACAGGTTCCGTTTTGAACGAAATGTTCCTTTTTATTGGCACGTGGAACAGTTTGTTCCTAACCATTAGTTCCTATTTATGTAAAATGTTCCTATTTAGAAATGACAGTTCCTTTGTACATCTTGTTCAACAGAAACAATCATCTTTTCTTGTCATCTATGATTTTATCGCTTTTTAATTGGCAAAAACATTTGGTGTAGTGTTTTAACTTTCAAACAACATGAAGCAGAGTCAATAGCAGATTCTTAAAGACTTTTCGAGGCCCTTCTAGACTTGCCCGGGCAAGGTTGAATATAATCGCACCAACGCCATATGTCACCTTAAATTTGTAAACTTACTTAAGAATAATGAACAGTGGCAAGCAGACACATGCCTGAGCAAGCACGGGCAAGTTGGGACAGGTTGGGGCAAGTTTAAATTTGCACAAAGCAGCCATTGTTTTTTTTTTGTCGCCTTTGTGTTTTGTTCACTATTTATGTAAGTGGAACAAATTGTGTGAATCACTCAGATGTCCGACATGAACAAAAAGGGTAAGGTTGACTGGTCGAAAATTGATGGCTCATCACCAAAACCAAAACGGCTTCACTTGGAAAAAGAAGAAACAGATAGCTTGTATCACTGTCCAATACAAGCGTGTGATCTCGATGGATTTAAAAGTCAACGTGGCTGCAGGAAACATGTGAACACCAAGCACAGTTGGTTCTTTTTCTTTGACGAAAAACCCGACGTTTCAAGTACCAAAGAACTTGCCGATGATGATACATCGGGTGAAATCACAAAACAAACTGCCAGGGTAATGCCTTCGTTTTCAGTGTCCAGCCAAATTGGCGAGTTATTCACGAAATGGTTGACTGGAAGTGGTGGGGGTTGCAAGAAAGATCGTGCAGCTCAGCAGATAGCCAAGAGATGCTTTAAATTTCTCAAATTTTGCTGCAAAGATGAAGATGAATTCAGTTTTGAAGTGCTGGACTTTAGCCTGTGTCCTCATAGTCTGTTGTTCAAGTTTATCGACTACTTGCAAGATGAATGCAAACTCGGACACGGTGGCCGATTGGGCTACATTGATGTGATCTCCGAATTAATCGACTTCAGAAAAATAAACGGCGCATCAGACACAGTTCTTCGAAATTTGTCCTCAACAGAGCTGTACCTTAAACGAGCGCGCAAGACGGTGGCAAAGATGATGAGACTGCAGTGGACACAAGATGTAGACATTGAAACTTTGGATGCTAGGGGGCACTGGGCAACCATGGAAGAACTGTTAGAAGTGGTGACATTTCATTTGCCTCGTTACGAGAACACTGTGAAGACGTGCAAAACTATTCCAGGTCAAGTTAATCCTTCGGACTTAACATTTGCCACGAAATTTGTCGCAGTGTATTTGTTCATCAAGGTGAAGGGGTCTCGCCCTATGACTTATCAGTATTTGACAGTGGACATGGTCAGAGCAGCTAAGGAGAACGGGGGATTCATCGACCAGAAAAAGTTCAAGACTGCTAGCAAATATGGATTTGACTCCTTAATTCTCTCCGATGCAAGCATGCAGGTGCTCGATAGCTACATAAATTTCGTAAGGCCATTGCTAAAACCCCAGTGCGAGTTCGTTCTGGTCACGAGAAATGGAGGCCAGCACAGCAAATTGGGCGACGTCATGAGCAAACTAGTGTTTGATGCAATCGGAAAGTTCATTCATCCGACGTGCTATCGTCAAATTGTCGAGACGCAAAGCCTCAATCTGCTCACAAGCAAGGAGCAACAAATTTTGTCAGAAGACCAAAAACACAGTTGCCATTACAAAAGTTCACTATCAAAAGCAAAGATCGCGCGAAGTTGCTGTCAAAGCTCACGAGTGTCTACAAAAGCTACAAGGTACCAAGGGATCAGAAGTGGACAAGGAAGTCCACACGAGGTTTGGCTGTTCAACTTTAAGCTCGTCGCCTTCAGTTGAAACTGCAGAAAGAACAATCATGCCTCCCAAAAAGGTTGTCTCCTCAACTACGCCCTTGCGCATTCAACGGAGTCATCGTCGGATCTTAAAATTTACGGCCGACGAGGACAAATTTCTACAAGAAGGGATAGATAAACATGGATTTGGACAGTGGACTGCCATCTTGAGAGATCCTGAATTCAAATTTCAAGAGGGAAGAATGGCAGACTCTTTAAAGAAAAGGGCAGAGCTCAAGTTCATGTAAAAAGAATTGCCTTATTAGACACACTGTTTGTTGGAATCTCGAGATTGTGAGTTCAATCACGGACAACATAACTCAACAGGAAAACTTTATTATGGACTTATGTAGTTATTTAGTACACTCTTTCAATATCACTCTGAACGCTGTTGTCAAGTTCACAGTACTTGCAAAACTCAATCTCGTTTAAATTGACATCAGGTACATTTTAGACATTTTATAACAATTATTATTCCTGTGAGTGAAAAAAACGTGTCAATAATTGTTGGTTTTTGGGCAGTGCGTGGCTCTGAACGCGGGGCCGTTTTCTTGGACTGTGCACCATTAGCGGTGATGGTGGGCAGAGAAATTCCACGTTGTACTGCGGAACGTACGAGGGCGTCTTCGGAGGAATAAACAACGAGTCGTCGTCGTCTTGGTCGTCTGATGACTCCTGGCCTGTTCTCAATGGGGTACCGCAAGACTGGCTGACTGGGCCGAGTATCACTGGAAGCGGCGAAAACACGTCACAGATCAAGTTCACGCAGGACTTTTCCACCAATTCGTTTTCTAAACAGAAGCTCTTCCTCTTTTCGACTGCACTCGGCAAACGCATTGTCCCTTTGTGTTCATGGTACAAACGCAGTTTGTCACTGTTGATTTCTAGCAGACTTTTCATCACTGCCCGTTCTTCGTCGTTCTCCGTTTCTTCCATCCGTTTACTGTGGTCGGCCATCTCTTTTTGTAAGTTTACAAGCCAGGGAGTTTCATAGGCTCGTTTAATCTTCTCTTGCTCGTCAAGGCGTTTTTGCAATTCGCGTTGTTTCTTTCTCTCTTGAATTGCTCTCTCTTTTCTTTCTTCTAGAGGTGTCGGCAGTGGACTGTCAGGATCAGTTACTTGTTCGTTCGCCTCCAATGGACGAACCACTCCCAACTCCACCAGAAAGCTGCGACGATCAGCCAGACGATGGTTGCAAAATGCTTCTGATGTGCGCTTTCTCACTCGGTTGACTCTTTCTTTGCTTTGCAACATAATAGCCAGTTGTCGTCCTCTTAAACCCTCTTTATCTGTAGTTTCCTCTTCCCGACGAAGTGTTTCTAATCCGCTAGTTTCGCTAGTGTCGGATTCATGGGAAGACTCCCCTGACTGGAACTCGGTTTCTCTGCTGCACCCGGGCTGAGTAGATCCTTCCACGTTTTCTTCATCTAGGGATACACCAAGGATGTTTTCCAATTCCTCTTGGAGCAAGCCGCCTTCCTTCGCAGATGGCGTTGTAACTGCATTTTGTTGGCTGTTCCCTGCTATCTTCTGGGCCCGTGCAATGCAGTCCATGGCGTGTTCTCGTAACCAGTTGTTTGCCTCAGGTACGACACTCGGAAGACTCTTAAAGAAATATCTGTTCAAGCGTCTGTCCATCGCTTCGTTGTGGTCGGCGCCAAAGTCCATATCAGCCTGGCATGTAACGAACATCGTCGCTGTGCAGAGAAATCCCTCTGCATTTTTCCATTTCGCATCATGGGATGTAAAACCTCCCTGACAGTTGATTTTCCAATCATCCACGTCAAGTAATCCCACAAAGGCTTCGTCAAGGAAGATCACTTCGGTGTATCTGTCGATCATGGCTTTGTTAAAGTTTTTCTGTTTTGTTACTCAAGCAATTCGATTTAACGGCACTATTTGGAAAACGGGTGAGAACAGACTTGTCTTGCCACTGTCGGCGGGACCAATTGCGCATGCCACTGGTTGCTTGTGCGGTTTGGGTCGGAACAAAGCCAGGAAATCTGTGCAGAACCTCTTGATGTCATCTTCGGAGAGGCTGTTTCGTAGGATCTCTTGGAAGTATTTGGGTTCCGGATCTTTGGTGTGATCGTAGTCCACGAATGCTCTCGGGGAGGTTATTCCTTTCTGCAAGGTAAGAGAGAAAATATGACATGAATATATATTCTTTTATCTGTGACATACTACATTAATACTTTGCTTGTCTACTCTCCAATGTTTCATTATCCAAAAAAAAACAGAAAAACACTTGACTCTGAGTAAGTATTATTTCCATGAGCAGGAGATCTGAAAAGAAATTTTTACCATTTATTAAGTGGCTGTCTCCCTAAGATCCTCATAACCCAAATTGGTCACAAAATAGATTTCCTTCAAATCTTGTATGTGAATTGCACTTTGTCTGGATACTTTAAAAACACTTTTCGTTTGGGCTCTAAATGCTTTCTTCAACAGTTTACAAGGGGGGTCCCCTGGTGGACAAAAATGCACATTTTATTGGTACAAAAATGCCAATTTTCAATAACTTTGGTAACTCCTCACAACACTTAAAATTTGATGCAGGACAAAATTCTACTGTTGGTTGATAAGTACAACTCTTCCTTATCCTACATTGTTACTGGCATTTCCATGTAGTTGTTTTGAGTAGTTAAAACAGTTCCTTTTAACAACCCAGTTTAACAGCTTTTAAAAAAGTAGGAAAAATGGGTAAACAAAAATACATGTTAACAAAAAGTGAGACCTCGTCTAGCAAATTCCTTGCAGTCATGGAAAGTTAAAGACTTGGTCTTAATTATAATAAAATAAAATCGTGCGGCCAGACGGTTTAAAGAACATGGCGCCGCTTTGAAACACCAGTATTTCTTAATTATGCAAATTACGAACCACAACCTATGCGTGGAATTTAAGAGCAACTGTGATGCGAGCAATGCTCCCTTACATCAGGAAAACACGAAAATAGTTTCAAACTACAGCAGGACACAAATGTAAACTGGTAACATTTCGCATATAGCTTTAATTAAAATGTACAGCATTCAAATAGCTCATTAACTATGTTCAGTTCACAAGATAAACAAGTTATGAAGTACATGCCACTCGATGATTGCTAATTGCGCTTTACAAAACAACCTTGATCTAGAACTATTAATCTGAGAATAAATCAATAAAAGCAAGTCATATTGCCTATATCACAGCCTGTGTTCTGCAAACTTATTTAGCGAAGTGCCTTGCAAAACAATGAAATCAACGAAGGGCATCTTGTTCTGTTTACATTTGCACCCATTACCTCAATTATTCTGTCATCTTCGATCAAATATAGATCCGTGCGTTTCAGAGATCATCTTAGAAGCGTCAAAACAGTTGGTTTTGGGAAAATTCTTTGTTTGAAGGCCTTCATTTAGACCAAACTTTCCATGTATTACTTCTCTCGTGTTAAATTTTCCGACAGCAGCCGCTGACCAGTCGCTAATGTCAACAAAAAGACCTGTTGCACTCGCGTTTCTATTTGAATGTATGATCGCTCATCAATGAAGGGTGAATTCATTTGAAAATAAGGGCTGGAGCTCATGAGGGAAAATTAAAAATTCAAAATTTTGCCCTTAATTTAGAGCTGCAAGCACATAACCACAGTGTGTGACGTGGTTGCTATTTTTTTTGTATTTTTAGCAAGGTGAAATAACGTGATAACTCGGACTTTGGGGAGGCATCTTAACGTGTTTGAAAATAAACTTCTAGTTTCATCTAAGCAGTTAAATTCTGGAATCCGACCCTGGCGAAACGTCAGTATAGCAAAAATATTACAACTTGATAGAAATATCCTCGGTTGAATACTTTCTGTTTGGTAAAACAGTCGTGGGAGCTTGGTCCATGACGACTTAATGGTTATGATCCAGTTTGCAGTATGTAGCCCCCAGAACCACCTGATCGTAGGGTACTGCTTACCAAATGTGAACCTACAATACCCCAAAAAACGTCTTGCTTTTGAAATTTCGCCCCGACTTGGTTTTGCTGCACTTTCTCTAGATTAGCAGTTAATACCGCCAAACAAAGTGAATGTCACTTCCGGAGGGCATGTACTTAAACGCCGGAACGCCGGAACGCCGGAATGCCGGAATGCCGGAATACTAAAACCCCGAACGCGGGAATACTTAAACCCGGAAGGCCGCAATTCTTAAACCCTGAACACTGGAATACTTAAACCCAAAATGCCGGAATACCTCAACTCTAAATGACGATTCAACATACAGAAGATCGCTGAAAAGACAAACAATTAGGGTTAAGCCGCGCTACCGCATTATTAATGTTACCTTCTGACTCCCGCCAAAACCATTCTCCTCACTATCCCCTCCTTTCCCGCCAACCATTATTATTATAATTTATTTGATTGCTGGGCTGTTTCGCGCTGGCATCGACATGGAGGACTCTCCAGCAAGGTAAGCGTATGTACCTGAAATTTTCTCTTTGACTTAAAGCGTTTAAAGTAACATTTTACAAAGTGATAAACTGTTATTCCCTTCCTTTAGTCCCAGCCAAAGGCCAGAGAAAAAGAGGTGAGACACTGAATCTTAACTAGCCTGTGCGCAGGTTTAGGCGGGAGGCAGAAGGTAACGTTAACAATGTAGCGTGGCTTAACCTTAATTGTTCGTCTTTTCAGCGATCTTTTGTATATTAAATCGTCATTTAGAGTTGAAGTATTCTAGCGTTCCGGGTTTTAGTATTCCGGCGTTCCAGGTTTAAGTGTTCCGGCGTTACGGGTTTAAGTACATGCCCTTCCGGAGTTGATCACAGACTAGCCAGCTGGGTAGTATGAGAACCAGGCTTAATCAGTGGAAGTTACGAGTATCCTCAGATTTTTGTTAGGGATTGAATAGCGGGTGAGATACTCGAGCTCGCACAAAAATTACTCTACTATAAGTTCTATCTCCACTAGACTACTCTTAATCTACCTGTACAGTAGACACCCGTTATCTAGAACAGAAACTCGTTTCCTCTTGAATACTGTCTCCAGTCATTTACTACTGCCATTGCCGAAGGAATTTTTGATTTCCTTGAAACTCTACTTTATTTTAAATTAACCCTATAATGGGGGAGGGGGGGGGGGGAGTGCACAGACTCTGCCTTTGGGGACTTGAAACTTTTCTATTATTTTTTTAATGTGTGAACAAGCACTGCCAAAATTAGTTGGGAACAAATTAGTGTGGTAGGTCAATGTACAGTGAGATTCACGTTGCTAAGGCAATCAAACTTTGACAGGCGTGTTCATCTGAAATTGTTTGGTACATTACTGTTTTAACTGAAAACAAAAATGACTTTCTTACTGAAGGTGTCATGCTATTACATAATTTTAGAGTTCTTTTTATTATTTTTGTTCACTTTTTGGTCAATTGGGTGGCTTTCCGAAGTCTTAGGGAAATCACGAAATCCAATACGGTGGATCCAATTGGAAATTATGACATAAATCTGACGTCGTGTGACGTCATCAGTATCCCTTGCCGATCTCAAAGGAGACATTCTTGGACAAAATTCTTGGACATACTTTTGACCCTCTAAGTTTCATTTCCATTGCTTTATTGCTATCGGAGTTTGCTGGAGGCCTGCCCCACAACGGCTTCAGTAGACCAAAGAAGGCCCGGTCTAGATAGGGTTAAGGTTGTCTTTTAACTGCAGCTGATTACTTCCTCAAAACTGAAGGAACCTTTCAAAGCCCCAGAAGTCGAAAACAGGAAGGTTATTTTCAAATCTATGAAGACCTACCCAGCTGTACGAGTTATTTTACTTAGCCAAACCATGGTCTTCATTGGGTTGTGTGCTTGCAGATTAAATTAAGGACAAAAATTTGTTTCTTCTCCCCATGAGCTCCAACCCTTTTTTTCAAATAATTTCACTATTAATTTGTGAAGGATCATGAATTCAAATTTTAGATAGCTAAGAGCCAAAACGCGAGTGCAAAATGGAGCAGTACCCGGTGTTGTTGTTGACATTAGTAACTGGTCAGCGGCTACTGCCAGAATAATATAACACGACAGAACTAAATGCAGGGAAAGCTTGTTGTAAACGAAGGTTGTTGAACGAAGAATTTTCTAAAAACCGACTGTTTGACGCTTCTAAGATGATCTCTGAAACGCACGGATCTATATATTTCATCGAAGATGACAGAAAATTGAGGTAACGGGTGCAAATGTAAACAGAACAAGATGCCCTTCGTTGATTTCATTGTTTTGCAAGGCACTAAGTGTTCGCTAAATAAGTTTGCAAAACACAGGCTGTGATATAGGCAATATGACTTGCTTTTATTGATTTATTCTCAGATTAATAGTTCTAGATCAAGGTTGTTTTGTAAGCGCAATTAGCAATCATCGAGTGGCATGTACTTCATAACTTGTTTATCTTGTGAATTGAACATAGTTAATGAGCTATTTGAATGCTGTACATTTTAATTAAAGCTATATGCGAAATGTTACCAGTTTACATTTGTGTCCTGTTGTAGTTTGAAACTATTTTCGTGTTTTCCTGATGTAAGGGAGCATTGCTCGCATCACAGTTGCTCTTAAATTCCACGCATAGGTTGTGGTTCGTAATTTGCATAATTAAGAAATACTGGTGTTTCAAAGCGGCGCCACGTTCTTTAAACTGTCTGGCCGCACGATTTTATTTTATTATAATTAAGAGCAGACGAGGTCTCACTTTTTGTTAACATGTATTTTTGTTTACCCATTTTTCCTACTTTTTTAAAAGCTGTTAAACTGGGTTGTTAAAAGGAACTGTTTTAACTACTCAAAACAGCTACATGGAAATGTCAGTAACAATGTAGGATAAGGAAGAGTTGTACTTATCAACCAACAGTAGAATTTTGTCCTGCATCAAATTTTAAGTGTTGTGAGGAGTTACCAAAGTTATTGAAAAGTGGCATTTTTGTACCAATAAAATGTGCATTTTTGTCCACCAGGGGACCCCCCTTGTAAACTGTTGAAGAAAGCATTTAGAGCCCAAACGAAAATTGTTTTTAAAGTACCCAGACAAAGTGCAATTCACATACAAGATTTGAAGGAAATCTATTTTGTGACCAATTTGGGTTATGAGGATCTTAGGGAGACAGCCACTTAAATTAGTTCCTTTGTGATCGAATCAAACGGAAGCTGTGACTTTGGGTGTCAACAATAGGTAAAAGCTCCAAACTTCACGTTTTAGAAAAGAATAATAAACAATTTCTTGAAAATTATTGATTCACACCTGTGATTCTGGTATAATTCCTTGAACGAAAGATCCAGAAGAAAAGCTCCACAACCAACCGTCATTGACTTCTATGAGATCTCTCTCTGTTTTGAGTTGGGGCATCAGGGAGCTTTCTGGTTCACTCATTATTGGTAATACACGTTGTATGTGTTGAATGAGGCGATCTTTAAACGCTTCGTTGCCCATCAAACTATGCAGAAACGTCTTCATCGAACATAGGTATTGAAACGTGAAGTGTGCCTTGGCCACTTGCTTGTAAATGTCTCCTCGATAGATGGTGTAGTGCAATTTTCTCATTGCCAGCTGTATGTTGTTGCACAGAACCGTCACCGGGTTGGAAAGTGGCTTGTGCAAAGAAGGGGAGACTGATGTCTGCGTTGTACTGGGCACGATGTCATCCAGGCCGAAGGCGTCAATCATGAGGCCAGCTCGGCGTAGCTCGGAAACAGAGTTTACCATCATTGCCTTGAAATCTTTGTTAACCACACGAAGACGAACAACATTTTCAGTCAGGGAAGAAAATTGGGAGCCCTCGTCATCGCTTACTGCAAGTTCCTGTTGCAAAGCTCTGCAATACGACAAAAAAGGAAGAAAAATTCAAAACAAATAAGTAACCAAAAGCTGCGAAACCTGAAGTAACAATACAGCAATAAAGGCGATTACATAACAGACCAATGACAAACAATAGATACATCAAAGGCACTAACGCACTACACTAAAATAATCAAAGGACGTATAAATAATTAAATGTAGTTACAGAACTGAACAAAAGGATGACAACAAAATGGACTACAGATACTAATGAACATACTAAAAATGCGAAAATAAAACGTCAGAAGTGTCATTTTTTGCTTTATTCCCCAAAGAAAATATTATTACACCAAACGATGGAAACCTATAGTTTGGTACAAATTAGCGCTTCAAAATATATCAATGACTACAACTGGCTCTAAACGGGCTAGTACGATATTCATTTTGTTGTGAATTTGAGTGTGAAAATAGTATGAATGTGAGTTTTGGTTTGTTGAAAATTGGATTTGACTAAAAGATTAGAAATGACTTACTCACCGAAAACAATGCCAATAGGACGTTTGAACGAGTTCCATTAAACATGGGTTTTTGTGGTCCTTGAGTACTTGACAAAGCTTATTTAGGTCGTGGCTTCCCTTCTTTCTTGTCGCTCTTGAAACATAAAATTCTAGACCACAGCTTCCAAGCGCGCTTTGTAGTTTTAGCAGGTTCATTGCTGATCCGTTTGGCATTTGGCATGCCACCCAATACGAAATGGCTGGAAATACTTTCTTGCCAGGCGATGACAGTTGCGAAGCACTAATTGCAGACTCGTCACCTGAATCGTCACTTTCTCTTAGTGCTTGTGATCTCTGTGGCGTTTTTTGTTTTTTGGTGTCTAATTTTGACATACTTATCGAGGAAAAGAAGAAACAGACTCCGTTGACTTTTGATAACTTCAGATCGCACTCGTCTCGTTTTTCGCAGATCCAGTTCCATGCATTCTCTATTTCCTGGTCTTTTACACGCCATACACACTTAAATCCGACGACAGAACACTGTTTCTCAACTTTTGCGATGATACTACATTCCGCTTTATCATGAATAAGCTTACTATTAAGCTGGGAGCACGGCTTGCTCATTTTAAAATTAAGCAACGCACTAAAGTACTCGGCTCATGTTTCCCTCTATTTAATGCGGCCCCAAGATGATCGTAGACCAATTACAGTTCGAAAGCAGGCCGAAGGGAATAGGAACTCACCTTGGATTGGCCTAAGCTTGTTCTTATAGAAACGTGTAAGACCATTTGGGAACTAAACCACCAATTACAGTTCAGCACGATGAATTCATTAAATATTGTTGTGTTTTAATTTATTCCGTTCATATACGGAGAACACGTTAAAACCGGTATACACCTTAACATCACCGGTAGAGTTCTTAGCTTGTACGCTACGTATATTAATTGAATTTATTAACTTCTCCTTCTACTATGTGTACTACAGCTGCTAATAGAACAGCTTTCTCTATGAGGATAAAGTGCTTAACGCTTTTAATGTATACGACGTATATGAGCTGAATTAATTTAATAATAAATAACACCACTACTACAACTTTCTCTGTGATGATAAAGCGTTTAACGATTCTAACGTATACTACGGATATGAACTGAATTAATTAAGTGATGAAATAATATTTTAATTCATTCAGTTCATATCCGTAGTATACGTTAAAATCATTAAACACTTTATCATCATAGAGAAAGTAGTAGTAGTAGTAGTAGTAGTAGTAATAGTAGTAGTAGTTGAAGTGGTAGTAGTAGTAGTAAGAGTAGTAGTGGTAATTGTAGTAGTAGTATTACTACAAGTTAACTTTCTCTATGATGATAAAGTGTTTAATGAGTTTAATGTATACTACGGATATGAACTGAATTACTTAAAGAGCCAGTGTCACCCAAGGCGCTTTGTGCGCTTGTGTTTTTGTTTTGAAACAGCTTTTTGCGTTTGGCTGGCGCGTTTGCCGGACTTTTCGCAAATTATACCTTGCAAACTGGCCTTTCAGCGAGCTGATATGTACAGTAGTAATGTCTAAAATAGAAATATCTTCATCGCTAGATGTTACTGGAGAAAACAACTCAAGATCTGAATTTGTAGTCAATGCGTATGGAGCTATTACAACAACTGATCGATTGATCGATCGATCTCGATGTACGTAAAACCAGAGCAGCCACTTCCACTCGATATAAAAATAAAACAAAAACAAGTAGTAAGAATATTGACGTCTTCATCGCTAGATGTCACTGGAGAAAAGTACTCAAGATCTGACTTCGCAGTCAATGCGTGTACATGAATATATTACAGTCCGATCGATTGATCGCGCGATCGATCACATCGATCGCAAAACCAGAATAGTTACTTACACATTTTGTAAACATAAAACATAAACAGAGAGTGAACACAAGGAATAATTAAGCAAAACACCACAAGCTCATGACCATAAGCATTATTTTGGAGCAGGCCCATAGCTACTGTTATTTTGTGTCCACGATGTAAATTTAAGCGTTCCTTCTGTTTTCATCCGGCAACGAACATAGCACTATTTCGGCAAACGCAGTGTCAGTACTGTTGCTGAAACCCACAGTTGTTTTTCTTTCTCTCCGCTACTGATAGACGGACTCCTTCAGCCGTACAACTTTGGCAGAGCGCAGAAGACTCGGCCTTCGCCTCAGCTTTCTTGGACCCTACCAAGCATCCAATTTAAAGATCTCCTCCACCGCCAAAACACTTCAGAATTCGGAAATATGCAACGAAATCGATACGACGGCACTTAAATGTCAAGTCAAAATTCACACTAGTGCTTTCGGATCGCTAACGGCAGCGATGGAAGAAGATATAAATCAGACTTCACAACAATCAAGAAAATGGCAGATTTTTCATATATGAAAATTGTACTTCGGGGCGCAAAGCACTTTGGGTGACACTGGCTCTTTAAAATACTACTTCATCACTTAATTAATTCAGTTCATATCCGAAGTACCATTAAATCCTTAAACATTTTATCATCATAGAGAGTATGATCAACATTTTACATTCATACTACTATTACTACCACTACTACTATTACTACTACTGCTACTGCTACTGCTACTGCTACTGCTACTGCTACTGCTACTGCTACTGCTACTGCTACTGCTACTGCTACTGCTACTGCTACTGCTACTACTGCTACTACTGCTACTACTTTCTCTGTGATGATAGTGTATAACGATTTTAACGTATACTACGGATATGAACTGAATTAATTAAAATAATAACAATAATAATATTATTATTATATTATTAATAATAATAATAATATTATTATTATTAATAATGTAATAATATTTTTATTATTAATAATAATAATAATTACTATTATTATTATTAATATTAGTAATATTAATATTATTATTAATACTATTAATATTCAGTTCATATCCGTAGTATACGTTAAAATCGTTACACACTTTATCATCATAGAGAAAGTAGCTGGAGCTAGAAGTACTAATGATAGATTCAGTTGAAATACTTGGTATACGCTGAGACCGTTAAACATTTTAACATCAGGGAAAAGTTCTTGTAGCCCTCGTGTGTAGTCTTGGTGACCTAGTGACCGCCTTTTTCAGTCTATGAACACTATAGAAGGCTTCATTGTATTCCATTGCCAAGTTTACAACGAATATAAAGTGCATGCACGGCATATTGTAAGTCACAGTTATTTCGTAAAACAACAAAGGTTAAGTTTATCTTTTTGTTCTGGCCTGTAATGCTATAGTCTTTTCTCCCAAGGGTTTAGCAGATTTAGCGTGGAAAACGTACTTTGAAAGTATAATGTGGTCACGTTGAGGAACAAAGAGGACCGAATTATGCCTGTTCCCTTTGGTGTTCTATATTATGAGCAATATCTTGAAGCCAGTTGTGTTTTTCTGGTCGATTTGCCATTTCAACATCAATATGAAGACAGACACATCATGCCAGAACATAACAAGTAACCAGTACAGAAAACAAGTCCCATCGTGGCTTCAAAGAGAAAAGGAACAAGAATTTTGGGAACCGATCTTGTCTTCTGGCTTCTCTCTCCTCATCCTCTCTTCTACGCCTTTCCTCCTTCTCTTCTTCTTCTTTTCTTCTCTCTTCCTCAAGTTGTCTACGTTTCTTCTCTCTCTTCCTCAAGTTGTATACGTTTCTCTTCTCTGTCTTCCTGCTCTCTTTTTTCTTTCTTCCCTTTCTTCTGCTTCTTTCCTTCTTTCATCCTCTAATTTCTGTTGTTCTTGAATGAACGTGAGTAGCTTTTCTCCTTCCAATCCAAACTTTTCGCCTAACTGTACTAGTTTCTCCATGGTACTTCACAGTACAATCTCAGTAAACACACAGTCAGCACTTCTTCCACGTGTTTTGTAAACCGCACTCGACAGCTTGTACTGATCCTTTCCTGGTTACTATGGTCCACAAAACAAATCTTGTACTCCTCCCAGGACAGGCCCCCAATGTTACGAGTTTCGTTAAAGGAGTGGTTCGTTTGTAGACGGAACGCAGGGTTGTCGGTAACAGCAACAAGCAGATTTATTCCCAGGTGAAAGTAATCTTTACAGCTTATGGCACTACTGCTACGTCACAGACTCTTCTAACACGGCACACAGCTTGGCACACAGCCACTTCACTAGGTTCGGCACACAGCACGGCACACAGCCACTTCTCAAAACTCTTTAAAACTCTCTTTGAAAACTCTCTCTAGTAGACTGAACGCTCTTACTTATATACATATCACAACAAGTTCTGGAAACTTCTACGAAATCTATATTTAGTAACATTACATTATTACTTACTATTTAAAGAAATCACATAATCATTTAAATGACTAAGCACCTTATAACGTCCTAGAGAGTTCTATGGAATGTTCTGGAAGGTTCTGAGTAATACCAGACAATTTTCGTAACACTGAAAAACGTTCTGTCCTTCCTTTTTAACTTCCCTATGTTAACTGTTACACCTTTTAGATTGTGTTGCACACAAAGCCCTTAAGAGCTCAGGCCTCAAATCTATATAACTGAAGTGTTTTGCACAATAAACGTACATCATCATATCTTATCTTCTTATCTTGAAGCGTATAAAGTGGAGCGATATGAAAAAAGAATTTTTTCAATAGGAAAAAAGTCAACCCTCCTATGACACTTTAAATGCAATGTGAATGACGTTTGTAAACATAAAATAGCGACGCTATACGAAGCATTCCTTAGTTGACATTGGTCTCAAAAACTGTGTTGGGGATTTTTGATAACAGTTTTAACAAGTAGTTTTGTTGCAAGAAAAGTAGCAACAGATGGAAATGCTTTTAGTTTATGTTACATTTTAGAAAAATGGTAGTGACAACGGTAGGAGAGGGAAAATAACATAAAAACAATTGCGCGAAATCCGAGGTTTCTTTACTTAAGTCATTTTGTGTCAATTGAAAATGAAAACTGTCCCTCCTTTAAGAGGCTAATTCAAATCCCATATTTTGAAATTCACTGACATAGCACATCACCAGTGACGCAAAAATGTGGGTGTCATGCGTATGTGGTTTATAAATTTATTCACATCTTGCGTGACTAGTTATGTCATATAAGAAAGTGTCAAAACCGTGAAAACATGTGTTCGCCTATTTTTGCAGAAATACACGCAGCCTCTAATAATGTCCCGACTTTGATGATCAATAATATAATGAGTGAATGAGTATGAGTTCACACGCAAAAGTAGTTTCTTCTTGAAAACCACTTCTTATCCAGTTCCTAACAGGTTTGTGGAAGTCTCAAGGGACATGAAAACTAACTGCTGATTGGTCATTGATTGTTTTACAAATCCCCATGGGAAATACACATGCACCCTTGAAAATAGATAGGGGATGCCCTTGGCGTCCTTTAAAAATGCTGACAGTACATTTAGCAACATGACGTGCTTCCTTGTCAATTACAGTAGGACATAAAATCAAGTCCCAGGTTAAATTGTGAAGTTCAGTATTATTGTCCATATAGTGGGAGACTAGTTTATCCTTGTCCAACTGCTCAAAAATCCTGGTACATTCCTTTACCTCTTGTCTTTTGTATTGTGTTCAAGCCACAAGGGGACTAGTTGACCTGTAGGATGCTTGGTTGACACGGAGGAACTCTGCTCTCTGAAAAATGAAGACTTATCCTTTGTCAGTCGCTGAATGATGTTCGCCTCTTCACTGTCTCCAAGAAGCTTGTATGGTGGCACCACAAACACTGATTTTGATACAGAAATTGTTGTTTGAAGGTTCCTTTTCATGAAGGAGAGGCTATAAACCGTGGCTTCATTATTGCCACTAGAGAGTTCAATGTCTGTTGAAAGGTAGTTTAAACTTCCTAATGACTCTCTAACCGCGAAAACTTTTCTTTGGAAACTTCTTGGAAAGGTGCATGTGTGTGTTGCGATCGATCATCAAAGGAATTGTAGAAATGATGGTTTTTTCCATCGCAAGGAGTCAGTATTCAGTGTTGACTGAATCGCAGCGACAGGCAATTTGTAGTGAGAGGTGCAGTCTAATTGGCTAAAGAACAAGAATGAATAAATGTATGGAGTTCTGAACTCACGGTCTTCAGTTGTTCATGGTCGTGAATGGACATACAATGTTGGGAGAAATGCTCTAGGTTTTTTTGACTTTGGTGTGGTAAAGAGAGGTAATTTCTCGTAAATGTTGTTCCTAAACTTTTTCCAAATTTCGTCACCCGGCTTCCAAAGTTTGTATCACACGGGTAAAAGGACCAGAACGTCATGGTAGCCCACATATAGGCCAAGAACGTCATGCTAGCCCACATATAAGGCAGTAATGTGAAGGTAAGTGAGTACAAGTGAAGGGAAGTGAGTACAAATGAAGGAAAGTAAGTACAAATGAAGGGAAGTGAGTACAAGTGAAGGAAAGTGTGTGTTAATGGAGGTAGGTGCATTAATCAGTTGGTGCATATATTCACATAGGATTGTAATGTTATTAGTGCCTTATATGTGGGGTAGCATGACGTTCTTGCCAGTAAAAGAGTAAGTGGTCCAGTGGACATGGATCACAGGTGCTGGAATATGGTGATACATTAGAAAGTTTATCATCCAACTTGACAATTCTGTTTCCTGATGAAGGAAGAACACAAATTGTGGAACATTTTTTGAAGCAAAATGAGCACACATTGGGTGCAGTTTTAATTTCTGGAAAGATGCACTGCTGATTATGCAGAAAAGCTCTTCATGTGAAAACATCCCAGTTCAGCTAGGTGGTTGTAGATGATGATGTGTAAGGAGTCTTTCTTGCTTCCAAGATTCCTAAAGTGTGCTGCAATAAGAACTGCCAGTTTTCACAATGGTGTGGGTGTTATACAAGGGAAAAAGGGGAGAAAAGACATCCTTCATCAACCTACCGCATCTTTCAAGTGAAGAAACAACCCAAGGTTAGTGACATCTTCAATGACAATAATATTGGTGAATCAGTTTTCCCTGTCAGCGAGAGTTGGGCCACTAACACCTGCCTGCATAACAGCGCTTTTCCCAGAACCAGGAGAAGCTAAGACGAAGGTAAATAAATTTAGCGGCTCAGAAGGGAAGGGAAGTGCATTTTACTTTGGTCACTGTCCCAGTGACTGTGGTCACATTATAGAGTTAAATCGCGATTTAGCTAGCTAAATCCTGATTAAGCCTAAATCATTGTGTGACTCCACAGATTACCCATTCCTAGACCTCACTCCAAAATGTGATAAACAAAACAAGCCTAAGAGTTTAAAAAACTAACTTTCCACGTACTTGATCTTCAAAAGTACAGCTGTGCTCTGTTTTTGGAGTCAAAGCATTTTTTAACGTGAAAATCGCATTTTCAAAGCTGCGGTCAGAAAATCAAGATTTAGTGGAGCATCAAAATTCACTTTTGAAGGCAGACACACCACAGAGTGAAATCGTGATTAGTGATTGTGTTGACCTGTCAATCATATGTGAAACACAGCCGCCAATCCATCTGTGCATTTGTGTTGCACAAGCAACATTTTGCCGAAAATGCCTCCCCACTTTTAATACATTTTTTTTTCAGATTCTAAGGTAATTAGGAACGTTTATCATCAAGTGTTTTATTCTATTTTCTATTTTCTTGGAGGTAGTTTGTAATAAGATTGGCCCTGAAACTCCAAAGAAATTGTAACCATTGCGTGTTTAGAAACTGCACAAGTTCTTTGAACTCTACCACGTTTTAACCTCGATGACGTCATTTAAAATCGCAATTTAGATGTAAGTACTTTTGTGGCCATACACAGACTGAGGCTAAATCGCAATTTGGCCTGACTCGTAATCATGATTGAACTCTGTACCTGAAACTTCGTATACAAGCCGATGTGACTGGCCCATTTAGGCAAAGCACAATGATTTCTTTGTTTGTCTGTTTGTTTTTGCGCAATTTACAGCTATTTCAAGAAAGGTTGTTATATAAGGTACGCTACAATACTGAATTATTACAAAGCAGGGATGCTGTCATCATTCACAAGATTCTGTTGGGAGTTTTAAACTGCCAGCAAATACTTACCTCCCACAACGCAAAAAAAATTGTCGTCCACATGGTTTTCCAAATGATTGACAAGTTTTAGCTCTATAGTGTGATCGAAAACATAAATCGCAATTCTCCATGCTAAATTGTGATTACTTGTCAAGCGAGATTTGGAGGCTCAATCGGGATTTAACTGTATAATATGACCACAGCCAGTGTCACAGGGAATTTTCAAAGCATGAGAGTATAAGGGAAATGTATTCCACTTTTGTTGCTGTCACAGTGAATTTCAAGATGGGAGAATATGAGGAAAGTGTATTTCACTTCCATTGCTGTCACAGTGTCACAGGGAATTTTTAAAGGGTGAAAGTATAAGTGAACTTTTGTTTGTTGCTCTCCTCCCTGGTCCCAGCAAATAGTTTCACCGCACCCCCACTTTGTCATATTTGAAGCTGCCTGCTGTCTTGGTCTGTAAAGGCTATGCTTCTGTCTTGGAGTGCAGAGATGGAGTGTATGCACACGATTTGGAGGGGGTCGCTCTGAGGAATAACAACTCTCTCCAAGATTTTCTGTGTTATGCTGAACTGCCAAAAACTGCTGGTGTCTGCAAGGAAGAGATTGACTCCCAAGGCACATGCTTTGAACACGCTTGCATCTTTCTGGATATAGAAGCAATGGTGTTACTGATCCGCTTAAGACATGTCCATTCCAAGAAACTGTGATAGTGTACACCTCACTTGTCGTATCGCAGGTGCAGGCTATGATACTGTTAGTAAGCTTGCAGATGCTGGATGGCCTCATATCTGTTTCCAGTTTTAGTAGTTGACCTTCCAATTGCAGAGCCTGGTGTACAATTTTTAGTTGTTCTTTTAGTCTTTTCTTGAGCACTTCACTGTCCCTTGACAGGAGAGATTTTGCTTTGTTAGTTCATTAACTAATGATGCACAATCCCACAGTCAAGCAGGTGAAAGGACAATCTTATTGTTTAAAGCTACAACGAGTAGTCCTATATCTCGCTGGCACAAAATCACTGCTTCAACTTCCTTCAGATAGCGCACACTCCGAATGTCCACACTCTGAACAAACAGGTTTGCCTAAAGGATTTACATCAGTAAACAGCACTTTTCCAAAGGTTATAGCCACAGGATGTGGGTGCGTACTGATTTTGTTTGTTTCCGAAAACCAATACTTTTCAGGGACCATCTGGTGAACTACAAAGTCTTCTTCCCGTAGTGTGTTTATGATACTTTCATTAGAGCCATAAAAATTGGGTTGACTGCCATTCGGTCTTTGTTTTGAACATCTTCTGCTCACAATAGTCGCCGCAATGTTTTTCGGACATCAGGTTGTTGTCATCTCTTAGGGTCCGAATAACTACTGGGCAACTTCGCACTTCCTTAAGCATAATAAACCAATTTCAGAAGCTCCATTTTTGGCTTTTTCCTACGTGGACACCATCAGGGAGGAAAACCAAATATAGCAAGGATGGGTCAATGTGCTGATCTTCTTGCAGTTTAGCAATCAAGTCCATTGCCATTTTATTACCTTCCTAACAGTCTGTAGTAAGTATCAAGACCGTATACAATGGATGCGTTGTTCTCCAATGTCAAGACATCGCTTGCAAGTCCTGAGGCTTGGTATGTGGGTAGGCTGATTTTGCTCAGCGCACAGTGGGCATGGTTTGCTACCATCTAAACACACCCTACATGAGCTCATACAGGTGTCAACTGCAGAGGGCGGTACTGAATTGTCGTCAGAACGAACCATCTTGAGACAAGCTTTACAAATTTGAAGGATTTGTTTTGTTCAATAAAAAAGTCTTTCATTTCTTCTCCGTTTTTTCCTGATTTCGTATCACTGGGATTCAAGATTCATTGCTAATGCAAGGTTGAAGCTGCTGTGAAAATAAAAATTGGCCACAAAAAAACGTGTTTCCTGAATTAAGTTTACACATCCTATCATTACTATCCTTATGTTCCATATTTAAATCCCACCTCTCTAGAAAGACACCAATAGCCATTCCCTTTTAGCTGCAGCCCAATGCTGCTCGCCACAAAATGCTGCCATACTTTTTCATCCTGGCATTCCTCTTTAAGGAAGGTGTAATATCTTTCCAGGAAAACACATTCATTCACATTTCCTGCTTCCAAAAATTTATCGTTTTTTCTAAAAATTTTGCTTTGGAATCGAAAGTATTTACTGGAATAACAATTCTCCTGCATATGACAAATAAACGGAAACAGTACTTTCTCTAATGACAGCCAACAAGCTTACCAAAGTCTTATGTATGGAAGTTAAGTTCCTTGTTTGGCTCCATACAGTGCATTCAAATGAATATGTTTTGCTCGCCTGGAGCTCCCTGACTACAATAAAGCTTCACATAAATTTAAGTGTTCAAAACAGTGTCAAATTTTGCTCCCATTTTGATTTGAATGCGAATTTGATGAGTGGAAATATATGCCTCATTGAGCCACGGTTCAGTTCATTCATGGCTACCATGCGTGTTAGCTGCCACCATCTGGCTCATGCTTCATTCTCTTAGACTTAACATTGTTTGGTGCATAACACATGATTGCAAATTAATTGCATAAAAGTATAATCTTATTGCACCATATCATTTACCTTCTAAATATTGAGTGAACAATTTAAATCTTCTTTGTAAAAAGCTCAAGGTGGGGCTGAAATTTATTAGCCAATTCGGCATTACCACTCAGGTGAAACAGAAGGTCACTTGACCGGCAAAGGTGGCTTTGTTTGTAATTCCTAGGATTGAAAATAATAAAGAGAATATCGACTCAAAGCAGTGCAGGTACCCGTCTGTCACTTTCACGACCTCCGAGTGCGTGAAAAAAATTAAGGCAGTAGATTTCATCAAGCAGGTGGAATAACATGACATACCACTGGCCTTTCCATCCCCCAAACAGGTCAACTGCAAGAACTCTGACAATCAACCAACCCCCCAATGCCGCTGTTAACTCTGTTGATATTTTTTTTGATTGTGGCGTTTTTGGGAATCTTTTGTTTTGGCCAAATGCTTCCCTGTACAGCTTAGGGAAAATGGCCAAATCTGGACTACAGTAGACTTTTCGCATTTAGTGCAACGTGAAAAGGCCCTTGCCATGGGATGATGGATGGGGTCATCACGTTGTTTTCCTCTGTCTACTGTTGTAATATATTTAAGAGAAACTGTTTTTTACCTCTGTAATTCTTATTACCATTCTCAAATTGTTTTCTTGCAAGGTAATCACTTCTTTTGTTGAAGTGTGATGTAGGAGGGTTGTTGAAACCTGTTGTTTGTTACAAAAGATGATCAAGTGCCCTGATAATTGAGTAAGTGGCGTTTGACATTGTGTTAACTATGTGTTTTCTTTGGTTTATTATTTTATTAATATTTTTAAGAAATTTACGTGCACAAAACCGATATATGAGTGGTCGTAGATAAACCCCTGCTATGATCTTATTGTATTTCCATGTGGGAATATTGGCTGCAAGCACCATGGGAACTGTTGCACAAATTCTGTTGCAAACTCTCACCCTCCCCTTGAGAGGGATTGTAATCGCCATATTCCCACGCTTGTGTCAAAAAGCAGTGAAGGCTTTCATCACGCGGCCATCTGCAACGCTATGAAGATGGACGTACAATAACGGCAGGAATGTAGCGATTTTTAGCTTTAATGCCGCCCTCTTTGACAGTATTTTAAGACATGTGGAGAAAAATTAGGGAAACAACAATCAATACACAATTATTCAAGGAAAATGTTGGCTCCAATGGTGTTAAACTTCAGAGTTCTCTGAAGATTACACTCTGTTAGCGGCACGCCTGAATTCGCAAGGAACTTACCAGCTAAATAATACTGGAAAGCAGCTTCCACGGCCTATTTTACCTAAGAAACCAGGCTTTGTTATCCCATGGAAAAAGAAACAGGCAAACGGTAAACATGAACTTGTATTGAGATTTAATACTTACACGAGAGGGAGAGGTTATACTTTAACTGAGTCAAATCCGAGTCCAAGTAAAAATGCAGAGTCACCTATCAAAAGCAGTAAAATGGCCGTAAGTGAGGAGAATAATGTAAAATTCCGAAAATTTGACCCCCCGTGTATAAGCTCCCCCGAATACAACACCCCAAATAGTAATTAAAAAAGGCCTCCAATAATAAGCTCCCCCGGGTCCAGGAACGACCAGGCCTCTAGCACAAACTGGACTGTTGGCATTCTATTGTGATGACATCATGAACTGGGAGGCATGCATTGTTTGTGGGAGGGAGTTTGTTGTGTGTGTGGATGGTGCTCGAGGGCAATCCAATCAGAAAGCTTGATAGGGTTAGCATTCTATTGTGATGACTTCATGAGTATGGAATGTTGGTTGTTTTGGGGGCATGGAACCCTTTTCGCGGGAAGAGCCAAGGGGCGGCAGTGCAGGGGTGCACGCAAGGGCAGCACACGGGAGGACCTATCGAGGTGACCAGCTTAGTTAGCGATGGGATCAAGAGTTGGCGGGTTCAACTCCAGCCGGGGTCTAACAATTTTTTCTTTTTCTTTTCTGAAGTTATTTTTTTTATCAAGGCCAGTAGTCCGGGGAAAAAAATTGGATATGGGTGGTAGTCTTATTACATAGCACTTTTGTTGACATGCAGACAAGTGTTGAACGCCGAAAAAAGGATGGCGAGCTAATAAGATGCCCCAAATTTTTTTTTAATTTTGTCACTTTGTTTGTCTAGGTGTGATTCATTTCAGGTAGCTCTGTTTTTTATCGCTTTTTTGCATGGAGTTTTTGTCCTTGGTTTCTGCTTCTTTTTCTGTAAAAAACTCAAGATGGCCACCAGCTTTCTTCGCGGAAAAAAACACACATGAGTTATTTTGTTTCGCTTGTCTCCTAGCTTTACAGACAACACATCATGGACTCTGGAAAAATAGGGAAAGCGGCAAATAAATTTTCACTCTGGTTGTGAAAAAAAGTTTTTTACAAGAACGTGAAAAATCGCAAGCTGAAATCATCTGCAAACGGAAAAAAGTACAAAGTATTTTAAGAAAATAGCTATGGAAACATGGATCAATGGCGTCATTCTGTCGTAAGCATAATCTAAAATGCACATCTATTACAGAAAACATCAAGATGAAGGCAGATGAATAAAACATTTTGCTCACCTTCTAATCCCCTAGACGCAGCCATATGCTTTGGAGAGCAAAGGAGAGAAAGAAACTCGTAGAGCCTTTTGGGAAATTCTCCAAAGAAGATATAACACTGACCAGTGACTCGGCATTTTGACTCTGGCTCGGATTTCACTCAGGTTCGGATTTGACTCGGGAAACGTTTTTACTCGCTGCATGGTCCTCTCAGCTCTTGGAGACAGCAAGGAAGGCTAAATGCACAAGAGTGAAACTCAGTTTCTGTCGAGATAGTAAGAACATTGTCAAGACCAATTTTTTGAATCCTTTTGTAATTATATAAATAATGTGTAAGAAAAACTGTCTTCATCGAGTTCAAATCTTTTGAATGATTCTTCAGCGGTGGGACATTCTTTCCTAATTGCATTATAGGCACAAGCCGGGAGAGGGTTCTGTTTATTTCCAAGGAAACCACAAACCAGACGAGAGAACTCCCTGTAGGCAATGCTACACAAGTAATGGTTGGAACAAGAGTTACAACAACTGATCATCAAAATAATTTGAAATACCATAACATTCTAAACATACAACCACCCCTCCAAACAAAAAGCCCCCCCCCAGAAAAAAATTTAATTCCCACCAAAAGTCCATAATAACAACTCCCTCGACTCATTTAGGCTTATATATTCGTAATTTTGCAGTATTGCGAATTCTAGACCTTATCAAGTTATCAAGTGCAAAAAAGTAATAAAACCTTGGGAAGACAATTGAACCAGACACTGCTAGTATACTCAGGACACGGGGACACAAACATCATAACAATGAATTCAAGTGAAGCTTACCTTTCTTCCGAGCTGGTTTGTACGGAATCTATCAGCTGCCATTTGAAGACTCCATTTGTGAAGACACACGGATAGATTAAAGCCAGGATGGTCAGTGACACAATGAAGTGTGATACCAGACTGGATATTTCGCAAAATGAGTTTGCTGTTTAAGGCCTCCTCACATCCATCCAGTTCTTTACAGCAGTAACACTCGCTTACATTTTGAAGGAGACTTCAATTGCACTTTCCACAAAGCCACCGTGGAAAAAATTACGTTAGAAACATCAAACAACTCTTGACATTTGCATAGTGATCAAGCGACTTACCAAGAAGCCACTCTTTCTGTGCTGTTTAGTCTGTTCTCAAGCATTCGCTCTAGTTCCTCGTTTTCTTTCACCTCCTTTCATACTGCTCTATCCATTCTTCATCAGCCAGGGGCTTGTCAAAGTGCACCATGTCACAGCTATCAAGACTCTCCTGACTTGGAGATGCCATCTATCACGACTCGCTATCATCTTTTTCCTCGATTTCATAGTCCAGGATAAAAGATATACCAGAGTCTCCTGAATCGGTGTAAAAGTCGGAATTCAAATGGTCTGATATTTGTTTTTATGTTCAAACTTTTGTGATGCCTGAGGATCAAACTAAAACAATTTGGGCCAGAAAGTTTTAGATATCAGTCGTGGTTTCCAAGATCATGACAAAAGGTCAACAACATGGTTCCCCTGCTATTACATGAAATTTTCGTGACACTTTCATTTTACGAATTTTGTGGGTTTTTTTTTTCAAAAAATGAATTAACGCTATTAAATCATGAGGTTTCAGTCACGACTTGTGAAAGTTTATTTTGTGGTATTCATTTTGTTGCTCTTGCATGCTGGACAAGGGTGTTGCGTACCATAAAACATGACTTTGAAGCTGCATTTGAGTCGTTCAGTGGTTTCTTACGACATATACCAGTACACAAGCAGAACACTTGGACGACTAGACAATATTTTGGATGAAATTGCGAAAATTAAGCGACTAACTAGTCGTGAAATTTGGCCATTCCAAATTTGGGAAATTAAATTATTGTGAAAATTTTATGAATCAACATGTATCAGTCGAGACTTTGAAGTCCCACGTGTTGAAGCCCTGCTCGTACAAAGTCGCGTATGGAAGCCTCGCTCGTCTCTCTTAGTAATCTAAAAACAGATGGGTTTGCATTTATGTACTAGAAGTTAGAAGGGAAAATTCTAGATTTTACCTGATCAATCATTTACTCAGGGAATTGCTAGTGTGAAATCACCTTGAGCATGAGCATTGGCCACTGCCTTGTGCCCTGCCAACTGATTTACAGGCTTGCCATCCTTGACATATCTGCAGTGAACAGTTTTGTTCTCCTACTTGAGATATGTCCAGGTTTGCACGCAGCTGCAAAAATTAAAAAATTTGCGAAAAATTGGAAAATTCGTCTGGTCAGTGAAAACCAGTAGAAGAGGAGGTTGAGAGGGCCCCAACAAGAACTGCGATTTTAGTGAAAACTTCAAATATTGTAAAATCTGCAAAAAATTGGAAAATTCGTCCAGTCAGTAAAAACCTGTAGAAGAACGGGTTGAGAGGGCCCCAACAAGAACTGCAATTTTTGCAAAAACTGCGAAACTTGCAAATATTGTAAAATCTGCGAAAAATTGGAAATTTGTCGAGTCAGTGAAAAGCTGTAGAAGAAGGGGTTGAGAGGGCCCCAATGAGAACTGCGATTTTTAGAAAACTGGAAATATTGTAGAATCTGCAAAAAATTGGAAAATTCGTCGAGTCAGTAAAAACCTGTAGAAGAAGGGGTTGAGAGGGCTCCGACAAGAACTGCGATTTTTGTGAAAATTGCGAATATTGTAAATCCGTGAAAAATTGGAAAATTCGTCGAGTCAGTAAAAACCTGTAGGTGAAGGGGTTGAGAGAGAGCCCTGATAAGAACTGCGATTTTTGCAAAAACTGCGAAAATTGCGAATATTGTAAAATCTGCAAAAAAAATTGGAAAATTCTTTGAGTCAGTGAAAAGCTGTCGTACAGGAGGTTAAGAGGGCCCCAATAAGAGCTACAATTTTTACAAAAACTGAAAAAATTCCAAATACTGAAAGTAGTGTAAAGATTGGAATAGAGGGCCCAAACACAACTGTGGAATCCACTTATATGACAAGTGATGTCATGCACAAGACAAAGTGGAATCATCTTATGGTACAGTAGCCGTGCGCAGTTGTTAATCAAGTGAATTATCATGTCTAGTATAGTAAGCTTATTGTAAAAACATAGCTTTCTGTCGATGGTAAATTAGTTAGGCAAGTTACAAAACCAGTAGCATTAAAGGTAAGTTAATATGGGTTTACTCACAAATCCACTGGTTGTTGTGAATAAGCTGGAGGCAAAATGTTGTTTCAGACTGTTACACTTTTGTCCTTTGTGCGATGTTCTACGTGGTAATGGAAGCTTATGACCAAGATCAGAAATTCCTGTGATGCTGAATCAGTGAAGATTAAAATTATATGAGAAAAGATAGTAGAATAAAAAATATATTGTCGTGGAAGTTTTAGTTGAAATCTTGCTCAATATCCTTTACCCCAAATCAGCAATGACTTGTAATTTACAGCACTCAATGTGTGAAGGGCCTTTGGTGAAATCCAGCTGATAATTATTGTCTCGCATTCCCTAAGATTGTTTCATGTGCCATATGGTCTTTCATTGGGAGGATTATCATTTCCATGTAAGTGTTAATGATGTAAATGTTTGAATTGAAGGCCAGTCAGTAGAAAAAAGCATCTTCGAACTGTGGAAGTACGGGTAGAAATCAAAAGCATGTCTTTCACATTTCCAGCCGTGAAAAAGCATGTGCGATCCTTAGGGAAAAAACCCCATTTTTGGCCTTCCCAGAGCCTAAAAAAGGTGTTGTTAACTGCGCAAGGCTGCGCAAGGCTGCGCACTGGCCCAATAATAATGCAAATCCCTCGGGGCTATCAGAAAAAAAAGTTTATTGTGTAGAAAAGCGCGACATGTGCGATCCTTAGGGAAAAAACCCCATTTTTGGCCTTCCCAGAGGCTAAAAAAGGTGTTGTTAACTGCGCAAGGCTGCGCAAGGCTGCGCACTGGCCCAATAATAATGCAAATCCCTCGGGGCTATCAGAAAAAAAAGTTTATTGTGTAGAAAGTCTGCGATTTTGTCGATAAGGTGGGAATTTCAGTTTTGAGAGGGGTGGGGTGGGTCCCTCAAAAAAAGTGCTGGTTTTGGTGCAACGGCCCCAGCACAAAAGCACCCCAGATCCCCTTGCGGCACCAAAAAACATTCCATTTGGCACTATTTTTATCGAATTTGGCGATACTAAAAAGTGCTGCACTTTTTCAGGGCTTGAATTAGCCCCAAAAAGCAGAAAAAAGCTAATTGGCGCTCTCAGCTGCATGCACAAAGGTCCCAAATGCATTCAATCCCTCTGGGACCATCCGAAAAAAATTCCTTTTGTGCAAACGCACAAAGAAGGCGCGATATGTGCGATCCTTAGGGAAAAAACCCCATTTGGGGGCCTTCCCAAAGGCTAAAAAAGGTGTTGTTAACTGCGCAAGGCTGCGCAAGGCTGCGCAAGGCTGCGCACTGGCCCAATAATAACACATTATTGAAGGCCAGTCAGTAGAAAAAAGCATCTTCGAACTGTGGAAGTACGGGTAGAAATCAAAAGCATGTCTTTCACATTTCCAGCCGTGAAAAAGCATGGGTAGTACAGAATTTCTCAGCTCCCTGGTGGAATTGAGATGTTTGAATTGAAGGCCATTCGGTAGAAAAAAAACATCCTTGAATTGTGGAAGTGCTTGTAGAGACTGAAAAGCATGGGTAGAACAGAATTTCGCAGCTCCCAGCTTGTCGTTGAAAAATCATAGATTATAGCAAACATATAGCAGTGATGAAACATTTCTTTCCGCTTTGTTTTCCTGTTTATGATCCCTAAAGACTATCATAAAGGACTGAAGTTGTTTCCTGTTCCTTTTGACAGCTTTTGTTGAAATGGCACTTGAAATGGCTAAACATTTGCTACTGATGAGTGTAAACAAGCTAGAGTAGCGAAGACTTCAGTATAAATCTGCCAGGCCGCTGCCAAGCTGCCAGGCCTGCTTGAGAGAGACTGGGATAAAATCGCTCGTGAATTCTCCTACATCCACCCCCAGAGAACGAGGGATGTTTCATAAAGCTTTTAGAACAAAGGATATTCATAGATTCATGTTACATCTCACGCTTGGAGGGATCTTTATTCATATATGCCTGGTATATCTCGCGCTGGGAGCTTAAAGAACGAGGGATATTCATAGATTTATGTTTTATCTCACGTTGTGTGCTTAAAGAACGAGGGATATACATAGATTGATGTTACATCTGCTGGATTAGTTCACTAATATTATTTCATTGCTCTCGTGTGTCTACGTTTTAAATTTGACAGTGGTCAGTAGAAACTGAGTTTGCAGAATACTGAGAAGAGTAAACTTGCCGATCTTTCGATCCAAAGCATACTCATCAACTTTCTTTGGTATATATGTTTCCAATCAATAGAAATAAGTTTTATAGTAAATAAAAGCGATGTAAGAATAGGCTGAGAGTTAACAGATTCCTTCGTTAACCTTTGAAAGTTCTTGATTTTGGATGGCATCATGGGTAAGTGACAGGTTTCAAATTACATGTGCGAGTTGTTTTGAAGCTATGCAAATTTGTGATGTGAAGTCAATTTGTGTAGTCCATCAGTTTCATTAGTAAACTGAAGGTTAAATATATATAGCTTGTTTGCTTACAAACTCGATCGGTTTACTTTATTGAAGTGAACATAAGATAAGATAATTATGTCGTTTGCTGAAAGAAACCTCAGAGACATTCACTGTTTATGGCAAACTGAAAGCAACTAAAGCGACGATGTGTTGCTAGAAATGCAGACATATTCACGGTCGGTTGTGATGTGAGATACTGTAAGTCGCTCACTATAGAATTATAAAACTCACAAATTCATAAGCTCAAAGATATTTGCGTAAATGAAACCAGAAACACATCAAATCTTTCTGTCACGGTGTCATGGTAAAGCACCGAAGTGCAGTTGCTAAACCATGAAAACCACTCCATGAGATTGATTGGTTTCGTGCAGGATAATCGTTCCTAATCATAGAACTGCGAAAAATCGCAAGTGAACACAAACAAACGTTGGCCTTGCGATTTTTTGCGATTTTCGCAAAATTCACAACTCGCTTTCAACTTATATCATCAACAAGACTAACAACTGCGAAAAATCGCAAGTGAACGTGAAAAATTGTTGACCTTGCGATTTTTGTGATTTTCGCAAGCACACAAAAAATCGCAAATTTCGCAGCTGTGTGCAAACCTGGACGTGTGTCCTACTTGCGGCCATTCTCACTGTTAGTCATGATACTGATGTAGTTCTTTTGATTTATTTCACTGGCCAGTTGCTCAATCATCACTTCGCCTATCACGGTAGCAGTTATTACGGCTGTTATTGTCGAGTACGTTATGTTAATATCTAGTCCATTCTTTTCTTGTAACGAAAGAATTGCTTGATATTTGCTGAGATTAAATGTGTGGCATTTTGCAACAAACTCTGTTTTACCCGCCAAGTGTGGAAAGCTCAACATGTTTTGAAAGTTATTTTATCTTCAACTTCGTGGTAACTTAAACAAGTTGAATTATTGTTCCTTCCACTGAGGCAGAAACTTTTGGTTATTGGTGGGCCTCCTATGGGTGACTTCTTTTCGACCGTCAAGCCCCACATTCTCTTCACTTCTCTTAACTGTCTTCTCTGGATGAACAGTCAGGTGATCCACTTTTCTTTTAGTTTCTGGTTTGAATGAAAGCAGCTTTCAAAAATGTCAAATTTGTGCTCTGCTTTGTGTCAGTGCTTTTTGTAGGAGGGATCTTAACGGCGTCTTCGTGTTGTTCATCTGGTGGCCATATTATAGTGATAGTTGGGGCTTCAGTAAGTTTAAGTTCAAGTAAGGGTGGTACCTGAAGTTGACTTCAGCGTGGAAAGAATGAATGTACCGTCTGATGACTGATGCTAGGGCCATCATGTGAATCAGTGACCCCCACTCTCCAACCTCGCATGCTTTAGCCTTTACTGCTTCAATCTTAGTTCTGCCTTCTGAAATAATTTATCACCAGTTTCTGTCGAAGCAACGGGAAATAAAACTGATTCGGGAATCTCTGTAATTTTAGCAGTCCGTTTAAACACTTCATGAGTCGTGTAATACTTGGCATGGAAGTAAAGTTCACTGGCAACAAGAAGAGGTAAAGCTTTACTTCACAATTCAACTCCACACAGGATCAGCGAGATGGAATTGCATAAACGATTTTCTCCATTTCCTCTTGCTGGTAGTGCAATGCAATGTCTACCATCAGGCTCATAATTGATGTCTGAAATCAGGCTAGTTCCGAGAATGTGCTATGGTAGCTTAGCTAAATCTATGTTGTCTGTATTTACAACTGATGATGGATTTCAATTTTTGATTAACCTTTTAGCTGAATCTTCATCTTCCACCCATAAAAACTCGCATAAAGCCTCTAAGTTTGCATCGGCCACCATTATTTCCAGGCGAATGAAAAGCACATGTGTTGTTATTTTAGTATGCCTGTGATCCCTTCATCAGCAGGTACTTTGTTGCTCTATGTGACTTCCTGCACTTCAGCAGTGACATTCTTGTCTTCATTATCAGTAGTAACAATCTCTGCAGAGCCAACATTCTTGCAGAATTTGAGGCAGTCTTTGTTTTCCAAGTAGCTACTCTCACTGAACTAGCTTGATCCTACTTTTAGACAGACTGAGCTGGACACTACTTTTCGTTTGAACATTCTGAGTCTTGCCTTGAGTCTCTTTCTTGTCCTTACTGACCCTGCTCATGTGATTGGTTTCCTTTTCTTGCAGCTCAGTCAGCTCCCCTTCAGGGCGCATTTTTCTTTTCGTTTAGAAGCAATTTGTTCCTTTTAATGGGCAGCTTGAACATACTTGTTCATGTTATGTCGCTTGTACCTTTCTTGTTCCAAAGAGCCATAGTAGTGTTTCTGCTATTATATCCTCTGAAAGGTCTTGAATTCTTTTCTTTCGAAACTCAGGAAAAAGTTTGACTTTCTTCTCTTAATGCCTTGCTCCTTTACAGTACCAAATGCGTTTGATCTGCTTCTTTACTTTTATACCCTTCCTCATCACCTTTAGCTCTCACAAGGGCCAGAAGATGACCGTTATTATTTATTAAGCTGGGATTATCCAACACAATTTATGTGCTACATTGGTCATGTACTGTTGGTAATTTTTTAGTGTACCAGCATTTCCCTTTGGTAGATTCTGCTTTTTTCAAGTATTTCAACCCTTGACAATTAAACGGTAACAGGTTCTTTTTGCTTACATGTGGAGTCAACCTGAACCAATAAGAAAAGTGCAGTTTTTGTTTTCAAGATCTGAGCTTACATATTCCATTTTGCTGATCAGAAAAGTGCAGTGGTAATCACTACCAGAAGCAAACATGTGAAAAACCATGTGAAATAGTGTGTGAAAAAGTGGTAGTTTTCAGATGGTATTCACATGTTTTTCACACCTATTTCACATGAAATTCCACATGCAATTCCACATGCATGTGAAATTTTGCTATTTGAAAGGCATGTGAAAACAATGTGAAAAAGGGTGTGAAAAATGTTACCCTTTTCAAACAGTGTTTCACGTGCTCTGTCAGACAAGTTCACACACCAAACATGTGAAATACCGTGTGAAATGGAAGTTGTTTTCACGCAGTATTCATACGTTTTTCACATGATCATTTCACATGTATGTGAAATTTTACCACGTGAAAGGCATGTGAAAAGAATGTGAAAGACGTGAAAAAAGTTACCTTTTCACACGGTGTTTCACCTGCTCTGTCAAAGAAGAAAGATAGGGGAAGTTTCATTATCCTAGTATGCAATTTTCTGGGATACTACCAATGCTACACAAGATCTTGATTTCATATGTACAACAGCAGAATATAACAGAACACAAGAAAATACTGGACATTAAATTATTTTCATGGTGGATGTTTATTGCTATAATTGTAAATTCTATTTTTGTTACATGTAGCAGCTGCTATATAATAGAATCTTTAGTTTCATCATCAGGATATTGCTGCAAAACTATTTTGCTAACTTGCATGGATCAATTCCCAAAAACTGTAGTGACCATTCGTCAGTCAAAAAGAAAACACAAGTTTATGCTTGTACTGTCAGAATTGCAACTGCAATTTCCAACTTTATTTTACGTCTTAAATTGTTTATTCCACACTTAGCTGAAATAAACTGGACAGGGGTTTGATGTCTGTTGAAGCTGTCGTAAAGCTTTTCTAATCATTTAGCTGAGATGCGAAAATGCAGTAGCTGCAACAGAACAAAACATAAATACTTAAATATCTGTTCTTGTCATATCATCTTAAATCCATGCTAGCATTTAAACTAATCTAGCTCACTAACTGCTTTTAAATCAAGATTGATTAATTTTAATGACAAGAGACAATCACAATTCTCAAGGATTGCTAAAAGTTCAGTAAGCTTGACTATGTAGTTTCGTGGCATGTAGGTTTTCTACAACTCTTTGAAACTGCTTGTTCTAAATTTAAAATAATTTATTTGGAAGGACTCTAATTGGCAAAAATGTTCTCAGTTGTTCTCACAAGAGTGTCTGAGAGTGAAGCTTAAAACTGCCATCTAAGAGAGAGCAAGCTAGCTGTGCATGAGCCAACTGTGTTTTCGTTTGAAGCAATAAAACTTTGAGCAAAGATCTGATATATTTACTCTTTTGCCGACCTTGTTTTCTTCGGATTGTCCACGATGTATTTTGGTTATTCTTCAGGTTCTTATGGCGCTCTCTTACAGACAAAATATCAAATGTAAATACATTACTGTTATGTTGTATGTATCAATGTCATGTTGTATACATCAATGTTATGTTGTATATATCAATGTCACGTTGTATACATCAATGTTATGTTTGTATATACCAATGTCATGTTGTATGCATCAATGTTATGTTTGTATATATCAATGTCATGTTGTATACATCGATGTTGAATCAAAGGCATATACATCAGTTTTGTATGCTGTAAATCGAGTTTTAAAAGTCACAAATCGATGTTGTCTGTCATACATCTTTCTTGCAGTGTGGCATGCAATGGACCGCTGGCTGATTGCCATTCATGCCATTTTGGGATATTTTAAGGCAGGATATAATACAGCATTAGAGAGAGGTGATACTGTGATCTTAGACAACTGCAGCTAATCCATCATGGCCACTTTGGAACCTATTCTGAGAAAGATGCTAGGAGAGTGTGGCGTGAACCTACTTTTCCAGCTGCCGTATTCACTGGAATTCAACAGCTGTGAATTTTGCCTTCATGATATCAAAGAGTTTCTACGCCAAAATCAGCACTTAGCGAAGGAGCATACAGAATATACAATCTACGAGGCATGTGCAAACATCACACAAGCAAAATCTGTTGCCTATTTTCTACACTGTGGATACCTGCTGTAGGTCATGAATGATGAACTTTAGTGTTAATTGTCTGGCTCACTTGTACAGGAAACAATTGTTACCACAGTGCCGCTGCAGTAACAAACAATACTATACAGCGCATTACTCTGTCTCACATTTGCCTTTTATGAGAGATCGTTTGTAAATATACACCTGCAATTCAGTCAGCTCAATGAGTTTTTTATGAATCTGAACACTTTTAAAGAGAGTGGCGTTTCTTTTTTATTTATTTCATAAATAAAGGAGCCTGTGTGACGCAGACGTATTTCCGGCTGTTGCTTCTCTCCGCCAAAAAGTATAGTAAATAAAGAGACCTCCAGTAGAAATAAATAAAGTGCCGATATATTTGAAGTCTTTTGGTCAACATACCTGGTTGTGCGTATTTTATTTTTTGTTCAATATAATTCAACACATTTCAACGTCGATTGAAGGCCCCGCTACTGAGGGAAAATCGCGCAAAAAGACAACAGATCACCCAAGCTATTTAGAAAGGAAGAGTGTGGAACTAACGGAAAACCTGTCTCTGTCACAGACACAAATCAGAAGTGGTTCTGATCAGCTGCAAAGCATTCGTAGAGAATACGAAGAAGCATCAAGCAAAGCCAATGGACAGCGAGGAAACTCTGTGGCCGATGCGATTCGGCAGGACATTACAAGGGTCCCTGTTCAAATGCGCTGTGCACAGACATGAACAAATGCTGAGCGAGCAAGAAGCATCCAGAGAGCAAAAGTGAAATTCAAGAACTACAGAAACTAATCAGGGACCTGGAGAAAAAAGAGGCTAGGGCTGTAGATAAGCTTCGTTTGTTCAAGCTCCTAAAAGAGCACTCAAACAACAATTTCTTCGTCATTATGCGGCCAAGACTAAGAAAGCAGAATGAAGGTCAGTATGTTGATCCTTTTGCTCTGGATAAAGACTTGATAATACTGAGGAATATTTTCAACAACAAAGTCCCTTTGGATGATTCTAAGGACTGGCAAATGCCATTTCTGATCGAACAGTATTGGAGAAATCTACCCTGTCTAAGTGTTGGTATGTAAACAAAATCGAACGTGAAGAGTTGCAATCCGATCTAATGTTGAGTTGTGAACGTTGTGGACGGTACTTGGCACGTTCACACAAAGTGTGCCTCTGAGAGAGAAAGTTCCATAGTTAATGCCCTGGATATGTTGAGTTTTGCTAAAACAAATGCATAAAGTTTGTATCTTATGCTATTTTGCCGTTTCAATACTCCCGCTCCTAAAAAAACATTTGTAGAAATTCTGTTGTTTACAACCGATGCTGTGATTGGCTAATTTGCAGAAATTTTTGTCAGGTGGCCTTGGTTGTAGTAGCCGGACTGTAACATAATAATATCAAAAGTGTGATACTTTTCCTATTGATCATGTCGTATGATTCGTTATTGTAAATAGTTTTTTTGTTTATTTTACTAATTCATTATTCGTTACCTTTTTGTTGTAACATTTTCTGCTGTAATTAGCTTTTGTTAGTCCCTCTCCCTCGTTAGCTTTCTTTTAATAAAATGCTATTTGTGGATTGATTTCTGAAATTGATAAGTCTATTTATATTTGTGTCCAATGAACATTTGCCACATCAGATGTTCGGAGACTCGAAATTGGATATTGTATTGCACCCGTTGACAACTACCTACCTTTTTAATTTATTACCATTTTTTAGCCTTTCCACGCTCAAATGAATACTGAGACGTATGCCAATTAGATGGCAAGATGTTGGTGTGCCTGAAGTTAACATTAGAAATACTACTCAGGTAATACATTTGTTTTAGTTTATGCTTTGGCGTGGTCAGTATTGTAACGTGATGAAACGTACCTATTTAGAAATTAAAAGAAAAATAGTAATAAAGCATTCATTTATGCATTTGTATATTCCTGTAATCAAGGATCATTAGGAAGGTACAGGTAGATGAGGCAACATTGTGTCAGGACTGCGGGATTATTGTGTCCAGGTACAGTGTAGTGCAACACTAATACTTTGTGTTGTTTCAACTTTCTACTGAGATACATCTGAGCCTATTTTGCAAAGCATACCCCCAAACTTTCCGGGTCAGAGGTGGACATGTCCACCTCAACCCCCTTGCAGCCGCCCAAACTTGATGGGGGCTTGCGTCACCCAATATGCCAGCATACTGCCCAGGGACTGCCCTTTCTGACAGTAGGCCTTGTAGGGGTCAAGATGCCAAAGTGGGGGAGGGGGTAGGGTGGTGGAGAAAATGGCCTTTTTTACTGAGCACACTTGAATTTTAAGACAAGACAAGTGCTTTGATGGTGCTTGAAAGACATAAAGGTTTTTTGTGTGCCTCTAGGTGAAAGGGAAAACTCAGGTGTACTCCCACAATAGACTGCAAGCTGCGGAGCCACAAAGAGCAGCAGAGCTAGCCTTGGGGGTCAGAGATCCACAGGGGAGGGGAGGCAAGTGGATTGGGCTATAGGGCTCTTGCTGGTTAGCTGCAGGTATCTTTTGGCAAATTTAGTCATGATGGATCTGAGGTGACTATCACTACATATCCAATGGACACGCAAGGTCTCGTGTTGAGGAAGAATACGTTGATCATTCCAGCACAGGCCTAGGTATGTGCTCTAAAATATACTGAATCATGTGTTAAAAGGCAATTATGAGGATAAGAATTAGTTCGAATAAAAAACGTTTTGAATTTGTTTCTGTATCAATACACTTGTGTTCCAGTTGTCTTGAACAACGTCCCCTAAAATACTTAGCTTTTAAAATTACGGACTGCAGAGCACTTATTCACCTTGTTTGTTTTCTTTTCAAACGCATTTTTGGCTGGTAGGAATGTAGTGAACACTGCAAACAGATTAACGAGTTAGAACCTTATCGATAGTTCTGTTGAAGGTCAGTGAGTAAAAGTAATAGGATACGGTGAAATTAATCTACTGAAAGTAGCAAACCCTCTGAAATACTAGATAGCAAAAGTTTCCACGAAAAGAGGTTCAGTAGGCGCTTCTCCTGGAATTTTATGGTGGTGTTTGGCTGTTCCTATGAAAGTCACAACTGTTATTGTTGTAATTCCGTAGGAACTCCACTGTTGCAGGAATGTTGTGGAGGGCCACCAGAAACACACATGGAGATGAGTTTTGATCAGCCATGAAAGGTTTCAGATTTGGGTGCCATCTGGAGTGGTTTATTGTCGCCACCCATGTCAGATCTCCGAAGATGCTTCCCCTGTAAAGGTCGATTTTAAAACAAAAGGAAAATAATGCTCTGTGTTCAAGCAATGTAACAGAATGGTATTTTCTGTACAGGAAAAGACAAGCAACTTTTCGTCATATTGTAAAGAGCAAACTGTGCAACACTGTTTTTTGTGTGTTTTCATTCAAGTACAGTACTCACGCTACTTGGTTTCCTGCACTTTCCACCACCATCAATGTGCATGACTTCCCTTCTTGTTCATGTGGTGCCTCTCTTGCTCCCGCGATTACCTCTCCCAGCTCAATGTTGCAACTCACAAAAGTGCATACTCCTGCACCTTTGGCATCGCTAAGGACAGCATGTAACTACCAGAAAAGGAGAAATAGAACTTTTTTATAGTGAGTGAAATAAGGTAACATGTCATGTGAACTGCAGACTGGGTAATTTGTTTTCTATGTCCACACCAATGTGGCAGCAAATTAACAATTTTTTTCCTAGAAAATAAAATCAAGAAAAGAAAAGAACGACTATTCCCAGGGAAGGTGAGCTGAGTGTCCAAATTCACTTGGACGTATGTAGTCTTCTCGAGGTATGGTTGAGTTCTGAACATGTGAACAATCGTTTATATTAAGAGAAAAAATTTCTGCGATTAAATTTCGTTTGCCAAATTCGATTTAATTTCACAAGGGCGCCAACTGATTTTTTTGGCACTCGGTTTTGCAAAATGTTTGCAAGTTTCTCGTTTGCATCCTGCGACACCGGTTTTTGCTTTCGCTCTTGTAGTAGTTTTCGTATTTGTTTTGAACCTTTTTCGACAGCAAGTTCACCAACTTTCTGCTCCGCTTTTTCAGCGATTGTTTTTGTGGCTTTTTCGGCCGCTGTCTTTGCCACGTTCTTTACAGTGCCTTTAAATGCTTTGCCGATGGCCATAAGGGTGTCACGGATCACACCTGACCCCTTGTGCTTATATCGATACCTTCCGGCGTTTTCGTCAAAAAATCTTGCCCACTCGCTCGGGTGATTCATGGTTGTATATTTATGCCAACAAAATCCTTACTCTTTTTCAATCATGCTAACGGCAACGTCTATCCCGTTGAGATTCAGGGGATTGTCTCTTCCGTCTGTCACCCGAATCCTTATTGCGTTAATCTCGCTTTTGTTCACAGGATGCCACTCGAGCCGATACGGCTCTTTTTCAAATGGATAGCTAACCTGAAGCCCTGTTGTTGAGAAACTGTATAACACATCGCTTGGAACATCGTTTGCTCACCGCGTGATCAGATCGCAGTGCAGAAACACCCAATCAACGTTTCTTGTGATATTCGGGACGATTGTTCCGACATAATTTTTTCTCCTGTCAAGATCTTTTTCTCGTAACCAAGCAATTCAGCGAAAGCTCCTTGAGAAAGGTCAAGATCATAATCTTCATGCATCAAAATGACAACCCGGAAAATTGTCTTATCAAAATGCAGAGTGAAAATGAAATCACTGTCTTTGTCTTTCGGGTCTACTTTACCGGTTTGGGTCTGAAGAAAACTGTTGATGTCAGAGTAATCATACATTCCATTCGGGAATGTTAAGGTCTTCCAATCTTCATTTTTCTTTCTCCAGTGAATTTTGTTGTTATTAAAATAGTCATCGATGTTGTACCATGAGTAACTCATAGTGATAAGTTTGTTAAGTGCGGCTTTATAACTCCCTGAACCTAACCTAATCGGAGGTTGAAAATTAATTGTGAAATCGTGTGAAACATGATTGTTTCCGATTTTTTGTAGTTTTGCGAGGCTCAAGTCAAGCAGAAGATTGAACGTGTTCATTTTTTGGTTGTATAATAATGAATAATTTTTTTCTTTTGTTGATTGTCGATTGTGCCAAGCGCAACAAGTGAATTAAGCAGAGAAAATACCTGATTTTTTAGTTTTATTGAACTGTTTCCTGCTTTAATCGATTCTAAGCTCATGTAAAGTTGGTGGATCAATTTGTTAGCACTAGCGATGCCACTTCCTTGGGTTTCCCAATCCTGTTCTTCAGGGAAGAAGTCCTTGTCACCGTCTGAAGGCTCATAAAAAGGTCTTCGGCTCACGACAGCTTTTTCCAGGGGGGTTGGAGGAATTTCTCTGTTGCGTAGGGGAGTGGACTTTAGTCTCTGCTTCCCTCCTGTAACCGTTTCGAAAGAGATTCTTTTGTTACGCTTCTTTTCGCATAAATTCCATCTCTTACTTTTTTGAGTTCCTCCACGGAATAACCATGTAATGGAGGTTTTTTACTTTTTACTTTGTAATTGGGGTCATCTCCATATGTCGTGATCAGCTGATTGACCGTTTGCAACAGGGTTGATTCATGGGGATATTCTGGCTCAACCGGTCCCGGCATCCCCCACTCTTTACATGTGGATTATTCTTCCATCAGCGGTGGGGGTGGTTGTGGAAAATCTTCATCAACAACTTCTTGATATGAGGGTGATGGTGGTGGTGGTGGTGGTGGTGATGATTCTGGTGATGGTGCTGGTGTTGGTGCATCCGGTCTGAATTCATCACCAAATGGGTTGATTTCATCAAATTCATCCATTGTGTAATCAGGACTTTCCTGCACCTCTTCCTGTACCTCTTCCGCAGTGGTGCTGCTCTTTTCATCGAGCCTTTTTGTAATAGGTTTAAAAAGCTCTTCTCCTGAAAGCTGTCCAAATTCTTTGCTTATTTTGTCCATTCTAAATTTTTGGGGAACGTCTTGTGTTTGTTGATCAACGGCCGTTTTTTCCTTTGCCATTTGTTTCCACTTTGGTAATGACATTTTCAGTGTGATTATGTAGAGATACAGAAAAAAATGACCCCGCTTTTTCCAAAAGTAGCGACAAGCAAGGCCACCCTTGCATGCCAGCCGATGTTTTCCGGATGCTGATTTGTGGACCCAGTAATTCTGGCAAAACAAACATATTACTGCATATGCTTTATGAGTTGTTAGAGTTTGATAAAATTTACCTTTTTTCAAAAAACCTGCACCATAACAAATACCACGCTCTTTTGCAGGACTTTGCTGAACGAATCAACCCCAAGGTTGGTTACGAGGTCATCGAGGCTCCCGGTGATGAAATCGTTCCACTCGAAGAGCTTCCAGTGGACAACCAAAAAATTGTTGTCTTTGATGATCTTGTTTGTGAAAGCAACCAAAACAGCATCATTAATTATTTTATCAATGGGCGGCACAGAAACTGCTGCGTTATTTACCTCACTCAAACCTTCTCCAAGGTGCCGAAAAACATCTGGGATAACTGCAGCCATTTTTGTATTTTCAGATTTCTTCCACGAGAAAACAAATGGATTGCGGACGAGATAGGTGTTGATCATACCATGTTAGATCACGCCATTGATAAAAAATATTTTTTCTTTCACTATGACAAGCCCCTAAAAATAATAAAGAAAAATTTTGAAGAAGATATATGATGGGGTACATTAACAGCCACATAGGTGAAACAAGCCAAACAACAAGTGAAACGATGGGTCCTCCTGGGCCGAGGGGCGATAAAGGCCCAGCGGGACCACAAGGTCCGATTGGTCCTTCTGGGCCGAGGGGTGACATAGGCCCCGCAGGACCACAAGGTCCGATTGGTCCCCAAGGCCAGAAGGGGCCACAAGGACCCCAGGGTCCAAAAGGCGTCAAAGGTGATCCTGGGCCTGAGGGTAGTGCCAGCGGTTCTGCTGATATTGACATGCAAAATAAGTACGATATTTTGCGATTAAAAAGCAATCCTTATCCTATCCACAGTGATCTGTCAAAGGTAATAAACTATCAGGTCACGAGAAACATCTGTCTTTCAAAAAAGGAAGGTGGGAAAATGGAAGCAAGTATTGATATGAATAATAATACACTTTACAACGTAAAAGACCCAGAACAGGTAGATCAAGCCACAAACAAAAAGTATGTCGATAATCAGCTTGTGAAAAAACTGGATAAAGCAGCTGATATTGATATGAAAAATAATTCGATTATCAATCTTGATCTTCCATCAAACCCAAGAGACGCCACATGTGTCGAGTTTGACAAAATTGATGACATAACACAAAAAAAGTTTCTTCTCAAATTTGATGGCACTAACAGTATGACTGGAGACTTAAACTTAAATAATAATACAATTGTCAACTTCTACACTGATGGAAAAGATCCGAAATCCGCAGTTAATGTTGATTTTATACAAAGTAAAATAACATCTTTGTCAGATCTTGTCAGTCAAACAATTCATGAATCCCATATCACCAGCTCGACAAATAAAAAGGACGCCTTCAGATACTTGATGGAAGACACTGATGAATCTTCGAGTGAAAACAACATCGATGTTTTGGGCATCAACGATTTTCCCGAATCTCCACATCAAATAAATAAAAAAGCTTACACTCGCAAACTCCTGTTTAAAAAAGACTCACCAAACCAGTACTGGTCACGCCTCGGTTTTAACCTCCATCCACTTCCGATCGGTTACTACACGATGGTTGTGGAATGGTTTCCACCAGAAGTGAATGAGGTGAGTGTAACACCACAAGCCACGACGATTTCAATTTCTAATCACACAACCAAAACATTCGAGAAGTACACCAAAACAGTCATCCACTTTCACAGATGGGGTAGCTCACCCCCATAATACCTGCATGGCACGGTCCGTGATTCATCATTCATAAAAATTGGACATCTAATCGTTTATGGTGTTAAAGAAACCGTTTCAAACGTTGATCCAAGTGTCTATGACGCTGCTTTTGTTATTGAAAATGGACAAATGGTAATGCAAACAGACCTGTCTTTAAACGGGCATCGTTTGCGTGATTCCATTCATCACATACATGGGATTTTGAATACGAGAAATGGAAACACATTTTTATTAAATGGTTGTGACGAAATAGTCATTCCAAATTATAGCCACATATTAACTATAAAAGTATACTATTTCAAAAAGAAAAGTCAATATCGTCCTATTTCTTTGAAATTAAAACACAGTTTCCATTTAAGTCAATCAATCACTTACACTTCAACCCAATCAACTCAATTGCAGACAATATCTATTCATTTAGTACGAGGACACGCCGTAATGGCTGTGGAACTCGGTTCAGTTGTAAAAGATGAAGAACTCTTACTGTTGATTGAATATAGAGTGCCATAAACATTTTTTTCATTTATTATATATCACAATGCGGTACATTTTCGAATTCAACCACATTAACAAAACCCTCTCAGAAAACGAAGTGAGAATTCTGAAAGATCTATATGCTTATCATAAGAAACATTACGGTTATCAAAAGCTTTACAACAGTTATCGAAGAAAAAACTTTATTTGCAATCTTTCTGCTGGTAAATTAATTATCAGCGCTGTAGTTGCCGGCGGAATTACATTAAACCCTGTTGTCATGGCAACTTTAACTGGTGTTGGTCTTATTTTAAAAGCAGTGGCTACCCTAAAGAAATATGATAAAAAGACAGAACAAGCAAATTTTGCCCGGATCGAATACCAAAAAGTCCTTGATGAGATTCGCTTCTACCTCAGAGGTGAAACTTTTGACGAACAAGTTTTCCTTGATAAATTGAAAATAATAGATAATTTCATTATTGACCATTGCATGGAGGTTCCACCGTCTATTTGTAAAAAATATGAAGAAACATTCGCTCCGTTGTAAAATCTTCAAAGAATAATATACGCAGAAAAAAAAATGATTGCAGTCTTGCAAGCTATTTGCTATCATCTAGTTGAGCTTCTCACCCCCCCTTCCGAAATTAAGCAAATAAGATTTATTACTCGTGAGTGTGTTTCAAAAATAATGCCCCCCACTCGTGATTAAAGATGGTTACCCCATTTCAGGACAAGATGTGGTTCCCTAATAAAATTTGCCACAAAAATCGAAAAAAAAAGGACACGCGTGATGTTGCGTGACGTTGTGTGACGGGTCATGAAAAAGGACAAAACCCTTGTCGGGTGTGCTTCGTCCCTCGATCCCCAATCCTTTGATCCGATCCGCGATCCGATCCGCGATCCTATTTTCCCTTTTATAATGATGATCTGGGTAACTCTTTTTGAGCCTAAAATGGCTCCGAGTGTTTGTGTCCCACGGTGTGGGACTTATGCAAATCGAAAAGAGTATATTTTTTGTGTCCCACGGTGTGGGACTTGTGCAAATTAAAAGAGAATATTTTTTGTCCCACGGTGTGGGAATTTAATTCAGAACTGTTAATTTCACTAATGTTTTACATTATTTCACTAATGTTTTACATTATTTCGAATTAAAACCAGAAGACTTTATTTAATATAAAATTAATGATGGTATATAAAAAAGTGGGAAACGCTGTTGCCCATATACTAATTGTCTTGATATAAAATTAATGACGTCATATGAAAAAGTGGGAAACGCTGTTGTCCATATATTAATTGTCTTGATATAACATTGATGACGTCATATAAAAAAGAGGGGGACGCTGTTTCCCATATATTAATTGTCTACATTGAGTCACATCGTTCAGGAGAATAACGGCATATAAAATAGTCCTAAAATAAGTTCTTCCAAAATACAACCTCTTCTTCACAGATTTCCCAGATAATTTTCATATTTAACATAAAAGTACGAATTGGCAGTGCACAATAACAGAGTCTTGGATACTCTTCAAGTAGCTCGTAAAATGAAATTAGAAAATTTACATAACGCGTTGTAAACCCGCACATATCTCGAACATGCTTGAACATCGGTTTTGAAAGAAATGTCTTTGCATCTCTCAATAATTTTCCTTGCCTTGAAGCAAACATTGTCGTCTTCTTACAGGATAAAGACGCTTCAGATAGTTTCTTCAAAAGTTGTATAAGTTCATTTTCATTACTTGCTGTTTCGTCAATCAGACCTTGGCATGACATCTCCAAATGTTTCATATCCATAAGCGACTTTAAAAGCTTCTTTATTTTTCCTTTTTTATCTTCTTTTGAAGAAACTTGTTCTCCAACAAACTTTGCTTGAATTTCTTTAAAGCATTTCTCAAGATTTGGTTGAATTATTGGATATTTCGTTTGAAGATTTGAAAAAATTTGATAAACATCTTGTATCATCTGGTTGTTATCCATACTTGCTTCGACGAGTCTGGTTGCCAACACAAATCGTTTTCTTTTATAATAACTCTTTATGTTATTTTCCTTATTTATTTGATGACTCATTTACAAAGCATCTCAAGAACGTTCCAGAACCATTCAGCAGAATGCTTGCCTGAACTTGCCCTCATAACGTCATCGCTTGTTTGGGGCGATGTGTTAAACATATTGAACATGTGCATAAACGCTTGCTAGCATTTTCTTAATCGTTTTGAGAATATTTTATTAAGCCGCTGGCGCGCACTTATAAACACCATTATTGATTTCGTCTTGAAAGATATGGCAAAGATTTCTAAATAGCCGTAGAGGTGGTCCATCGGGGCTTTCTTCATCATCTGATGATAAGAATTGTCGATAATACCTCCAGCCCAAATAATCTTTTAAATAATCTATCGCATTTCCGTTCTGCGGAGAATATTGATCGAAAAGCCTCAGTATTTCTTGCTTTAGTTGATGAGGTGTAATCGAATGGTACATCCACAGAAGCCCTTGGTCTATTTGATGAAGGAAAGTAAACGGATGAACCATTCGTTCTGGATTTTTGCTAAAATGTGAATCACAATAAATCTCGTTCCAGCCCAGCGATAATCGTTGACAAATCTTTATTTTGACACATTCATTGTACAATATTTCCACAATCGGCCTCAAGGCTATTATATCTAAAATCCCATTGAGAAAATATTCCTCGGTTTGTTGAATGATGTTTGCCATCTTGCAAAATATAAATACTTGCGCAGATGTTTCTTCAATAGGAAATTATTTATGCGACACTCAGAGGTCACACGCCAAATGTTCTCGTTTTGAATAATTTCTTCAACTGCAAAATATTTATATTCTATAGCTGACCTGACTTCAATACCAAATATTTTCCGTGACACATCCGCGCTGGTACTGCCTCCCCCCATCCTGCTTGCTTCGCTTTGTGCGCTGGGTGGTTTAAAAGAGGTATTTGTAGACGGGGCCATCAATACACAATCAACCGAAGTAGTATAACCGGAATTAAATGAATACTGGCAAAAATTGTGGAGCATGAGACAACGAAACAGCCAAAACCTGAGCGAAGTGAAGGTTTTGGATGTTTCGTTGTCTCGTGTGACACAATTTGCCGGTATTCATTTAATTCCGGTTATACTACTATTTGTCATTCACGTTGAATGCTAAAATGTACTGAGTGTTTATTTCTTGTTTTACCTTCAATAATTTTGGCAACGTACTTTGTGTTCCTCGTGGTGTCTTTCTGCCTTCATTACTGGCTAAGATATTCTGAAGCTCGTCCTTCCCTAATAATACGAAATGAGGCAATTCTTGTGGCTTTTGTTCAACTTTCTCAGCCTCCATTACAAGTTCCTTATCTGTTACGTCCTCTTTAATGTCCAAATTTAAACTTGGTAGTTCTTCGTTTGACATTTTTCTAGCACTGAAGATACTTGCAAACTTTTTCTTGCATTGCATTACCTCTTACATCATTTTCATTGTCTGGACTCTTATTGACAATAGCTCTAAGCCAATCAGCATGTGAGAATTTGCACAGTTATTGTAAAATGTATTACATATTTTATAACTAACTTGGTAACATTAATGTAAGGACAAGTTTAGAGAAAATATTATATTTGTCATTGGTAGTCAATGTCCTCCACCCTTTCTGTCCCCTTTTTGGAAGAATGCTTAAAAATTGAGTTGAGGACAACAAACTATGTTAACATTTCTGCCCCAAATGCCCTTGGTAATAAAACATTTCCCTGGTTTCACTGAATATTTGAATACTATTATTACAATGGGCAACTCAGTTTTATTATCTCGGTGGTCTCTTGATCAGTTTTGATAATAAGTTGAGATGTTCAAATCCGGTGCACACAAATGTAGAGTTGAAAACCGTTTATTTAGCAATAATTCTCCTTTTCTGTACAAACAACACCATTATTTTATAAATAATGTACTGGCGTATAATACATTGTAGACCAAAACCTCGTTTATGGTTTGTTTTAAAATGGGAAAGACTATTTACAAGAACAAAATTCAATACAGTACAACAATATACTTTGACCTCAATAGTTGCATCAGGCAACAGCTGCATCATACATTTTTTGTACAAAAAAGAAAAAATAAATAGCGCATGCACTGTATCATGGATTAAAATTGTTTTATCGTACGACTGTTATCACAGCCACTGTGTTTTGATGCAAACAAAAGTTCATGCAGCCATGAGAACCCTATTCTTCTGATGAAACTATTTGAGTAAACCAAATTGTCATAAGCAGACAGATAGAATGTGTTGGTTGATCCAAATATAATCCGATGATCTCAATTGAATCAAACGTCGAAATTATCATGAACTTAGTTCGCTCGATTTAGTTTGTCTTCTGTGAAGTTTGACGTCTGGCCTAGCCCTTAGTTTCCCTGAACATGCCTCACCAAAGAGTTCATAATTTTGAAAAGAAAACGTTAGATGAGAAGTTCTTATTAGACGGAGTGGTTGAAGGGCAATGTGGTCTGTGTAGGGTCCAGCTTTGGGCGTGGAGGTTGAGAGTTGGTGAGAAGATTATACCTGCTCTTCATTGATTGCCATGAGTGGGACGGTTAAGTGAGTAGTACCTGGGATATTTTCACTGACTTAATTGTCTCTTGTATTTTGACTTGCCCTATGGGCTTGCCAAAATACAGCAAGGGTCACAAAAATATTCCGCAATACTATCCACTTAACCGTCTAATGAGATACATTTATTAATGGAGTTCCAATGTGTTCATAGTTCAAATCTATGAATGTGTTTTACAATGGTAAATGCGTACATGGGGCCTCTAATTTTCATTAGCCACTCTAAAGAGGTATTGAGGAGGGAGTCTGTTGCTGGCTTCTTCAATGGACTCTTGAAGAAATATCTGCACTAGGCAGGCATTCATGTTTTCTGTCTGTTGATTTGAGGTGTGTAGTGCGAGAATTTGGGAAACATCAACTTCGCCGATGTTGAAACCTTTTTTTTCAGCTTCCATGTTGAAAATATCCCGAAGTTCTCAAATTGAGTAAGGCAGAAAGACAAATTTTGAGTATATATGTGATCATTATCCCAGATTTACATTGGAAAGTTTCTCCATTTGTTTAGGGTAATGTGCAAAAATCATGATAGGGTCACCCTGCTCCACCACAGCCATGAGTTCTTCAATAGTTCCACGATCAAAATCCTTCCTGCTGGCACTGGGGATTAACCTGTACACCTCGTTGATAAACAGAACTCCACCACCATGTGCTTTAATGATCTTGGTCTTGGTTTTTTCAGTCGTCGAACCAAGGAACCAACGAGATCACATCTTTGCACCTTAACGATGTGGTTTTTCTAGTGTTTTTTTACTGAAGAGACGCTCTAAGAAAATGAGAAAATGCCATAAATATAAGCTGGCAGTTCCTGAAGAGCTATCAAATTCTACATATTACATGAAAAGAGTTTACAAAAAATGGTTTCATCCAATGTACGGTCTGAACTGCACCCAATTACTGTTGGGTCTTTAGGATCATATATTCGTGACTGTAGGTGATTAGTCCGCTTTCATCATAGTCAAATTGTTACGTGTCTCATCATGCTAATGTCGCCGGTACCTGCATCACGTCTAACAAATTTAATCTTCCCAGTGCCTGGAATCCCGGCAAACACCAGATGAAGAGGAGTGTCTTCAGTGATTTGTCGGCCCAGGCGTTTCCTTCTGTCATTCTGCAACTGGGTACATGTGAAGTTGCTCCTTCAAGTTTTCTACGCCAATGAAACCATGCATGGCTTTATCCATCTGGTGCAAAACTGTTTGATGTTGCACTAAATAGAACAATAATAGTTTAATACAAAATTAACAAAGGATTTAATCCAAAATTAACTGACGTTAAAGACATCATGCATACTATCACACGATCTGGAAATGAAACTTGCTTACTAAAGTGATACAGCTGGCCGAGCTTGACAAAATTGCTGCACTCTTAGTTTAAAGTCTACCTTAAATTTTGAAACTCAGGATTTTCAAATTTACTTTGTAACTGATTACCTGACCTTGGATGGTTAGTCGACTTTCTGCTTAGAAAAAAAAGAGAAGTAATATGAGGGCAAGTTTTTCATGAGGGTTTCTAAACACAAGAAAACCGATGAAAGCACAAGGCCATAGGCCAAGGTAATTCAGACTTGGTGCCTATTCCTGGTGTCTCGTAAACACAAATTTGCTGCCAATTTCTTGATAGTCAATACCTTTCTCTAGTCCTTTTTGAGCTTCCTCAGTTAAGGCCCTGGCGTATATGAACAAGGTCTATTTTAGTGCCCGAATGGGGGCCAAGTCTGAATGGGGCTCAGTACTGCTTGTCCTACCTCAAAGGAGGTGGCAAATACATTCCTCAGTGCCTTTGCAGGACTTTTTATTGTCATAAGTTTTCTACAACATCATGGAAACAACGTTTTCGTTGTGGTGTTGGTAAACTTTCTTTTACCTGCCACGCAACTGGTTAATTACTTCATGCATAATTAACGAATTTGATAAACAGTTTTGAATCACTAATTCATTGACATTCGACTTGTGAATCTCGTTGGCAGGAGAATAAGAAATCCATAAAAAGAAATAGATACGTCAAAAAATACAAAATTATTAAACGTTTTCGCTTATAAGTTAACGTTACAGAATAACAGTGATTTCAAAAAAAAAAACGGTGAAATATGTGTACTAAAACGTCAAACAATTTCGACTTTTAAGCCATCTACTATTGTCTGTCATTTCATTCCAGTGATTATGGTCCAAAGCTATTACCTTCAGTGTTCAGGTGTTTTCATTTACGTGCATTTTGCCGTTTTAAGATGCATAGTAGTGTGTATTTTAACGACATTGTGCTCCAAGAAAAGTACCTGAGCAATGCTTGCTTTTGGATCTCCGTTGAAGGAATATCAGGTTTTCTGATGTTTCTTGAGGACTTTGCATAGAAGACGATAAGTGAATGACTGGCAAAAAACAATTGGTGATATGGGTGTCACAAGAAAATCAGTGATTTTTATGACGTGAATGGCTGGGATCATCCTTTCTGACGCTTTGAATTATTTTTTTCCCAACATTTTTCCATTCTGGTACCCTGAACAAAACCATTCAGAAGCAAAAAAACATATCTTGTCTCTATGGTCTACCGTTGGTAGAATTTGCCTCCTTCTACGAGGAAGATTTCCTTTTTCCTGTATTTTCTCAAATGCCAGATCCTGATTATGCTGGCATCATTTATTCAAGGCCCCAGCATTTTACATACTAGCATGCTGCATTGGTAATTTTAAAATATTCAAAGGAAAGGTACAGTTTCTTTTATGCCATTTAAATTTTCCTCTCTTAAAAGGTTACTCAATGGTATGAAATTAAAATGTTTCAACTAATTTAACCCAGTCAGATGCTAACAAATGTTAATGCAATTCTAAATAAACGGCCCACAGTCAATGCGGGCATGTGCGGGCGTCTGAAACTGAGAAATAAATGTTTTGAATCGGTGTTTAGCCGACTGTTACCCCAATGTGCACATGAGTGTTTTTAAAACTTGATTGGGGAAATGCAATTTGCTTATCATAATCCGACTCAGTGATCGAGCAACAGAAAGTGAAATTCGCTTTTAAAATGAGTTTAAAGGGTGCCTCTTAATCAATTCAAGTTAGTTAAAAAAGGCCTTGCCTGATAAAAGATAAAGGTCGAAATGAGTTGCTCATGTAAAAAATTAATAAAGCAAATTTGACATGAAAGTAAATTCTGACCATACTAAACGGAAAGGAAACCATTATAACACTGAGTTAATGCCTTGTGTGACTCTTAGCTGTAGATAAGAAAAACGTGACAGTCTGTGAGATCTTTCTTACTGTCAAAATGATTGCATGATTTTATTTACGCAAACGTGCTGTAGGTAATTCATTTTTTTTCTTCATCGCTAGTTACAATGTTGAGCTCCCGAACAGCATATATTTGTTTCTTCATAAATTTAGTTAGAGTATGTTCTCAATTAACATTAGTCAGATTACTGAACGTAAGTGGAAAACCGAAGTCTCTCACGAAGTGCACGAATCATCACCACATAATGGCATTATGCCAATCTTGACATTTTAATATGTTCGCGTTAAAGTTCAATTTCTTCATTTTTCGATATGCAAAAGTAAACATATCTTATTAGAAGGTGTAGTGTGTAGTATCCTGGGATATTTTTACGAGTCACTCTGTATTTTAACGAGCCTGTAGGGTGAGTCAAAATACAAGAGACGAGTACAAATATCCCACAATACCACAAACTAAACTGTCTGATAAGGGATTTATTATTCAACTTAGCTGCAAAACAGAAAAGTGGTCCGCTTATAAACTGTCTGAGTTAGGTGACACACTAACGTTACTTCTGAACAGCAAGTGAGCGCACCAGCGGGGCCAGGTTTTGCGCACTTGATGTGAGGTTGCTTTTGATTGGTCAAAAACGAAAAGTTGTCAAACCTGTCAATCGAGCAAAGCGTCATGATTTTATTTCAAACTTGCAAGGAAAACAAAGACAGAATAAGGCAAAACTGAATTGTTTTCGGGTTTACAATTAGATTAACAACAATGTTCTTGGTCACCGAGTAAAACTACGAAAAGAAAGAACTCGACAGAACAAACAGAACTCGAAAGTCAAGTCAAACAAAGTTAAACAGCAACTTGTTAACAATCCAAACGCACTTCAAGTGCAGTCATCTTTGTCCAAATCAATAATCACGAATTGTTTTGGAAGAGATAGCGGTGGAGATTCCTGACCGACAACAATTGTGCATTTGTTGAAGACAGCTCCTGAGAAAAGATGGGTTCCGTTTCCCAACTTTTACAAACAAATGACATAAAAGATTGTTAATTTCCTTGGCGGGAATTTCTTCAGTGGCCTTTGTTTCTTTAACGGACTCGCACCATCGTTTCCATACATTGAGGTTAGTTTTTGTCTTTTTTGTTGTATTCACGTTTCGATTTCTTCAATAAATAATGAAATTTCACTGTCGTTTAGGTCATTGCTTGTCTCTAGGGACTCGTTTTCGTTAAGACCTCAAAATTTGGTAAGCATTCATTGTTTTCGGGAAAAAAAACAAGCGTTTCGGCCATGTTTTTCATCCTTCACCTTGTAAGCTTAATGCCTGACGTCACATTTGTAGAAAACCTGTCAAACCGGTCTTCTGGAGTACAAATACCGTGGGATATTTGTACTCGTTTAATGAATGAGTTTATTGCTCTTTCCAAAAATCAAAGCTACCTTTGTTTCATCTTGGTTGGTGAATTATTTGGTGCTTTCGTAAATTAAACGCCTTTCCAATAAATGATGAACATGAAACGTGCCATACAAACAGGGTCTGGAAGGGTATTTTCGGGATCCGGGATTTGACCAAAATACAGTGCGGGATTTGGGAAAACGCAAAATATTTTGACGGGATTCGGGAATTGACTACATCCCGGGAAGCGGGATTGAAAAGAATTTGGGCACGGGACGCGGGAATTCTTGCCCGATTGTTGGGAATTCGGGAAATTTTCACCGCCTAGATGAACACAATGACCGCGAAAGCAAATCAAACAGGCGAGTGCTAACTGGCAAGTCTCTCCTGTTGAAAAACAAAAACAAACAACTGTCAAGTGTGACTAGTTAATAGTTATCTAATTGAAACTGTCAAGTAATCCTCAAATAAAACAAAGAGGGTATTTTGTCAGAAGCAGATGCCTGGAGAGTGAACGTGTCGCACGTGGCTTATTTAATACTCAATAAATTCTAATATCGCTCTTGCTCTTCGCTCGTTTACTTTTGTTATAATCGAGAGGTTCCACCAGGATCGTTTTGCCGCTTGATATGGCAAGCAATGATGCCAACTCTGCTTCAATGGAGAGCACAGTCAGAGTTTTGGTGTCATTCTTCCTGGCCACAGACGAAACTTCTAGCCCCAGAAGTCCGGGGGCGACGCACAAAGAAAAGTTTAATGTTCCGCTCAGCGAGGATCACAAGGATCTTTTTAAATTTCAAAAGTATTTGAAAACTTTTACCGGACTAGATGACATCGCAATAAGTAAAGGCCTCGGGGAAAACCCTGAGGTCACGATTGCCAGAGTCAAAAAGGCATCATCAGGCAGTGGCGTCGAAACTTTCTCCTTGCGGACTCAAGATGCGTGGCAATACAAGTTCGAAACTCTTATCCAGGGAAACGGAATGCTCCAAGGTACTTGTAACTACATTTTATTACGTATCAGATGAATATCAAGAGCGTGTGTATTTGCATAGGTTCATTTAAATTTGTCCTAAGTGATAGTTCAAAATGAATTCTGTTCACAAACGTTTCTTTGTTTCTTACTTCCCCGCCCCCACCCCTTGTGCCCACAGCCACGTCACGCAATTTTTATGTCTGACTCCAGCGACAATGAGGACAGCAGCAACAATGAAGAAGACGCAGTCGAAGGTGTCCCTGTAATCTTTTTATCAAGGACAGTGCGCACGCATACAGGAAGACCCATCACGCTTTCATATCGGGCTCTTTCATCGTACTAAGGTATGAAGAGCTAATTCCATTTTGCCCACAACACACGTAAAATCAAAGTAACAACCAAACGGTCAAATCTACATCTTAAATTCATTAGCTTATACAAAAATAAGTCCTTTTGTAAATGAATTTTTGCGGAAAGAAAAAACAGGATTCGGGAAAGTGATGACAAAAAGTGCGGGATTCGGGATTCGCTTGAAAAAGGAGCGGGAATGCGGGATCAGGACCCCCCTTCCAGACCCTGTACAAAGTTTTTGAAACTTTATTAAAAACGGGCCAATACAGTCGCATCAACAACGAGCGAAACATGTCATGATCAGAACTTAGGACGATACACTTGTATGATAAAACAAAGACCGCACAATCTTACGTTCACACAGCCCAGTCGACGAGCAGTTTTAAAATCAAACAGCAAAACTGGTATGTTTATCTGGGTTTAAGCTGTTTTATAAACAAGGAGCATTTCCTTGTGCACAAGTGAAGTACGTACAATAAGTGAATAAACATCCCCCAACAATGATTTGTAAACAACTCGGAAACCAAACTAGAATACCGAGCAAACAAAAATAAAATAAGAAGTCCTTTATTTCATTTACTAGTAACATTTCAGTGTAATCATGAAGCAGAAACAGGCGAACGCAATATCGTACTCACGTGCACTAGGTAAGCTCCATAGCTTGTGTCAGCAGATCGTGACAGCATTTTCAGGAAAACCATCCAGCTTTTCCTAGAATTCTTTTGATCAGGGTTTCGTTGCCTAGACACTACACCGCTGACCAAGAAGCCTGTGGTTTCTGAAAACCACAGCTTTCCTTACACCCCCAACCCCGCTGAATAAACCTCCCCACTCCCAAGAAAACTGCTCCCCCAATTTACTGTTGACTCAGGAACCCATACCAAACTCAAACAAACAAACAAAGTTTGACAGACGATGACATAGATGCGGACGCATGCGTACTGTGTACTGCTTACTGTGTCTGCACAAAAATACATGCTTACCATTTATTGCTTTCAACTCCTTCCGTTTTCACACAATCGTAAACTTTTTCACCCTCGAATTTCCAGATCAAACCAAACAACTTAAAAGCATCTGTATACTCCTCTAGATCCTCCATACTGTGAAGAATCTCATCCTCCAGTGTGAGGAGGTGTGCCTCTGGTATGTTGGCACCAGTGGGCACGACTGCACTATTGTGCAAAATTTATATATATGTACATAAATAAGAAAGAGAGGGTTTATATGAAAGCATGACTTTGATGCTATACCCCCCCCCCCAAAAAAAAAACAGCTTATCGGTGACAGCTAAATTTCCAGTTATGCCAAATGTTCATGGTTCAGAGCAATAGTTACTCCAATTTGTCGATTGACGTGGTTATAATTTCATCAATTTGATCCTTGACACTTTAACTTCTATTTTTAGTTGACAGTAGGAAAACCTTCATTGTTAGCTGATGGTAAAAAATAAAAAATATCTTCCCATTAGATGGTTGACCATTCAAATTTTAGCCATTTTGAAGGTTGATGGTTAATCTCACTGAGACTATAAGTGTTGGAGGGGGAGGGTTTACCAGGTCCCACATCATAAGTCCTCGACACTCACAGGCCTCCCAACTTGAAAGTAAAGTTGTTCTGAGCCTGGATCCGGGAAATTGTGTGCTTCTTCATAGTTTGGCTAGACTCCTGAATTTTCACAACTACTGCCTGGCACCCTTTAACCCCACCACGAGAATCAATTGCAGCCTTCATATCACTAGCATTTTTAATCTCATGACCTTCATTTATGTAACGCTGCATATGGCTCTTAACTGTGGCGATTCGTCTGACACAGACGTCTTTTTCAGCCTGTGGATCACTGAGGTCATATCTGGCAATCTTAATGCCTGTGCGCTCTCCAATGCGCGGAAGTGAGCGGATGAGATAACATATTTCCTTCAATGAGTGCCCAGGTGCTCATTTAAAATTTCGGCTGAAAGGAGGGGTGCTTATTGGATGGAGGACACTTAATCGAGGTGGGCGCTTATTACGCTTTCCTGTCACTGAACTGTAACTTCATTTTGGTAAAATTGTTAACAGAAAAACAAAAACTATAACATCATAACATCAATATTAATTAAACATAACATCAATATTAATGTCTTTTGTTTGTTGAAACAGTGGTTGGTAATCAAGCATACCATAGTCCCATGACACACTTTACACTCAGATGTATCGGTATGCATGTTTATAAAATATTGAGGGATTATCTCATTATCCTCAATGTCATCCTCGTCAATGATATGCAGATCGTCGCAGTCCACTTGATCTATTAAATAAAGTGGCAATAGAAACAGGTTTTCCTCGTATCCCTACTATTTAAGAAAGTGAGGGGGGAGGGGGCACTCATTCAAGGGACGCTTGCTTTATATTATGGCAAGGGGGTCAGCCCTTTTCGGGGTAGGGCGCTTATTAGAGCGTGGGCACTTATTCGAGGAAATACGTTAAACACAATGGCAACATCTGGCATTGTCGCTCCACCAGAATGCCTCTTGAATGTTTGGGTTTGCACTTTCAATGTCGTGTGTGCTCTATGATCAAAGCCACGGCAAACCAGTTTTGAGTGCATTACTCAAACAAATGGATGTAGGTTCGGGTCTGGAACAGTAAGGTAAAGACACAATCAGCATGTAATAGTAATATGTGACCTATGTAGTTTCACCTACAATCCAGAGGCTGAAGTAGAGCTAGTTGTTTGTGGTGTGATGTGTCCTTCCCAGAAATCACGACAACACCGTCCATTGAATATCAAACCTACTCCTCCTCTGACATCCTGGCCTAACGCCTATGCCAGGAAATATTTTCTGCCATTTTGCTAGTATGATAAAAACGCCCTTTTTGCCAAACCAGTCACGCTGGGTCTCTCAAAAACTGGCAGGCAAAAACTTCATAGCCCAATCCATTATTAGGAGGACGTGGCTTGGCATCAGATTGTCAATGATTTCATTTTTCCCAGCATCCTGGTGAGCCGCTTGAAGGATGTGTGCTTTCCATTTGTCAAGTTTAGGGAGAGCTGTGTCTATGTCATATGTCATTTCTTCTTTGTGATTGTTACCACTTGAAAAAATAATTACTAATAGTAGTTATCTTACTTGTGACAAGATAGCGGCAAACTCTTCAACAGCTACAAAAACAAAACCAGTTAATATGACTATGATGTCATCTAAGGACCCTACAACAGCCTCTTAAGGACGTTTGTGCTAATTGTTTATGTGCATCCTTAGTGTGCACATAATTCATGTCACAATGTCACTCTACGCCATGCGGCAAACATGTGTGCATAGGTGAAAACCTAACCAGATAAAGGCCTGGTGGCTGTGGCATTAACTTTGTCTGGATTTAACTTGCTTCGATGTTTGGTGACCCATGTTTCTCTTTTCATAGATCACACCTTATACTGTTTTTTCTATTTCAAATAGAAACAAAAAACAATCTGAATATAAGAAGTTATAATTATTTCACTTTTCCTACTTACATGCGATCAATTGTTTCTACCAATGTGGGTGTGCATGACTTACAAGCATCCTTCTGTAAGACTTATTTTACCTGAGAGAATTAATGGCATCAGCTGCAAAAATTTCGTGAAAAGGCCTGTTTGCATTGAAATCAACAAATCGACCTTATCTAGAGTTCTCCTGGAATTTTACCTTTTTTATTGCCGATAGCAATAAGTCGATGAACTGGATCAAGCCGACACTGCTGTAAGACAGGAGGGTCAATAATATCACCTGGACTGGGTAGGAAAGTGGCTTTGTCAATCCTCCATTTCTTCATACCTGGAATAAAGCTTAATAACTCTGTTTCGAGTAGCCCCCCACAATAATTAAGTTCCAGCTTTTGGACAAGCATAGACTGCAAGCAAACTCTTTCTTTTCCAGTTTTCTTAAATGGTGGTGAAGTCTGCACTTGAGAAGAATGAAGCAAGCAGTGCAAGGAAAAAAGAACGACTACTCGTAGTGGATAGACCAAATAAAACTAAAGATTTTTAACGTTAAACTTCACAACATGTTTATTTGACCTCGTGGTTTCTTACTACACTCGCAAGCCCTCTCGGGATTGATGCTCCTACAAATCTTATGGTCAGCGGCCGCTCAATTCTTCGCCGCTCCATCCTCCCCCACCAGTGAGTCTACAAGACGAACGACACAAAAAAACGACAAAGGGAAACAGGCCCTACGCGAAAAGTTTCTTAGTAAACGGCACTGTTCAGCATTGTTCAGTTTTAGCAAACTCCTAGTTTAAACAGACTCTTCTAATAAGCACAACTTGGCGACTGGCCGCAACAAAGTCCCGCTTGGGGTCTTCACTTCTGCTGTGCGCACTCTACCATCACTTCCGGGGAATGTCTTCTGGACCCGCCCAAGGGGCCAATGTGAGCGTGGGGCGTCATCATTCTTTATCAGGATCAGGTCACCTTCTTTTAAACTTCGTTGTTCCTTGTTCCACTTTGGACGGACTGCCAGGTTAGGTAAGTACTCCTTACGCCATCGTCGCCATACCATGTCAGCAAGTGCTTGGGCCATTCTCCACCTCTTGCGACTATTAGCTTCCCGTTCCTCAAAATGGCCCGGTGGGGAGTTGGGTGATGCTCTTCCTATGAGGAAGTGGTTTGGTGCTAGTGCTTCATAGTCATCCGGGTCGTCGCTGACTGAAGTAAGTGGACGACTATTGAGTATAGCCTCCGTCTCGACAAGAACTGTACGGAGCGTCTCCTCTGGCAAAACTTGGTCATTAATGACGGTCTTCAATGCTCTTTTCACTTGCTTCACCATTGATTCAAAGATTCCTCCCATATGCGGAGATGACGGCGGGTTAAAGTACCAGGTGATCCCTTCTTGGGCCAGCTCGCCGGTGATTTGTTCCTCACTCAACGACTTCAAAGCTTCTATCAGCTCTCTATTCGCTCCAACGAAATTGGTTCCGTTATCTGAACGTATTGTCCTGGGGTTGCCTCTTCGTCCGCGAAATCTTCTCAAAGCCATGATAAATGAATCAGTACTCAAGTCACCTGCCAACTCCAAGTGGACAGCTCGAGTGGTAAGACATGTAAAGAGACAGCCCCATCTTTTCTCAGTGACTCTTCCTCTCTTAACATTCATAGGACCAAAATAATCCACACCAGTGTTTGTGAATGGAGGTTCACAGAGCGCAAGTCGCTCTTTGGGCAAGGATGCCATCACAGGTACGTTTGGCGTAGCTCTCCTTCTCTTACAGTGCAGGCAATCATTGATAATCTTCCTGACGAACGATTTTCCTCGCGAGATCCAAAACGTCTGGCGTACGAGGGCCAACGTGTGTTCCCTTCCGACATGTAAGTGTTTCTCATGAAGGTCTTGGACCAGAAGTCTGGATAAAGGATGTGCTGGTGGGAGGATCACTTGGTGCTTTGCTTCAAATGGTATCGGAGCCTTGTCTAGTCGACCTCCAACTCTCATAATTCCATCTACAAGAACTGGTTGTAGTGGAAGCAAAGAACTGTTACGTGAGAGAGCTCGGTTGGCCTGGAGATCCTTGTAGTCTTCTTTGAATGACTCAATCTGGGCTAGCTGGCACAAGGCTAAGGTAGCCTCTGTCAGATCGTCGGCATTTAACACTTTGGTCTGTCGCTCTGGAGGCGGACTCCGATTCCTTACTTGACATCTTAACTTGAATTTGTACCTCATCCACCAGGCGTATAGCCGAACAAGCCTTCTCCAACAAGAGTACTTCTCCCATTCTACTAGATTCATAACCGGTGTACTCGAGGTTGTGAAGACAGAGGCTTTCAGTTCCAGCTCACTTTCGTCAATTTCTGGGACCGCTTCATTACTCGGCCATTGCTCTGAAGGTAGCGATAGAAATTTAGGGCCACTGATCCACCGACATTCTGGAGTCAAATCACGGATTTCTTTTCCTCTCGTGCAGTCATCGGCCACATTCATTGCACCAGGGATGTGATGCCACTCTTTGATGTCTGAGTTGGAGACGATTTCAGCAACTCTGTGCGATACGTACACGCTGAATCTTCTGTGGGTGTTGCTAATGTAGTGTAGCACGATCTTGGAGTCACTCCAAAGATGTGTTTCGTCAACTTCAAAGTCAATTTCTTCTAGTATCTTGGACTTCAGCCTAGTTGCTACGACTGCAGCCTGCAGCTCCAGACGTGGTATAGTTAAGGTCTTGATTGGTGCTAGTCTTGTCTTGCTGATAACGAAGCTCACATTCACATGTCCATGAATGACTGTTCGGAAATAAGCGACCGCTCCGTAGGCGATTTCGGAGGCATCACAAAACACGTGTAATTGCACGTTTTGGCATTCATCGTAATGGAACCCGTACCACCTGGGCACTGCGATAATCTGCGAAGTCTTCAGACCATCTTTCCAACTTTGCCATCTCTGGAGGATGTCGTCAGGCAGCTCTTCATCCCACTCAATATGACGCCTCCACAGTTCCTGTATGATCAGTTTTGCCTTCATCACATAAGGAGTAGCGAGTCCAAGGGGGTCAAACACACTGCTTGTGGCGCTAAGAATTCCCCGTTTAGTGTTGGGAAATTCGCTCTTCACTGGTTCGAGGCACAGGAGGTCTTGTTCCGCGCACCACTTGACGCCCAAGGCTCTTCCATGTGGCAATTCTTTGTGGTCGAGATCAACAGTGTTACACGCCACTTCAGATGAAGGGATGGCTACAAGAACGTCTCGGCTGTTTGACATCCACTTCGTGAGACGGAATCCTCCCGTTGCTAGGATTCCTATCAGCTGTTTGGCTAGATGCGTAGCTTCATCAGAGTTCGGTTTTGATGTCAAGAGGTCGTCCATATAAAAATTTCGCTTTACTGCATGAATCGCGTCTTCACTGAATTTCCCTTCCTGGTCATGAGCAGTTCTCTGCAATGCATAGTTTGCGCAACAAGGTGAGTCGACAGCACCAAACACATGGACAGTCATTTGGTATTCATCTGGTTTCCTGGTTTCATCTAAGTCTCTCCACAGGAAACGCAGAGAGTCTCTATCTTCCTCACACACTCTGACTTGATGAAACATTTGTTGAACGTCTGCCATAACGCCTATCTTTCCACTACGAAATCTCAAGAGGATTCCCACCAAATTGTTCAACAGATCAGGACCAGTGAGGAGATTGTCATTCAGTGAAACACCGTCAAACTTTGACGCGGCATCGAAAACTACTCGAACTTTTCCTGGCTTGTTGGGATTCAATACTGCGTGATGTTGTAGGTACCACGTTTTTGGGGTTGCTATCTTAGCCTCTTCAGGTGACATCTTTCTGGCGTGCCCATTAGTGACGTAATCGTTAATGACATTCTGGTATTTCTCCGCTAGTTCTGGATTCTTCTTAAGTTTCTTCTCAGTGGAGTGGAGTCTTGAAACTGCCATGGCTCGATTGTTTGGGAGGTTTGGCTCATGTTTCCACAACAACGCTGTTTTGTAGTGGCTTTTCTCTTTCACTGTACTGTTTTGCAAGATTGCCAGTGCTCTTTTGTCTTCAGCTGATAAAGGGGACTCAGAGAGTGCTTGCTTGGTTGCATACGAGTCTATCTCCCAGAATCGTTCAATCTGATGCTGCAACTGGGTTCCTTCGTTTGTCGCAAGGAAGTTTGCATTGACCGTCTCACAGTGTCCGCTGCTTAGATTTCCAAACAGGGTCCATCCAAGAGGAGTCTTGATGGCGATGGGTTCATCCCATCGTCCCTGGCGGACTTCGAGCTGAATCAACAAGTGAGCCATGTCAGATCCAATAAGAAGCATCACATCACAGCCTTCAAGTTCGGGAAGGTCAACATCTGATAAATGTCTCCACCGTTCAATAGCTCCTTCCTTTGACACCTTGACGGAAGGGATATTGAGTTTGTCAATGACCCACGCTCCATGTACTAATACCGGTTCTGGATGATCTTTGGATGACAGACTAAAACTTACTCTACATAAGTTCTGGGTTTTGGCGTCATTTCCAACTGTATTCAGGCTAAGCTGATGTGTTTCACCACCAAGTTGAAGCTGATCTGCTAAGTCCTTTCTAATCAGAGTCGAGTCACTTCCAGGGTCAAGGACAGCGTACGTGTTCACTACGCCTTTCTGGCCATGGATCTGAACAGGCAGGATTTGAAGTAGGACCTTTCGAGGCTGAAAACAAACTTGATTGATATTGCTCTGGACACCCGTCGGAGGAACAGGGAGTGGACCTGTGTTTAGCTCCAAAGGCTGAGCAACTTCTTGTGCAGGGGTGAATGACTGAGTAGAGCTGCCTAGGGTTTTATTTGCGCTCTCAGTACTTGAATCTGCTCTATAGTCTTCATGTAAGAGGGTGTGGTGTGGCCGGCCGCACTGTTCCTTAAGGCATCTATTTGTACTCGGACAATCCTTAGCTTGGTGACTTGCTTTCAGGCAATTGAAGCAAAGTTCATTTTCCCATGCAATCTTCCTCCTTTCTTGCAAGGGCTTGGACTTGAAAACAGGACAAAAGGCAATACGGTGTTTGACGTGGCAAACAACACACTTCTTTTCGTTTGACTGGGCTTTGTTCCCGCCCTCTTTACTGCGGAATTGGACACGGGCTTGTTTGAAGTCACGTACGTTACTGCTGTCTCTTGGAACTTCGGTGGGGAGCTCTGTTGTCGTCGCAAGGGGATGCAACTTAAGACTGGATCTTGGTCTCGTAGACTTCTGCTTCTTGTTCCACTCTTCACATATGAAGTCTTCAAGAGGGTTGAACAATGTGTCTACTCGTTTGCACAACCATTTCTCAAATTCCAGCAGAGTCGATCTACCACTGCGACCATCTATGTGTTCGTACCATCTCACTCTGAGGTTCATGGGTAATCGCATGGTTGCCCTGCTGAGATACTCCGGAGTTTGGAGAATGGCAGACTGGCCCATCTTCACGCACCAAGTTGTACAGGCTTTCACCTGATAATAATAGTCACGCAACGCTTGTCTGTCACTTGAAGTTACATAAGGGCTTTCGAACATGTTTTTCAGGTAAGCTGATGCTACACTTTCCGGGTTCCCAAATAGGCGTTTTAGTGTCTTAAGGGCGGCTGAGTAACTATGGCCTGTGACACCTAAACTTTCAACTGCTTTCTTGGCTTCACCATCGAGGTTTTGAAAGAGATAAGCCATCCGATCTGAATCAGTAAGTGTGGTCTTGTTGTGTATTTGATCACGAAATCTTTCAATAAACTTTGGCCAATCAATAGGTTTGCCTGTGAACTTGAAGAGCTCAAGTGGTGGCAATCGCTGCTGCTCTTGTGCTCGTAGAAGAGCTATACTTGAATCTGTTTGATAGCTAGTGAAACTTATTTGGAACACAGTTTCTTGGCCTTCGGTCAGCCTGTCAATAAATGCATCAACAGGTTCTTCAACTGGGACAGCTTGAGCTGAATAATGACGAGAGGTTACACTGAAATCAGTTATGCAAGGAGTTGATGTGCTTCGGGTGCCTGGACCCCACTGTGTTGCAGGACCTGATTGAGAGTACTTCAGTGGAGATGCAGATTTTGATCCACAAGGATAACTGTGACTGGAAGTTGATGTTGGGGTAAAACTAGTAACTCCTGCTAAAGAGGCACCACCATGATGAATTTCTCTACCTAAATCTTCTGAAAGGACAGGTCCAGAGGGTTTTGACCAGATAACTGAAGTTGTTAGAGGGGTAGACGTGTTACTGTTTTGAAATGACCAAGGTGAAAGGGCAGGTCCAGGAGATGATGACCAGATAACTGAATTTGTTAGAGGGGTTGATACATTACTACTTTGAAATGTCCCAGATGTGGGCTGGGACACAGTCACGGTCATTTCAGTGCTTAATTCAACACGGGAACTTGAAAGATTATCTTTACTTTCATCCTCAGTAATTGCGTGGGAACTGGTTACTAAATAATGTTTCAAAGATGGTGACGTTTTGCTAACCTTACTGATTTGGTCGTTGTTGTCCTTTCCTTCGATAGCTTCTTGTCCCAGTATTTCATGCTCGAGCTGAGCCACTTCTGCTTGGTTTCGGGCGGAAATGACCGCCATTTCGTCTTCCCTTTTCTTTCGTAACAAATCGAGTTCCCGCTTTCGCCGTTCCAGTTTCAACTCTAATTCCTTTTGGGCCATTTCCTCTCTAAATTCTTCTTCACGCACTTCATTGTCTCTTCATTGTCTTTTTCCTCTTTGACGAGGATGACGAAGTTCTCGACGGTTTCGACTTGACAGAATCGATCTGGCTTACCGAGTCTTCGGGAGTCACGTCAGGGCTGACATGAAGCGGTGATATCACACATTCGTCCACCAAATGCCACGAGTCTTGAGTGTTCATCCTTCGGCGGCTGACTAGTATCCGGCTCGAGGAGACCAATTTTGGATAGACCAAATAAAACTAAAGATTTTTAACGTTAAACTTCACAACATGTTTATTTGACCTCGTGGTTTCTTACTACACTCGCAAGCCCTCTCGGGATTGATGCTCCTACAAATCTTATGGTCAGCGGCCGCTCAATTCTTCGCCGCTCCACGTAGCCTTTGCACAGGCTAACTGGTCGCAACATGCACATTGCTAAGGGACTTAAATACCCCCACTTTGACCTAATTGAAGGGTCGGTGGAAAAGGTGCGTAAGTGACTGTTTGAGGTGAAGTTGGTGCTCTTCAGCTGAACATTGGCACACAGGTTGGTTTTCGTGTAAGGAACACTGTTGTGCATTCATTTGTTGGCCTCAGATATAAAAATCGAAGAATTAGCGTATTACTTTTGCTTAAAAAGTTTTGTTGAACTGAACTCGCTCAAGTGAAGGGTGAATGATTCCTTTTGCTTTCTGCCTGGACTAAAACAAAGGAGTTCAACCTAGACTCTGCGGTTCCGTTGTTTTCTTTATGTCAGTTTTAAGCAAAAGTAATATGCTAATTTTTCGAATTAAAGCTCTCAAGTCAAGAAATAGATGCGCGACAATGCTCCTTACATGAAAACCAGCCTATGTGCCAATGTTCAGCTACAGCAGTAAACAGCACCAGTTTTAGATTTCAACCTATAATCGTCACTTACACCCTTTTCCCACCGAGCCCTTCAATTACTCTCCAAGGGGCTATTTCTTTGAATGGCGGGGATTGGAATGAGGGTCAAATTGTTACGCCCTTAAAAGCTCTTCTTTCAAAAGCATGTACACCTCCCCAATACTCGAGAATTGCAATACTCATGTTATATGCAGTAGTCCAGGCTTTGTTCTCGGAAAAAAGTAGACAGCCACTCTAAGGCTAAAACCACTTGGTTCAAAATGTTGATCCCTTCTCCATCCCACAAAAAATCTGTACTTTGAATTGGACCTCCAATGAGAATGCAGTTTTTCTACGACCCAAAACATTCCCATGGACCCAGATTTCTACCCCAAAAGTGGCGTTCCCTGACCTTCCTTCATTAAGGGATGGACTGTTACATTTAGACAAATTATTTGGGGGGGGGGGGATTCTCAAGCTGCACAAGTCTTTATGGCCTTAATTTTCTGTGCAGAAATGTTCTTTCCCTGTGTTGCTGGCCGTGAATGAATGTTTATCCTGCATGCAATTGCCCTTCCTTGAATTTTGTATTGTATTTCCCTTACAACCCGAAATAATCAATGACGCAGTGCAGCATGTGTTATTTTCGTCTTTTTTATAGGCAGAATTTGTGCCTTTTGAAATGATTTAGTGACTAAAAAATTGACGGAACGACAGTGCAGAAACATACCTCCAGGAGACTTCCATTGTCGCTGGAAGAGAGAGAGGAGCTCAGGTATAGGGTTTGGAACACTACCTAACTCCTCCAATTGCAACATGGTTGGCTTTTCTGATTGTTCCACGCACAGAACTCTACCCAGCTGTTCAACATGTACAGCAGCAAGGTGATCATTTCTACAAAGTTGCAAATTTCTAGAAACAGTTAAAGATTGATGATGATTCCCATTCTCATTAGACCAAGTACGCAACATGAAATTTCAAAAATGCAACTGCACGCAACAAGAGTAGATAATACCTTGCTACCTTACCTGCGCCAACTGGAATTAACATGCTCCACTTTGCGATGATTCACTCCTCTCTCCGGTTTGGCCTTGAGATCTTCATGAAGTGGGTGCATGAATTTTCTACCTGGTCGCCCAAATATACCAAGTTCAGCTCAGTGTCTTGAACGTATTGTCATGTTGGCACCATCCTCGTCAAAACGGCCAGTACAAGCGAGAATCAAATCCTTCTCTGTCAGAATACTATTCTGAGACATTTTGACTGTCCTCGGATGAGACGTGATATCTTTTTGACAAGAGGTCAAGGGAAAAAAATTTCATGGCTCCGGGATAACGTGGAGATATGTCACACTTGTTTTTCGAAAAAGTTGCAAATAAGCAAGAAAAGAAAGCCATACTATGAATGACTACACGTATTGTCGCATGTTTAAGAAGTGCAAACCACTATCAAAAGGAGGCGCAATCTTGTGAGTTACAGAGTAAAATTACATCACGCGACCGTAATGCGTGACATTTGATCTAGTCACTGATACATGTGGAAAGATTGTTGTAATGAAGACAGTGAATTATAAATGCACTAAACTGGAAGACAAGTTTCTAGATTTAATACTGAGATGATAGAACAACATTTTTACTTAACCTGAGTTTTTTTTATGTTTTCTTAAACGATCATGACGTTCCATAAATGTACTTGCCACTGACCAAAGTGCTGGGCTCAAGTTCCCACACATTCAGTTTCGAAAGTTTCGAACGTCCTCAGAGTTTACTTGCTTCCGATGCAGGTGAACCAATAATTCAACGTTTCTTTGGTCGAAAATGGAATGTATAATCTTGAGTGGGAGCCCAGGAGTCTACCTAACAGGGCAAACAATAATGTCAGGCATGTATATGACTTATGATTGTGTTTACATGCATAGTGTGAAGTAAGTGTTGACAAGAACTATTTCTGCAAGGTCGATTACGCGAGCTGTGATAATTCAGCAGGGTCTCAAGAGCGATGTACGCAACAATACAGTGGCCAGGAAAATTCCTATGTAACACTTCAGTGTTTTAGAAGTCAAATACCACGACCGTCCATTCCTATATTCAGAGTGTAAGACTATGACTTTCCTGGGACTTAAAGAATATTTAAATGAGTATTGTCTCCAGTGAGTTTTAACTGCTATAATTAGTATTAACGGACATTTTTGATCTCCAAATGGGCGTAATCGTACACTGTAGATAGACAAGTGATAGCATTCTGTATCTTTCAACATTCAATTGTAGATGGGGCATAGCCAGGTTTTCTCACTGGGGGTTCCCGTATGAAGAGTCACTAATAAACATGTACTGTATGTGGCTGTGCAGTAAGCGCCGTGCCAATTTGAAAGCCTATTATTATGTACGGCAATGAAACACTAAACTTAGAAAAAGAAAAACGTGACTGGGTTTTTCATGAGATAGCTGATTTGCTGTATTATTATCATTACTGTATTTACTCCATTAAACGCCGCCATCGAATAAACCTACACACAATGAGAGAATGCTGCATTTATTCGAGGATAACAAAAAAAAAACAAGTACGGTACAACTCGGGAAATCTACACCTTTCTTGGAAGTGTATGTTCCTGTATTACAGTGTTTCTAAGTTCGAAGTGGCCATACTTTGCAGCTCTCCCATCAAGCTCTGTCTTCAGAATTTTTGCAATGCACATTTCCGTCTTTTAAGGCTTTGCCGGTACAAGAAGCCCAATCTCTGGCTTCCTCTTCCCAGTGACTTGTGCAAAGAGTTTGTTTTCTTCATTTGCCTCAAGGATGTTCTTCAACAAACGCGATAGCTCTATGGGAACATGACGAGCAAACGTCTTCTTCTTGTCCTGTTTCATTTCTAGGTACACACCAATAGCATTAATATCATGTTCTTATGCTTTGGCTCGCATGTCTGGTACACACAATAGCACTTGATCCATCACAGGAGTCCATGAAGACTTATGAACATGATGTCCTCTGATTACTGTTTCAAACTCTTTCGGCATTTTAAATGGCTTAGGCAACTTCTCATCTCAGAAGGTAAAAGGCATGACGCAGGAAAGCTTCGAGATTCTGGTCTTCTGGCAGTTTTAGAGAATCATGCCAGTTCACCCACTGGCCATGCCATGGACCCCACATAACCACTTAGGGTCCACTTGCAAGGTTCATTTAGCGATGCAAGACTAACACCAGATATGGAAGCTTTTAACCAGTCAACGAGTCGAGTCAGAGTATCTGTTGAGTGGATCTTTCGTGATGTGATTAAGTCATTTAATCACTTTAAAAGCAACTTGAATATAGGCTTCAGTTCAGTCGGGAAAATGTACACTGTATTTGCATTGATTTGGAATGCTATTACTTGCATGTATGGTAATCAGAGATCAGAGATTTTTGACCTGGAACCTTCAACTGTAAATGAATACTTTTCTTGAAACACTGTGTGCCTTAAATAACCTATTCCATATTTTTCTTATTGTGTAGTTCCAGAAAATGTCCATAACTCCCCCCATGGAAGGTTGTTTGTTTCCCCCCCTCCCCCCAAATAAATTTCAGTTTAACTTCATACTTTGCTTCTAAAATTTTGGCTTTTAAGACCCCCTCCCCCAGGAATTTCCGATGACCTTCAATGGGTTGGATATGGATTTTTCTGGAACTACACATTCTACAGAACATGTTCTTGATCAGTATCAAATTAAATTAAGAAAGAACAAACTACTCATGTTCGATTGGCGTCTAAGTGATCAAATGTCAAAAAATTCTGAAAAAAAAAAACGGTGACATGCTTTCTGAATGAGAACAGTAGTTCTGCCACTAGGTTAAACTGTCATAAAAAAATGTTTTGGTTCTGAACAATAGTGTTGTTCAAATAGTCTACAATGTAGAAATGTAAACACAACAGTAAATTATAGCATAAGTTATTTGTGAAGAAGCTTGCTAATTAAATCCATCGTCATCTGGTGCTGCTCATCATATCCTCTTGCCTTTTTGCTGCTTTAACTTACCATTTGCTCTTTTCTTCTTGTTCTTTCTTTCTTTCGTTCTCATATCCAGCTCCTGCCTTCTCAGGCCAAACTCCTCTTCATTTCTCCCTTTTAGATACACATTGGTTTCACTAGAAGATTGCCTGGACTTTTTTGGTTCCTTATCCTGTTCACGAGTCTTCCGAAGTTTAGTGTCTGAAAGCTATTCTATGGCCTTCTTTCTCGTGTTAAGGGCCTTGGTATGGTCTTAATTATCTTTCTTGTTTTTGTCTTCACTCTCGTTTTGCTTCTCCTCTTCAGACAGATCTTCTAACCCAATCAACTCTTCAAGAAGGACACCCAACTCAGACACCTCAGGGAAAATCCCATTGGCTTTTGTTTCTCTTTCTGAACTGTCGAGAAAGGAGTGTATATCTGCCCGAAACAGATTGCACTGACACCTTGGCAGTAGATTGGTCACTCTGTACAAGATGTTGACCAATGTTTTTCCACATGTTTGTTCACTGTGTCCTCTTCTGGTTAGCTTAAAAGGGATTTACTGCGAGCATTTCTCGGCACAGAAGCACATCGTGTCTCTGATCACTCCATTGGTACCTTGTTCCTGGAAATGCAATGCAAAATTGGTTACAAAATGGCCATCATCAGTGTGTTGGCGCAGCTAAAAGTAATTTAAGGATCATATTTTTATTGCAAAGTTGAAAATGTGCTCAAGTAATTTGACAACTGCTAATGGACCACATCTACCAATGATGTATCCTTATATCAGCCTTAAACCTGGTTGCAAGTCCACCTGTGTACCGGATCAAGATTCCCATTCCAGGAGGAGAACTGCAGTTTTAACCATTTCGTTCCAGAAGGAAACTCATACACGATGAAGTAAGTCTCCATCTTGTGCTGGAATGAAAGTGATGTACCGGTATCGTATAAACACCCCCATAATAAGGAAGGGCAGTATTCACATCCATAATAAGGAAAGGCCAGTATTCACATCAGTGCCATAAAGGGAGGGCCCACCCCTGCCACCACCAAAGGAAACAGTTTTACCAAAAAATAATACCCCTCACTTAATTTAGTGGGGAGGGGGGACCCAGGAGTAAAGGGAGTGGTAGAATAGAGGGCGTGGAACAGGATTTCCAAAGTGGTGACAGTTGGGAGAATTTAAAAATAGAAAAATTACCGGGAAGTGGGGACCGCCACTAAAAAAAGAGCTGGGAGTGAAGGGTATGGGAAGCAAGAAGCTCAGAACTCTCTGTCCCCACACAGTCTATAGAGCAAATAAATAGCTTTAAGGTGAGTCCATCGAAATAGAAGGAATATCTAAAAATTTTTTAGGACTTGGTATAACTGGTAATTATGTTTAGAACGTTTCAACAATGCAATAAAAAATAGGGGTCACTGAGCTTGTTTTGGCACGACATGGATGGCCATTTATATTATCAGAAATGAGAACTATAATTGCTTTAAGAAGTGATTGCTTGTATTCAAATACTGGAGCAGTTCAACAAAATAGACATTTATCTTACATTGTACACTATTTTAGGTTAACAGCAATCAATCAGAAATCAGGAAAAAAAACAATTTTCCGCGTGCATACATACACATTTAAATGAAAATGTCTCAAAGTCAAATTTTTAACTTTTCTTAAAATCGCGATATATTGTTCACGTACTCGACTGGTGCCATTTGAGTTTATGTATTGAAAAATGGGGGTCACGGAGCTCGTTTAGGAGAAAACGACCTGTTATTTCTCTGAACTGTTATGCTTTCATAAAAAACCTATCAAGTTCCGAAGGTGTGTGCGCTCATGTGTGCGCTAATCACACACAAAAAAAATTATGTGCAGAAAGGATGAGCAATGCAATTGAAGGGAATCACCTTAAAGTCTATCTCAAGCTGGCCAGCCTAGCCTGCAGGCATACTCTCTTGGGGCCCCAAAAGAGCTTGCTCACCAACCCGCGGCCTGTACTTTACAAATGTAAAAGCTAACAAATTAATACAGTCTGGTTTTATTAATTATCCACCTAAATGTTTTTGCTGACCTGTGTGTCGCTGGGAAAGAAAAAGTAGTTGATCATGATGGAAAGACAAAAATTTAAGGACTCAACACTGCATAGAAGAAAATATATGCAAAGCTTATGTTGAACAGAGGTCTAGCAATTCATACATAGGCCTCCAATGGTGATACAAGGTAAGATGGTCTAATTTTAGTGCAGGCAAAGGAAAATGAATTCACTTGTATTTAAAACCAGTGTCAAGCCCAGCTTTCACATATGAAATCAGATTTGTTATACACCCTTTTAATAAGTCGCGGCGCCATTTTGAATTTTTAATCAATGACGTCATTCGTCATCTTTGCATGACCTGTTTGCTCGCGGCCAACATGGCGTGCTCGAGCCCAGAGGAAACCTCTGTCGAACGGCCAGTTTGTTCTTGTAAAGAGGTATGTTTTGACAATCTATCTAGAGGACTTGTTTGTTTTATTATTCCTATTTGTAATCGTAATATAACCTGTCTTGTACGTAATTTATTTCCGGGATTTATTCCAGCTTTCCTGCGAAGATATCCCTGGCTCTATAATATCGAGAGCAGATTTACACAAATGCAAGAAGAACGAGTTAAAGTTCTGGTTGAGCTGTCGAGGACTATGTTTCATGTCTGCAGACACAAGGGCTGAACTTGTTTCCCGGTAAACTTTCTTTTTTAAAAACGAAAATGTGGTTGATGTGTGCCATTTCATGCCATTGCGAATTGATCTTTGTTTACTCTTTTTTGCCGTATCTATATTTATTGTGGATTTTAGGGTAAGGCAGAACTTGGATAAAAATCTTACTCTGGTTGATCCTGATCCTGGGAAAGCATACACACGTGCAAAGAAAGCAAAATGCAATTTCTGCACTGTGGATACACAGCTGACTAATCCAGATAACCAGCAACCTGAGGACCCAGTTACAGACATGGGGAGGACTTGGAGCAGTGATACATCAGTTCTTCCAAAACAGTTTTCTTATCTGAACATTGTTGAACATGCTAAAAAAACTGGAAGAGATGCAAAAAGCTATGTTGAAAAACCCCTTGAAAAGGGATACAAGTTTTTCTATGAAAATTACTGTCATGATGTCTGTTGTCGGTTTAACGACAATGAAATGCATGTAAAAGGGAAGTGTTTCAGATCCCAGAGAAAAAAATGATAGACCCCACAATGTTACAGTTACACTGTCAGTAACTGAAAATGTAAACAATGCTAAATGTTCTTGTGCAGCAGGAGCAAATGGCTGCTGCCACCATACCATGGGCTTATTATATCTAATTGACCATGTCATCAAGTTAAAGGCCCCTGAATTCCCCAAATTTGGGACCTGCACAGATAATCCACAACAGTGGCACAAACCTAGAACCCAGGGCATAAACCCAGAACCTATCATGGGATATAAGGTTATCAACCCTAAATACAGAGAGAAATGTTCAGAGGGTTTTTAAGATGTACCTTGTATGAAGCCAGACAACCCACTGTTCAAAATAATGATGGGGCAAATAATCTGTTCGAGTCACTTAAGCAAATTAATCCTTCTTTAGGTTTCTGCACAGTGTATAAGCAGGAACCACCATCAATTCCCACTAAATTAAATGGACACAAGTTTCTACGTGGGAGTGTGCTGAGCTATCAGCTTGCTCTGACTGAGGGGAATTTTAATGCAATTACCAATTTTCGTGCTCTACAAAGACTCAGAGCTGTTGATGACTCCTTCCCTGACCTCCCCCTTGTTAGAGATACACCAGTTGTGGGATTGCAAGGGCCTCTTACTAATCAGGAGGACCAGTTTATCAGTCAATTAAAAGTCCCTGATCCATCTTTAACTTAACAAGAAACCAGAGGGCAAAGCAACAACCCATTATGGTTCCAAATCAGAAGATTCAGGTTAACTAGCAGCAATTTTGGACTAGTGTGCAAACGGAAACTCAATCTCTCTCAAACGAAATTTGTCCAGAATAATCTTTTGCCTGAGAAGGATCTTTCCAATGTAGCTGCTATAAGATATGGTGTGTCAAATGAATCAAAAGCAGCAAAGAGATATGCTGAATACATGAAAGATATTGGTAATAATATTCAGGTATTAGAGTGTGGCGTTATTATTTCAAACGCAATGCCATGGCTAGCTGCTTCACCAGATAGAAGGGTGATAGATAAGGAATTTGGTTATGGCTTAGTGGAGATCAAATGTCCTTTTACCCTAAGAAATTTGACACCAGAGGAGGCATGCTCTGACCCAAGTTTTTACTGTCACCTTATTGATGGGAAGCCTGAACTTAAAAAAGACCACCATTATTACTATCAAGTACAAGGTCAATTGGGTCTCTCAGGATTGAAACGGTGTGACTTTGTGGTGTATTTCCAGAAAGGCCTTATTGTACAGCGAATAAAGTTTGATGAGTTATTTTGGAAGTCAACGATTGTCAAACTGACAAATTTTTACCAACTACATGTAATGCGACAGGCCATGAAGCTTTAACTTGATAATCCAAGAAGTTGAAATTGAGATTGCACAAGCCAATCCAAGAGGTTTATTTCTAAGTATGTTAAATCTCCATTCATATGTTTATTTAACATAAAGATGTTAAAACTACAAGCTTAAATGTTGTAATTCATAGATTTTGCGATAGAAACGTATGTTTGATATTACTTTGTGTGATGATATGAAAATAAAGAATGTTATTGTTGTCAGCTTTCATGCAACAACACAGTGCACACATGCCTTTTCTAGACTGCCTTCTCTCGGTCACTTTTAGCCCGGCTGTGAACAGGCCTCCCATTCAAGAGACAGAGAAAAGAAAATTCTCTGACATAACAATAGCAATCTTAAGTATTATTTATTTATATTAATACAAGCAAACAAGCAATATTGATGCATTGTGAAATGATAGGGTTTTGAAACAGTAATCCACAAACTGTCCATATCTGGTTGATAGAACCAGCCAGAGATAAGGGAATAATCTGATCAAATATATGAAAGTTTTTTATTTTATTGATGGCCCTCTCAACATGTATTCTTTCAGCAGCTATTTGCTGTGTCTCAACATCTTGAGCGGGCATTTGGTCTTGCATGTACAGAAATGGTGGCATCTTTAACTTGACACTAGGGACCGTTCATTTTTTAAGAGGTAGGGGGGGGCTGGTGGGATTTTTTGAACTGTCATTAAGAAGTTGCATGCCCCCCCCTCAGTCAATAAATTTTTTCCCATGCCCCCCCGGAGAGAGATACTTTGAAGGACCAGCTCATGAAGATATATGCGGCGGCTCAATTGAACCACATCTGACATGTACATGTACATGTTCTAAAATTCAAGATGGAAAAGCGCCAAAAGTAAAACAAGATATAAACTATATGCAGAAGTGAATTTAATAACCTTTTCCAGGTCATCCTCGCTGACTCCTTCAAATGGATCAAACTGGTTGAAAGGAAGTGATCCACCATCTGCAACAGCATCACCTGTTGATGTTGAAAAAATTCAATGGCACATCTAACAATTGACATATTTTATGCAAAAATAAAACTCACCCACAGATGTCATATAACTTAACATGTCAGGAAACCAATGAAAAACACTGAGAGTATATTGATATTTTTCTTTGGGGCTAACACAGCTTAGTACATGCACGTGCATTCAGTGAAATTTTGACAAATGCCTTAAGCCTAGGATACTTTTTGGTGTTTCCATAGAATTCTGGTATATGTCCTATTAAAATCATTGCAATATTTACAATGTAAGTCATGGTGGTAAAAACAAGGTCAAGAAAAAGTATTCTTTACATACACATTTAAATTTAATAGTAACTACCTATGCAAGCATTAGTCCTCTCAGCTGGGCAGGGATCATTGACTGCAAAGTGAGCTCTCATTTGCCAATCCAGATCATATAATCTAGCCAGCTCAGCATCTCGAAATTTGAATTCATAGTTGGTAACTGACACTCCAGGTCCTTTATCGGTATGAAGTAGGACACGTGGACGGACGCTGACTGGCAATCCCCTTTTCTTCATTTCATTGAGTAACCAGTTGCTTTTTTCGGAGACATGATGATATGTTTGCCACAATGCTTCTGTTGTGGTTGTTAATGTGGCCAAACTTTCTTTCAGCAGTTCAAAATCTGCTCTTACTACATCAATACAATCAACAATTTCATTACCAGTAACAATCTGTTCAGGCTCCAGTTTGCTCCTGGACTGACCCCAAGTCAGAGTTGCTGTTATGAGCCCTAATAGGGCATGTTCTATTCGTGATTTTTCATAAACACGAAATTGGCAAGAGGCATTGTTTGTTATGCAGCTGACATCCCCTTTATCAGTAGTGTCAAGGAAATAGAAAACATGATCTCGCACCATTGCTGTAAATTTTCTCAGTAATGGATCAAATGATGAGCCCTCAATGTCATATAAATCTGGGTGTTCCCAGCGCAAAAACACCTTTTCAGAGGCCCACACACTTCCACTACTTCCTATGTAGTGTTTGGGTCGGACAGTCACCACTGACTGGTCATCTTGGAGAATCATTCTTTCTTTGCCTGTAGCAAAAGGGTGTATACTTAGTAAACAGAGTGATGAAATTATTACAGATTGATTTTATAACTCCTTTTATGCACTGATAAAGGAGGACTGTTAAACTATTAAAAGACCTTTTTTAATTAAAAACAATTATTATTTGTCCAATGAACTTTTAATATAAACATGTTTTTGTTAGGCAGGGAGGACTTGAAGTGCTTTGTAAAGGCCTTCATAATGCTCATTATTGATTCTTGTAAAGAAAATATACAGCTCACCATCTACTTCCTTCACTTCATGAGACATAAAGCGATATGCTGAGGGAGTGATATACAAGCGACTGTCACAAAAGTCATGACTTAGGAGAGCTCTAATACTCAGTCCACTTTTCTCAGTAGGCTGCAATAAGGACTGGTGTTTTGTTCCATCCATACCAACTACAGCATATTAAACAGAAACAAAACAAAACCGTAAATATTAGAAAGAGTAGTTTTACTGTAAATTATCACATATTAAAGTAAACTGTATGAAGCTCTGCATTCACTTCAGGAGCTGAATCTAATCAAGGTATGTAGTTATCTCACTGACAAGAAAAAATTTCAAAATGTTATTAAATGACATGGCATGCAACCCCAGTAAGACAAGTACCTACATTTTGTTTTTAAGTTTCTGTGCCCAATGCAAGAACTTAACAACCTTCCGTTTGGAATAACTACCCGTACAATGTACATATTATAAGTTGTTGAGTTCAACGGAAATTTTTCCTAATTGTTACTTCTGTGTCTCTGTTTTTGCTATTGCTTTTTCATGTATGTTTATGATCTTACCTGATGTTTCTGGTCGTATGTAAGCTTTATCGTCAGCACTGATATTGATGGAATATTTGCAGTTATCTTGATCTGCATAAAGGTGGTGCTTTGCAAGGTCCACAAGTTTTCGCTGATGGTGGGTTAGCAGGTTCTCTGAATCTTCTGTCTTGGGAGGTTTCTTTGAGCAAAACAGTCCCTTGCCTACATGTACATGTAGAAATCATAGCTTTTTCAGCAGTAAATACATATAAAGAAGGTAGATAACATTCTTTTGAAGGCAACTGCATGAAGTGCTAACATCTACATGCTCTAGCAGGCCAGCCAATAAAGAGTTATTTATTTTCAATCCCAAATTATTTCAGTGATGATTAACAATTAGTATACATGTATGTTTCTAATAGTATATACATTGTATCATCTGCTTTTAACTAGAAAATGATAAACATGGCATTTTAGAACCATATCATTAAGAGCAGCTTACCAGTGGAAAAACCGAAAAAATTTCATTTCATATTTCCAAAAAATATATATATCTTTTATGTGTACATGTACATTTATTTCAAATCTATTTTTGCCTACATGTATATGACATCATCTATGACAAATCATGATTGATACCCATCTGAATTTTGTGTTTTGAAGGATTGTCTTATCTAATGTTAATATTTAAAGTTATAATAAGTTCAACAACACAAACCATTAGGTTAGTACCATACCTATGTGCCTGCTGGCTTGTTTCGATCGCATTCTTCTGGGTTTTGCACGGTTATAGACCGTTGTTGCCGACTTAATCATCTGCTTTCCTCGCTCCAAAAGATGATAGTTAGCAATGTTCAACAAGTCATCTCTTTTCACTCGCTTATGATAGTACAACACCATGTCATGTCGCCTCCCGTGCACTGTCCTTTTCTGTTCAATGGCTTTTGCTATCAGTTCTTCATCAACATCATCAAGTTTTCTCTTTGCACCAGCACCAGCTTTTCTGTTTCTAAGTCTGTTTTCATTAACTAAGTTGTTTGCCCTTCTTCGAGCAGCTACATTAAACTTTTGCTTTGAATAGTTGTCTTTAGATTCGAGGACATCTTGTAGACTCTTCAAGCTTTCTGTGCAAACAGTCACTTTTTCCTCCATTGTTTGGATGTGTCTACTGTCAGCACGAGTTTCTCTCAACTTTTTGATGGATGACTTTAACTGTGCTATTTCACCCTCTCTTTTTCTAATTTTCTCTTTCAAAGCCAAGACTGTCATATCTTTTACAGCAGCCAACGAATTTTCTATTTCTTCTGACACTACCAATACTCTTTCCAAATTAGCAATTGCAGCATCGGGTTTCAAACCCAAATCATAGAGTTCAGAGCGTGAAGACGTTGCAGCAAGTATAGCACGCACAACTGATTTATCGTACTCAGTTTCCATCGAGTCCAATATGGTGTGCAAGGCTTCTGCGTCTAAATCAAACCTACTGCTTGGTTTGCCATCATAGCCTCGCTCACAAAAGACATTTAACAGTGTTACAACGTTCCACCTTTCTGGGTTGAGTACAATATAGGTCACGTTGTTCCAAGTAAACACTGTCACAGGTAGTCCTGTTTCACTGGAAAGTAGCTCATCCCTAAAATTGGTACGGTCCGGAACGGTCAATTCTGCTTCAAATGCACTGCTATACAGTTCATATGCTTCCTCAAAAAGCAAAACTCCCTTTCCTTTACCCGAATGCGAATCATCAACAGCTAATAGCTCGTCAAGCACGTGTATCATGCCAACCACTTTTCTACTCTTGCGAAGAGGTTGACTTCTCGAATCCGAGGCAATACCAGCTAGGCGTTTTGACACCACCAAAGCATCGAGTGTTTGAAGAGAAGTTCTAACACTGTCACTAACTCTACTGGAGCTTCGAATCTCCGAGTGTTTTTGTGTCCACGATTTCCTTTCTTCGACTTCGAAATCATCACAAACCTCTCCTTCCGCCATTTTGCAAAAACACCGACAAACTCATTCCCAGGAAACACGGTCTGATGCGCTGTTTGTTTTAGAAATCACTGCCGGCGGCCGACAATTCAGACTACACGTGTTGTGTTGTAGCCTATTGGAATATTACACAGAGGTAACGAAGAGGGAAGTTGCTCAGGCTATTGTGAAATTGATCGCTCAAGAAATGGATTGGAGGTATTTTGATATATATTTTTTTAAAATATGCTGACATATCGTTGACCTTTAACGTATCGTTGACCTTACAACAGCATTTCTTATATTGACAGAATTTGTGGTCAGTGCGAGGAAAACCAGTCCAGCTTTTACTGCAGAGAATGCCAGCTCAAGTATTGTATACCCTGCAATGGGGTATTCCTCTCAAAGGTAGTGTTCTTTGAGCATTCACCAGCTACAATCTTATTCTCGACAGAATTAATATTCCGGATTACTGTCTGCGTGTAAACAAATTGAGGGCATGTGGTCTGAGAACTGGGTCACTTTATATACGTTTTGGCATTTACCATCGGTTTTTTTAATTGATTCTGATAAATTTTGCTGTTATTATTTAATGTTCACAGGGAGCGTTGAAGGAGCATGAGGTTCAGGATCTCAATTCGTGCACATGTCAGTCCTGTGACAACGCAATATCCACTCTTTTCTGTGACAGCTGTGACATGAGTAAGCAATAACATACGCGTATATGAGTGTCATGTTACAAGGACTGTGCTGACCTTTGCGCTCTGTGTCCAGTTTGTATAAAAGTGTTTTCGATGACCTTTTTTTTGGAAAATATATAAAAAAGATAGTATTAAAAAGGCAGTGTTTTGCCATTCTTATTATTGTTTTTTCTTCAGCGAAGAAGTACCCCAAGAATTGTTTTTGTACTCTTGTTTTAAAGTCAGTGATGCCTACATCAAGAAAAGCACTCGACGGCCAGAAATTCCACCCAGTTATTTAATATAAACAACCCTTATTTGATATATTTGATAAACACCTTCATTAAAATATTTTTAATACGACACTAAATGTTTCTTTTTTTAAGAATTTTGTGACTTCTGCTGGAATAGATGGCATTCCAAAGGAACCTTGCAAAGCCACGACAAACGATCGCTACAACAAGCAACTGTTGAAGTGCAGGAAGATATGGTCGTAAGTGTCACCTTGTTGTTGTTCACATTTCTAGCTGGATTTCCATGTAAATGTGCATGCATGCATCACTTGATTGGGCGACTTCTGTGTATTTTGTAGCTGTGTATTTTTATATCGTTTTATATCGTTTGTCTTATGATTCAGTTTTGAAATGCTGCGAACTACATTTGAACTGCATTCGACCAAATGAATACAGCATTTAAGAGCCATTTTCTGAGAATATCAAGAATCGAAAGACACTCACAAAAAATCGATTTTTTTTTTTACCAAAACATCCCTTTGGGTAAGCAAATTCAAGAGAAAATAATCCAAAGTTCCAACGAGTTATTTAACGGACGAAAATTTAAAAAGTTCGAAAAATGCATAAAATGGCGGTTTTAGGGTCTCTAAACGGCTCAAATTCTCACACAACCTTAGGAAGCCGGTGAGTGCGGAAAAAAGATTCTTTTAAAACGGAACAAAGCACGAACATTATTTAACCTTTCTACTTTAAGACTGTGTAATAAATTTGCCAATGTTTGGTTTCGAACATTTTCAAGTTTCGAACTGCTCTTAACCTTGTTTATCACAAGGTAAAATGAAGGCCAACTTTGGCCGCTTAAAACGGCATCTGGTATGTATCATTCCATGATTAAGACTACACAGAAAGAAAGCTATGTCATTGTACTTTTCACCAGGAAAGTTACAGCTTTGGGAATCAAATACTTGCCCGTCACTAAATTCTTACTGTTTAGTGATCTGAGCGGGTGGAATTATATGCAAATTACAGATTTAATTCCTGGAATACTGCTAACAATTACAAAGGTCGTTTAAGATAGGCTCGCCATTCGTTACACATGCACGCACAATGTTTTTCCTGATCTTTGAAAGAAAGTTCTGCTTTCTTGAGTCTTGCTGAGTCTTATTATGTTAAAACAAAGCAGATTTTTAACGGCATTTCAACGAGACAGGAATCCACTCATTCAACTTAACCAAGATAACATCGAAAACACAGAGAAACGACGTACTATGCCGCCTACCTTGCCAACTGAAAACGCAACAATACAACAGAAAAACATTCCAAACTGTAAGCAAACGAATTTTCAGTTTCCTGATTGAGCGAAGATATTTTAAACTCATCGCCTAGAGGAATACGCGGAAAGACAGGTGACCTCTGCACTGACCCGCACGTGTCACACCACACTAACAGAGAGAGTCATGTATTCGATTTCTGTTATATGATTTGAGATAAAAACTTGGTGGAAAGTTAAAAAAGAAAAAAAACTTGCAACAGATAGCTAGTACTTTGTTGGATTACATGTTAGCACAAGCTCCACAAAGGAATTTTTACGGTCACGACTCTCTCTATTAAGCGCGGTAATTTCGCAATGTACGTGCTGTTGTAATTTTACTACTAATTTAATTACAGCTCATGAAATAAAATAAATATTGCAGTAAGTTACATTCACAGTGTGTAAGTACTGATATATGGCGTCGTGTAGTTTTTCCACTCTTCTGGAGAGGATTACTGCCTGTGGATTAAGCAGTTGTTACCCAGGCCACGTCGAAGTTGTTTCCCTAAAAGAATGCACAAGACACATCTCGCGGCGTCTTCAATTGCACGGACTAAGTGCAGATAAAGCGGTTGACAGTGAATTCAAGTTGTTGTTAGCCCGAGCAGGTAATGTTATTGCATTTTGTTCTGGAATTACTGTGTTCCATAATTTTGGCCACGGATACTTCGTAGCACTCAGCGTCCCTTAATCTAGGTTCTGCAAAGTCGCGCCACTCCCGTGCCCACGGGCGCCCGGGGTGGTGGGGGTGGCAGGGATGGCGCCGTGTTGTTGGTTCTCCGAGGGTTTTTCTCCGAGGGTTTTTCTCCGGGTACTCTGGTTTTCCTCCCTCCATAAAAACCAACATTTCCAAATTCCAATTTGACTTGGACGTAGGGCCATAAGGGAGACTACAGTTTGACCGTAATTATGCACCCTACTGAAATAAAGTGTATTTATTTTTATTTTGACCAATGTTTGGGTGTAGGGGTGATGCTGCGGGTTTGACACCCTGGCCCTTGGCCCTGTTTAGGACAGAAAAACGAAATGGAATGTCGATCGTACTGACCATACCCGGTTGGGGAAGACGGGCATAGAAAAATTACATACCATGTTTAAGGACAGAGACCAAAAACCGTATCCTGTCTGGGGGGCAAACCCCAGTATAGTCCACATAAGGGAGTAACCCTCCCTTCCGGGCAGGGGGAGAGGGGTGGTGGTGCCGTGTTTAGCATGACGATAGCATGATGTAATTTCAGACGCCGAAAATTGAACTTCAACGCAATCTTCCTTGGTAGCAGTTCGAGCGAGCGAGATGCGGAAGCCACGCGGGCCCATGCGAGAACTCGCCCACGATACCTTTTCTTGCTTTGCCATTTTAGCTAGCCCTTTTTTGGTTTTTGCGTCATGGGGTTGAAAGCTCAGACTCTTCTACTTAAAAAATGCCCAAATAACCAAAAATCAAAGATACCGTATTTATTCACTTATAAGACGCACCATTTTTTACGAGAAAATATACTAGTTCGATCAAAATCTGCTCAAAACTCGGGGAGCGTCTTAAAACCGAGTATTTTCGCGCAACAAAATATAATTTTTCCAAATTTCCCCAAAATTAAAGCTTTACTGAAATGAGTATGTAAATAAATTACAGCAAATGAATAAACAAAAGACAAACGTTGATCATTGACTTTATCTGATTTGTTGGTTCTAAAAAGAACCGTTTTGTTTTAAAGCTCGGCTGAGCTCAGCTACTCGTCGTCCTCAGCTTCGCTGTCGGTCTCGAACTTGTTGTCGATCGGCTCATCTGCGTCTTCTGTTTCTTCTTCCTCATCGTCCCAAACCGCGTCATCTTCAGTTCCATTGAGAGCATTGTTGATGCCACAGGATTTGAACGATCTTGTTATCAAATCTACTGGGATCTCGCTCCACGCTCGATCGATCCACTACAACACCACCTCTTTGCTGGGCGCTCGCTTCTTTCCGGAAGGCGTGTAGGTGAACGGGCCGTTAATCATCCAGGCTTCGTACTGCGCACGGATCTTTGCTTTGAATGGTTTGTTTATGCACTTATCCAGGGGCTGAAGAACTGGAGTGAGGCCACCGGGAATTACGGCAACATCGATGTTTCGTTCTTCAAGGAGATCTTTTACTGCATCCGTTAAATGGGTGCGGAAGGAATCCCATACGATAAGTCCTCGATGCTCAGGCGTAAAGCGAAGATTCTTCCGAATCCACTCCTTGGTTTCTATAAGTTAGAAAAACAACTCTCATTAGACTACAGTTAAGACACGTCTTTCTAATGAGTGTTACTAAGGGAGTACTAAACGTAAACAAAGCCGGGTGATTTGAAGCGAAGTGCTTGTAATAAGTGACTTTACAACGAATTTAAAAACTGCAAATGCTAAGAAAAACAACTCCGATGAGACTACAGTGAAAACTAGACTTTCTAATCACTGCTACGGCGAACAAGTTCGTAAACATAGTCAACATAGCCAAGGTGATTTCAACGAAAAGCGAACGTGCTCCAAAGCACGTGCTTGAAATGATTGACGTCAGAAACAATTAAACAAATTCCTAACCTCGCTCCCACGAAACGAGGCAATTTTGACTACAAAACGTTTGAAAGAATTGTCACGGCCGCTATTAAATGCTCCGAAAATTATAAAGGTGAAAGAACAAACCTTCTTCGTCCATCCAGGCCTTCTTGTGTACAGAAACCTGCATTCTCCTGGGCACCTCGATTCGTAGTTGACGAACGCCTTTGAATATCACCTTCGGTGGAAGCTTCTCACCATTCGCCTTCACTGCTAGGACGACGGAAAAAGTCTCCTTATCGCCGCCGCAGGATAAGATCGGCACCATCCGGTTTCCAGAGAACTCCAGTGTTCTTGTGGCTGGCAACTCAAATCTCATTGGTGTTTCGTCCATGTTTAAGATATGGCTGGACTCGTAGCCGCAACGCTTTCTGGCTCTCAGCACAAACCGATGGAATTCCACCACCTTGTCCTCCATGTCGGCTGGAAGGCGCTGTGCCAAAGTCGTCTTAGTTCTCATGGAAATGGCATGGCGACGTTTCCATTTCGTGTAACACCCAGGGGACGCCTTGAACTCTGGATCTGAGCTGAGTTCCTTCGCCTTAAGCCGAATCATGAGGCTGTTTACTGCGAGACCTGCAAATATAAAAACAAATGCGATCAGTGAAAGGCCAACATAAACAACTTGCAGGGGTGATGTAAGCAGTGCAGTTATAAATGTAAATTTAAGTGAAGAGTTTTTACCTTGGCTTCGTTGATGACTGAACCAGTCAACCAACTGCTGATCTACTTCTGGATCTTTTGGCCGGTAGCGACGCATCGAGGCATGCTTGGCAGTCATGTTTAACTCGCCGGAGAACAAGACATGCTGTTGGTTTCTCCATTTACAGACCATCGATTCCGATATGCCGTATTCGCGAGCAATTTCATGATTGTTGTTTAAGGCTTCCGCCTCTGCTACGATCTTCAACTTGAAGTTTAGATCATAGGAATGACGACGAGTGTTTGGCATGATTACTGATTTACGGTACGCTGAATGAATTTTCGAAGAGTAAGATGAGTTTTGCAATGAATGAAAGATCTGTCAGATGAGTATTGTTTATAAACGTAAAAACGGATCAATTAGGATTCATAACTTAAAACACTGTTTCCTGAGAAGGAAGACTTGAGTGAATTAAAAAGTGACTTTTTTGCTATTGTCCATGTGTGACTTTTTTGCTATTGTTTGTAACGTGATTTTTTTGCTTTTGTTTTGAGAACGAAAGCATCGCAATTAGTAACTTATGGAAGCAAATTTTTGTAATTACAACGAATGTGGTCAACAAAATTTCCCGTAATTCTGGGTGTGTCTTATAACAGGGTATTTAGGTGAAATTTTCATTTTGCTTACTTGTCAAAATCGTCTTTGAAAGTTTAGGGTGCGTCTTGTAACCGAGTGCGCCTTATAAGTGAATAAATACGGTAAATATACTTTGAAACTCTAGGCTTCCAACCTCATGACGCAAAACCCAAATAGCAAAGCGAGAAAGGGTATCATGTGGGCGAGTTCTCACATGGGCCCGCGTAGCTTCCGCGTCTCGCTCGCTCAAACTGCTGCCAAGGTTCAATAATCACATCGTGCTATCGTCGGTGACTATTGTGCTAACGTTGAGCGAGTTAAGGCTAAGCACGGCACTCCCCCCCCCCGGAAGGGAGGGTTACTGCCTAATGTGGTCTATACTGGGGTGTGCCGCTGGACAGGATATGGTTTTGGTCTCTGTCCCTAAACATGGTAAATTATTTTATGCGCATCTTCCCCAACCGGGTATGGTCAGTACGATCGACATTCCATTTCGTTTTTCTGTCCTAAACAGGGCCAGGATGTCAAACCCGCAGCATCACCCCTACACCCAAACATTAGTCAAAAGACCCTTTCTCCCCCCCTCCAGCCCCGGGAGCCGGAGGGCACAGCTGGGAGTAGCGCGACTCTGCAGAACCAAGATTAAGGGACGCCGAGTGCTATGAAGTATCTGTGGCCAAAATTATGGAACACAGTAATTCCAGAACAAAATGCAATAACATTACCTGCTCGGACTAACAAGAACTTGAATTCACTGTCAACCACTCTATCTGCACTTAGTCCGTGCAATTGAAGATGCCGCGAGATGTGTCTTGTGCATTCTTTTAGGGAAACAACTTCAACATGGCCTGGGTAACAACTGCTTAATCCACAGGCAGTAACCCTCTCCAGAAGAGTGGAAAAACTACACAACGCCACATACCAGTACTTACACACTGTGAATGTAACTTACTGCAATATTTATTTTATTTCATGAGCTGTAACTAAATTAGTAGTAAAATTACAACAGCACGTACAGTGCGAAATTACCAGTTAATACATGTTAATAGAGAGAGTCGTGACCGTAAAAACTCCTTTGTGGAGCTTGGGCTAACAGGTAATCCAACAAAGTACTAGCTATCTGTTGCAAGTTTTTTTTTTCTTTTTAACTTCCCACCAAGTTTTTATCTCAAATCACATAACAGAAATCGAATACGTGACTCTCTCTGTTAGTGTGGTGTGACACGTGCGGGTCAGTGCAGAGGTCACCTGTCTTTCCGCGTATTCCTTTAGGCGATGAGTTTAAAGGAGCACAGTCACGAAGATTTCGCAGATTTCTGGTCAAAACTGTGCTAAAATTATCGGTAGCTGACTTTACCCATGCCCAACATTGTGTTTGAACATTTAGAGGAACATATTAACTTAATTTCATTGAGAGAAAACAAACCATGACCATTTAATATCAATTTAATGTCAACACGCTAAAAGAATTTGAAAAGTTTAGCCTAATTTTTTCAAATTGCAATCCATTTCCATCCGTGCCATCCGTAGCAACAGACGACAGAAAATAGTTTCAGTGAAGTAGTATAGTCTTTCGTAACAAAACTAGACCATTATTTGTGGGCGTTCATTGATGTGAGGACATTTTTTGATTTTTATAGTGAACTAAAATAGCGTGACTGTGCCCCTTTAAAATATCTTCGCTCAATCAGGAAACTGAAAATTCGTTTGTTTACAGTTTGGAATGTTTTTCTGTTGTATTTTTGCGTTTTCGGTTGGCAAGGTAGGTGGCATAGTACGTTGTTTCTCTGTGTTTTCGATGTTATCTTGGTTAAGTTGAATGAGTGGATTCCTGTCTTGTCGAAATGCCGTTAAAAATCTGCTTTGTTTTAACATAATAAGACTCAGCAGGACTCAAGGAAACAGAACTTTGGCATGGGTTGCACTTGGCAAATTTTTGCGAAAGTTTATTGACTTTGCGGTCAAAATCTGTCAACAGCGTAATTTTCCTAGTGCGACCCTAACTTTTCCGGTTGGCAAAAACTTTGAAAATCGGCAAAAACATCAAAGACGCCATGGTGCTTGGGTGGGGCAGGCAGATTTTGGAAAAATCGAGCTGAACAATAAGAATCACAGCGGTAACTGTCAACGCTTGTCAATGGAAGAAAAAACAGAACATTTACGACAAATCAAATAAGCGTGTATCTCCTTCAGTTTGCAACAATACTTGGTAAAAGTGCGGCTAAGTGTAGTATTTGTTATGTTTAGCTGTTAGCGAAATAATTACTGTGGTACTGTTGGATCATAAAAGCCGGCTGAATCAAACAATGATCACACAGGACGATTAGATGACCACGGATAACATTCGTTTCTCCCATACAACATACTCAACAAGAGAAGCTGTTGCAGATTTTTTGATGAATGAAAACATTATTTAATAATCGCCACACCTTCAATTCAACAAGACGCAGTTTGGGTTTTACTTTTTCGTGCAACTGGTATACTTCAGTTGATGTTAGGTGTATTCAATAACATTTATCTCCCACAAGTGTGACCCTGCAATGCACTGCAAAAACTTTGCTTTCCGGTTGCGGTTTCAAAGTTTTTCCCTCGCTTTTGCCAGAAATTTCGAAAACTTTGCTCTAGTGCGACCCATGCCTTTCTTTCAAAGATCAGGAAAAACATTGTGCGTGCATGTGTAACAACAAATGGTGAGCCTATCTTAGACGACCTTTGTAATTGTTAGCAGTATTCCAGGAAATAAATCTGTAATTTGCATATAATTCTACCAGCTGAGATCACTAAACAGTAAAAATTTACTGACGGGGAAGTATTTGATTCCTAAAGCTGTAACTTTCCTGGTGAAAAGTACAATGACATAGCTTTCTTTCTGTGTAGTCTTAATCATTGAACGATACATACCAGATGCCGTTTTAAGCAGCCGAAGTTGGCCTTCATTTTCCCTTGTGATAAACAAGGTTAAGAGCGGCTTGATAGAAACGCCGCTTGAAAATGTTCGAAACCAAACACTGGCAAATTTATTACACAGTCGTAAAGTAGAAAGGTTAAATAATGTTCGTGGTTTGTTTCGTTTCAAAAGAACCTTTTTTATGCTCTCACCGGCTTCCTAAAGTTGTGTGAGAATTTGAGCCGTTTAGAGACCCTAAAACCGCCATTTTATGCATTTTTCGAACTTTTGAAATTTTCGTCCGTTAAATAACTCGTTGGAACTTTGGATTATTTTTTCTTGAATTAGCTTACCCAAAGGGATGTTTTGGCAAAATAAAAAAAAATTCGATTTTTTGTGAGTGTCTTTCGATTCTCGATATTCTGAGAAAATGGCTCTTAATAAGCGATTACAACACAATGCACTCAATAACATCTATACAAAACGTTGTCTTTCCCTTCTGGTAGGTTACTAGTTCCTTCCCAACTGAAAATGCGGACATCTCAAAGGAACTTCGGAAAACAAGTATTGGCTATATTGTAAATCCAAAAGGAAAGAGAGCGCAATACTACATGAGCATTTTCAAAGAGTCTCATTCTAAAATGCGAAAGAATGGTGAAAGTGACGAGTCATTTAAGAATAGGTTCACCAATGAACGATCCCGTCGATACGATGTTTTACAATCAAAAGAGGCTACCTTTCTAAGTGCGGATGGGTGTTCGAAAAGAGCAAGTGAGTTTTCCAGACCAGGATATCATTTGAAGCCCAGTGATGGAAGAAGATTGAACTTCTTCATCAAAGAGCACAGAAGCATGTTTGACAAGTTGAATGGCATGGTGAAACATTTGAAAGAACATGATTCCACACTCTTAAAGCCTAATGGGCTTACCTTGAAGCAAGGAGAAGAATTTGCTCACGATTTTAATGTGGAGCAGATCAAGTGCATAGAGGCTAAGCTGCTGAAGGTCAAGCAGGATATGGAAATGCTAGAAGAAAACAAGAAAAGTTTCCACACTATACATAAGGGCTACATCAAGAACATATAAGCAAGAGGAGAAGAAAGAAAGAAAACCGCAGAAAATCAAATAAAAGGAAGAAGAAGCGGGATGCAAACAACGTCCAACGAGTGTATGGCATCTGTGTTGGAAACCCGCTAGGCAATGATCTTGCAGAATGTCTTGTGTATCCTCCTTCCCTGGCCATCCCTGAAGAGTGCGTCAACGTTAAAGATGTCGCAGAATTACTGAATAGACGAGATGCACCATATATTGCACAGTTGTTGCAATGAAACCACTTCAGCAATGCGGCAGGAAACAGAATAATCACAAACCTCAAGCCTGATGTTAGAGATGATGTGTACTGCTTCCTGTCTCCTGAAGAGTATGCTCTGCCTGAAAGGAACGAAAGCGACTCCCAAAGCGCTAGCAGCACAAGTGACGAGGAAGAGCTTGAAGAAGATTAGAAGAGAGAAGCAATGTTGTAATAGTAACTTTATTCATTCAAGATAGTTTACAGGCCTTTATAGCAGCTTGCAGGTAGCTAAGGCTATTCTGGTCGAGCTACCACTAAAAATACAGAAATGTAAATTAAGTAACTAAATAGAAAGAAAACTTTGTTGCTTTATTAAAATTCCCTAGCTTTAAAATTGTAGTCTGTAGCCGTGGAAACGTTATTAAAAGCAGAAGAAACTTCTTTAATAGAGTTTTAAATCTATTAGATTTGTGTATTTCGGTGGGGATATATTTTTTAAAAATAGTACAATTCAACATATCCCATCTTAAAGCATTACAAAAATATTTCACGTGCACGTGACCCCCCCTTTTCCCTTATTTTTTTTAGATGGCCCCCCCTTTAAGGCCATTTTTTTTAACGTGACCTCCCCCCAAATCCCACCAGCCCCCCCCTACCTCGTAAAAAATGAACGGTCCCCTAATTGGATCCAGCAGATCTTGAATGTCAAACCCTTTGTCTGCCATCACAGTGTCACCAGCTTGAAATGGCATTTTGAGAATACCACAGCGTTCAGTGATTTCCCTTTCTGAGACTAAACCCGTGTATAATTGGCTGATAAACGTTAGGCTACCACTTGAGGAGATTCCCACAAGCCCCTTCAATGTGTTAGCACTCTTGTAGTTTGAGTAAGTCTGGGACTTCAAAACTAGTGAAGAAGGCATTTCAACCTTGATCTCGGTACAATCAATAATCACCCTGGTTTCTTTGTATTTAGATTTAAATGAATCAGGCATTGCCTCTACTATTTTCTCTTTACTGGGCCAAATGCTTAATGATCCAAGTCTAAGATATAGGAAATTTACCCACGAGACAATAATGTTACTTACAGTTCCAACAGAAATGTTAAATCTATAAGCGAGATCACGTTCAAAAAGCCCAACCCTCACCCTGCAGAGGATTAGAAAGAATTGATTTGTAGGAGTCAGTTTTCTGGGTCGTCCAATTTTTCACAACGGGGTAGACTCTATGTCAGGCCTTGAATCATTTCGGGTGTACACCAAGTTTTCACCATTGGGACCTGCGCTAAGATGAGTTAACACTGCTTTGTAGACTTCACGATTCGGGAATCCAGTGTAAAAACATATCTTTGTCTTCAATATTTTCAATGCAGAACTCCATTTCTTGCACAGTTTGCTCGAGCTGCTGGATTTTTGTGTTGGCAATTTTTATCTGCTCCCTTAGTGATAAAATTTCAGCTTTTAGCCGTTCAGATTTTTCAGCCTCTGTCTTATCCAAGTCCTCTCCCACAGCCTCATCACAGTAAGACTCAACGCAAACTTCGGCTGGTTCAGGTGTGCATTCAGTGTAATTTTGATCACTTTGTTGCCTTTTACAACTTGTTTCGCTCGATTGAAGCTGAATCTTATTCAACTTCCTCTTCTTCTGGGACTTAGGAATGAGATATGGCTTGTGCTCCCAACATTTAAACGCTGAGGGAAGACAACCAGTCTTGACAAACCACCGACCACTAAAGTTCGAATATTCTAAGTCCTCATCCCTGAAATGAAGCGAGCAGACAACTGTGTGCCTCTGGACCTAGAAAGAGCACCGAAAAGACGATCAGCTGCAAAACAGGAAAGATTTGCACTTTCATAGAAATCACTTACATACTTTAAACGCTGAGTTTTCCTCCCTTCTAATTCTTTGCACCCAAGCCTTCTTCACTTCTTGATTCCTTGGTATTTTGTGGTAAGTCATGTATCTGTTGCGATTGTTATCAAACACATCCCCGTACGATTTGCACAGAGGAACAGCACAGTTGCGATTATTAGAGCCTGTCAAAAGGATATAATCCTATTAGCGAATTAAAACAATAGGAACGGGATACAGCAATTGAGACTGACCTTTCTTTGTCTCTTCTGTTGACATGGTGCGGCTGAAAGCTCTCCGCGAATGACGTCATTAATTAAACATTCAGAATGGTGCCGCGACTTATTAAAAGGGTGTATAGACTTAATTTTTTTAATTTCTATTTCGTAAGCCTTTCAAATCATTTCCTACAAAGATTTTGTTGACCTTTACCTCACACACAGCAATAAATTAAAGCTGAGAGGAAACGAGACGAAATTGTCCAGAAACTAATACAAGGGCACTGTACGATTTCTATCATAGAACTGAAGTGACCACGCGAGCCACATTGAGATTAAGTCAGAATTGATTTATTTCCTAAGCCCACTATCAGGTTACAGGTAAATGTCACTAGTTGAAGATTAACATCACATCTTCCCCTCCGATCAAAAACTGTCAATCCATTAAGAAGTAAAGATGGGAAAGGAAGGTTCTCATAGTTGAAAAATTTATCTAGGTCTCCATCTCGATGCTGGTTGGCTATGTAGTGTCAACTCAATAATGTACAGTCACTTTTGAGCACTGAAAGCTTCTTGGCCGCCTTGGACGTACTCCTCGATCCCTGACACTGAAACAGAGGAAAACCATTCTTCTTGATTGGACTATGATTGACACAGTCCGCTATTTGACCATTCTCAGTCCGCTCTTTGGTGCACAAACTTCCTACATGGTACAAACCATTGGTACAATGGAATTGTCTGCATGGTCGCACCTGCCCATAACAACAAGCTCTCGACAGTCCTCATGGAAAGGATTACCTATCAAAGTGATTGTATCTACAAGGCTGCAAACATGCTTCTGGAATTGTTTTTGGTGAGAAAGTGCTTCCTCATAATGTGTTAGGCTGGTTGGCTTGTCACTGGAGGGCAAGGTACACTCAAACTTCTTGAGAAATCGAACTATCTCGGGCCCTATATATCTACCAGCATCCACCTTGGTAATGACGTGGGGTTCTCTGTACACTTTGTGCAAAATTTCATGGCATCGTCCGGGAGTGTATGATAACGCCCATTTTTTGCGCAAACAGACCTGACTAGTAACATTCTCTACAGTTTCAAACCTTTCAACACTGGCATCATTAGTAATGTGTTCCTTCACTAATGGTTCTGGTGTCTCTGGATCTTCTGGCTTGGGAGAAAGTGAATGGCCACTGACTGAGGGTATAACTGCTGTAGACTCTCCTCAGCTTTTCTCTCATTGAGATGGAATCAAACGATGAATTCCCAGGTTGAAAATTATGTGGTTTATGTGATCCTTTTATTTATCAAACTCAGCTTTAACAGTCTTCAAATTCTTTAAAGGAATAGCATACTGACTACTCCCACTTCTTTTCCTCCATTGACGTTTCCTAGAAGTGCAAGATGTCATCAAATTATTGCTAACTGTGGCCTGGAGGTCAAACCACACAGCAGCAACGTGCCTCAGCCACCATCACTCCCACCTTCACAAGGGCAAAAAGCTGCATGTACCTCTTTGCTGGATGTTAAAATTATGAAACTATTGTAAGTGGCCTGTCCGTCTTCCGTTTTGGCTCTTTCAGTGGGCTTAACTTTAAATTTGAAGAAACAGAAGTTGTTCTCCTCTAGCAGACAATACTTTAAATTGATAACATGGCCATCACAAAACAATTTAAAGCCTAGCAAACTTTTAAACAATCTGATATTCTCCTCAGAGTAATCTTGCTTCCCCACGTAAAGATCTCTGAAGGTAAACTCTGGCCTGTTAGAAAAGTTGTAGATCCAAGCGGTTAAGGTCTTAGGATCTGGCAGGTTACCATCGCTTGTCCGCAGTTTGTCCTCTATCAGCTTGTTGCGGTCTTTAGCGGTATCGTCTAACTTGACTTGTTTTATTGCTGCCGCTTTTTCACACAAATCAACTGCCTTCCTTTTGCCTTTGCCTCCATTGCTTCACTGGCTACCACGTCTTTCAAATATCTTTTTAGATCATCGACTTTCAGTTTCGAAAAATCTTTGTCAGCGTGAGCAACATTGCTGTCAGGAGTGGCGTCCATGTTGGATTTCTTTGCATGAAGCCTCGCTCTTGTGCTGTATTTCAGCACCCGTCTCCAATCATGTGGGAACTCGGAAATGGGGTATTTGTTTGAGCTTGCATTCTGAAACAGCTTCACTTGTAGGCATGTCAGACGTGCCTCTTGGTGAAGTAGCTGGTGAAAAAGATAGAATGGCATGCCTGACTTTTCTGCTGCTCGGGGGTTGAGTTCAAGATGCCAACCTTTGATGTCGTTGTTTGTGCGAATGGACTGCATATGCAGGGCCAGGGTGAGAGAGGCCACGCCCTGCTTTTGATCCGGGTGGTTTTCACATAGTCTGTAAACACTTCAAGAGCGGCTGTCGATGCCTGCCTTTCTAGTGTTTCAAACATTGGAGCGATTTCACCTTCCAGTAAAAATGGCAACGCCATAATCTCCTAGGAAGCTGTCGGTTCCCGGATCGTTGTTGTAAGCACTCTGGAGACCCAGTTCTTGAATGTGGAAGAATAATAAAAATGTTTATTGAACATGAGTAAAATAAAACATATATCCCCTATCGCCCCCTATAACCTCTAAGGAAATCTTTTTATTTTGCAGTGAGAAATGGTATGTATGTTTTAAGTAAATCTTTTTGTTATGCATTGAGAAATGGTATGCTTATATTCTCTAAAATACTTTTCTGGTAGCCCATGGGCTACCCTGTGGGCCACTCCAAAAATTAAAATTTTCTTCGTTAAAAATAAAATTAAAATTAAAATACTTTTTTTGATAAAAATAAAAATAATTACCTGTTAATTTCTCAATTAAAATATCAACTTGTCCAAAAGGGGCCAAAAAGACAGAGAACCTTAACAACAAAATGGTTGCTATGGACAACTTCTAACCATCATATCTTGGACTCCCTTACTTTCCTGGCTTCCTGGGAAACCGAACCCAGAGAAGTTAAGGTTCACCCCCATTAATAGCCCGCAGGCGCCTTGGCACAGCTGGCGAGGAGAGTGGGGTGGACTGCCCCATTCTCCCAGTCAGCTCGCAAAGACACACTAAACCTCAAACAAATGATCCTCATCGGAGAAAGAGTAATTTTTGGTCTGATCTTTGAATCTAGCATTCACGAGATATTGTAGCAAAGTTAAGTATATGCCTTGACGTTTGAATTGCATGGTGCAGAAAGTTAAACGAATGCATGCAGATTCGAGCCTCTGATAGTTTTCTTATCACGCAACACTCCTCCCACTGTAGAGAGGAGCGTCGTGTGACGACTAAGAACGGCTTCCTAGAAGACTACTGATGGGGCACCACAGTTGTTCTCTTTTCTTTTCTTCTTTTTTCCCCACTTTTTGGGCCAAGGGGTGGAGGTGAGAGGTACTGCAATTAATATAAAAGACATCCCATGAATTTTCCTCTGTCACATCAAAAAGTATGAGATATCACCAGAAAGCCACATTGCCACTTTACTCATGAAGTGTGATGTGTTAACTGCGAATTACACCCCCTCCTTACCACTCTTAATGCAACACACGCACACACATGTACACTCGGAAGCATATATAACTTAGTGCGTCATGTAAAAGTCATTACATGAACCGACCAAAGTTCTAAATTCCAAACTTTGCAAGTTTATACGGGATTGTTGAAAATTACTGACATAAAAAGGGTACCTTTAACATAACTAATAGTCTTTCGTTTAAAATTTGAATTTCTTTATCTTCTAAAGTTCTCTGAATGTGAACTTTGTTTTGGTCCAAGTGAGGATTCCTTGCCCTAATACAGTTAGCGTACACATGGTAGTGCATGCTTGTTCTGAAAAGTTTTCACGTATTTCCCTTGGCTTTCGATCCACAAGAAATCATGCTCCTCGAGTTAGATGCAATATTTTCGATCAATTTCTCCCACAGTAAAGTTGTCTGGCCCATCCCTAATGTTCCTTTTGCATCCCGCAGCACACTTTTTGATGTGGGTACTAACTTCAATTTGCTCAACTGGGTACTGACCGTTGATTGTAGAAAGGGCTTTGTAGGCTTCCTTTTTCGAATGGTAATTCGAGGAGGGTAACAAGAGGCTTCAGCTGTGTATTGTAATGAAGCTTGGTCGCTTGCCACTACTTCTCCCGGTGTCTTTGTTACAGTGCTCTGATTTAACTGGCTTGAAGTCATAATGTCTGGTGACTTGTTATGATGCCTTCGTGTGGGCTTTTTAGCACCTGCATTTTTGTTGCCCGCAGATGTTGTCAATGCAGTCAAGTTGTCTTTTTTTTCATGGTTTCGATACCAGCTTAAAAAAGCTGCAATGTTTCTGTTTAGGGCAGCTACTGTGACCGTTTGGGCACAAAGTTTTCTCGACTTGAGGACTAAGCATTGGCTGTCACATAGATATCCATTGTTTGAAACTGCTTTCATTGTGTAAGGCGTTAGCAGATACTGACTATTACTAGAAAACATTTTTTCAACCCATCCACATGCCTCTCGGCAAAGCCTTTGTGCTTTTTCACCAAGCAGCTGTGCTAGATCTTTTTCCCGCAAACAAATCGGAAAGTCTGCAAGTTAATGACAGACAAGCATGGTGAACCCATTCAGATAATTGTTGAGAGCTTTTCCAAGTTTGACTGAAGCGAAACGTATCACTACTATGGTTTGTGCTATTCTGTTTCAAGCAGTCAGAATAACATATAGGTGTCAAAATTATTTTGTTCCCTGCAAAACTGCAGACCAATTGCTCAAAGACAACTATGTAAGAGTGCCATAAGTCACTTACAGTCATTATTTACTATCTATTTATGTCTCTCTCTAACTTCAAAGGGCTTAGATCGACTATTCTGCAATAAACATGTAACAAACACGAGTTTATGGTTAACATGCCAAACAAACACACCATGAACTCACCTGTTGGGATCCCAGGAGGAAAACGTGCTGTAAAACCGCAAGTGGGTACACCCCACCCCCCAAAACAATTGTTTATGAGTTTGGTGTAGGGAAAACCCTTATTTAAGACCCTGTTTGAGACAGATTCAGACCATGTTTTGATAGAACAGACTCGCCTAAAATTAGATACGGTTTTCAGGGCAAAAACTATATGGGGAAATGCTGTCTCAGTTATTACGAAGTTATTTTTTACCCCAAGGTACTATCAACACACGTAAAGGACAATTTTTCACTCCTGGCTCACAAATGCATGAAAAACGGAATTCACTTCCCATGCAAAATAGTCCATGTGTGAACGGCGCAAAATGTCACATTTATGTCCTCAATATCCTCAATAACAAGCTTACAAGATTGCACCAAGGTTTTGAGCTTTGGTGATCTTTGGATATTATCGGAGCATCTTCAGCAATCTTCTAAAATTTATGGAAAGCGTTGGAACATTATTACAGAATGTTTGGAAGTCGTCAGAAATTTTTCGGAAATTCCGCTAATATCGATTTGAAAATCTCGTGCATTTGACTTGTGAAAAGTTGGTATGTGTTCCTGTGCTGTTTGGTGGATTTCTCAGGGAAAAGCAGGTCCCAAATTGCATTGTCTGGTTGTGAATTCTCTTTTGTGTTAATTTGGTTTTCTTATGTTTCTACTTGACAGCAGAATAATAAGTTAATCCACCAGAGTCATCAACCTTTTAATGTTAGTCATTGATAAATTGATAAGAAATTAATTTTTAGTTTATTTTTATGTTATTATGATTATTTTTTTATTTTTATGGCTAAGCCCATGGGCTGGCCCATGGGTCTGGGCCCAGGTTTGGCCACACCCGTAAGTACAGCATGCAGGTCACTCATTTGAGAAGAAATAGTAATATCTTAAGACTTTGAATAGAAAGCAACGTGATGTTTGCAAAAATATTTCCATTCATCACGCTGAAGTCCATACCACATTAATCTACGCAGAAAACGAAAAATATCCAGACTCTGTGATCTAATTCTATCCTGAGACACAAATATATCGCATGCAAATTTAGCATAATTTGCATGAATGACCTGTATCGCCGTATCAAACATGGTTGCAATGATTTTTCACGTTTTGCCATGTGAGATCATGTTTATTGAGCGTTTATCTTGCAGTCAGAAAGTTCGTGGATATTTCATTGGATTTGATGTGAATTTTTTTCGATATTTCGCGGGTTTTGAAAATTGGAAGAGGCAATTTTTTCGACTAGCCTTGCGAACTTTTGCTTGACTTGGCGAATTGTCGCCAAAATTTCTTTTAGTTGTCGCACAAACGCGGCAAAAAATTGATCGGAAGTTCGACGATATTTCGAAGAGAGCAAAGCACAAAATTCATCGAAATTCGTTCTCATTACTTTTGCACAATAGTGTACTGCTTTGATCAATGGCAAGTTGAGAGAAATGTTGTATGAATTGAAAATTGTGATCCTTTGATAATCACATATCAAGATATTTGCATACTTAACGTCTTGTAGCTGTGCAAGAACCATGCAAGAAGCCATCTAAAGGTCATTTCGATGCAAACGTTTCGATACAACCCAAGTTGTTTCGTTACAAACGTGAAGTTGATTCGAAACAGTCTAAGTCATTTCGATACAACCTGTTCAGTTAGAAATTATACTAACTGGGTAGTGTAATTTGCAATATATTCAGAACCTCTTTCTTTAACCTACCACATATGTTCTGGTGTTGTACATATCGATACGTACTTTCATTTTTGATGTGTTCTTTTTAATTCTGATATGATACTTGTACTACTAGCTGTGCACATTGTAAGATACAATTTAAATAAATATTGTAGTTTCGTGTACTTGATGTGTGCTGTTTACTTCACCATATTATCCCTCAGTACGCTTTCTTGCCATCATCACTGCCAAGACTTTCAGTGCTTGTACTTTTCTCTCAAGTTAATTTGCTCATATCCATATGTTAATTTGCGCTGAATAAACATTAAATTATTAATTATTATTGATATGGAGCTGTCTTGATTTGGCTCGTCAGTCACCTCCACTTTACCATGCTTGTCACTGGCGATGCCAACCTGTTTCACCATTCTTATCATTTATATTCTCAGTAACTGCTGCCACCAAACAGTCGGTCTCCGTCCCAGCTGTTTCTTCTGTCTAATCTTCTCCTTTTTTGCCACTGTTTTCTTGCCGTCATCTCTGTTGACACTTTCAGTGCTTGTACTGGCTTGACTCGGCTCATTAGTCGCCTTCCCATTTAAAAATGACACTATGTCAGTTCTTGTTGCGGTTGCCATTGATTTGGGTGTTGTTGAGGCTGTGGCCATGCTTGCTGCTGTGGATCTTTGTGTTTTCTCCTTTCTCGCCATGTAACTCACGTGTTTTGCTTGCTTTTTTTTGCAAATCCGAAAGCTTGCTTTGACCTTTTTGCCTCTCCACTAAAAACACACGCAATCCTTTGTGGAAATGGGCACGTCTTGCATAGTCTTTCTACGGAAGCCGATAAGGGTCACGAGTTGTCCCTTCTGAGTTGTCGCTTCCCAGTTGTCACTTCCCAGTTGTCGCTTCCAAGTTGTCGCTTCCACGTTGTCGCTACCATTCCTGGAGGGGCTTAATCTATTACAATGTGAGAGGTGGGTAGGGGGGTGTCAGGTGAAAGTATAAGAACTTAAAAGAAGTTTGTTTAATTTTTAGTTTGCTGGTTTTTTATTCCCCCTCCCCCTGTAATATATTTTTCCAAGTTGTCGCTTCCGAGTTGTCGCTTCCAAGTTGTCACTTCTCAGTTGTTGCTTTCGAGTTGTCGCTTCCAAGTTGTCGCAAAAGAAAACTGGGAAAGAGTTATATTGTCAGCCATGTTTGCGAAGTTGGTGTAACTTTTTCTTTTTACATGCTCGTTTGGAAATTGTACGCTTCCTTCCCTTCCAGATAGTGCTATTGCAGGTACGTTAATAAAAGGTTTTCATGTAATTTTGTTCGTTTTGAAGTTTAATTCAGTCGTATTTTTTTAAAACAACTTTGAGCAACCATGCCAACCTAGTGTGTACAGGGTCGGCCAGGGTTTTTAAAATTGGGCCTTTTATGGGTATAAATTAAACTGTGTTTATTCCAAATTTTGGTACTTTGCATGGTTTTGAGGGAACATTTTGAGATATGTATGTTGTGTGTTATGTTGTTGTTTTTGAGGTATGTTGGTACAGTATTTAGGGCCATTCCTTTTTATATCCACACCCCCCTATAGATGAGATTTTCTGATTTTCTGCCCTTATTCGAGGCTTGGCACTTATTCGAGGTTGGGTGCTTAATCGAATAAATATGGTTTACCACTTACCCCCCTGGCCGACCCTATGTGTATTTGCATTAGGGTTCAGCCTGTTTCAGGCTTTCAGACAGTAAAAAAAAAAATTAATGAGGAGCCCCCTTCCAGACAGTAAAAAAAAGATATTAATGAGGAGCCCCCAGTCTTCCAATTACGGTCTATGTTCTCTCCTGCACGTCACTATCTGAACGCCTGGTTCAGCCAATCACATAGCCTAGGTTTCACTAGCCAATTGCAACTCAAAGCAAATACGACTTGCAGCCCCCAATCACTCGAAAACATGGGTGCTGAAGTTGCACGTGGTCTTTGTTTTGCATCTGTGGGTGATTGGTCGCAAGCCCAAGGAGTTTTTTCAGGTCATTCAGAGAGCGTAGTAAAGTAAAACCAAAGTAATAAGCCAATCACTTTTGACGCTCAATAGAAAACTGCTCTAAAAGTGTTTCTTTGATTTGTTATATATTTTAAACAGGAAACAATGTCATAAATGCCATTTTGGAATATGTCAGAGCTGGATATAAATACTCATCTATTTTATGTTTGCTGGCATTGTATCATGGTACAAGGATGAGGTATTACATTAATAAATATTAATGTTGAACTTTTGTAATAAAAATTATAAAGCACCTTAGCACTTTTGTATGACTGCGCTATATTAAGTTTTATGTATTATTTATTATTACCCTAAATCTGGTGCGTGCTAATAAAATGAGAGGTGTGTTTTTCTTGGGAGGGGGATTGAGGTGGCCTGGTTGGAGGGGGGGGGGGGTGATGAAGGTTTGAAAGCTATGTCTGTTTCTGTTTACTATAATTTACAGTGTGATTATTATGTAAAGTTATTGTAAATGTATATCTCTGTCAGCCTTTCTACTCTCAAGTGAATGCTTAGGCGATTGCATGTAAGACTTTGTAATGTTGATGTCCCTTCGGTTAGCAGAAGGAATGCCATTCAGGTATGTGTCACTACATGAATGTATTTCTTTAACAAATATATTCCATGAGGTGTGTCATATAGATTATGTCTTGTCTTGTTTCTTGTGTGTGTTTCATTCTATCCAAGATCCAAAATTTGTGCAGAAAGGTATAACAATAATAATAATAATAATAATAATAGCTATTGATATCCCTCCATCCCTTCGGGATTTCCAATGACCTTCCATGGGGTGTGTATGGATATTTTCTGGAATTGCACAATAACGTTACACTCTGACTTGACTTGGTAAAGGCTCTTCAAGTACATTAATTGTTGTGATTAGTGGAGAAACTGCAATGCCTCACTTGAGTTTTTTTTTCTACTAAAGCATGAACTTGATGGTCCAGGATCCTTGGGAGGATACAGGCACATGTGGCAGACATTGCACCAGGACTATGGGATTATTGTACCGAGGTACCAGTATTACTAACAGAATCATGTTTTAAGCTAGCTAGATTCACACTCGAGTTGAACATGATGTTAAATCTCTTATGTATGTTATCATTTTACCTATAGAGACAGAGTGATGGATTTGTTAAGAGAAATGGATCCAGTTGGTACAAGGCAAAGGAAACGTTGGCGATTGCAGTGCAGAGTTTACCAAAACAAGGGACCAAGCTATGTGTGGCATGTTGATGGCTATGATAAATTACGGCGATATGGATTTGACATTCATGGTTGCATTGATGGGTAAGTCCGTGTTTCATGTGTTACTAGTTGCTAATTAGCATTTATTTTGTCTTTTGCAGTTTCTATACATCATGAAAATGTTGCTATTTCTGTAATAGATACTCAAGGCGTTTAATGTGGCTTGAAGTGGGCACAAGCAATAAAGACCCTAAAATAGTATGCGGATGTTACATCAAGTGTGTGCAGCAAATTGGTGGTAAGTATCAAATCTTTCTATTGACAAAGTCACTTCATAAAATGAGGAGAAATGCATCACCATACTCCTTGCACCAGATTTACATGTACATGTACCTAATTAATAGCCTTAAACTGTTCTATATGAATTGACTACTGATAGTACATGCATTTTCACATGAAATTTGGTTTTATCACCAGCTGAGATGGTAAGTGGCGTGCAAAGAAGTTAGTGTCTGCTAGCCTGGGGCTAGTGGATTTTGCATTCAAGCTAGTGGATTCTATCATTCACAAGTGAAACTTTTCGGCTGAAATTTTTTAATTAATTGTGGTTTTGAAAAAAAAAAACATTTCAGGCTAGTGAATATGACTTTGGGCTTGTACGTCCTAGCTACAGTTGAATTTATTTGCACCTTGGTAAGATTGGATGCATAAGGCCTCCACAGTCTCTCTCCAGTGGGAGCGGTCTTGTAACGCCTTCCGGTTCTCATTTCAGGTCAGGTGCAGGGACTTAAGTTATTTCTCTGCTGATCTTCGCCAAGTTGTTCTAGGCCTTCCCCGTTCTCACTTTCCCTCTGGTGTCCAGAACAGACCTTCTTTAGCCATGTCGCCGGAACATGTAAATAATGTACAGTTATAATTGGCCACCATTTGCAAAGCCACTTTACCTGTTACTGTGCTGTGGTTTCTTCCCAAAGAAAAGCATGATTTTCTTAAAAAAGACCTTGTTATGTGATATGTTAGGGTGCCCAAGAGTACTAAGGACTGATCCTGGGACAGAAAATGTACTTCTTGCATCAGTGCAATGTACTTTTAGAAGAAATGATAGTGATGAACTAGCCGGAAATGCCTCACACAGATATGGAAAGTCAGTGTTTAACCAGGTGTGTAAAATTGAAGAAAATTTTATTTTGTGTGATAGGAGTGTTCTATAATTAGTTATTGATGGTTTAAATGGAACTGTTTTGAATATTAAGTGTGATAAGCCTTAGGTTTCCCTGTTTAGCAAAAACATAACCCTGCATAAGGCTGATTTTGGACCATGCTTGGCACTCAAATTGGAATCACTTCAATATTTTTTATTAATCCCTCTCGATTTTTTTTTATTAAATCTGGCTGGATTTGTTAAAGCCCCCCTACAGTCAGCTTGCACTATAGCCAAGATCCCAGTATAAGAGGAACAGATCTGAATGGTGGATAAACAAATTCAAGGTTGGTACATTACTTAGTTTAATGAAATGGATACAGGAAGTGCACTCATTTCTCGCCACTCTTTCTCACTTGTGCTAAAGTTTATTGGATTTTCTTTGGATTGATTCTTTATTTGTTTTACAATAGGAACTTTCTGAATTTGGAGCACTGGATATTGTGAACTTTTGTTTTTCTTTTATGTGAATGAAGGTTAAATTTTTCACTTTGAGCACTGACTGTGGACAGTGGCGATGCTAAAAATTTCAATAATTCTGAAACCAAAAACATTCCTGTTTTGTGGGCCTTGCTCAATATCATCTTGACCCCTAATATAAACAAATTCTTGTCATATTTTCCATTTCTATACCCTGAACAGTAACTACCAAGGTAACTGTTCTGTCAGTGGTCATTTCCGAAGTCAGCACATTTTGCTATGTCATGTAGCATTTCACTAAGCAACATATTCTGTTTCTTACCCCAAGGAACTGCATGAGGTTTTCGTTTATGAATCTTTTCTAAGAAGACCTGGATAGAGTTGTAATGAACTGGAACAACCACACTATTAGGCCAACACGCGGTTCAGAGTGTTCACATGGGAAACCTAATATTTTGTACCTCCTTCCAGGAGAAAATGGTAATAAACATATTCACGGCAAACTACCTTATGCTTACTAAATTTCGCGCGTACTTAATTTGGCGAAAATTCAAGAACCGAATTTCGCGAGTACTAAATTTCGCGAGTACTAAATTTCGCGCGTACTTAATTTGGCGAAAATTCAAGAACCGAATTTCGCGAGTACTAATTTTCGCGATTGCAAGAAAAATTAGAGCAAAGGCGTATAAAATTTCGCGATTTTGTCAGTGTTTTGTGGATCAGTCTTTAAAGACTAAGGAACTACTGGAAATATACAAAGGTCTGGCTCATTGTAACTACAAGGATCATGCAAACGGAAACTTTGGTGGCCATACTAAAAAGGTTTTGGCCGATTTTTAAGTTGAAGAAAACGGTAATCAGAGGAAGGGTGCTAGTCTTAAAACAAGACAAAAAGATATTTTTAAGGGTAGATATTTGCATTTCCAAACATTAAAAATTTTTATTGTTTCATATATAATATGGTATTAATTTTTGCGTTTAAATTTCACACAATGCTTTTTTCGCGCGTATTAAATTTCGCGATTATTTCGAAATCGCGAAAATTAGTACTTACAAAATTTAGTAAGAATAAGGTAAGACACAAACTTGTACAAAGAGCCTTTATCTTGGGGAAGGGGGGGACATCCCTTGAGGCATATAGTAAGGTATGTGTGGTGCACTGTTTAAAGTGCTTGTACTGTGCAAATGAGAACAGTGATGACATCATTTATCACTCCACAAAAAATAAAGCACTGAATCAGGAAATATTAGAAATATCTACAAATATTAGGGAGGTGTTCTTCAAAATTGGCACTTTAATCATAATACAACTAATGTTCAGATATCCTTTACCCATGTTTTGTCCATTAGCATATAAAAAGAAGAATCTTGGGTCAGGTTTTTTTCATGACTTTTAGTTTATTGCTTGTATATGCTCTCTTAGGTACACTGCAGATGTTAACCTTTTCAGTGTAAATGAGTTCTGGTTTCTTTTGGTCCAAGGTACTCAAGATTACAAGTATCCTGTTACTGAAGATGACTCAAACTGGGCACTGTCAATGTGTACATTGCCTACAAGTAGGACTGGCCACGATGGTACAGATGATCATTTTCAACAAATTTTACGTGATGGTTTAAGACACCCAATGAACTGGGATGAGGCTATTCAAATTTACTTTCATCTTCTTGACGCAGTCTGAACTAGGAGGGGTCCTTTACCTGGACCTTCACGCCCAAGCCCTGATTCAAATTTCTAGAAATGCGGTTGATGTATTGGAAGACAAACAAAACATTGCAGTTGTTAAAATTAAATCATACTTAAATAAACACAATATCTTTTAATCTTTGCATTTTCCACAAATGGATTTTCTTTTACAATAATGGATTTTCTTTTACAATAATTTCTTTAGGCTATATGTAATAAACTTATAACGGATTATTTAAAATGTGTTGCATTTATTATACCCCTAACAACAATTGTTTTATTTTTATTATTATCAATAACTAACAATCACTGCTTGGATTTGATTCAACTACCCTCAGTACTTTCCTGGCTGTAGGTGTTTTTGAGGAAAAGTGCTCGGTGATGCTTTTTGGTGTTTTGAAAGGATCATGCTCCTTTAGTTCAGTCAAAATTTCTGCCCAGCACTGTGCAGTGTAACGAGGGCACTGGATGATTTCCTGGTGTGCCAACTCGGAGATAATGACAGCAGTGTTGTCTTTGTTAGGATTCTTGTCTGTTTTATAATTTCCCAAAAACTCGAGCACTTCCATGTCACCCTCCACGAAACCACCACTTTGAATGTTATCATCACTTTGCGTTCGTCAGCTGTAATATAGCCACGGAAGGATGTCAGGAGGTATTGATTGCTGATGTTTTCCTCACCAAAGAGGCAAGATGCGAAGAAAGCACTTGATAATGAAACTGGGAAGTATGAGACGATTTTAAAACCATATACACGAATCCTCGCCACTGCTTTCCACTCATTCTTTTGGTAATCATGACGAATGCATGGAACCTTTTCTCTGTCACCAAGTGAGGCAGATGTGAACAATTGCTGCCAAAAAGTGGTAATGACGTCCCTCGTCACTCCCACACCTTCCCCTTCTTCTATCCGACCTCATTCACCTATCACTTTAAACGATTCCAATTCTCTTCTTTAAATACTTGGATCACATCATTCTTCAGGTGGGTGCGGTGAATACAGACTTCTGACGATGAAATCTAATTACACAAAAAAGTAAATATAGATGTTCAATGAAATAAAACAAAAATGGAAAACAGGAAAGTGTATGTTCCTTGTATTTGCTAAGTGGACATACTGTCTAGGAGCAATTTACCCATTTAGCTTTAACAATGATGATTTATTTCTAGTAGGAACCCTGGGTGATATTTCTCTCAAGATCGACGCAGTTTCTTTGTTTTACATTTATGTCATCGTGGATGGTTTCCATATTTATTTACGTGGCGCCGATATCTAACTTATTAATTTTGTCATTTCCCACATAGAACAGAAAAATTTATCTAATGAATGTTGTGGTGGTTACGACAACACACCCGAAACCACACAAAAGAACGAATGGATGAGGACTTTTTTGTTTAATTTTTTACATCCTTTTTTTTTCGAGTAGTACATCTTTTTATGACTGCCTGTAGCAAGGCAGATTGTACAGTGTATGCCTACCTCTACTCTCTGTGTGAAGGTCATCTGGCCTTTCATTCTGATTGTTCTTCTACAGAAAAGAACAAGTAAAAGTTTGTTTTATAGTGACATTAATTACATGTAAATATAATAATTAATATTAGTTGGCATTTCTAGTTTGATGAACAATGCTTCCCATCAGAATACCTAAGCAATAACCTGGCTATGGCTGTGTCAGGTCTGCGAAGTTTGAAACAGCAGAGGCCGTAACTGTTTGTAATTGTTCATTTTAAATTATTAATCATTAGATTTCAGTTTTTAGCACTTTATTCATAACAATTAAAATTCAGTTTTTAAACTGTATAAAAGGTCCTCTTGTAAAGACATCTTCTATTATCTACATATCTCAAATGTCAGGTTCCTGTTCAATTACAACAGCAGAAAGAATATTAACATACCTGTATATTAAGTACTTGATCTTGTGTTTCAGTCTCAGATATAAGTCCTGTTTCAAGCTGTGGCAAATACTCCTGCCTAAACCGGTATCCAGGACTTGTCCTTCCCATTGATGGGACTAGTTCTGCTGGTGTCAAAAAGGGTAGATGTAAAAGTGCAAAAAAGGTCGTTTGATAACGACATCTTCTATTATCTACATACCGAGGTATCTGGACTGTTGGGGTCCTGTTCAATTACATGTATGCAAAAGCAATTTTATGGTTGTTAAATTTTGGAATGTTTATAGCAACAGCGTAAAGAAATATTAACATACCTGTATATTAAGTACTTGATCTTGTGTTTCAGTCTCAGATATAAGTCCTGTTTCAAACTGTGGCAAATGCTCCTGCCTAAACCGGTATCCAGGACTTGTCCTTCCCATTGATGGGACTAGTTCTGCTGGTGTCTGAAAATTATGATAACAAACAGGATAGTCACAAATGGAAAGGGAATCGTTTTAAAGGAATGGAAATTAAAAAATCAGGCCTTTTTTCTATTCTATGGAAAAAAATTAAAGGTTCGTCAAAACAGTGTCATTAACTGGTGTCATAATGGTCATGGTCGCCTGTTGTAAAAAAAATGTGGCTTCTGCCAATCATACCATTTCACCAGTGGTGTCTTGTTTAGCACGTACCACAGTTGCAAGTGTAGATATTAATTTTCAGCAGATGCCAAACTCAGATAAATTAAATTATGATTAAACTGTAAACATCTTTTGAGATCTGGTGCCAATACGTCGGACAAGATGTACTCAAAATAGTCTCAGTGTTTTATTTAAAAATACGTGGCTCCTCATACAATTTTTTTCTTAATTTTGACAATTTACTAGCTAAAATTGGCCTATGCATGACGTTAAAATGGCTGTGCTGATTGCAAAGTTTGATTGAGTTACATCAGGCTAACCATTGGCTCCAGATGAGCGACCCCTCCACCACAGTGGAGGTTGAAAAAGATCACAGATCGACCAATTCAACATCAAGTTGCATGAAAATTGGCCATACAGCCTATATCACCCACATCACCAATTAGTGTGTAAACGCTAGAACGATTGACACTTACATTAAGTTTCATTTCAGTTCAGTATTTATTTTTGGCAGTGGCGGTTTTTAGTTATTGTCATTTGGATAGCTTTTGGGAAATTCACCTTGACAGTATCTATACTTTCCAGTCTCCCACCGAGGACACAGTCCTTATTTTTGGCTATGTTTTATTCTTCTTATTTTAATACATTATCCTGAAGAGAAGGCATGTTGGCATTTTTTATTAGCTTGAAGCACGACCCCCCTTTCTGCAAAGACAACTGTAGTAAGCCACCTTTACATGACCATATGGAGCAACGTACTTGCATATAATTATTATACTGCAGATTAAACATTAAATAAATTAATATGTGATTCTCACATTGTCAGAGGGCGCGGGTTCTTGTATGAATGTACAGATTTCGCTAAACAATGTCTGGCACACCGGGCACTGGATAGAACCACCATCAGATGTTTGCGTTTACATTGACATGAAGACTGGTACATGTACATTAGAAAATCAAAGTATCAACATATAAACATGAAAATAGACGTAACTACATAACACAACCTATTGACATGACAGAACATAACATTGAAACGACCTCTTAAAGGTGTTTTTATTATCATTAACACATCATGAACACTTCCTGTATTGTTAAAAGTACCAATAATTTTGCTACATGTAATGTACAATATGCAATGTGCTAGTATCCTTATCTATTGCAGCTAGATGATAATGCCTTCCTTAATTTATACATTAATCCACAAATCACTTTGAGCCATTCCTCTAAACAAAATCGATGAAAGGAATATGAACATCCCAAAGGAGTTGTTGCCACGTCTTGCCACGTTATTTTATCCTGACAAATCTCACACAAAAAAAGAAAAGAAATTTGTAGAAAAACAATGGCAGGGTCATCACTTATCTTGTAAGTATGCAGAAAATTCTACAAGAAAGTAGCCAGTAAATGTTTTCCCGATTGAAAGTAGGCAGAGCTCAAAGTCATGATTGATGCAAGTTGTGTACACGACCACAATCAGGATGAAATGCACTTTATTGTAGTCACTTGTAATCAGATATATCGGTATTACACAATCACTAAGAATGACAGCAAATCAATCGGAAGGGGTGTGTATTGTAACATCTCCCCTTCTATTAAAAAAATATTTTTTAAAAAAAACTTCATTCAAATAGCGTCTTAACGTTCATTGTTCTCTATCTTAATGTTCATTGTTCATTGTTCTGTATCTGTAACTGCAACATAACGGCATGCAAACTAAAGTCCATGTCTTTAGCACACATAGTCCTGGAATCTCACGGGTCGCTTGACAGCTCTGGAACTCGATCGCAATGCTGGTGGGCTGAGCACAGGAACGGCTGTGCTGGACACAGAGTCGGTGGGCGGTGACACAGCTGTTTGTTTGAGTTCCTCTGTCACTGCTGGTACTTCTGGAACTGGCTTGATTGCTTGTCGATTCCGCCGCAGCACTTCTCCTTTGGTTTCTACCAGGTATGATCTATCAGAAAGCTTCTGTAGACAAGTTCCCACTTCCCAAGACTTGCCTCTGTGGAGTGGGGCTATGGTACTTCCTGGCCAATGTCGAGGTCTGGTAATATTTTGACATTTCTGTCATGATAGCTCTTGGCTTTCTGACGTTTTAGCTGGATCTTGTCTGTCACTCCTTCAGGGACGTTGGGATACAGCAGGTTGGTTGCTATAGGAACTAGCGTCTTGGTTCTTCTTGACATCAGTCGCTGGACTGGGCTTGACTGAATTCCAGCTGTAGGGGTATTTCTGTAATCCAACATACTGAGCCAGGGGTCTTTGTTGTCTTTCAGGGCTTTCTTGAAAAGACGCTTGACGACTTTTACGGCTGATTCCGCCTTTCCGTTGGACTTTGGGTGGTAAGGTGATGAGGTGACATGTTGAAACTCCCAATTTTTTGCGAACTCAGCAAACTCTCTGTTGGCAAACAGCGGCCCATTGTCGGAAACCAAGACATCCGGAATACCGTGTCGACTAAACTGTACTTTCATGAAATTGATTATGGCTGACGCAGTGATCTCCTTTAGAGGGCTGACTTCAACAAAGTCGGAGTAATAATCTGCAAGGACTATGTAGTTCTTAGTGCGAAGGGTAAACATATCTGCAGCTAGTCGACTCCAAGGTCTGTCTGGAATCTTGTGGGTCTGCAGTGGCTGTTGAGGGTTGCTTGCTTGATACTCGGCACACACTTCACACTTTGTTACTGCCTCTTTGATGTCGCTGTTCATGGCAGGCCAGTAGACTCGATCTCTTGCTTTCCTCAGACATGCCTCTATTCCAAGATGACTGGAATGTAGTCGTGATATCATCTCAGGTCTTAGCGCACGCGGAATGATAATGCGCTGACTCTTGAAGAGTATGCCGTTGTGTAGTGTGAGATCTTTCATGAAGTTCCAGTATTCTCTGATAGATATGGGAACTTGTTCTCTTGTGTCAGGCCATCCCACAAGTATGGTGCTCTTGAGGGTCTGCATTACAGGATCTTGTTCGGTGGCTTTTTGCAGTTGTGCTAGTCTTTCGCTGGTGATCTTGACTGCTTCTAATGGGTTGATTTCTTCCAGCTCTAGTGCGAACACCTGGAACTTGTCATGTGGTTGATCATCTAGATTCTTGAGATAAGCTCTTGACAGGTGGTCTGCAACATACATCTGGGATCCCGGCTTGTACCTCACTTCTAGGTTGTACCTTTGAAGTCGTAGTAGCATTCTTTGTAGTCTGCTCGGTGCGTCTAGGAGAGACTTCTTAAAGATGGGTTGCAGAGGCTTGTGGTCAGTCTCGACAGTGATTTTCTCCCTTCTTGTGATATACTGGCTGAACTTTGAGCAACCAAAGACAATGGCCAGGCACTCTTTTTCGATTTGGGCGTACCTTTGTTCTACTTTTGAGAGTGTTCTGGAGGCGAAAGCAACTGGTTGGCCGTTCTGTAACAAGGTAGCCCCAAGGCCTTTCTCGCTGGCATCGCATTGAAGTGTTACTTCGGCATTCATGTCGTAGTATCTCAGCACTGGGTAGCTTGTCACTGGTTTCTTGATCTGCTCGAAGGCTTCATCGTGTTGTCTGGACCAAATGAACTTCGCATCCTTCGTGGTTAGTTCACGGATTGGTTGTGCAATCTCTGACAACCGAGGGAGGAACTTAGCGAGATAGTTTACGAAACCAAGAAGACTGAGTGCTTCCTGTTTGCAGGTGGGTTTGGGCATCTCGGCGACTGCCTTCACTTTTTCGGAGTCTGGTTTGAGACCTTCACTGGAGAGGACATGGCCCATGTACTTGACTTGTGGTTTTCGGAGGTTGAGCTTCTTGCTGTTAAACTTCAGATGGACTTTTCGCGCTCGTTTCAGCAGTTGTAACAAGTTTTTGTCATGGTCTTCAGTGGCTTCCTTCAGAGTATCGCCAGAGCCTATCACCAGAATGTCGTCTCGCAGCACTGCCACACCCTCCAGATCGCTGAGGTGCTCATGTAGTTTGCATTCAAATTCTTCCGGTGCTGCGCTGATGCCAAATGGCATGCGTAAGTATCGGTACCGGCCAAAGGGTGTCCAAAAGGTGGTCAGTTTGCTGCTTGCTTCGTCCAAGCTGATCTGGTAAAATCCGTCCTTTGCGTCTAAGGTGGTGAAAACTTTGGCTTTGCTCAGCTTTGGGAGGACTTCCTCTAGAGTCGGCATCTGGTATTTTGGCCGTTTTACTGCTTCATTGAGGTCCTTGGGATCTAGGCAGATTCTGATCTTGCCTGGTTTGGCAACGACGACCATACTGCTGATCCAATCGGTAGGTTCGGTTTCTTTTACTAGGATGTTCTTCCTTTCGAGCTCTTCTAATTTGGCTTTGACTTCTTGGTGTAGCGTGACTGCAATGCGTCTGGGTGCGTGATGTACTGGCGTGACATCTGGATCGACTGTGAGACTTGCTTTGCCAATGTGTCCGAGTCCTTCAAAAACGTCTTTGAAATCAGCGAGAATCTTTTCTTTGGTAAGCTGTGAGTTGGTTTCTTGCATAGTGTTAACTTGTGCTGTCGGCTCACAGTTGATCTTCAGCAATCCAAGGGTTTCACAGGTCTCTGCTGACAACAACGGCTTACTGTTTCCTTGTACAACTTGAAAATTGAGCTCGTGTTGTTTGTCTTCTTTGAGAACTTTGAGTTTTGCTTCTCCGAGTGGTTTCATAACAGAACCATTGAACAATCGGAGTTTGACCTTGCTTGTTTGGAGAGCCGGATTTCCGTTCTGGCTGATGATTGACAGGTCTCGATGGGTTAGTACATTGCACGTTGCTCCGGTATCCAACTGACATTCCAATTTCGTCCTGTATCGACCTTTAGCGTCGGAAAATTCGAGTGAGGCGAAAAGTTGTTTGCCTTTGGCTTGCACTGATGAAACTTCTTCGACTTTGTAGAAGAATTCGTCGGAGTCTGTTTCTTGTTCGTCATCAGTGTCAATTTCTTCGGCTATTTGTTTAACTTGCGATCTAGAAGCTGATCTGCATACCGATGCGAAGTGATTGGGTTTCTTGCACGCTTTACATTCATGGCCAAAAGCGGGACACTTTTCGAGGTTGTGTCTCTGTTTACCTCCACAATGAAAGCACTGCCAGGGTTTTCGCTTTGGCGCTTGATCTTGCTTTTTATTGTGATCTCTTGTTGAATTTGTGGGTTTCATCGGCGCGTTACGTGGATTACGTGACTTGTTTCTATTTTGTTGTCGTTCTCTGACAACGCGGACCTCCTCCGGGGATTTCTTGTCATCTAGTTTCATGGCTTTCAGTTGTTGGCTTGCAACTTCGCTTGACCAACAAATGTTGAGCGCTTTGTTTAGATCCAAACTTTCTTCTTTCAGGAGTCGTAGTTTGGTTGAATGATCTTGTAGGCCGATGACCAGTCTGTCTCTTATCAGTTCCTCTGTCAGCGTTCCGAACTGACAAGTTGATGCGGCTTTTCGCAATCGATTAATGTAACTATCCACGGGTTCTTCGGGATTCTGTGTGCACAAATTGAATTGGTAGCGCTCGTAGACAACATTTCTCTTCGGTTTGAAGTATGACTCTAACGCTTTAACGCATTCGTTTATGTCGTTGCGCTCCTCGTCGCTGAGTTTCAGGTTGAGAAATATCTGCAGACATTCCTTGCCCATTATGGAACGAAAGGTAGCCAAGCGAATCTTCTGTTCTTGCTTGTCGAGGCCTGTGGCGACTTCGTAGTCTGTCCACTGTTGCCTAAAGAATTCCCAGTTGTTGACTGGATCGCCCTTAACATTCATCGGCGAAGGGATCAGGAAATTCGACGTAAATGTAAGCGCGCGCGCGGCACTGGTCGGGTTCTCGGTATCAGACATTCTGTAAAGCTATGAAGCGACTTTGAACCCTTGTGAGAAGTGCAATGGCAATGGTTTGCCCCAGGATGCGTAGTAGCGATTAGTGGCGTAGTTTTCCTTCTGACACCATGATGCAAGTTGTGTACACGACCACGATCAGGATGAAATGCGCTTTATTGTAGTCACTTGTAATCAGATATATCGGTATTACACAATCACTAAGAATGACAGCAAATCAATCGGAAGGGGTGTGTATTGTAACAATGATAGCCGTGGAAAAGTCCCAGTCCACAACCATAATGATCGCTGCACAACTGTACAGATGGTGCTATGATATGACTACATGGCCACTTCAGAGAACCAACCAAGAAAAAAAAGCAACCCTTCAAAAACTGAAAATAAGTTGGAGGTAGCATAAGTACACTCTGGAGTAATTTATCAATGAGATGTTACTAACAGGGGTCACTAAGAGAACACAATCAATGAAAAAAACTTGAGTTTTGATTACACGTCTCTCCAAACATAAGCAAACCAGTAACAGAGGGAGCACCTGAATGTCATTTTCTTTGTTTTCTTTATATTTCAGTGGTGTGTGGCCTTTAAAGTGAACCTGTCAAAAGAAGTATCATATAATTAGCTCAATAATTTGTCATTTATTGATTCTGAGACAGTTGCATCAAATGTTTGTGCTAAGTTGTTGAAAGAAAACCACTGCTCCCCTATCCATGTAGGCTATCAATCCATGTACAAGTGCATTTCTAGATGACAGCCAATGGCAAGTGCTGAACTGTTCCTTTCCAATATTAACACTCTTGTACCCACCTGAACATTGCCAAATAGACTTTGCACTCCACAGGTCTGCTTGCTTTGCAAACCATGTATAACATAATTAATACCAATGACTGACGTATATGTCATTATGTTGTGCACCTTGTGGTCATAAGATAATAATTAAGATCTCACTCTCCTTACCTCGTCATCTTCAGTCAAACTTTCCGTCTCATCTTTCTTTATGTTGTCATCTTGATTTTCATGACTATTCTTTTTATCATCACTTTTCTTTTCTCCTTTGTCTTTCTTTTCACCCTTGTTGAGACCTACTTCCTGTTGGGAATCTGAATCACTTGAATCGTGCAATTAACATAATTCGATACATGTATGATTCACACTGAAGACAATTACATTACAATTTTATTATTATAGTATTAATTCAATGACTTAAAACAAAAAATATATGGTTGGCCTCAAAAGAGAATTTCAGCTCGTTGATTTGCCATGATTGTATAGTCTGTTACAATCGAGAAGTACTAGATTATTATACATACGGACAATTCTTTGTAATTGCAGAGTGTAATAAAGCAATCCATTAAGAAAATAAATAAATCAATCTAGATGGATGGGAAAAAAAGGTTTTTGTACAAATTAAAGACGCCAGTGACAAAAGAGCTGGGATCGATGGTCTAAACAGGAAGATAGAATTTACAAATGGGTCCTTTTCTTATAATTCACCGTGCTAACAAAGAAAGTAGGAATAGATTAAATGAAGAGAGTTTCTGTTTGTGTTTTTGCTTTTATTGCAAGAATGTTAAGCGGAAATTGTCTTAATTTTTTACATGTACATTAGAAAAGGTCACTTGAAAGAATCATACATAAATGATTGTGGAACTTACCACTGACTGGTATTGTGTTCTGTAAAGGTTACATGCTACATATTACCAGGAACATGAAAAAGGAAAAAAAGAAACGTAACCGTTAACACGGCAGAACTTCATTACTGGGTTTTCAATTTGTTTAAGGGAAGTCTTGTTCACCCTAATTTGAAAAAGCAGCTTTTAATTGATACCATTATGGTACAGTCATATTTGAGGGTGTTTGGATTTTAAAAATATACCCAAATAGTTATTAAATCAAACCTACTTTTTCAATCATTTAAAATTGCTAGGTGGCTCACATGCTTTCATGCAAAGTTAAGGATCAAGGGTGAAATAGACAACTGAAAGACATTTAGTTCATCAGTATTTGCTACATGTATGTATCCTGCCAACTAATACTTCCTCCTTGTATCTTGTCAACAAGAATAATGCGTCCTTTAATGACAGGCTATCATAATTCTGGCAACAAATCAATAATGAAAAAAATAAAGGCTTGTTGGTGGTTCACTACCTTTCCTGGCGTGATCAATCCATTACAAACCACCATCTACCCGGTTGCCGTTGACATTGATTGACATTGATTTGTCGCACAGAAGAAGAGAGGAGATCGTGGGAATGTGTAAAGGGTGATCGATGCCATACATGATTGTGGTTAACTGGGTCACCTCCAAAAGGTGTTGTTAGCACCACTTACGTTCTAAGTCGCTTCGCTCAAACAAACAAATTATTTACCACTTAAATAACCGCACAAAACCAGGCGAAATCTGATATGGGTGGATCGTGTGCAAACCCTAACACTTTAATGAAAAGTAATCTTACAGCATTCGTCAAGGAAAAACAGATAACATATTAAATATGAGCTAAATACCTAAATATTTCATCACACTTAAACGATTACATTCTGTCTCTAAAACGTACATGTCTTTCGCTTCGTCTGTTTTCCAGCGCCCATGAAGTTTTAACAACCTCTCAGAAATAGTTTTGGAAGCGTTGTTACTGATAACAGCTGTAGCACCCCCAGAACGCAGACTATGTAGGCCATATTCCTTGGGGTCATAGCCCAAATCTTTCAAAGTAGTCTTAAATAGTTCTCTGCAGCGAGTATAGGATAACTTGCCATTCCTAAGACTATAACCGGACTTGTTCTTCGTTAATGGCCTGAATAAAGGCAAGTGACTACACAGATCCAAATTGGCTGCTTCAATATACCTACGTAAGATAGCTACTGGGCAGTATTTGTTCTCCTACTTAGCGATATAAACATAGTTGCCCTCTCTATATACATCCATTTTACTCCTTGGCACAAACATTTTAACAAAACCATCGCAAAACGTGAGGTGCTTTGGCTGAATATTAGCCAACTCGTTAAAACGAAAAATCCTGCGGCAATACGTAAGTCCTTTAAAGATGTTTCCTCAACGCCATGCCTGTCAATAATGCTTCTAATGATGGCAGGGTCCACAGGCTTTTTCTTGTTAACTGGATTGCTCCTTGTCCTCTTGGCGCACTCAATCAAGTTCTTGCAACAAGCGTTATCCAAAGGATTGGGACCATCATCAGGAACAAAGGAATGGAACCATTTCAGCGCAGCATGGACCAAAACCATTGCGGCCGGGGACCTAAGCTGTTGATCTAAGCCAAATAGATTAAGGGCGACAACAGGAGAAGAAAATGGCAACTGTAGCGCAATTTTCCTAGTCCTACACCACAGTAAAAACTTGTTCATTTCCTTAAGATATTTCTTGACAGTAGAATCCACCCTGGAACTAAGTAAACAACTAAATAAAGAATTGAAATCCGGCCTAATAGCAGGAGGAAGCACCATCCATGCTTTACTTGCAGTTACGACCTGCAAGAAAAAATTATATCACCAAAATTTTACAACAACAGGATAGCGGCTCTAGCAGTTGTGACGCAAGCGATGACAGCGATTATAATAAGCGGCCCTATGCCTATGACGTAATGTCTGCAGGCAGCACAATAGTAAGAAACTACACCGACCTACCCGGGGCAAAATAGAGATGCAAAGTAGCTCCTAAACAACGGCCTAGCAAATAACCTACACAGAAAACTAAATAACAAATGCGTAATAACTGCATATATACCCTAAACACGACTTGCTCTAGTAGATCATTTAAACCCCCAAAGGCCCTACCAACTAGAAGCAAACGAATATAAAGTAGGCAACACCCTGTCTAGGACACAGTCAGCTTGGACACTTAAATAACCTAAGGGGCTGTTCACATGATACCAGAATGAGTTTCATTCCGGAATGAGTTTCGTTCCAGAATGAACTTTGCACTGCATTCACATGACAAAATCGACCAGCTCAGCCTAAGACGTTCTCGCGCACGGGTTTTCGCGCCAGATCAAAAACAAAGATGGCCCGAGTTTCGCGCGAAATGTTATTGTGCCTATTAATGGCCATATCTGCTACTTTAACCAACAATTCGACCATAGGGCTGCTACTTTGGGCTAAACAGAAAAGACGATCACGATTTCTCGCTCTAAGTTCAAACTTTGGCCTCCCTAATATAAAGATATTAGCTAAAAGAAGATTCCAAAGAAGAACGAGAAGATCACATTGGATAAGGCCAGGCAGAACAGATTTGTGGTGGAGAAACATGATCGAGGATCGTTGCTTGCCTGAAGAATGGAGAAAAAACTTTCGAATGAGCAAAGAAAACTTTATGGAGCTGGTAGATGAGCTAGAACCGTGATAGATAGATAGATAGTTTATTAAAATTAAAATTGCAGCCAGAGGCTGAATTATATTAATTTTTACAAGAAAGAATAAAATCTATTAATTATAAGAATAACAACTATAATATCGTCTAATTACAATTACTATATATAAAAGTGTTCATGAGTCTCTTAGTCTTGGCCATGGGAATATTAAAATTTCTTTTATGTCTCAAGTTAAAATGACATTTATTTCGCGAGGGTAAAAGCTTATATAATCTGTGGTTTTCATTACTGCTAATAGATTCGAATAATTTAGATGTGATTAATTCTCTGTGCGCAGAAAGCGTTTCTAAGCGTGCTTGCTGTAGTGCGTCGCGGTACGATGCAAATGGAAAAATGATACGCATCGCGCGTTTTTGCAGTTGTTCTAGCTCCGCAGATAGGTAAGCGGGCAGCGCATTATGAAATACCGGGCACGCATATTCCGTCACAGGGCGGATGCACGTTACGTAAAAGGTCAATAGATCTTTTTGGGGAACATTAGCCCTTTTCAGTTGTTTAAGAAAATACAGTCGACTCGAAACTTTCTTACTAATTTCCTCAACATGACAATTCCACCTAAGGTCACAAGATATATTTAGCCGTACATTGCACCAAGCCCTAGATCTCCAAGACCTGCACTATCAGCAGCAAAAAAGGTAAAAACAGGTGACCAATTGAATGATGTAATTACCAAAATTTAATAGTGTTTCATATTTGAAACTCTTGAGGGAGAGGGGTCATTTTAATTTCCTCAATCTTCTGGTTTTATTTTTATTTATTTTTTTACAAAAAGTACAAGAGCCAGTGCCTATATAACTATAGTTAATATGATTTCAAAATTGAAACAGTAGCAAGTAATGCTCTTAATATCACAGAAATGAAACAAGGAGTTACAATTACAAAGGAGAAAGTGGGGTGATGTATAGTGCGAAGCACGACCAAAGGGTTAGTGAGGATTAGCCATTCTAATTATCCCATATCCCCACCACACACAGAGATAACCGAAAATTTCAGAGGGTGAAAGGCTCAATTTTACTTATTTTCCAGGGGATATGGCCTTATTTACCATACAAATCATTATATGTTTGGAAATTCCATGGTGGGGGGGGGGGGGACCTTTGGCAGATTCTCTTCTTACTGGGGTAAGGATTTTTCCTGCAATGACACATTAGGTAAACTTTGTGGCCAACAATATTATAAACACTTTTTTGTCATTAGGTTGGCATCACATTGTATTATCTGAAGGATTCTGGGTCAATGGTTATGACAGCTAATGCCTTTGGAGTTGCCGTACCAACAGTTACTAAAATAGTGAGAGAGGTCTGTATGGCTATCAGAGAACATCTGTGCAAAGAATATATAAAAATGCCAAAGGACAGAGACTCTATGAAACGACTTGTTGCAGGATGGGAGCAGACTACTGGTTTTCCTATGGTTGTGGGGGCAGTGGATGGCACACACATTCCTATTCTTCAGCCATATATAAATTCACAGGATTACTACTCTTATAAAATGAAATACACTATAAACGTTCAGGGAGTATGTGATTACCGTGGACAATTTATAGATGTTGATATTAGGTGGCCAGGCGCGACACATGATGCCAAAGTTTTTGCATACAGTTCAATAAACCAAAGGATAAAAGATCAAACCCACCCATACCTATGCAGGACACTTTTACCAGGAAGAGATAAAGTTGGTCTTCTCTTGCTTGCTGACCCAGCTTATCCACTTCTACCCCATGTCATGAAAGAGTATGCCCATTGCACTGATGACGCACAAGTTGTATTCAATCAAATGCTTAGAGATGCACGAAATCCAATAGAGTGTGCTTATGGACGGCTCAAAGCCAGATGGCAGATCCTAACTGTACCCTTGCCCTTAAAATTACAGGACATCACTCTTATTATCTTGGCATGCTTTGTGTTGCATAACTGGTGTGAAAGACATAATGTTGGAATTGACGAAGTGGCAGTTCAACATCACATCAACAAAAACATTGCAATGAATCAGGGAGAAAAAGTTGACTAGAGATACACATATACATCTGCAGGTGGCAGAGCTATTAGAGACATCATAAAAGATTATTTTCAAGAACATTCAAGCAATGATACTTAATAGCTTAGAACATGAACTTTTATTTCCTGGACCCTGAAATGCCCAAACCAAGGGAGCAGATCCTACCAATATCAGGCAAACTCTTTTTCCTGCTCTGGAATTGTCTTTCAGCATTTATGTCACTTTTAGGTTGGTTTCATATTGTTTAACTAACAAGCAAACAAATATTAAACGGTGGTCACTTTGCTAGATAACAAAGCTGACATACTAACAATATTGTATAAAGCAAACATGTTTTGTGTTCAATAACAGAAATAACAATAACGTTCCAATGTTTGTATTATGCAAACATGTTTTGTGTTCAATAAGATGACATTCCTGTCAATGTCAAGCCTAAGGGAGTGTATGGGAAATTGGACACAATTTATATAGATCCTGAAGGATAGGCCTTTTCACCAGCTCAAAATTTATTTATAGTTACATAACTAACCCTCAGATTAGGAATTAGGAATTGCATCTTCTAATTCATTTGGTACATTCACTTCACTCCCTCAGGCAGGCATATTTGATGACAGCCCTTTTCATAAGGGTAGGAAATTTGACATGATAATGAGGGCAAGCCAGATGAGATGACATTCCTGTCAATGTCAAGCCTAAGGGACTGTATGGGAAATTGGACACAATTTATATAGATCCTGAAGGATAGGCCTTTTCACCAGCTCAAAATTTATTTATAGTTACATAACTAACCCTCAGATTAGGAATTAGGAATTGCATCTTCTAATTCATTTGGTACATTCACTTCACTCCCTCAGGCAGGCATATTTGATGACAGCCCTTTTCATAAGGGTAGGAAATTTGACATGATAATGAGGGCAAGCCAAATTTCCCTTGGTACATGTACACCTAATTGCAATAACGTCGTCATACAAAAATGGAAAAACAGAGTAAAGAAAAAAGCCAAATAGGAATTAATTAGCCATGCCAATTACATTTTTAGATCTTCATAACTCTCAAAGCAATTATGGACGACAGTGTGATACTTCAATTTGACATCAAATGAGTTGAAACAAGTTAATTGGCCACTGAAAAGACCTTCTGAGCCCTAACCCTTCGTCAGAGCAATTCCCCGAATGTAGTTAGCGTACCTAATTTATTCCTATTTGGGTATTTTCTTTTCCCTTGTTTCATTTTTATATAACAAAGTAATTGCAATTAGGTGTATGTATGCCTTCCTCCAATCCCTTGGGCTAAACACTGATAGGTGCATAAGCAAATGTTGAATAAAATTGATGCTTAACTACATGTAACTTCAAAGAAGCATAGTTCTATGTTACCTCAGGACATAAACATTTGTCACCTGAAAATTTACCATGTTTTCTCTTATTGTGAAGTCAGAGACAAATGAGCATAATTTCATCTCAGGTTGATTTTTGTAAGTTGTACTGGTTAAAATTTACTTCTGAGGTGGATTAATAGCATTTAACTCAACGTCAAAGAATAAAGAGAACTTGTTTGTCCTTTCAAGTAAACTTTCATACTTTAATTGGATCTCTTTAAGCGAGCTTCCAAATCACCAAATTTTGTGCATGCATACCTCTCATTAAACAAGTGTGAGAGCCACAGGCTAATTTATGGGACAAGATATTTTCTGCCACTATGGCACAAGCACGAATCCCCTAGGCAATAACATGGTTGAAAAAATTGAAGGATCCAAAAGTTATCAGATGAGCCAAGCTAGCTGGGCAAATAAGGTATTTATTATATAGCATTTTCAAGAGTTGTTTTGGGAGTCTCTGATTTTGCATGCATGGATTTAGGGCCTCCAATAAACCGAAAAAGGAGTGTGTATAACCATTGCTATAAAATAAAATACTCCAACTTATGTTTTTTTTTTTAAATATTAAGGCTAAAAAAATAAAACAATAGGAAATTATCAAGGGTGACAATGCTTTTCTCTGGGGACTGCCTATGTAGAAAAAAGAGTCATTTTTAAAAGCTATGATACTTGATCATAATCAAAATATTGGAACGGAGATGTCGATCTTGTACCACTTGGATAAGCAGCTCCTTGTGCTTGGCTAGCAGACGGATGCCCTTGTGAAGGAAACTGCCCTGGGACACCCTGAGGCCTGAATTCAGCGGCCCCTTGTTGGAACATAACAGGGTTATACGGAACATGTTGCTGTTGAGCCACTGTCATCATGTACTGCATGGTGGCTGCCAAAGTCCTGTTCAGCAATGCTGTAGGCTCAGCCATTGATTTTAAAGCAGTGTCTAAACCTTCCTCTCTTTTCTGCATAGCTTCCAACATCGATTGCTGAAGTTCCATTTGTTTCTGTGAATTCAGCAGTACAAGATCTTGCTTTCCTTCTTTTGTCAGTTGTTTCTGAAGCTTCTTACGCTTACAGTCTACAAATGTTTTTGTAGACTTTACTCTTTTCTCTGAACCTTCAGTTGCGCTGGTTGATTCTTCTGCTAAATCGGGAATAAAGCTCACAGAACTTTCTGTGTCCTCAGATCCTTCATCATGTGGTGTTAACTGCTCTTCACATAAAGACATAGATGATTCTCCAAAATCTAGAGGTTTTGTTGCAGCACTCCCTCCCCACAATTCATGGCACGAATGCCAAAACTGTGCTGTCAGCTGCCCTGATCCAGAACGAAGGTCATTTTGACAGTCTTGTGTATAGTTCTTCTTCAGTGTTTTGAACCTGTTTGACACTCTGCGATAGCCAAGAGCTATTAATTCCTTTTCAGCCTTTAAATTCTCAACGTGCTTCTGATATTCCTCCTTTGACATTTCTTCAATTGGCTTCTCTGGGGCAGAGGGCTCACTTTTGCCAAAGTCTTCAGGCCATTGTTCAGCCAAAGCACTTCGAGCGTGCTCGAACAGCACTACTTTGTCGGAGTCCCATTCCACTCCTTCTCCCAACTTCTGCCTCTTATATGCTTTGAAAACCTCCAGGATCCTTTCGGTCTTCGTGTTGTCCCATTTCCAACGCACATTCGTATCTTTCTTGCTCTTTGTACCTGGTTTTTTGCAAATATTTTCCTCACTTGCTGCTTCTGCGTTCTCCGCCATCTTGAAAACAATACGCATGCGCCACTCGCCCCAGACTACACGGTTTGCGTTTTCATCTCGGAACGGAGTTCGTTTTCAGTTTACATGATACTAGAATGAAATGTCATACCAGAACGAGAATTTCATTCGGATTGAAAACCGGAGTGAACTCATTCCGGAATGACTTGTGTGGTAACGAAATTTCGTCTCGGTATCATGTAAACAGATACAGAGAAATAGATGGGGATGGAATGAACTCGTTCTGGAATGAAAGTCATTCCGGTATCATGTGAACGGCCCCTAACAATCAGCAAAAACAAAGTAACAGCCTTGATTAAGAAAGGTAAATAACCTAAACCAACAAGAACAACACAGTTCAACCTTGTGAAAAACCTTGCCCAGAATGGCCGGTTGAGTCATGATTCGCAAACCAGTGTCAAAAAAAGGACACAATTTTCTATACGTGAACAAGGCTCCCAATGTCGAGAGAACTCGAAACCTCGTTCTATTAACAAAACTCTAAGACGACAGAAATCTTCTCCAACGGACGCAGTCGTCCCTTCACATGACAAGTGTCAATTACCCTGGACACGGCTGTCCATGCAACTAATGACCAGTGTCAAATCCTGCAAATACCAGCACTAAAAGCTAGTTCAGAAACTTACTCGAAGGGCAATAAGGCTGGATAATCCCTACAAAAATTCGAATCTAAGTGCGTCAACCTCGCCTGTAAAACGAGGAGAACAAGGAATGAACTTAAATTTCTTCCCAGGGTGAGAGCTTGGGATGCATTCAGCGTGAAGCATCTTTTAATGAACGACCCATATTTGCTCGTCAGAAGAGGCCAGAAACTGGACAAAGGCCATAATGGGACTACAAGAGTAGCCATCGCTTTCTGTAGGCTCAGATAATGGATCATGCGAGCAAGAAGAGAAACTGGAGGAACCACTAAACAATTCTTGGTACTTAGCTCTTGGGCAAAGAAGTCAATTCCTTACGCACCCGGATTCCAGAAACGCGAAAAGAATCTAGGGAGCTTTGGTGTATAATAATTAGCAAAGCAGTCAACTGTATGCGGGCCCCATAACTCTTCCAAACTTAGAAAGAGATCATGCGTGATTTGCCAATCATCAAAGTCTAGAAAGCGACTAATGTAATCGGCCTTCTCATTTTGAGTTCGTGGGATCCACTGCACCTCTAAAGGAATACTGTGCTCCGCGCAAAACTGAAAAATTTTAATAGCAAGCCTGCGCAAATCCAATTTCATGCTTCCGACTTCTATAATTCTAGCCGCCGTCTGGCTATCAGTGAACCACTTGACAAGTGAACCTTCCAAAACTGGCACAAAGGACTCGAGAGAAAAATCAATGGCTGCAAGTTCTCTCCAAGTAGAGCTCTTAGAACGCTCTGAAGGCTCCTAAAGCTTGTGACACACACAATCCTCATTAAGGGCAATAACTGAACCGCACCCTGTAGCGCTGGCATCGGAGTAAGCGAAATGCTGTGGCTCATTAAAGAGAAAACAGTCGCGCACTTTGATGGAATTAAGTTTGTTTTTCCACAAATATAACTCCTCAATGCAATAGGGATCCATCTTAACTTTCGAGTCCCAGTGCTGCACACTTAATGTAGACGTAATGCAGTGCCTAGTCATGATCCAAGAAATGTTCCCGGAAACAGGCGTTGTAGAAATTATCTGCCCTGTAAAAGAGGCCAATCTTCTGGCAGAAAGAACAAAATCGGAGTCGATAATACTGTCAATGGTACTAGTTATTTTGGCAACCCTCCTATCCACAATTTCAATGGTTCCACTAGCACTATCCCAAGTGATACCTAACCAATCAAGCCTCTGGCAAGGTATCCACACTGACCTATCCTTGTTAGTAACGAAACCCGCCTTAAAAAGGTCAGTTCTAACGGCATCCACTACAATACTGCACACTTGAGAATCCTTTTCAATACCCCATCCATCGTCAAGAAAACAGCAACACAAATGCCTTGATGCCTCCAATGTTTCTCAAGAGGCTTAAGAATTTTTGTGAACACGTGAGGGGCGGACGATAATCCGAAAGGTAAAACTGTAATCACAGAACTTCACTTAGCCTGCCACGCAGTCGTTTTTAGGGGAGTCGTATTTCACTCCTCCCTACAAACGCCTGCTTACCCGAGAGCAACATTCCTTTCTGCCGCTTAGCCAATCACATTGAACCTACTCACGTTCGGTAGGTTGACATCTCCGGGAATGGAGATGAACAAGATAAAACAACATGGCGGAGTCAAATGATCTAGATAGAGCTGTTAGCATCGTGTGCTCAAAGTTCAAGATTTCTCAGTTAAATGCATTCCAGATGAAAGCAATCTCGGAATTTGTGAAGGGAAAAGGCGATGTCTTCGTCAATTTACCGACTGGCTATGGCAAATCACTTGTTTATCAAGCTTTACCTTCGGTGTTCGACAGCCTCACCGTTTCTTCGGGTCACGTAGTGGTCGTTGTGTCTCCTCTTGTAAATTTGATGAGGGACCAAGTCTAATCTTTGCGAAGTATTGGGGTATCTTCTGTTGGACTGAGCGATTTGGAAGAAGGAGAGGCGGAAAAAGTGGGAAGAGCAGCGTATTCGGTTGTGTTTGGCACTCCAGAGTCTTGGTTGAAAAACTAACTTTGGAGGGATGTTTTGTCAAGTCCCGTCTACGTGGAAAAGATATGTTGCGTTGCAGTAGACGAAGCCTATGTTATAAAGCAATGGTAAGTTCTTGATGACTGGAAAACAATCGAATAATTTAATGTTACAGGTACATGTGTCGAGGTACTCGAGTTTGCTAAGCTAATTTATGAAGTTGAAGTTTGCCGAGATTTGAAGCTTTGAATAATGTGTAAATTTTATAGATTAGATTCACTTCACTTAAGCTTATATTTCATAGTCCAAGCTGACATAAGTCTTAAATGTACAGCATATAACCTGAAGAATATACCATTGCTAAAAGAAATATGCCACTGATAAAAGAAATATAAATGTAGTACACAGTATACAAATAAACAAAAGACTACGCAGACAACAATAATCATAATCACGTTTTTTTATACCGAGTGAATTACTTGAGAATCCGAGTTTCATCTCACCTGCCTATCAACTTCACGTGCTTTTAGGACAGCCAGTGTGAAGGCAAAACTTTTTTCTGGTAATATCCTTTCATGGACATCTTAGTACTGCAATTCACTAGGCTAATTTTCGAAAATAAGTTGCACCAAATTCACTCAAATAGAAGTTATATTATTTTGGGCTACCATCATTCATTTTGCTGATTTTCTTTTCAGGGGGACATCTACAAATAACAAGATGACAGCTTTCCGTGCCCAATGATAGTGATGTACAGGACTACTTTAACTGGATTGTTGAAGAGATTAAACAAGGAAAGGCAGAAAACTATTGTTTATTGTCAGACCATGAAACAGTGTTCCCTCATTTATGCTACACGTAAATCAATGCTAGGTCAGTGCACGTATGAAAAGGGTTCCAAATGCCCTGTCCTGGAGTTGTTACACATGCACACCAGACGACAATAAAGAAGCAGTGTTGGAATCATTTCGGAAAGAAAATGGACCCATCCTAGTTCTGATTGCCACTATCGCATTTGGGATGGGCGTAGACTGTAAAGGTGTTCACAGGACAATTCGTTTTGGCCCTTCAAAAAATGTGGAGGCATTTATTCAGGAGACAGGTCGTGCAGGTCGTGATGCCAAGCCAAGTTCTCCTATCTGCCATTCAAAGGATTGATGCTGAATCATGTTGAGAGGGACATTAAGGAATGCCTCAGAACAAAAGTGTGCAGAACAAAAGCATTTTGGTAATGACAATTTTACAATTTCTGGCCCCCTTCACACTTGCTGTGATAACTGTGCCGAAAGGTGTAATTGCAGCAGTGCAGAGTGTTCCACTTACACTTTGTTTGCAGTTACTGACAAAAAGAATCTTGACTCCTCAGTGCAAAAGAAAAGGAAAGTCAAGGACTCACAGAAAAAAGAACTGAAAATTGCCTTAGTTAAGTACCACAAGTCACTTGTCATGGAACTGATTAGAAAGTCTGCTTATGGTCATGTGAAGAGTTTAACAAATTTGAATAGTCTACTGGGTTTTTCTGAAATGCAGATTGAGCAAGTTGTCAGTAATTGTCAAACACTTTTTTGTCTAGAGGATGTCATGAAAACTGTTGAAATCTGGGACATGTGTCATGCAAAAACAATTCTGGATGTTCTTGGTCACGTTTTCGGTGATATTGCCACTAGTGGTGTAAATATGGTACATGCCACTGGGGATGAAAACAACGATGAACTTGATGATGATGAATTACTTGGAGAGTGGGCTGCACTTGCTGAAGACGAGGAGCTCATAAACCTGTTAACAAATAATTTTTCTTTTTCTGAAATGGACAGCACCTATCAGGGTGCAACACAGCAGTCATTAGACATTTCTGACGTTTCTCCAGTTGCTCTTGCATCACTTAATAATGTAAACATAGGCTGATAGGGTTATACAAGTTGTTTATTTTGTGTATGGATGGGATACTCTGGGACTACCCAAGGAAAGTAATAGCGATGCTGGTCAAACAAGTAGGTGAAAGTACATCATGTACATGTCAGAATAAACATTGGCAGTCTCAGTGTTTAAGTGCTTATGTTCTTTGCTGTTGATTCTTTGATATAATGAATTATTGTTTCCCCCTTGTTTTGAAATTGGAATTAGGCAACACAGATGAATAGATTATGGTACTTTTTAGCAGTTGCTCTCAACATTTTTGACCAGCACCTTAATGTCCCCAAACTCTGAGGTCAAAGCTAATTTACAGAGCTCAAAATTTGTTCAAGGTCATTGTATTATGCCAGAAAATATCCATATCCCCCACCCCAACCCCAGTGGATTGGTTTTAGGTTTGTCACCTGCCAGGAAACCTGCAGATGCATATTTTCCAAGAAAAATAAAATTGGCCTCGCAAGTTCTGAATTTCCAATCACCTTCATAACAGTGGTTATCAACATTATCTGGCACAGCACAATACTTTATTAACCAATATACCCTAAGTCTATACTACATGAATATTAACATTTAAATTGAACTTCTAAGGAGTGTATGATTATAAACCATAAGAAAGGCATAAAAATGGAAAAACTAAGCCTATGGTCAACCCCCCTCACCCCAAAGAAAATCATAGCAATATCAGTTTTGGATGATCGGAGTGAAAATTGGTATCAGTCATGTCACATTGTTTCACCCCTAGGTTTCATGCAAAGAAATTTTTTAATGATGCAGACTTGGAATGAGTAGTCTGCATGGTGCATAGTAGCGTTTAAAAAGCTGAAACAAAAGGGGTTACCTGGGGAAGGGGATGGTGGAACCAGAGGGAAATAATTTGCCTTGTTCCAAAATATTCATAGCCCCACTTTTTTTTTTTCACTCTTGCAAGTGTTGCCAACAGTAACAATCATCACCACCCACTGCATTATACTTTTATGGCATGTTGTCAGCTGCCTAGTCACGAGGCCACCATCTTGGCTCACTCCTCTTAACTTTGCAAAAATGTCAATAGGAAATCCAACCCAGTTACCAGGATGAAAATCTTTCAAAGCGTGTATTTACATGTCAGGGGTTAGTATTCGAATACTACAACTCTTCTTGGATTTTCTAGTTCAGAATAATTTGTGGTAGAGATCAAAAAGTTTTTAGCCTTAGTGAAACAATAGAAACAAAACAACTATGACAGGTTTACTAGTTACATCACACCTGAAGGCCTGTCTAACCAATTTTCATGTTGATAACTGGGCTGAAATTTACCATTTGATCAGATCACAAAATTTGTCTTACTAACTGCTCGGCTCAGAACAGACCTATGGTTTATAAATTTATGAGGTTATCGTGTAAAATATTACAAATCGAAGTTACCAAAAGGAAATGGGAAAATTATGGCCCCAGCTGTCATCTGGCCCTTAAACCAGATTGCATGTTTTTCTTGTGTTTGTTGATCCACTTGAACATTGATGACATGTCAAGGTTTCTGAATGGATCCCTTTCAAAGCCCCTGAAACAGACATAGCTTCTCGAGTCGTGCTTTTCAAAAACTGAGTTGCTGAGACATTTGTCAACCAGGACGGAAAGATCTCTTTCTAAAGTTCTCTGTGAATGTTCACTTGAGCCAGCTGCTCGGCAGATGCTGTGGTCAATGTTCTCTAGAACAGTTCTGGCACTATTCTCAGCCTTACAAATTCTTGACACAGCATCTTCTGTGAGGTTTGGGCCAAGGTGCTTGATAGCCTGTTTGACGAAGTTGTTGCTGTGCTCCACATCCAGGTCTAAGGCAATATTTTTGCCAGGTTTGCCACTGTTATTGACTGTCCTGTTCCAGACAAAACGTTCTGCATCCCTGGGACTCAAGATTGCATTCACAAGAAGAGACTGATACAAGCACTCAAGTGCATATTTTGTACTGTGTGTTCCATCAGCCCTACAGTAGAGCAGCAAATATTTGTACTGTTGCATCATTCGTCCACCATCGCCCTCTGCTATGGCATCCAGAAAGTTCATGAAGAATAAACCATCTGTCAACAGGGCACAGTTGTAATTGTAAACATCATCTGACTTGACTTCTTGCTGAGTAGCTACAGACTCGTCTGAATTGGGTTGATCACCTGATGGTTCAGCCTGATTGGTTGGAACTTCTGGAGGTGGGTTGTGTGTCAGTTCGTGCCTCCTCCTACTTCTGCCATCATACTGGAAAGAGTAGTTACAGGCAAGGAATCTGCATGGAAATCTGCCATCTTCTGTCAGTTGTTGGCTGTTGATTGCATCCTCTTTCTCCTGTGCAGTGAGAATTTTGTCGACAAGGTGGTTGACAGAGGATTGGTCAAATACAAAGGAATCAACAATCATCGCTGCCACCTTATGCAGGTACTGAAGCTTGGCTTGGTTGCTCATGTTGCCAACACCAGGAGGGATGGGGCATTTAGATGGTTGACTGGACTTTGATTGTATTCCCAGAATCTCCATTGCTGCAGCTATGACCCTCGACCGAACCACGACAAGAAAGAAATCTCTCTTTTCGCAACTGCATAAGTTGCGTTAATAACTGCGAGGATCTACTTTACATTTATTTCTTCATTCCGCAGTTCAAATATATGAGTTTCATATATTCACAACTTCAAAGAAATCTCTGTCGGCACGATATGCTTTAGCAGGATCAGCGGTGACATTTCTGCGGTTGATGGTGTTCCTGTCAGCATACAATGTACACAAGTCACCATCACTCTTTGGTGAGAAGAATCTCTTGAAGATCAACTAAGAAAAAGAAATATAAAAATTCATGAACCAATTACAATTTCTTTTAAAAGTCAACTTTTCACTCAGCATTGAACTGTGAAATTGGACCAAATAGGAACTGTTTATTACATAACTGAGGATTCTATGAAAACAATTTTTAAAATATTCTAACATTGTAAGTACAGTAAGAAAATAGGTACATGTGTTTTGAAGTAGTGTGGAATGCTTGTTCAATAAAAATCTGATTACACAAGATGTTTTAAAACATTTTAAAAGATAAAAATTAGCAATAGGCACAAAAAGTTTCGACATCATGTTTCTATCACTGATTTTTATCTTGAAATTCAATAAAAGCCTTACTTAGAAAATAAAATGTTTTTTTTAGGGCAGTAGTTTCCTAGAGAATGGGGGGGGAGGGAAGGGGGGACTTTATTTACATGGAAGGATCAGGTTCTGCATGTTTTCAGGTTGTTTGGTCAGCTGCTTAGAGTCCACTAAGGAGCCTGCAAACTCTATGTGTGAGTTAGCATTATCTTCAGCTTCATTGAATGGTGTTTCTTATTTTTGATTTGCCTATTAAATGGTTGAAGATTAATGTCTTATTACAAGACAGTGATGCCTTTTTGATTTTATATTTTTTATCTTTCCTCCATGTTTCTATTAATGAAGTATGCCTCACTACAATTTTAACATCTGTGTACAGTATGCTACTTTAAGAGGGACTGCAGCTAAGAAACGACCAGTCGCTTCTGGCTCAAAAATCAATTTGTCTTACTTTTATACCACAAGTAAAGTTTATTAAACGGTATTTAAAAACGTATTTCTTTTGGTTTGAATTCGCTCCTTTTAAGAACTATCGAGCCGCGAAGTTTGGTCGTCTGCTAGGCGCCCAAATCGAGCCATAAAATGGCGTTTCTCAAAGTCCCCCAAAATTTATTCTCGCAACGTAAATTGATCGAAAACTCACATTAAAATAGAATATAAGTCTTATTTATACATTTCGGCAAGACAATCTTCGAACTGTGTTAAAAAGAGGATGAAGAAAAAAATTTTCAATGTACCATACCATATAAGCTATGGTTTGAGGGATGATTTTAAAAGAATTATTTGTCAAAAGTTCAACAACTTCTAAAGGAGTAAAACCCCTAAATGAAGAACCATAAGGATAGAGTTCACAACTGTAGCAAAACATTTTGCGGACCTAATATATTGGTGTTGTACGAAACGATTAAAACTACTGTATTTACCGTTATTTCGTGACTAGAGCGAACCACCTCTGTGTTGTTCACAACATCGTAAATACCAGGTTGTGTCTTCAACCCTCACCAACCATCCTGAATATTGAAAAAGGGAATTAAGAGAGCATACAAGGCAAATGGTTCAAAAAGCAAAGCAATTTTCTCCTTTACCGTCAACTTAAGGTCTTCAAATCGGTTTGCAATGTGGTCGCGTGACTGACTTTGGATTTCTAGCTGAAGCAGGAATCTAAATGTTTCGGATCAAAAAAGGCAGAATAAGGAGTGAAACCAAACCTGCCACATGAGACTCAAATGTAAATACAGTAATCTTCGATCTTCTGCGAACAAAGAAGCGAATCAACCGATTCAATCAGGTTCAATTTACCTCAAATTGTTAGCCACAGATTCGAACGTATTTTGGATTTCGTTACAGACTGACGTCACGGGTCCGGCTGCTGAGCAAGTGGCTGGTCAGCGGCGTCTTAATTTGTTTTTTGTGTTTTTTTTTCTGTAGGCCTCCCCTAAAAACGACTGCGGGGGAGGCTAGCTTTTTCCAAGGAAATGAGCCCTCGACAGGACATTCAACTCGGGTGGTTTTTGAGTTTCATGAAGATAACGTTCCGAACTCAAGGAATTCCATAAATAGTCATCAGTTTAATATCCACGCGTGCGTTTCACCAAACTCTCGAAGACATCATTTGGTCCCGAATACTACTTTACCTGCACAGTCAGTCATTTGTAGAAATTTGATTCTTAATAATTATGAAAGCTAAAACATTGAAAACTTGACAAGATTAAGAAACTACTACCAACCGACAGAAAACGGATTTGGAAAAAATAAATAAATAAATAAATAAACGAAAAAAAAAGCCACATTTCTGGTTGTGTTTTAGACTAGTCGTTTTATAAAGGGTAACAGTTCTCTCAAAAGACTATTAACACTAACGTCCAGTTAAGTCACGGCAAGTCAACTTTATTTACCCATGGTTAATCCTTCAGGTTACAAAAAATACAGAAAATATAACAAATCTACCTGTACTAATCTATACTACCTATTGCAATAATAACTAACACTATACCTTTTCTTGTGCTTTGCGAGTATACATTTTTGCGTTTCAAGGAAAAAACGTAAAAGAGTGTATTTAATTTCGCGGTTTTGTCATTGTTGAGATGGATCATACGTCAAAGAACAATGAAATACTGGAAAGACACAAGGCCTTGTTTAAACTAACTACAAGGATCCTGCAAATGGAATATTTGTTGACTGTACTAAAGAGGTTTTGGCTGATTTACAAGCTGAAGATAACAGTGAATCGAAAGAAGTGCTAATCGAAGACAAGACCAGAAAGATATATTTTCAAGGACAGAAAGTGACAGTTTTACTTGAGAACATTTACCAGCAAAGCCGTGACTCACAACAATTGAAGTTCATGAATTGTTTTGTTATATTGCATGGCAAATTTCGAGTGTTCAATTTTTGTGCTCTTTCGCGAATATAACTTTTCGCGATTTTTTTTCCAAAATGCGACAATCGCGATATCAAGCACGCACGAAAACTAGTAAGAATAAGGTAATAAGCTAAATACAAAAAATTCTTTGCTACAAGAATGCCTTTCCGCTATTAAATTATTTGCAGCAGAACACATTACTCTCCTTGAAAATTCCATTATTGTTACTGATTACAATATAATATTTTCTATTATTACAAAAGTTATTTCTTGTTACACTGACATTCCTTTAACAAACCTGAAATCTTCGCTATCAGCTCCTTTTTAACATCTCTTTGTTTAAATGGGATTTGGAAATAACGGCACATATCTCTTAACATATTCACATTAAAAGATGACAGCTTGTTACTGTGAAAATATTGGCAGACATTGTAAATGTCAAATACAATCGGATGCTTTAGTCCGAGATCCTCCATCACCTCTTCGACAGCTTGACGTTGCTCATCCTCTTCTCCCGGGCGGTAGTCTTCGTCGTTCTCTTCTTGATTAGTGGCATCACTGTAACCGCGCTTTCTTCTTGCGGATGCTAGGCGAGAAAAGAATCCTTGGACTTGTGCCTTAGTGAGCCAGTCTTCCCTACCAAAGATTCTTTGGTTTTCAAGATTTCTCGAGTTACGCATGTCCTTTGCCACCTGTTCTGGATCTGCTTTCTGTCCTGTTTTTTCCCCGAAGTCGAATTTTTTTGTCAAATACTCTTTCACCTTTGCAGAGAATTGAGTTGGACCACCCCTACTTTTGGCCAGAACCCATCCCATTGTAGCTTGGGGTTCCGACTCCTTGTTATGTGCTTCTGTGTCACTGGATGTCTGGGATGCTGGTTTACTTCTCTCAGTCTGGACTGTTGCAAACCTACTGACCCAGTCTCGTCTAATCTTGTCGTAAACATTATGTTGTGTATCTGAACCCTGCTGTAAAACGTGTTTTCCCACATCGAGATGAAGCTCAAAGTCAGCAAATTTCGCAAACGTTTCTGTGCAGCCAGGCTCAGGGCAGACAAAAACAGAAGGGCATTCTTCTCTTGTCTTCATCTCCTGTTTAAGGACTCGAGACTGGCTTATGGGGGAAAATGGTTTCTCGATAACCAGTGATGACGACCCTTGAGGTTCACGATCAAAGACTTGTAAGGGAAAAGCTTTCCTACCCCAATGCCATAGCTTCTCCAAACACGAACACCATCATTCTCAAAGGAAAAGTTATGAAATTTACTGAACCTTTCTATCTTCTTCACCTCTGCGGTGTTACATGACTCATCAACAGAGCAAACTGCAGCAGTGGTCCCTGTTAGTGGTCATTCTTTCAGGGCAGTTTGCATGTCATTCGCAGTGAGAATGTCATGTCCTTCGTTACAGAAGGTTCGAATAGCTGCTTTCATTGGGCACAAAATTCGATCACAAACGTCTTTCCCGTGTTGTGGTTCAGAATGATCCAGTCTTTTCACCGTGATGCCAGTTCGTTCTCCGATGCTTGATAAAGCCGCGACAAGGGAGTTATTATGATAACAACCCGCCTCGTCTGAACGCAAATATACTTGACAAATCAAGGGGTTGCTGGACTTAAGCTTGACGAGGAGATCTTCTAGAATGGAGGCCACTGCATACCAGTCTTGTTTACACGAGTCAAAGAGGTGGGCATACGATTGTACCTCAACCTCCTCACTGTTTGGGTCTTTAAACACAACGCTACTTATGTGCCAACTTAAACCACGCTTTCCAAACCACTCTTCCTGCTTCTCTCTGAACTTCATTTGCTGGAATTTCATGGCCCAGTCCATCACAATGATAGCTTCTGATGTTTCAAGGTTCTGTAATAGGTCTTGCTTGGCCTTCTCTTGATTACATGATCTTAGTATGTGTGCCTTCCAATTAAGGATGTTATTTTTGGCCTTTGCAAAATCGTAAAGCATATCCTCTTGGTGATCTTTGTTGTAAAAAACAATCGATTTACTTCTTATTTGCTTTTCGATTTCTCGCAGTACACTTTGCAAAGCCTCACACTTTTCGCAAACCCTATCATGGGCGTGATCACATTGTGCCTTAAAAGCTTCATCACTGTTATCACTGAGAGCAAAATTACGACAGTGGTCTGCACAGGTGCTTGGCTGGCCATCTCTGCAGTGAACTGGATACTCTGTTTTCAGGTAGCATTTGCACTCCTTCAGACGTGCCTTGTTTTCCTTGCACCAAGTTATTTCAGCTCCCAATGATTGCAGCTCATCTACTATTTTCTCAAGCGACTCAAAACCAGCTGCGCCGTCAGTAGCAATGTTATCTAATCCTTGAAGAGATTTCCCTTGGGACGCTTCTCTCACCTCAAGAATCTTGTATAGAGTCCGAATACTTAGGGGTGAGAAGCCTTCCTCATCACAGTACTGCTGGTACTGATGAATCATTGTAGATCGCGTTACCGTGCGCACAATATTAGGCATGGTAAGTTTCTCCCCAGTATCAAGCTTGAGAATTCTAGTTCCATATGCCACATCTTGGTAAAAATAAGGCCTGTTAATGAAATCTATGAAGTGATCGACTTTTTCCATTGGAAGGCGAACTCGGTGATGCAATGTTTTTTCCTCTGGTATGCCAGGACCTTGCTCTTTTGCGTGTTTTCTGGCCTGCTCAATTTGCCAGTGCGTGAGGGGTTCATACGGTTCGTGGTATTTCATTACTTTTTCAGCGGGGAATCTGTTCGCATACAGACTCAAAATCTGCAGTTTCGCGCTTTTGGAAGGGGCATCTCTGTATGCGGTCATTAGCGCTGCGAGTTCCGTACTGATTTCATCCTTTGGCTCATTTGGGCTCAGATGGCAAAGCGCGTGAAATAAATCATCCTTTGCATTCGGTGCTACTACCTCACAGACAACAAGGCAACCTTGCAAAGCTTTTTCCTGGCATGTAGTCTTTAAGCGAGTTGTCAGGGGTGAAAATGTACCTGCGGAATCTCCCGATGTTGCTAATTTTGACATTGCCGCATTGTACACGTGCAGGGTGTCAGCATCTTCAGAACTTATCAAGCCCTCTTCTCCTGAACTGTCACTGTCTTGCTCATTGAAAGCACTTGGAGTCCAAGTTACATCTAAAGCTCGGTTTTCCTTAGGGGTTGCTGCAAACTGACCCGGGCTTGCCTCGCTACAGCTTATTGTCACTTTGCCCTTTCTGTAAAACAGAGATAAATCTCATTACGAAAATCTCAAGAAATTTATAACATATGGTAATACCAATTTCCGCAGCACTTAACAGATGACTTAGATCAGCATACCTTAACCTCAAGCAGTCACCTTCGTCTGCATCTTTTGGCTTTATGGGTCCCTCTTCTGTAGCAAATAATGTGGCATTCATCTTGGCCTTATGAATTTTTCGGCAGGATGAACATATGGCTATAGAAAAAAAAACTCCTTCAGAGCAAAATATAACTCTCAGCTAACACTGACACTGATAACTCGCTGCCTAAATGAGGAAAAAAAGATTTTCAGTAAACTGTGAAATTCATTCTTACCTGATCCTACGGGCACAGATATTCCGAAAAGGTCATAAATTTCCTGTGCCAGAGGGATGTTGATTATGTCACGACCCTTGACTTTTGCCGGCGAGGATTTGTGCTCTGGATACTGGCACAACCGCGATGGCCTCCAGTACTTTCCCAGGCCAAAGCGATGGCGAGGGCAGACACGTAGTTTTTTAACGTCTTCAAGAGATATCCGGTTTAGGCCAGCTCTTTGAAGGATTACCTCGTATTCCTTGAGGTTCGAGCGTGACAAGCTACAGTTCTTCAAGTGCACACTGATATCGTCATGACATTCGTACAAAAAAACAGTTTCTGTTCGTCCACGAGACGAACCACAAGTTATTACCCCTATTTTAGACAAAGAACAAACATCCGCCATGGTTGATAGATTACAATCCAGACCTACATTCAAATGTTATTGCAATCTAAAGACGCCGCTGACCAGACCTCTTGAAAGCGCGGCGATTGTAACGAAATATAACGAAATGCAACATACACTCAAAGCCTGTGGCCAACAATTTGTTTGCAGAAGATTCAAGATTACTGTATTTGCATACGTGTCTCAGGTGGCAGAGTTGGTTTCACTCCTTATTTTGTCTTTTTTGATTCAAAATATTTAGATTCCTTCTTCAGCTGGAAATCCGAAGTCAGTCACGCGACCACATTGCAAAGGATTTGAATGCCTTAAGTTCGCGGTAAAGGAGAAAATTGCTATACTTTTTGAACCATTTGCCTTGTATGCTCTCTTAATTCCCTTTTTCAATATTCAGGATGGTTGGTGAGAGTTGAAGACGCTTACAACCTGGTATTTACGATGTTGTGAACAACACAGAGGCGGTTCGCTCTAGTCACGAAATAATGGCAAATACAGTAGTTTTAATCGTTTCGTACAACACCAGTATATTAGGTCCGCAAAATGTTTTGCTGCAGTTATGAACTCCATCCTTATAGTTCTTCATGTAGGGGTTTTACTCCTTTAGAAGTTGTTCAGCTTTTGACAAATAATTCTTTCAAAATCATCCCTCAAACGATAGCTTATATGGTATGGTACATTAAATTTTTTTTTCTGCATCCTCTTTTTAAGACAATGCGAAGATTGTCTTGCTGGGATGTATAAATAAGACTTATATTCTATTTTAATGTGAGTTTTTGATCAGTTTACGTTGCGAGAATAAATATTGGGCGACTTAGAGAAACGCCATTTTGTGGCTCGATATCGCAGCTCGATATTTCTTGAAAGGAGTGAATTCAAACCAAAAGAAATACGTTTTTAAATACAGTTAAATAAACTTTACTTGTGGTATAAAAATCAGCCAAATTGATTTTTGGGCCAGAAGCGATTGGTCGTTTCTTAGCTGCAGTCCCTCTTAAGTGTTTACTCATTAGAAAATTATGCTATGTTTTTTACCGAGAGAAGTTTCACAGCAGCATGCCAGTCTCCAATCTGCAGGTTGATGCCTTCGAGTTGTGCCTCAGGGGTGAACCCATTTGCAACAGATGCTATCACGTTGACAGCCCTCTCCACAGTCAACTGATCCCCAGTGAAGATTTGTCCGTCAATCTGACCGTTGTCTATTTGTGGGAGGTATGAGTGAAATTTCTGAAAGATGGCCAGCATATCCTCATTTAGATTCTCATCTTTGAATATTACTCCCAAAGGAACCTGTAAAAATAAAAAATATATATATAAGGCAAGATAAAACGATATTTACTCATGCATGTTTATAAATGCACAGTGTTAGTATGGATACATGTACACAAACAAACTTTGGAAGTTTGTCACAGTTATCAACTATTATAGTTTAATATCCAATGAACATTATTTTATCATTTTTTAATTGAAATTTCCTTGGAGAATGTTATACACTGTAATGAACTCCTGGAATTATAATAGACCTAATTTATGTGAAGTTGCACTGAACATATTAAAGACATTTTTAAAAAGAAATATGAGTAAGCCAGTGTTTGATTACCCCCCCCCCCACCCCCTTCCCAGGTATTTTTCGTAAGAGAATGGGCCTTACGTTTGGCATAATGCAACAGCATCTACAATATTAATTCAGTGGAAATGAGTCAGGCTATTATTTGAAAATTACTTCATTTAGAACCCATCAAATTCTTAATTTAATACCTTAACAGATTTGATGGATTGTTCCTTGCTGTATTTATGAGGTATGTGTGCAATACAATTCAAGTATCCTTGAAATCAGAATGACATAGTTCAGCCTCTGTCTGTTTTGGTCATTCACACCAGGGAGGAATGTGATATTTGGGACATCTGCAATGTGCGCCTTAGGTTTGTTGAAATCAAGATTATTTCCTGGGACCCTATTTTGAACCATTTCATGATTCACCCAGTGGATATCCCAGTTCTGGGCAGACAAGGTCATTTCCCTCCGTTCCAAGTGTATGTCGATGTTGTCAAACGCAATAATGAAACCCAGGGATGTAGATAATAGCCGGCAGCCGGAAAAAATCGCCAGCTATTCCTAAAAAATTTCCGGCTGATGAATCTTGGAAGGATGATACACAACTGCCGAAATATAAAACGTGATGCAGAAGCCGCAAGCGGCTTCTATTGCCTGCCGCCTATTACAAGTTTTCTTCCATCTATTGAAAATTCTAACTACAACCCTGAAACCAGGATGTGACTTGGCCTTAGTTGCTTTAATTACTTAGCACGACTCACAGGTTGAGAGGATGGCACTGGGGTTCTTCGTGCATGTACCACTACTGGTATGCTGCAACTCTGTATCTGCAATTGTCTTGATTTCTGTCGCAATCCTGGTCTCATTCAATACTTGGTCATGGTTTTCTCCAAGCGCATTGATCCCCTTGAGTGCCCTACGATTACTGCAAGTTATCTTTAACTTGCAGAACCTGTTCAGTGTGGCCTGTTAAACAAACAATAAGTCACATACTTAAGGTGAGAGAGGTGAAGCAACTAGACTTCAATTTTTTTGGCCATGAAAAAAAGGGGTATTGATTTCCTTTGATCCTCACATTCAAGGAATTATGGTTAAGAGAAAATTTCACAACAATTTTTAAGAATATATAAATAAGGGACAAAAAGGACGTGAAAATAGCGACAATGTTTTAAAGTGGTTTAAAATAATGAGAATAGCCTTTTAACTCAACATTGCTTGAAATTATGAATCCCCTGGATTTCTTAAATATTCAACCCTTAAGTGTATCTATTTTCTTGTTGCTCACACCTACATATACATATCAAACAAGCTGCTCATTATCACACAGCGGCCAAGTAACATAAAATATTACAGTTAAATCAAAACTTTGAGCACCTAATTTTTGTTCTGATAAACAGGCTATTCCTTTGATGGCTTCACAATAACAATACGTGTGGCTATAAACAGGGTAATTGAGATGTTTTAATTCACAGTAAACAAACAAGTCAATAGCTGTAAATGCTTACCTCAATGGATCTGGTTTTTAGTAATAAACTCATGATGCTTGCTGTAGCATTCATATGGGGACTTCTCTGCTTAAGCAGGATTCACCCAGCTATGGCCATGCTCGGAAGCCAAGTTGTAGTCTTCTGACGATGTCCACTAGTGCACGCCGTCAAAAGGAAGGCGTAAAATAGAGGAGCCCTTTCTTTCCATTCGTTACATAGTTTTTCAAGGTCGAAATTGACCAAGTCCTCTTTAGAAGAATTCCTCAACAATGAAGGGTTCTTTTTGGAACAAAGATCACCCACCTCCATCTTGAGTAAACAAAAGACTTTCTCGATTACAAGATGGGTAAGTGGGGCACACTTCAATACGGCGGTTGCAATACGCGAAGGCAGGCCATGAATTAAAGCCTTTCCCAGTGCTTTGTAATCCTTTGTCAAAGTCTTATTAACAGTCTTACTCGAGTAGCTCACAGACAGCTTCACAGTAGCGGTTTCGGTAGCCTGACTTTGGTTCGATATCCTCTGGGTTGACACTGGAGTTGACGTGGAGAGTGGAGCGCTAAACGCTTGTCTTACGAGTTCAGCACCCGAGTACTGTGGCGATGTCCATGCCAAAGCATTTCCGAAAAATACAGCTGGACGATTATAGGAAGTACAAGTGGTAGCGACGTATTCGGCAGTGGTTGAACTTGTCGATGAGTCAGTAAACTTGAGTGATTTCGCCGCTGAAGCTCGCTTTGTTGTTGTCAAATGTGTGATGTTTTCGTCTCCGATCTCAACAACTTGATCAGCTCTTTGCCGTTTTTCCCTGCGATTTATGGATTGGTAAATCCCACAGATCTCCTCTTTGATGCTTTCCAAATTCTTCTTTGCTTTTTCTAGTCGCTGAAGTCTCTTGTAGCATTTAACGTTGCAAAGAAACAGTTCGGATCCAGAGTTGCGATATTTGCTGATATTTTCACCGATTGCCGTCTCGATCAAGCGAGGAAGATCAACTGCACTTTTCCTGAAAATTCTAACCCTCCCCTTTGACTCAGATGACTGAGTCAAAGTGTTTGACTCAGATGACTGAGTCAAAGTGTCACAGAAAAAGTACTTGTATTCACATTTAATGATTTTTTCGGTGTTTCAGCCATCGTAACGCGCCATGCTATAACTGAAATAAGTGCTATATTCCAACTTCACAGCGCCCGCATCTGTAAAGGAAGAATTCGCGCGAAATTTACATCGCTTATTCTGATTGGTCCTTGTAAGACAATACCTCACTGTTGATTGGTCGGATTGCCACGCGACTAAAGCTAATGGGAAAGGAATGTTGCTCTCAGGTAAGCAGGCGTTTGTGGGGAGGAGTGAAATACGACTCCCCTAAAAACGACTGCGTGGGAGGCTAAACTTCACTTGACTGGAATTGGAATGCTTCCAGGAAAAAGCAAGATATGTTTGATGGCCCTCAAAAATTTCAACGTGGTGGTACCCGCTTTTCAGGTCGAAGGAAAACATATATGCACCCCGCGCGAAGTAAGACATGGCTGTTTTTCAGTCTTCGTATTTAACGTGCATCTTACAAAGAAACTTGTTAACGTATCAAGAATGAGCCTCTTCTTTCCATTTGCTTGAACAGATACGGACAAGGGGTTTACCACCCGGGGCGGTACATTGGTTTCCACGACCTGACTCAACTAAATCTTGAACAGCCTCCTCAACAAACTCAGGATGTGAAAGAGACGATCTGTTGTTTTTGAAAACCGCTGGTTCTGGAAAACTAACGAAAGGTAACAAACATCCCCTATCTATAACGTTAAGAATAAAACTAGGGGTTCCAATACGCTTCCAAAATTCGAAGTTTCTACGAAGATTTCCCTTGACGTTGACACACGGCGCACTAGTACTTAACTCAAACTCAAACAATTCGCTATCGCAATGTACCTGAGCGATATCAGCAACCTCCTCATCAAAAACATTACTGCTTTGTACCGGGTTGAGTGTGGGCTCCGTGGCTGGGTCTGTAGGGGCTGTATGAGTATCCTGGGGTGACTGTGGTTCCGCGATAAACACTTCGTGGGCCATCCCAGGAGGCAGTGCATTCTCTTGCCCAGTGGCCGAGTTTGTGACATTTAAAGCATCTCGCGCGGTCCACGTAAGCATCTCTACCGCCTGAAAACAGATGAAATAAAAGCAGTATCAAATGCAGATAAAAAGAAAAAACACTCGTAGAAACCTCAGAAAAGGGAGGGTGGGCGGGGCCAGATCTAAACGTCCGAAGCAGAAACAGCTCTAAAGTGCTAAGGTCGCAAGCGAGAGAGAGAACAAACTGAAAACAGCATCTTAAATAGGAAAAACAAACCAATCGGAAGCTACAATAAGCACGCTACGACACCTAAAGGCGACAAACTGTAAGAAAGAATGCGAAGCTAAAATAACAGTGGAAAATATATTCTCTGGCCTTTGAGAAATGAAAATTTACACAAGCAGGCCCAGAATAGCATGAATTAATTCTTAATTTTCTTGGAAGCTAGTAACTTGCGTGTAGATCCACTCCTGGCGGTTTTAACAACTGTAATGTCACCATATTTCTACTTTCTTTTCATCAATTGTTATCTATTATCCATCGATCGATCACGCCAGGTACCTTTGGATTTCACTTCACATTTTTTTAGCAATTACAATGTATTAAAAAAAACCATCATACTGTCATAAACTTAATACATAAAAAAATGGAAATAAAATAAAAATAAATTCCTACAACCAGGGAACAACTCACCTGTCCAATCAGCTTCAGTAACGATGTAAAGTTTCACTTTGCTGTAGTATGTCCCCAACATTTTAACATAATCCTCTGGAGTGAACACTCAGAAAGACCCAGGTAAAAAGTTCACCTCACTCTGAAGGTCAGGGTACGGAAGATGGAATTTCTGAACAGGTTGAAGTTCTGGGTCCATAAGCTTGAAAGACTGGAGTGCTTTCTGGAGTACACAGTCAGCGGAGGCATTCTTATCAACAGCCACACACAGGGTCATTTTATGACCGACTTGTTTGCGTGCAACAAGTTTTGGTGTCTTGAACCCTTTTCTTTTATAACTCCCCCATTCTACGAAGCCCACTGATATCTAAGCTCAAGAAGATAAATATTCACTATCGTTTTTTGCAGGGAAAAAAATAAACAAGTGACGGGGTCCTTCTTAACTACCAATTTGTTGCTAAGAAGCATTTCTGGCCATCAACTTTTGGAAACCAAACCTCTAACAGATAAGATTATTGCACAGCTTTGTTCTATTGAAGAGTCCTTCAAGAGTTTCAAATCATGGCAATATTTGACAAGTCACGTGATTGGAATAGAAAAAATCCTAAAACTAAAAGGGCATGTAGATCTAAAGATTAAAATCAGTGCCAACAGATAAAGAACGTCCACGTGCTCAACACTTGGTATGGTTCTTATGAAATTTGCATTATTATTAAAGTTATGGCGTAATAAAGACCTGTATTTTCAGACTTTCTTCAAGTGGCGTCCCATTCTTACATGTAAATGGTAATTGCATACGAAGGATTATGAAGAAAGGTATGTTCTCTCTAATTCTTTGAAAAAAAAATCAGAACTCTACCTTTCTCTCATAAGTTTTAGGTATTTTAAATTTCAGCGCATGGTTTGGGAGTGGCACTATGTATGTCAACTCAACAACTTGTGAACATCAAGGTTTGTTTCAGTTTACACTTGTACAATAATTAAGGTATATCATTATTTTGATAGCTAAAAACAGGTGACAAACATAACAGAGCCAAGAACAGTACAATGAACAGACATGTACCTTGCAGGTTGGATCAAATTTCGCCTTTTTCCGCGGTATGGTGTGGCTACTACATGTAGCAGACGGGTTAAAAAACTTTTCTCTCTCCCTTTTCTTTTGACTTGAAAAACCCTCGGAATATCTTGCACGGCTTGCAGCTGATTAAAGAGAAATACACAAAGTCGTTAATGATATTATTGTTTATTACTCAATTAATTAAAGCGGCATTTTTACCTTTCTTAATTACTCACTTCTTAATAAAACCTACTGGAAGGTCAGCAAAGAGAGGAAAAAAAGGAATATGAAATGAAAAAAAAAGGGAGTAATCAACAAGGAAAAAGAAAGTCAAGCTTCCTATGGTTTTCTCATTGAAAAATTTCGCTGGAGGAGCAAAGGCATAACCAGAAGTCAAATAATGTGACTCGGAAATTAAACGAGGTGAACTTTTCATGGTGAAATTCAATTCATGGTGAATGCAAATTTCCTCCAGAACAGTAAAGAACATGGCATATAAGCGGTTTCAAATTGTAATTTTCTTCAAGATTGCTAGGCGTCGATTGGTTAAGTAAATTACATAGTCTGTTACCTTTACTTTCGAAGAACATTTCCCCTGACATTGCTGCATAGACAACATCATTGTCCCTGTGTGCAAATCAAAAACCTAATTAAAAGGAACTCAAAGGTAAAACAGTCCCACCACAAAGAGAATAAGTGGGCCACGGGATGTTTTTCTCTGGAGTCTTTATTGTGAATTATAATAAAGGTCTTGACAGCAAAAGTGTTGTAATTATTTTTAAAAACACAAAAACGCTCTTCAGTTTTTAGAACATGTTTTGATGTTTCAAACATGATCTTCAGCCATAATGAATTATAGTAAGATTTACAAAATGAGCGATATCATTATACATATAAAACTGCTTATGCAATGAGCTTTTATAAATGTAAATATACGTAAAATGCAAACTAATTTTAACTGGCCAATACATTAATTGGCAGAAACAAGTTTAAAAGTTATTTAAACATGCACATTACCGTAGCACTGCCAAGTTGGTAATTAAGGTGATTCCATCGAAATGGAAGAAATATTTAAAATTTTCTAAACCTTGGTCGACTTGGTAATTATGTTTAGAACATTTCAAAAATGCAATAAAAAATAGGGGTCACCGTGCTTGTTTTTTGACAAAATGGATAGCCGTTAATAGCAAATATACGACCCGCAAGGTTTTCCTGACAAACCCTAGTAATCAGAAATGAGAACTATAATTGCTTTAAAAAGTCATTGCTTGTATCGAAATATTGGAGCAGTTCACCATAACAGACATTTATCTTGTATTGTATACTATTTTAGCTGAACAGGAATCAAGATTATGAAATAAATTAAAAAATTTGCTGCGTGCGCACATACCCTGCTGCACCTAAAGATGTGTTCTATTCGGCATTTAAATAAAAATATCTCAAAGCAGAATTTTTAACTTTTTTTGAAATCGCGATATGTTGTACTAGACCGTGTGCCATTTGAATTTATGTCTTAAAAAATGAAAACGACCATTTATTTCTCCGAACAGCTCAGCTTTCATAGAAAACCTATAACATTCCGAAGGTGCACGCGCTCGTGCATGAGCTAATCACAAGAAATGATGAGCAGAAAGGATGCGTAATGCAATTGAATGGAATCACCTTAAATCACCAGTACTTGAGAAAAATACTGGTGTTTCGCAGTTGAACATATCCATTGTAACTGCAGAAAGTTGTTGCAATGAATCTGGGTATTCAATAACCTTAAAGAAAGAGGATATATATATATAACATATTATAGAACACACTGGGAAATTTCTGTTCTATTTTCTCTTCTTGCCCTAAAAGACTCATCAATAATATATCCCCAGAATTTCTGGCGAATCAATGTCTGTTAAATGTGTCTCAAGCTAGACCTACAGAACTCTCAAGCATGAGAGTTTCAAGAATTTAATAAACTCAGGGTTCGTACCCTTTTACATAAACAATTTTCCAGGACGTTTCCAGGACTCAGATTGATTTTTCCACCAGTCCAAAATTCACATAAACCCTTTCACTCCCAAGATCTAAATATTATTTCTCCTTATTGTCTGCCATCCATTTCTTATAATGTTATTTCTGAGAATTCTGGTGTTATTTGAGTTTAACAGATTTCCAAAACTTTCAAACTGGTTTTCTTTTTCCAGGACGTTCCAATCCTGGAAAGTGCCACAATAAAATTCCAGGACTTTCCAGGTTTTCCAGGACCCATAGAACCCTGTAAACTAAGTCATCCAAAAAAAGAGACCCTTCTTCCTTAGGAAACAAAATCATTATAGAAAATTAACCAAAAAATACAAAAAAAATATGGTTCTCTTCTTGCCAAATATAATTAATTAGTATATACCACACAAGTGAATAGTGCTTTTCGCGTGCGCTGATTGGTTAACTTGGAGGTGATTAGCAAAGTACTATTCACCTCCGAGCAGCTAAAGAGAAACAAACTGCCTTCGCGTGTCGCTTTGTTTACCGAAAGTGATGTTTTGGCCCGCTAGTTATTCAACTTGTGTGGTATACACTAAAACAATTATTCACCTCAGTGTCGGTGAATGTGGTAGATATTTACCTTGCCGCTTCGCCGCTCGGTAAATATCCACCACTATTCACCTCCACTTCGGTTAATAATTGTTAAATAGTGCCCTTGTTCCCCATCCCCCCCCCCCCCAAAAAATGCCCATGTAGGCTTCTCTGGTTGAACATACTTTGATCTGGAGCCAGTTTTTTCCGGAAGACGATGGTTTTCCATGCTTCTTTTTCGGCTTTCTTTTTCAGTTTTTCTTTGTTGTGCATTTTGTTTGGCGACTTCATGGCTATTTCAAAAGCAGTATTTACTGCTTCCTGCCAAGGTGTCAACTTAGCACTTTCTCCCATGAATCTACCGTAGATTTTAGACTGTTCCTTACTAAGTGGATTCTGGGACTGTTTCTTGTACATAAACGGGAATGGGCTGGTGCTCAGCATCAGGGGTTACCATTACAGCATCGTTGTTCATAGCTACAGGCGTTGTGCCTGCAGGTTTTGCCAAGTTTGTCTTTGAACTGTCCAAGTTGCCACGAATGTTTAAACTTCTGCTCGAATTCTTAGGTAGCAGGACCTGTTTTGAAATGATTACCATAAGGGAATCTTTGTTTAGAAGACAGAAGGCATCTCCATCTATGTCTTTGTCTACAATAAAAGGACAGCATCGTCTTACACTCCGTAGCTGATTGCACGGCGAAGTGATTTGCAGTTTTAATACTACAATTTATATAAAAAGGTAAGTCATCTCGCTAAGGAGATAGATATATTAGGTAAGCATATTAGAAAGTATACTTTTTATAATAGATGTCATACTAGACAAAATCATAGATCGAAATGTTAAGTGCTTTTTTTGCTTGTTTTTTGTTTTCAGTCTCTGTTATAATTTGACATTTTTGCAAAATAACACAGATGTTCACAGTTGCGGCATTCTATTTAATGGAAGCAATCTTTCTGTAAAAATTCTGTGCTTTTGACTATGAAATACACGGAGAGATAAAAAGGGCGTGAGAAATATTTAACAAGACAAGTAAAAGCAATGTTGAATACAAACGTTATGCATGCGATGAGACGATTGTCATTGACATTGAACGTACAATAAGTTATCGAATCAAGAGTCCTTCAACATGAATAAATAAAAAACTCCCACCTATTCCACGGGGTATTCTCTACTGCTGAGCAATCAAACCAGTTTAAAAATAAAAAACGGGTACACAGCAAAGAAAACTGGCAAATGAGTCTTATCTGAATATTAATATGTGAAATGATCATATACTTGAACTGCGAATAAAGATAGAATTATATACAGACCATCGCAGTGAAGATGACAAAGGTGGAGTTGAAACATCTTCACTGCGATGGTTTGCATATAATTCTGACTCTAGTATGTTGTAAACTAAACGCAGCAAAATATTTGTTTTCATTCAAAGTGCAAACTACTTAAAACGGATAAGATTTTACCTTGCAAGTGGTAGGCCTCAACAAAGCCATGTTGTCACTTAAAAATCACACTCGCTGGAATTTACAAGCTAATTAATAAGTTTTTTAAGACTAGTAGGCGAGCAGCAAAACCAAGAACTAACTTATCAGCGAACTTCTTGTACTAACTGACTAAGGTATTGACTTGAACGAAAATGCGGGCATTATAAAACAGAGTGCAAAATAGGTCAGAAACCGGGAGACATCGCATCCATGTGTTCCTGGGGAGAATGCAAGTCGCTATTACACTGTCACTTAAACAAATCAATAAATAGCTAACCTCCGCATTGTCTAATAGTTATTTTAAATGATTATCTAAACACTTCTAAAATACAGTCTAGTAAGTTGTGTTTAATACCGTTCATGTAGTCTTCTGCAGTTGAATGTGAAATGTGTGCTTGCTTAAAACATATGACTCACAGTGAAAATATATTTATACATGCAGCTTGCACCAGTGAGAAACAAAAGCAGTGTAAAAAAATGACAATACCCACCTTTAAAAACGTCTACAGGTGTACTAACTTATGTAACCCTTGCTGGGTCAGCCATTACACCACAAATGTTTCGTCTTTACTGGCAAAATCCTCAGTGGAGTCCATGTTTGCAGTCTCTGCCACAAGCCAGTCCAAAACCTGACAGGGTGTCAAGTGCCCCGGGGTAGGCAAATACCCAACCACTGGGCAGTGAAAAATTTCAAAGGCCCCACTCCTGGAATTAAAACGTGAGCAAATACCCAACTAATGCCTGCGAGATGAACAGTGCTGGAAATGACTGATCCATATCATATAAACATTCTGATCGCCCCTTAACTTGTACTTAATTTTACCGTCTATGGACCAACATTTCTCAACTTTCTCGCATTTCCTCAGGTCTTGAAGCCAATTGTGGATTGATGGTGTCAAATCTTCTTTAATTCGGTAATCAGCGCCGCGAAGAACTTTTTTTTGGCGATCATAACTTTCCACTTATCTTGTGACTTTGAGAACTTAACAATAACCTGTGTTGGTCTCTGTGTTGCAGTTGTCACGTCATGGTGGGGTCGCAGACCAATATGGTGTGATATGTCTACATCATTACTCGCATCAACTCGAGACTGCACTTGAAGAAAACAATAACCTTTTTTTCTACATTCTCTCCATCTTCTATAATTCCTGACACCCTCACGCTATTTTACCTGCTACACTGTTCATTGTGAGTGGCATGTTTACAAATCGTAGGCCATTTCTTTTTCAAGCTTGACTCTAACAAATTATGGCTTTCGTGAATTCCTCTTTAACCCTCTTCAGCTGGCGTTCTACTTCTTTCTTGATTTTTGTAACAGTACTGTCTTCTTATTTGGCCATTTCCTCTTCCATTGAATTGAAGACAGAGAGCAACTGGTTGACGCTTGCCATTATGGAGGTTTCAATTTCGTCAAGTCTTCCCAATATCCAATCAGTTTTGCCTTCTCTTATTACATCTTCCGTTTGGACTGTTTGTTACTGCTATGAGTTTAAAAAGGAATTGAATTTTTGTGTTCATGCTTGCTGGTGTACGTCATGTTATAACAGCTGCCATGTTAATTACATCAAATTCCTCAGCAGGCCAGTTCATGAGAATTTTTACTGTACGGCTGCATAGTGTCGTATTCCTAGAAGGGTTTATATATGTATTTCTTATTGTTTATCTTATTTTAACTTTTTGTGTCACACAAAATAAAGAACACGTCATATGCTTCGCTTGTATCCAAACTGAGGATTTACAAACAACGTTTTGTTATCTAACCTTAATAGGAAGAATTGCTTGTTATTATCAATAAAAACTGTTGACTGGCTGTTAGTGGTAATGTTTGTGCCACAAAATATCGTACTCACTCTTGGTGCCACCTGAATCCCTTTGGAGATTTTGTGTCAATCTGTTGCTGTTGCTCCCAATATAATGTCTTCTGGAATATTTTTTCTGTTCACACTTAGCGTCTTTTCCCGAAATCTTTGCTATCTCCTTCCAGTTCTATCCTTTTGGCCTCTATCCGCTCTCTCCTTGTTCTTTCAGCCTTTTTTTTCTGGTTTATTCATTCATTCATAATTCCCAAAAAATGTTAATTAAAAAATACGGCAGTGTCATATAGCAACCAGGTGGGATTGTGAACAAACCTAGGAAACATAACAAAGACAAGAAAGACAGATACACACCCAAAGACAGAGCAGCCTCAGTTTGCTTTTTCTCACCACTAATCTTATCAGAGAGCTCTTCTTGGCGCATATATCGATGGCTAGGATTCACAGCATTGCTTTCTTTTTCTTTTTGAACTCTTTTTATTTGGTAGCATCATGAGCCGATAAACCCTCCTGAATTAGTGAACACTTTGCAAAATATATTTCCTCTGTGACTCCAGCAAGGTGCGTGATTAAGGATATAAAATAATCTAATCACCTTGCAAATGGCAGGAACTTCCAGGTCCAACTGCGAATCTGTGTTGATCGCTCAACATTCTCCAGATGTGTGGAGTCTGTCCAACCACAACTACATTTTGTCTCTGATTCCTACTAACATTAACTCTAACCAAACGTCAAGTGTTAGCTTATAGACTTTATAATATCGCATTACAGCTTTTTAGATATAAAAGAAGGGCAAATCTAATCGCTCATGAAACCTTAACAAAATCACGGAATCATACTTACTGGATTAATTCTTGGAAATGCAACACTTTTCTCACAGAACGAGGAAGTTCAAAACGGATGTTCTCTGTGCAAATAAAACTATGGTGAATGGTGAAGCACCCAGTTTACAAAAGAGAGCCACGTATTTGATAATGTTGAGCATATTATTCTCAGTACCACACACTGCCATCTTTACAATCGTGATAGTTCCACCCTGGCCTAGTCAGGCCTGATGGCAAATTTCCGCTTTGTGTCCTGGCCTGTTGGCAAATTTTCTCCTCCCAGGGGAAGGAATGGGAGAGAGTTTCACATCCTGGAGAGCAGTTAGAGGGTCTACCTTTTCTTTATTAAGTTAGTAAGGTTGGGGCTTTTTATCAAACGTTGAACTGTAGTCCTCCTGAAAATGCAGAACAACTGATAACCATGCCAAAAACTAACAGGTCTCCACTGCTGCACGATAATTTGTTAACAGTAAACCGCCACAAGAATGAGGATGTATCTGCCAACTGACCCCCCCCCCACTCCCCCTCAAATATGCCAACAACACCTAACCCGCCCCATAAGCAATAAACATCCATTTCTTTGATCTGGGTTTTGAGTGTTGTCAACTCTCCACAAGCTGCACCAACCAACAAAACTCAAGCTGGTATCCCTTGTCATGGAATTGAATCTAGGTTCCTACAATATCACTCCAAACATATTCAGGCAGTTTTTATGCCTGGCTGATAAGCTGACTAAGTTTCTAACTTTTCATTTTTACCCAGCTAGAACAATACAATTACCACTGTTCTAGCTCCAAAATGTCTCGCAATTAACCTATTCCAGGGGGGGGGGAGGTGTCTCCAAGGAAGATGTTGGTTCAATCATCACTGCCAGTATGACGTCACGCTTCGCGCTAGTGGTTTTCAAGATGGCGGGCGAAGTGGCAATCGTAGGACGATCTACAAATGTGGCATTTTCCTCGCTTACATTCCTTCATTTACTAAAGTCAAAAATGCAGAGGCAATTGGGAAGATAACCGACTCTTTTTTGGTATTTTTCTGGTAGATCAGACGATAGATTATTTTTTAAATTAACTGAAACTCGCTCTCCAAGTGTAGAATGTTCGAGGAAATCTGTCAACAGGTCGCGCTTTCGAGGGTCACTGCATAGCGAATTTACGTTGTCTTGTAACAGAAATAGGAGGTTTGGCACAGGATATATTGTTCTTTATGTATGTGGAGTATCAGACTTTAAGCATTTGTGGATCTTCACGTCTTTCCCCTCAAAGTTGAACATCCGAGCGGCTGAGGGGAAGGAGCTGCTTTAGTCAAGACTTCATGGTACACAGGTGAGAAATCTGAACTTAATACAGTATTATATTGAAATTTCTTTATTGCCATATACCTTTGCTAGTGCAACTGTCACAATTTAAGATTAAATACTACTCTTGGAATTTTGTGGAAGTATGTATTTTCTTTAGACTGTAAAATTGTAAAATCCACTTTTAATGTTTGTGTAGGAGCCATGCATTGGGGGTAGCCAGTGAGGAACTACACAGTTCATGAAAATCATTACCATTTAAAATCATAGTAAAAGTCAAATGATTCAGCCATGAACAGTTTCCTTTGTATCAGTTGCTTTTCATTTTCAGTTGGTTCTTCCAGCTGTATAAAATACAAATTATTCTGACTTATGCAGGGGATGTTCCTCTCCCATGCTCCACATCAACATTATCACTTTCGTTAGAAGAGAAATTGCTTTCTTCCTGCAGGGCATAAACCATTTCTTTAAAGGATGTCCTTAAAGGATTTAAATAACTAAATCGGGGTTCACTAATAGATTCGTGTGAATTTTCGTCAACACAACTTGTTGTTTCTGTTACCCTTGGTTGAGATTTCTGTTTTTTTGTGGGATGCCTTTCTGGTGTATATCCTTGTTTTACAGGGGTTAAATCGCGTCGTTTTAAATTGTTTGTTTCGGAAATATCTTCCCCTGCTTGTACCAATGTAATCATATTTGAGTCATTAATGAAAGTTGCAGGCACAAAATCAGCTAGTTCATTTTGACTGAAATTGTCTCTCTTAGAAGCCTCGGTATAATTATCAATACTAAAATCAGATACAAATGTTATAGGTACAGTTGTTGTGGTGTTACAGTGCTGTAACAGAAGGTCACTTAGGTCAGCAATTTTCATATTTAATTTCATAGGGATATTGTGATACTGTAGAATTGCTTTAATGTTTGCCAGTTTTGCTTTATTGTCACTTAAGGACAGCAGGCATTTATGTTGCTGAACAATTTCCTTAATGATTTCTTGATTATTTGAATGAATGGACTTGTAAAAAGTAACACAAGGATTGCTTAAGATTGTAGGATGCTTTGTTTTGCTTTGTTCAAACATTAAAAGATACAAACTCTCCTTTTCTAAAACTAATGGCTTTAGACCAACAAAGGTTGCTTTGCCATTATTCCATAAACCATTATAGGCAAACCATCCCTTTTTTAAGTGTTTTTGAGTAGAATACACCTCGCACCAGTAGTGATGTGATTTTAAGTAAACAATACCAGACAATCTGTATGTACAGTTGTTGACTTCAATTGTGGTGTTTCCCTTGCCTAGGTTTGGAGTATACCCCTTAGAAGAGTTGTGTGTGTACCCTACAAAGAAAATATCAGGTGTGTTTGTTACACTCGTTGAACCCAGCAGTGTTGCACCACATGTGTTGGGATTATAATTGACCGTGCATTCAGAATCACTGGTACATATATCATTTCCATCAATTTTTGTCAGGACAGAGCATTTTGATGCTGGTGTAAAATCATTTAATGTCAATTTGTGTTTTATCACTTGAATAACATCAAAGTCATTTGAGTTTAAGAAGAGGTGTGTTTCTAAAACATCATCAGTGGAAATTGGAAACACACTATGAGTGAAACTGCGACATGAATTGTGGCTTTTGTCATTTCCACAAGTGTATGAATAATTTGTTTTGATTGAAAATGTGTCTCGAAGTTCACCAGGCGTTGATTCTAGAAGCCTGTAGATAATGGAGATGAGAGAGGCTTCTTTTCCATATGCATAATATGTAAACCCACTTTCTGTCTTATCTCTCAACCACTTCCACAGTGTCATTTTACTTTCGTGAAATTTACCTTTCTCCCTCAACACAAAAGCTTTAAGTAGCTGTTTCAAGCCTTCTGTTAGTTTCGTATTTAAAGAGCAATCAAAATGGCGTTTGAAACTATGATAAATCAATTCAAGGAAAGTGTCTTGATGACAGCTGTTATGTATTCCATTTGAACCATACTTGTACGATTGGTATGACATTTGCTGTGAATTAACTGAATTTAATGCTCTTTTTCTTCGTACCTCGCATGGGTTGAGTTTGCACTTCCATTCCTCATCTTTGCAACCCTGACACTTTCGTGTAACTGTTGTTTGCTTTAAGGGTTTGGTGTTATATTCAAACTTCTTAATGTTGTCATTGGAGAGAATGTCAGGGGTAATAAGAGAATTAGACGTGAAACATATGCAAGGACTTTTTGCAGCAATTTGCATACTCATTTGCTTTAAACCAAAAACATCTTCATGCCATGCTGGTTCTGTTTCACCAGCAGCAAGATTCCAAAATTTGTATAAGTAATTCAAAAGTAATTCCAGATATTTATCATCTCGCTCAATAAGGAACACTTTAGTACCAACAGGTGTCCATACAATGTAGTGACATTGCTGCGTTGCCGTACAACACATTTGTAACATAATTTGAGGGATGTGGTTTACACAAACCTTTTTGTATGGAACTGGTTTGCCACCCATAAAAGGACATTTCATCTCTAGGACAGTTGTTAGTTTGCCATTTTCCTCTATAATGCCATCTGGGGAAGAACCTAGCCAGTTTTGATTATTGCTGTTCTTTAAGAACCAAATTCCAGTTTCTTTAACAGTGGCTCCATGTTTGCTTTGAGAAAAGAATTTCTTTAGGTATGTAACTAGAGCACTGTGCTCATTCATAGAGCCCCACAACATAGCCAGATTTGATTCATGATCAACTGCTTCATTTTGTGAGCCATGCAAATCATTTGATAGTTGATTCCAGTGATCAGTCATTGCCTTTTTTCCGTACCATCCAAGGGCTGTTGCAGCCTTGCTGGCATTTATTATACCCTTACGGACCTCAAACCACTTGGTGCTTCTTTGTTTAAAGTATTTTGGATCATTACTGGCTGTACTGGAAATTGGTTTGTAACATTGGAAATGATCCAGACTTTTTTGTGATAAAGTACTTAATAGTCTTGGCAGTGATATGCCAGCATGGTACCATGTCTTCTTCACAGTGGGAGGTTTGTTTTGCATAATTGTAGTCTTGGGATTTTTTTGGTCTTCAAATTTTTTAGGACATACAGATTTTAAGTGGCCCTGTTGGCCACATTGAAAACAGTTTTGTTTGGTCAGCCACTCTTCTTCATGTCCTTCTAGACAATCAGAAGCCCAGTGACCTTGCTTATGGCAACGAAAACAAATATCTGTTGCACCTGCATTTGTTTCAGCTTTCTTTTGTTCATCTGTTTTTTTAAATTTTTTCAACATTTGTCTTATGGCTGATTCATCTTCTTCATGGAGGGGTGAAAGCCCATCTTTGGCTAAATAGGTAACACACCTTCTCTTGGAAAACTTTCTGACAAAAGCAGAAAGAACATCAGTAGATAATTTAATTTGGGATTCTGGAATGTGGATTTCTCTCAAGAGTTTTTCCAGTAAAAGCATAATGCCTTTTCACTCTTAATTTTTTTTATTGCTTCTTGAAGTGAGGCAGAAGACCAGTTTCCAGTAAAGAAATGTGTTCTCAAAAAAAAGTCAAGTTTTCTAGCAAACAGGGCTACATGTCTATGGTTCTCACTTGCATGCAGAGCAGTTAGTAGGGGCTGGAAAGTTTGAAGAACTGTAGTAGGTGAAAATAGATCAATATATTCTACAGTCTGTTTAACATGCCTTGATATCTGCATTTTTTCTGCTGCATCATGAAAGTTTTCGTCAAATTCCCATGGCACAATGTCTTCAGTGGCACTTCCAGAGTTTAACTCAGTAGAACACAATTCCCAGCCATCTTTTTCAGTAAAGCTATTTGTATTTTCACATGTTAATTTTGGTTTTGATAGGGGTAATGAAACAAGATTAGGAAGAGCAGCCCAATCATAAGAACCACAGGTTCCCTTCAGGTCTTTCATTTCAGATGATACCAGTAGTTCTGTTTCGAGGGTAGCTGAAGACTCAAAAAACTGTAAAGTGGTTGGTTTTCCTCCTGAAACCCTTGCCCTTTGAAGTGAAAAGTAATTTTCCACATCATCCTGGCACATGGACTTTGGAATGATGTGCAATTCTGGATAATGCATCTGCACATACTGAACCACCCCCAAGAAAGCTCTAATGGTTCTTTTTAGATCCTTGTATGTAAGACGAGGAATAAATTTTTTCCAGTGGTCTTTGAGACTGCCACTTGCCTGCGCAGTTGTCTGTTTTGTCTCCTGGTACCAGCTGTCAAACCAAAACATTATAGAAAGTAGCTGTTTATAGCATAAAGGGTCAAGTTCTGTATTATTAAATATTCTAAACAAATTGTGGCATTGTTTTAAGTATGTGCGTGTTGTAATTGTATCCTCAGGGGGGAAAGGACCCTTCAGGATGTCTAGTGCCACATCAAGAGAGCAAACAGTAACAGCTCTTTTTACACTCATTTTTGTTCGAGGGGTTAACTTGATATGTTTCCAGTTTAACTTTGTTAGGTGGTGTTTGACAACTGGTATCAAATGATCCAGCATAATTTTTTTGCCTTGCATCTCAAGGTGCCTGTCAGGATTAACAATGAAGTTTCTTAGTTTTTTTAGCATATGGGGATAATCAGATAGCCACCAAATTGGTTTATTGTCGTTAAAAGGATTATATGTTACCCAATTTTGTGCTCCTGCTCTGCTAAAAAATGCATGAGAATATGTTGAGCCATCAGAAACACCATAGATAATTTCAATTTTTTTCATTTTCAAGATGAAGACTGCCAATAGCCTCACATACTTGCCAAACAAGTGAAGAGAGAATTTTATGATTTATTTTATTTAATGGAAAAGAAGCAACTGGCCATGAAAAATCCCCCTCTATTGAAGAATAGAAGAATTGGCAGATGAGTTTTGCTTTTGTACTAGATGGGATTAGTTCAATGTCATCATCTGTGGTACATGAACTAGGACTAGATTCCTGGTCAGATACAGTGGATGAGGCATCTGAATCACTGGATTCTGGGAAATTGTCAACGTCATTGTCCTCTTTTTCATTGTTTAAATCATTTGGGTTCATATTGAGTTCACAGTCAATATTTAAGTCTTCAAATCCAACCAATTCTCCCGTTCTTTTACAAAGCACAATTCCTTCTTTTATGCTCATCTCATCCCAATGGATACCTCCTATTCCCTTGCAACCCCTTCTTGTCATTTCCTGTACCATTAGTGCAAGATTTTGTTCGGAAATTGGGGTTGTTGTACTAGCTGCCTGCCTGTATGACTTGGCTGTTTCCCAGCTTGGAATGGGGAGAATGCTACGTACAACATCATATCCTGTTTTACGACACTTGCTGGCTATCATGCAGCTCCATTTTATTACAAGGGGATTATATCTCATCCCTTTGGGGTGTGGCTTCTGTTTGTTTTTTGTTACTTTCCCATGCCTAGCAAATTCCTCCTCCTGACACTTTAATGATTTCAAAGTATCAGTAAGAAGGGCATACAACACTGAATTTTCAGTCAGCCACTGGTTTGTTATGGCAATATCCATCAAGTTAGCTAGATCTGAAGAGGTGGGGTTGTAATTTTTGGGAGCGCTTAGGTTTTTTTGCTTTTCTTTTTGGTACAAAAGATAATACCGTTTTGCCTTTCTTTGGCTCTGGGCAACCATTTTGTGTAGGTTATTGGCCCTAAGTCTTAGTTCAGCATGAGAAAGACTGCTAAATTTGGCATGAGAATTGTGAGCTGTTTTGGACTGAGAAGAAGATTCACTTTTTTTTGTTAGGAAACGCAAGTTAGAGCGGAGCAAATTTTGGCATTGTTGGCATCTTACTCTTGATTTGGCAGTTAATTTGTATGAACAAGTTGTACTTCTAATGCACTTAGTAACATTTCCATCCATATCTGATCCCCGACTGTCGACATAATATAAAAAAGTGTCTGTCTGCTTTCTTTCAGCAGTATCAATCAATGTGGGATCAGTAATACCAGGGCAAACACGTAAGTCATCAACTGTTTTGATTATTAGATTAATGGAAGATTTAAATATGTTTGACTGAAACATGTTGGGGGGGAGTTTGCCATTATCCACTTGGTTCCCCATGATTTGTACAGTAAACTGACAGATGTCATTTGTTGCTACTGAGATATTGGTTGGAAGGAAAAAGGCCATTTCCTTCCAGTTAGATATTTCTCTCCCATTTGATGTGTTTGGTTTTGAAAGGACAACCTTAAGATTGTCACAGGTTGTTTTGGAATGCACAAATGACAATCTCCATGGATAAATATCTGAAAGAACAGATTGAAACATTGTATATGTACATACATATGCATGCTGGGGCTCTGAGGGGGATTTCCCATTCAAATTTTTCAAAAGCTGAGACAATCCCTCTGTAAAAATCCCTGCTTGTAACTTTGATGGAAGAGAATTACATTTCTCAGATTCACTGACTTTGTTATCATTTGAACTGGTACTGGGAGTACAGTTCTCAAGTTTATCCTGCAAGTCTTGTTTGCAGGGCTCAGTTACAAGGTTTGAATGTCCTTGTTGTTCCTCAAACATTGACTGGGCTTTTTTGTATTGATCTTCTAATTTTACAGCATTGAGAAAAAAGGCTGACAGGACATGCATATGTAACTTATGGTTGAGCCATCAGGAGGAGAATCTATAGATTTATAAAGATCACTATGAAATTCAGTTCTGCTTTCAACTGCTTCATCTAAAAAGTTACATGCCACTGTAAACTCAGTATTAAATATTGTTATATTGTGTTTATTGCAGATCTTGTCACTTGAAAGACAGACCTCTTTCTTGCATTGTGAACAAGAGACACTGCAAGGAGTTACTTTGAGAGTGCCAAGTTGGGCATTGCTCCTGGATTTTGATTTGGATGATTTTTTTCCTCTTGAGGGTTTATGTCCTTTGCTTGGCAAAGTGTTGTAATGTTTGTCACACACCCTTAGATTTTTAATGTTCTCAAGATCAGTAAGATCATGAGGACTGCATTTTAATTCATATTGTCCAATCATACTGTCCAATTTTCGTAAACCTGCCTCCTTGTCACACCCCTTAATACAGCACTGTACACCTCCAATTAACCGGCCGTTCATGAAAACAGTTCCAGTTATTTCTTTCAGTGGAACAAATTCATTTAAAGGTTTGCCACTACTTGACAGCCAGTATGAATCACTTCTTATGTTCAGTTTTAAATTAATTTGTGCTCTCAAATCAGTGGTAGTAGCATATGGTGCAAACATAAAGGAATGTGGCTTTCCTGTTATATCCACAAGTGAAATAGAAATCACAAACCTTTTTGACCTCAAAACTAAATTCAAGAGAGAGCCTGGGTGCTGAAATTCAATAGATTGTAAACATGAATACCCCAACATTATACCAAGAATGATGTACAGAAAAGGGAAAACTAGGGGCATTTCTATGGGATCTCTTGAGCTTGCATCAAAACTCTCCCCCATTGCTACTGTAATCACCACAAATGACACCACAAATATAGAATAGGGAAGAACAGATACCACCATTAGAAGAGCAATTGCTACAACATAAACAAGAACAGAATTAAGTTTGTGGTCCACTAGCAGATTTTGACTATCAAGGTTGAAAATAATGCAATGGAAGAAAAGGACAAATGTGAGCATAATAGTGGGAAGAAAGAATTTTGATGCAAGGCTCCATACATATTGCACCAAAGAGAATTTATGAACTGGCTTAGCTTGTAAGCACAAATTATAAACTGGCTCAAGCAGAGACAAACACATCCTTAATATGATGACACCAGGAAATAGTAGAAGTTCCAGTGAATAGTTTATTCCTTTATGATACTTCAAAATTTGGTAATAACATGTTTTGTATACCATTTCCCAGCAAAAGGGGGTTATGAGGGTGATGGTAATTACAAAGAAAGAAAACATGGCAGAAAATAAATTGTTCAGGTCAGGGTTGTGCACTTGTCTTACTTTATACTGTAGTAAAAACAAGGATAACACAAGGGGGGAATACTTTCCAAGCACACTTAACTTTGTTGTTATTTGATTTTGGAGCACATTTGATTCTCCAGTGGCTTGTGATTTGGATTTGTCAGTAGATGGAATGTAAATACTGCAGGGAAGCCTTGAAAGCTTTGGGAAGGCTTGCGCAATGACACCTATTACAACATGGCAACGCATGGCAGTTGCCACCATGCACACAATTTGATGACACTGTACTGGAAAAAGCCAGGTTATGTCAAAATGAAAATCATACACTAAAAGTACAGTCACAATAAATATAAAAATTGCAAAATAATTATTCATCATTGATTTTTATTGTTCCCTTTATTGTATTTCTTTCATTAAATAATCTTAAATAACCTTTTACTGTCCTTTTTTTAAAAAAAGTACCTTTCACCTAATTAATTTTTACAATACTAAAGCTAATTATTAAATTATAATTGTTTGTTTGTTTCTTACAGTAAACTAAATTTAAGAAATATTTCTTTATTAAAATAACCTTAAATAATAATTCTTTATTAAATAACCTTAAATAATATTTTACTGTACTTTTTTTAAAAAAAAGTTCCTTTCACCTAATTAATTTTTACAATACAAAGACTAATTATTAAATTATAATTGGTTGTTTGTTTCTTACAGTAAACTATATTAGAAGCATATGACCTTGATATGCTTCTGACTATATTTAATAATATTTCTTTATTAAAATAACCTTAAATAATAATTCTTTATTAAATAACCTTAAGTGATATTTTACTGTACTTTTTTAAAAAGTACCTTTCACCTAAAAATTCTGTACAGTACTAAAACTAATTAATTTTTCTTTCTTAAATTACTCAAATTTTTTTTTTGGATTTTCCAGTTTTATTGTATTGTTTACTTTGATAACTAAAATAAAATAGCGAAGTGAGAAAATCAAAGCCAGGCACAACTGCAATAAAAAGCAAACTCAAGCAACACTGAGGACCCCTCTAAATTATATATACAAGCACTGAAATGAAAGAATCAACACGGCCAGCAAAAGCCACAAAATCCAACAGATTTTAACAGGAACCGACGAAGTACACCACAGTAAGCTAGTGAAAAGAAAACAAAAGAACCTGGAAAGAGAATTTACACCAGCCAACTGAAGAAGTTCGCCAAGGCACGAGCAATAAGTTAACAAATTTTAGACGAAAGCAACACCTTCGCACTCAAACGGAAAGACGTGGATATCGGCTTGGCCAAGCGACACAGAACGACGGTGAAATTAAACGTTGATAATCAAGTAGTAAAACCTCCTATTATGAAGCTTTCTGAAGCAAACTGTGTAGTAAAAAGGTGGATGTTTTAAACGGACTTCGCTTGTCCCGGAAGCAAAATGGCGGTCCCGCGGTTTGTCCCGTTCAAAAAATAAACCAAATTACAGGATTACGGGAACAGAAAACAAGAAACAAATTTGACACACGGGCAGTAAAAATTTTAAAGAGTACACACTTACGAGGAATTAGCGAACAGTAGCTATAAAAGCAATAAATCTAATCCTTTCTTGACCTCTGTCGTGGCGCACCTAAACTCAATCCCGCGTAAAACTGAACAGCGCTCTCTCGTTGCCGTGTGACGTCATACTGGCAGCGATGAGTCGGTCACGAATAAACAACTGGAAACAAAAGAGTCACCTCCCCCCCCCTGACCTATTCCTGTAAGTAAGTGCAGACATGCAGGATGCCTGGATTTGAGGCACACAGCTGACGGTTTTTGGGTTCATCTTGTCATCCTTTTAAAGAGGACAGAACATCTTTTGCTTTTGTCATTCAGACGCAGTAACAGAGGATTTTGATGTGTCTAGTACAAAACAAGACGCCCTTGACTGGAAGGAATTTAGCCCTGAAGCACTTTATCATCCCAATTTAGGTAGCTGTTTCTCCACTTCATTTCTTCTTTGCTCTCTTGTTTGCCATTCCTGTGTCTAGTTCCTCTTCCATCTCTAGCAAAACCTGCCTCCTCGAGTGATTTCTCCTTTTGAAAAACATTTTCATTTCCATTTCTTGTCCATATTGACAAGAAGCTCTGCCATTCCATTTCTTGTCCATATTGACAAGAAGTTCCGCCATGTTTACATGAAAATGGACTTCCTTTTTGCGTGTTTAAATTAAGTTTTCCTCCAAGTTTAGTTCTGTCCATTCTCTTCTGAAAACAGAACCCAGTTTTTTTCAATTTGGCTGTCTACTTTAATACTTTAAATGCGTCTAGATGACTCTAACATCTCTTGCACCGCAGTTTTTCAGTTGGAGAACTATCTTCTTCTGCTTCTTTGTGTGCCAGTTTTTCAAACTTAGTGCCAAGTATCTAACCACATTGGTGTTCACGTCATTCATTTTTGCCTTTCTCTCGCGGGAAGGATAGAACGTGTAAGCTGCTAAAGTCAGAAAAACGCAAAGAACATGTACGTACATTTTCAAGCTTGTCTTATCATTTATTTAGAACATATGAATGCAAAGACCTTTAATTATTTTTCTGAAACATCTCGGCGGTCTGGCTAATTACGTGTACATAACTGGTCCAGCTTTTTCCTGTTCGGGAAACCTGAAATGAAATCATGTTCCTTCAGCACAACGAAATATTGGGTCTTTTCCTCTTAAATGGAGGTTTTTGCTCGATAACAATTGTAAAGTGAAAAGGAAATCAGCAATGGAATACAAGGCTTGGTTATACTCAAAAAAGTGGTATGCATGAGATTTTGTTGCTGGTTTGCTTTTCTTCAAGTTGTAGTTTTTATTGAAGTGCCGACCTGCCATTTGACTTAGGCTTGACACTGCTTAACTGCAAATGAGTCTTTTGACCACCGTTTCTCGGTTGAAATTTCGTTAGTTTTCTTGGAGTTTTCTTTCCTAATTTGCCCCATTTAGCTTTATTTAAGACAATATGATTCTTAGCTTAAATGGTCAAATAGAAACCTCACAAGGTGGAGAACTTCTGATAACAAGTTTTCCGGTGTAGTTTTCTATAGGTGACTGTAAAAATATAGACCGGGAACAAACAGAACAAGCATAAATACTTAAACTACTAAGATATTGGAAGCTTGTTTTGAGATGTTGGCATTTGTTCTTCACACTTTTTGCTCTATGAGAACATTGAAGTCTTGTTTTATCGTAGTCTTTTCTTTTTCCCTACGGTTTGCCAATGGCTCTTTCTCATAAGCTTAATTTCAACTTTGAGTTTGAATGGTAGCGCAATTTCAACTCTCAAACAATTGGCCTCCTTTTGTGTTCAAGTAGACAATAAAAAGTAAACATTATTCACCTGCCTAGGTCGGTCCGTATTGGGAAAAGATGTGCCCCTTGGTCTTGAGTATGGCCCAAGACCTGGGACACAGTTTTCCTTATAGGGACGTCTTGCGCAGTGAATAACATATATTTATTTGTGCCTGAGTGGAGGAACCTCATAAAACGATAACTTCAGTCAACAAATTTGAAGGAAATCCATGTGACAATGATGTCAACGTGGAAGGCCTATGAAAAACAACCAAGAGAAGGAAAATTCAAGACAGCCCTCGCCTTGCTTGGTATTAAGAAATATTTAAAAAATAAGGTAACACTTATCTCAGCATTAGGGTTGTTTAACATTTACAAAAACTTTCTGGAAATTCCGGTTGGAAAGTAAATGGTACACGACTTTTCGGGTCATTCCAGTGGAAAATTTCCGGGAGCAACGGAACATCTGAAAAGGTACTCCTGTTTTTCTGGATGGAATGTTCCAAACGGCAATTCGTGTTCTATTTGTTCAAGCCTCATCTTTGATACCAGTTTCAGGCTCTTGCGGCCATTTTCTGTCTCAACAACAATTAATTAGGAAGCTTAACGGGAAGGAAAACGTCACTTTTAAAATGACTTCATAATCTTTCAAACTTCTCGGCAATTATTACCACTCGTTTAACCTGTCTAATGCAGCCGAATTATCCAGCAGAGCTGAATTTGTAAGGACGGCATATCAGTTCAGGAACAAACTATTGACAAAATTAATTAGGAAATAGCTATGTCCCCAGTTAGCGCCCTGTCTGTACAGTGCTAGATCACTTGACACGTGAATAAAGTTATTAGAGCGATTTTCGTCGGACCATGAAACAGTTTCTAGTAGTTAGTGTATAACAGTATCTATTAAAGTGTATTAGTCTAGTCTAATCTTTAGATCAGACTACAGTCTATCAGTAGGTCTAATGACTAGGTCTATTCATGACAACAAACCCTTTTGTCCAAAAACTCACAAGTTTATTGTAATTCAGAACTGTTCAGGATTACGTTAATAAAATAATCACTGGTCCAGCTTACTTGGGTTCATTGCTTTCGACACTTTATTCTACAGAAGCACTCTCCAAGATCGTTGGTAAAAGTGTCTTACGTTTAAAGGGCTGATTTGTTCAAATGCACTCACAATTGCCAGCATGGTATTTTCTTTCAAGAAACCAGGGGTGAAACGAGCAATTGCTTTTGCTTGTCCAAAGACCATTTCGATGGGATTTAAATCATAACTATAGCCTGGCAGTTTAACAAGAGTAATGTTCTTTCTAGCTAAAATTCTGCATAATACGATTTCATTATGTACACTTGCATTATCAACCACCAAATAACTGTTTGCGGGCAAGAGTGGCAGCACTTGGTTCTCTATTACATCAGTTATTAGATCTGCTGTGAAATTTCCTTCAACTGGAATTGCCTGCAAGACTCCCTCGTTAAATCCACAAACACCTAGAGTGGAAAACTTTCCAGCTCGTGCTCTGCTTTTCTGACGACGGACCGGACATGCAAATCCTGAGTCTCTCCTTCCATATTCACGCTCATCAGTCTCGCAATTAAAGTGTGTCTCGTCGAAAAAATAAACTTTAGCTGGGTCAACAGTCCTTCGCCATTGAAAAAAAAGTTGACGACAATGGAGATTGTAGGGTGTCATCCTTTCCTGAGCCACATGAATGCATTTCTTTCAAGTGATGCGGAGCCTTATGAACAGTTTCGCTATTGATGCTATAGATGGAACATCGCCGGGAGCCAGATGGAAATCGCTCGCAAGTATCTGTTGCAGCTCACGAAGGTAGAGAGTGGGGTACATTCTGACAAAAGCTTCAAGATATGCTGCCTTCCACCATGTCATTTGTCTTGGACGCGCATTATTGCATACCGAAGGTATCAACGTTGCCCTTTGTTGAAATAATCGCACATATTGGTCTACACAATTGTAGGAAACCCGACAAATTCTTGACGTGTTAGCTATGGACAATGTTTCCAAAAACGTCACAATGATCTGAAGTCTTTTTTGTGTCGGGTAAGAACTTCCAAAACGGTAGCAACCGTGGTTCTGGTTTATACGCCACGACATTCTAAAAATTAAATGTCATGTTTTGAATCATATAAAAACAAATACTCGAATGTATTTGTGAATGTATAGAGCAAACAATGGAGGGAGCTAGAGGCAATTAAAAAAGACAATGAAACTTGTGTTGCACATGCAACATGTCGTAGATGCAAATAAAATTTATTGTGAAGATTACACGTTGGGGATTTTGAACAGTTTGTATTCAGTCGCACCGTGTGTACCACACATATTTGCTTTAGTATGTCGGGGAGGACATGTGGTAAATGCTGCTTACACGGCCAAGTCGAGCTGCTAAAAGGACATAAAAGAAATTGTCCTTATGCAAACTGTTCCTGCCCTAAATGTGCAAGTCACAAGCACCTCCTCGCACTTCGAATGACAGATCGTCATTCGAATGAGGACAAAGGAAAATGCTGGTGCACTAACCTGACGCAGTCCTGCACAGCAAAGAAAGCAGAAGACCACCAAGCTGTACGGTTTCCAGAAATGACCGCTCAACTGGATAGTGAACCTATGTTTGCTCTGAAGGTGGCAAATTTTCAAGCAGCAAAGAAGGCAATGGAGAAAAGCAAGCCAAAGTCAGAGCAAAGGAAAGGTAAACATGTTTACAACGACTAACTATCCCGACTTAAAATTAAGGCGTTGAGTATTTCAAGGGGAATTTTGATCTTCTAGAGGACCTCGTCACTATTTTACTCCGGTACCGATACAAATTCAAGTTTTGTAACGGAGGGGTACATTGGGGTTTGCAGGATTACGGTTCTGAGCGATTTTTCTTACGGTTTTAGGGTATTTTCGATTCACAACTGCGGGATTGCGGTTTCATCCAGTACGACGGTACGCGTTATTTCAGCATTTTGAGCAGGTGTGTTCGTAAAATGTCTAATTTTGTACGGTATTTCGGTGAGGGAACTTTCCTTACAATGTTAGTAAGAGAAGGAATTTTGCGCAAGTTTCAGTGCGGTTTTCGGTAACCTGCGATCAGGCAAATTATTTCACGCTCTCATTTACTCTGTCTTTTTGTGGTCCAGCGAAAAATCCCGTAAGAGGATGTAAGGAGCGTGAAAATTTGGCCTGATCACAGGTTAGGTTTTCGGTATTTGAGAGGATATCTTGCGGTTTTACGGCACGGTTTTGAAAGACCCCCAGTGTTCCCTCAGTAAAAGAAATGAGTAAACGGCATGTAAATAGGCGATAACCCCAATCTATTTTTATTTGCACACTTGTCTGTGTTCAAAATAGTTTTAATATTGTCTGTGTAAGATTAGACCTATTTCCCTAGTATAAAATTGAAAAATATTGTAATTTAATTACAATTTCAGCTAAACAACAGGAGCAGCTTGAGAAACACCGGCATCTATACAACAGCATTAATTCGTATTCACAAGAAATCGCCGCCACAGTGAAAGACGTCAACCCGGTGACCGTGTTAAAAACGGCAATTCAGTTGCACCAAAGACAGCCCAGACGAGAGAGACACCTCGGCACGTCAAGCACTGCGACAGTAACTACTTTCTCCCCAACAGCTCAAGCACATCCGTCCCCTTCGCCAGTTGTTCCGACTCAGCAGCACTTTACTCAGAAGTTGGAAAACTTAAAAAGGTCTTGCCATTCGCAAATGAGGTAAAATTAGCCTCCCTTCTTGCTCGAGCACAAGGGGATGTGGATGCAGTCGTTCAAGAAATCTTGGACTCGTCTAACGATCCGGAAGTTGAGCACACTCACGATGCAGCAGGTGAAGCGGAGAATCTAAGAATCATCGACCTTACAGGCCCGGACGATGACGAGAAATGCTTCACCAAAACCACCACGGCAAAGTCCGCAGAAAGAATCAAGCAACTGGCGAGCATGCCAGTTGAAACAGCAGCATTGAGAGATATTATCAAGACCGTCGAAGAAAACGATGCAGCGAAAGCTAATTTTAATTTATATTCTTTTCATAAGCCAGAGAAAAGTGCAACAAATGTAAATGTTTTCAAAAGTATGGAAGAGAATAGATATTCGCAACAACTCTCGACCATGCAGCATGTAAACCCGCGTGACTGCCCTTACTGCTTTAAAAGTATTTCCACTGACCAACAAGGCAGTTTTTGTAACTTCTGTGGAGGAATTTTCCCAAAAAATTACACGAGGTGGTAAAAGTTGTCGCAACAAGTATCATATACATGTGCATTTCCGCTGTCGTAACATGACTCGAGAATCAGTAATAGAGGAAAAATAAACCACACGTTCGCTGTATATTTGTGCTTGTCCATTTTGTGTTGTTTTTCTTGTGTTTTGATTTAGACTAATCTCCTTTTGGGAATAGAAGCTAATAGACCTCAGCCGTCCCTTGACTAGCAGCAACTAATTTGACGTAACAGTATATACTTGTACAGTAACTGTTTCACGGTTCGAGGAAAATCGCTCTATTCACGTGTCAAGTGATCTACACAAAATTATTGACAAAATTAATTAGGAAATAGCTATGTCCCCAGTTAGCGCCCTGTCTGTACAGTGCTAGATCACTTGACACGTGAATAAAGTTATTATTCACGTGTCAAGCGTTCTACATAAAACGTTGAATTTGGCCATTTCACGTTGTAGTTGTGCACAGAATGGCAAGGAAAGGCAAGGAAATTACCAAAAATAATGCACGTGCAGATCGTTGTTGTTCAGTGTTAATTAAAGCTTTTGTTTTGTGATGTTCTTGTTAGCCGTTGCCATCGTGTTTGCTTAAGCTCCTTATTTAGTATGGCGGATCAATACAACACACTGGCAACAGATGCAAGCATTTCAAATGTTCCCTTTAGTATGTGCTTACAGAAGATCTGGTGATCCTTCTTAATCGTGGATGCAGCTCGTACGTAACTGGTAAGTGAAATTTCAGACGCTTTAGTCGTTAAAAAGTTGAACTTTACTGGGAGCCATCTTTCACTGTTTCCCACGTTTTTATGTTGTAAGTTGATAAAAAACCCTTTTTGGTGTTACTTTGTAGCGGACACATCAACCCTTAAAAGTTCTACAGCTTCTCCCTCCCCATCTGTATGCTCTGACATCTCAGATGGACCTAAAAAAATTGAAGGGTGTGAGGATGCAGATGCTAGGCTTCTCATCACCACCTGGAGTGATCATAAGCACTTGTTTGCCGGGAAAGCCATCAAGAAGGAAGTGTTCGAGAAGATAGCGCAACAATTTACCACCACTTCTGGATGCCTGAAGGTTCAGAATCGCTAGAATCAAGTGATTCTTCCTGGAAGAGAGAGGGAAGTGGCAAGAAAAGATGCCGTAAAAGGCCAAAGAGCCGATAGTCTGCAGCGGAAATGCTGGAATTTCTAAAATCGAACAGTGAGAAAAGAGAAAAGGCAGAGCAGGAAAAGCTGCAGATTTAAAAGAAATGAATGACAAAATGAAGGCCTTTTTTTGGCCGTTTCTTTTAGTTTATGGAAAAAAGTAAAAATAATAATTAGAGTGATGTAGCCTTCCCTCGCAGGGGCGTGGTGAGGTAGAGAACGCAGGGGGTGGCAAATGTGGGAAATGTGACTCTGAAGGCAAAAAAGATTTCTGAAAAACAAGCCCACGTAACCTGACTGCTGGTCTTGTGGCACAATTTGACGTCACGGCCAATTCAAACTGGCGGCGCACAGTGTTGAATTTTGGCCCTCTTTGGAGAGGAATTTCAGTGGGATTTGACGCACTTTAGAAGCTAAAACCACGGTCAGTAACTCATCTTAGTGTTATCTTTTTATTGGTGATTTCCAAAAATACACCATTTCTGGAGTGAGCTTCTCCTTTAAGGTCATCCATGTTGCCATGGAAAAGGGGCTCTTAGCACAACTTTGCTCTCAAAACAAATTTAGTTGTAAAACAGATTCTGTCAATTTTGAACACTCGGAGGTTATGGTTATGCGAAAAAGGCATAAATATAGTAAAGTACTGTGTAAAGCGACCTTAACAAATGGCATTCATTAGTTGGATTCTTTTTGCTTCAGCTAGTCTAACACCATCTAGGCCCCCTGCTGCACAGCCATCAAGCCCAACACAACCACCATCTTCACTGTCATCATCACTGTCATCATCACTATGTGCAAAGTAATCTTCATGAAATTCATTGTGCAAAATACAAAAATTGTGGAGAATACGTGCTGTCATTATCAAATGGACCATCACTTCTATATTTATGAGTTCAACCATTCCAAGTTTGCGCCATCGTCCAATTAGAAGTCGAATTGCTCTTTCAGCCACTGCATGTAGAGATGACAGTATCTGATTGAAACGCTGTTGTCATTGGCTCAAGTGTCCGTTATCTCAGAAGGGTGTCATGAGCCACCTAAAATAATCACAAAACCACTTTTTCTCAGTGCAATTGTGCACTGATCCCGGCCATCCTACAAGTACATCACAAAAAATCATATTGTCATCGCAGACTATCTATAAGTATCAATTGAAAAAAATGTGCTGTTATTTATTTATTATTCATTATGATTTCAATCATATGGAAGTAAAATAGCTTTAAACTTAATTTAAGAGTAAACAAAAAGAAGACCACAAACAAGAAGACCACTGACCAGTTGGCCAAGGAACATTTAGTGGGAGATCAGTAAAGTTATATTGAGCTCCTGACATTTATGTACTATTTGTAAATATCCTGTTGACTGATTGCCTTGAATGGCTTTTTCAATCATAGAAATTAGAATGGATTATTGTTTTGTGGCAGAGGTTTTTCTTGGCAGGGACAGAAATATTTCGTGCGAAAGACAGAGGCAAATGGACCACACATGCAAAGGAAGCTAAAGGGCTATAAGATGAAAAACCGCTGCTAGCAGGGTACTTCAAAGTTGCCCACTGATGAGTGGGATATTAGATGGTAAAAACTTGCACTGCACCATTGGAATGTACAAGGTTGGTCACTGGCTCTTGTTTAAAGTTTCCAAGTTCGTCAGTAGCTGACCTCTGAAGTACGACATGAATATTAAACTTCACAGCATATTTGATGAGGTCTTCTCTGTTAAAAATGCAGTGTAGGTCTACCTTTCCCGTTTCTCCTCCTTTAACGAAAGAGACTACTGTGCAATTCATTGCCTATGAACCCAGCTCTCTTTGAAGAGAGAAAGGCTTAAACAATCTCCTTTCAGGCAGCGGTTGACAAGCTGCTCATGAATAAATTTATAAGGAAAAATTTTGGTGGAGGTCTTACACTAAAAAACGTAGTATCTTGAACGTTTGAGAGTCAATTCCGTTAAAACTTAACAGAGAGGTTGGGCAATGGTGGAAGTGCAGCAAGGTTGTTTTTGATTTGATAGATTGCGCTTCTTTGCAATGCTATAAGCTCCCAAAGTTAAAATTTTGTAAAACGCGACTCCATGTCCAAGTTTTCTCCTCGTGGAGTAGACAACACTTCTTGATTTTACCACTCATTGATCAGTTAAAACCTGTATTGTGTTAGAACAGAAGCTGATTATAGGATTTCGAGTTCCATTGAAAGTTGTAAGCTTTTAAGTGAGTAAAATCGTCCTTGTATAAATTTAAAGCCTTGGATATTTTGTTAAAACGAATGTTTGAAAAAAAGACTTCTGTTGTGACAATCTACAATACACCTAGTTTGTCTGCCTGTTGTGTCTGTTCAGGATATTCTATATCTGCGCTGTATTCTTGGACACAAAATTGGTGGTTTTAGGGCTTCCGAAGGCTTACCGAATAAGCACAAATGTTTAAAGTAAGATTATGCTAATTATGTAAATTTAATTCAAGCAGCTATTCACTGTCCAGAAAAAAACAATACGTTGCAATTTAGAGATATTGGATTGAAGATTATAAGCGTTTCCCAAGCTCTAAGTTCTATGTTGGAAAACTTCTAACAAGTTTCTATTAATGTTGGAACGTAAAAAAAAGCCGGACTTCGACAGTGTTTTATTTAAAAATGCTTAAAAGTCACAACTCTGTAGCACATGATTTAACGCACGTGCAGTTATTGATTCAGAAACTGAAAGTTTTACTGAAGAGCGTTTCTTGATAGTGTCAAACAACAGTGTATTTTCCTTTCCTTTGTGTAGGACATACTCTATCGCCAAACTGTTTATTTTAAAAACTTCCAACCTCTTACAGATGCGTAATATCTCACGTTCGAAAAGCATTACTTTGGGTACTCTACAAATTAAAATTGCTTGAATGCATGAATGCGGGTGGTGACTTGGTGATACACATTTTGCCTTTGGACTTATGGAACAAAAACTAGTGTGATCGCTATGATTGTGGTAACTTAAACTTTATTGCGCATAGCTTTAAGGTATCTTTGTGTTACAAAGTTGCTTGAACTATTTTAAGCATTTCTTATGTTGTCATTTTTCTTAGTTAAGTCATTGAAGCTTGCAAAAAAATACCGGAAAATAAAACAAAGGCTTTGTCAAAGTGATCGTTAAACACTTTTAAGTGTTTAACTTTTAACTATGAGGTGTTAGTTGACACACCTCACTCCTAAAAAAGCTTCGTGTGTGGAAAAATGACGCTTAGTTTTAAAAATTCCACCGAGTTTAATCGTTAGATTGAGTAAAGGTTGTTTGGTTATCACTCTAGATTATTCTTGCAGCAAATCCACGCTTAAGAGCATTAATGCACTGTTGTTACGAAGATATGAAACCTTTCCCCTCAACAAGAAACTCTTAAACTACTGGATTCGTTGGTATGTGTAACAGAATAACTAAATATCTTTTTGAACTGGTGAAGTCGGGTTATGGTGGAAGGGAAAACAGAAAAGATGTTGGTTCTTGGAGTAGGCCTGGTACGAGTGTCAGCATCGGGAAGACGTGGATGTCTTATCTCGACTCCAGTGCACTAGCATTAAGCCGAAAAAAGGAGTCATGAAGATCAACTGAAGGAAGGTACATTGAGAGTTTTCTTCCCTGACTTTTTTACAACGTAGGTCATTTTATTTCCTCGTCCCGAATTTACTATGAAGAATGTACTGTTCTTTTACTTTACATTATTAATATCCTCGAACTGAATGTCATCATTCCTTGTTTGATACAATAATCGTGGTTTCTAGCTCCTGTTTTTGTCTGATTCACAGAGAGAATAGACCTGTCCTGGATCAGCTCAACTTATGAAGAATAGACTGAATAAAGTTCAACGTACACGTCAACAAACCACAGAAGGCTCCTTTAGGAGCCACCAAAGGAAACAAAAGTCATTAACCGACTGCAATCATACATTTCCCAGCTTTTAAGCTATCTTCTACTTTGGCATGCCATGTGGAGGATTCAGGATGGTCGAGTCTTCATTGTCTCTTAAAGGCGTTAGGTGATCCTCCTGAAGTTTTAATGTCAGACGCTCAACTGAAAGTTACTGTGAAAAGTGAAAGGAATAAATTGGCAAACTAAATATCAAAATTGTGCACTATCTTTCCGTGGGAATAATCAAAATCTGTCTGCTCAGAACTTAATTGCAAATTCTCACCGTAAAGCTTTTTGACAGTTTCATTAGGCAGGCATACTGATACAAACCTCATTCCTCTTTGTTCCAAGTAACATGGTTTTTTACATTTTGTAAAGGCAGTTCCTGTACCATTCTGTCAAATATGTAAGATCATTCAGCTTTACAACGTGCACAATATCACCTTCTAAGTTTCATTTTAATTAAGGCTGTGAGGCGAGCGCAAACTGCAACGTGAGGATAAAACATCTGAAAAATCCACGTACTCACCACTAACAGCGGCTGTGGGGAATTTCTCTGGCAAATGGTGGGTATTGGTAGCACAAGTAACGGGCAGCAAATTATTGGAAGAGCTTGAAGGCAGTGGGCTTGTATTGCGAGTCATTTTGGGGGTGTTTCCAGTGGAGTTCATCCATTTGTTGTTTCATCACTGCCTGCTTCTTCGTCAAGCCTTCAAACGGGAGGGACAAATTTCGCGTGGCATCGAGGAGACTTGACTGTGTCGTGGATTGTGCCTTTGAAACACTGGAGGTTAAGTGGCATGGCATGGCAGCGATGCTTTGTTTTCTGAGACCACGTCCTCTGTATTTGCGACCGGACTTTCGTGTTTTGTGGGTGACCCAGCACAGTGTTTGCTTGGTGCAGTGAAGGCATGGTATGGCTGGAGCAGGGTGAAGAGCATTTGAGTTTAACCATGATGCCGAAGATACAAAAACTCACAGAGCAAGTGAACTGAACGATTACAAACGCACAAGGTATTAAGATATAAAATGTGATTGGTATTAACAATACACTACCCGTTAACTTATATTAACTTATTAGTACCACCTTGACACAGCCCTTGGAAAATGGTGAAAATTGGACACTAAGAAGGAGTTGGCTTAGTAATATCAAGTGGAATAGTGTTTCATGTTTGGGATCAGCCTATTGGGAAAGATGTTTATAAATTTTTACATTATAAAGAGGGTGCTTATTTGAACATCAGTTTATATATTTACCTCTTCATAGCTCACCACTCGGAAGAACTGGCCCATGTCCTTGCACGTTTTTTAGATTTTTGTGGTAACATATAATTTCTTGTCCTGGCTCTGCATCTAGTGCTTTTACCAGCTCACCTAATCCCTAAATGGATAAGACTGCTATTAGTTCTTGTGATCAGGCCGTTTATGGCAAAAGTTCATATTGAGAATTACTAAATTGCCAGAATAAACCAGAATGAACCCTGACAATAAACGTGGAGCAATACCTATTTTTATATGGCCTTATGCGCCACCTCAGCCCAAAGTGGATAGGTAACAGGTAGGTAATACGTATTCCAAATGACATTCTTGATTCCTTCGGATATTAGTTTCAGTTCGACATATCGAGATGGTTCACAATCTTACATAGATCTTTTCCTAAAATAGAATTTTTAGTTAATTTATGTATTTTTTGCAATCTCAATTATTGTTAAATATGAAATAAAAAAGAAGGAACTAACTGTCCCTCTTGTACCAAAATGTATTGTTCTAATTTAAGGTTTCTGCTAAGGTTGTGTTCTAAGATAAATCGGTTTTATATCAATTTGATGAAGTGTTATAGATGTTTAGTTATAATTCTGCTACAGGTATAATTTTAAAAAGTGGAGTATTACGAGGTCCAGTCATGGTGAGAATGAAAGCCTCCAGAAACCAGAACATGGTGGCCTGAGCTCAGAAGATTGAATTTCTGGCAAAAATACTAGTTGTAGACAACGAAAACGGTGAATAAAGCTTAAGTGTCGTTGTCAGAGAAAACCAGGCAATGTCAAAAGATGGGGGTCAGCCGATTCCCCTAATTTTTTCAGCATTTAATACCTATCAGATAAGATTAAGAATTACGCTATTTAAATTATTTTCTGCCTTTTTAATTCCGAGATTGACCACCCCCCCAAGTTTTGGCACAGAAAGAGCCAAAATTTCACATAAAAAAGGACACCTTCTCGGTTCTTAAAACAAATCTTCCTTTAACATTAAGCTCACATATTTTTTTCTCAAGCTAAATTAGCCATTGCCAAATGTTATGGATGTTTTAAAATACATTTTGGATTTAACTGTAATTTTTGACATATTTTTTAATCTGGGTAGTTAGCTTGTGCCTGCATCATAGTGAATTTCGGGGGATTTTTAAATTTCATTTTTTCAAAAGTGCGGTGGTTTATTTTCTGTTTAATAACATTTTAGAACAGTCCATCCCCTTCTTAATCGAAAACAAAAATTTATTGATTGGCACAAGAAACCCTTTTTCCAAGAATTTCGTTCAAAAATGGCTCAAAATGCGTTAATGGCTATTTTCGCGCCAAAACCATAATTCGGTCATGTGACATACCACCGACAAAATTAAATTTTCAAAGGCGTTGTTTGATTCCTATTTATTGTAAAAGTTTAGTATTTTGTCATAGGGAATGCCTCTGCAGAAATCTTGACAATTATACAGGAATTGAGAGCTTAAAGTTACCACAAAATACCAGTAACAGTTGGTATTACAAACGTCAAAACAAACAATAAAGAAAATCTAAAGCTAAGAGTCATGTCTTCCAAATAATACACTCTATTCCGGAATTAGCCTTGTTTAACATTTTCCAACAACAACAAAAAAGAATATTTACTTCTTTTTCAACAGCTAAGCTAAGTATCATAACAAAACTGAGCCACAGCGCCATATATGTTGGTGTAGAGTGTTCATAGTTCCTGCTTTAAAATTTAGGTCCTCGCTATTATAAACACAACAGCAAAATATAAAAAATCACAAAAATATCGACTACGTTTTTGACCGTTGATTTAATTTTTTCAACAGTTGACGAAAGGTATTTCTTTTGTTAACAGAATTCCACTGGCTTAAGTGAAAGTGTTGTTCTACGGAGAAAAAGATAATCATGTTACATTGTCAAATACTTGAAACAAAATCGCGTACTGCCATTAACGAGCAGTGGAAAACGGCGAGCTGGCCCCGTGATCCTCAATGACTGAGGTTTTACCCGGGAGGTTTTGACATCAAATGACAAATGGTAGCACTTCAACATTAATGAACAATAATAGAAGTACAAAAATTTGGTTATACCTCCCAACTGGAACCATGGTTTGTATTTTTCTTTTCGCCACTAATTTACAGCTGACTAAATACGGAAATGTTATAGAAAGATGCTCATTTATTGAAATTTAAACACTGTGCGATTCTTTTTTTAATTTTGTATTTCAACTCTTTCCTTCCAAAAACGTAAAAAACATTTAAGTTTTTCCTCAACTTCGCACCGCTTCGCATTTCATTTGGCGCGCTTTCAAGACGTAAGTTGTTATCCTGTGCAAATCCAAGGTTGAAGCTTTTGCCCGAGGGGGGCTTTACAGTTTTGATGCGCGTTACGTGATACGTTTTCGTTCGGTAAGAACTTGCGTTTCAGGTGGAGAGGTATGAAAACAAATTTTGACCTATTTCTGACACGAGCAAGACTTTGAGTAGGCCATAAGTGGCTCGGTATAAGTACGTTTTCGTGAGTAGCTTCCATTTGACTGCAGCTGTAATGCAGCGCACACATCTCTCAACTGTGCTAATTTAAGTGTGTCGAGCTTTCCAGCACGCGCAAGTTCACAAACGTTCACTTCTTTGACTTGAATAGGGTGATTGGGAGCTTCGATGTCTCTGTATACTTTCTGACGTATGGCTTGAATGCAGTCTTCTGATTCAAGGGCTTCAAGGTCTTCCTCCGCAATTTCTTCATCTTCTTGGCTCTCAATTTCGCCAGCTTGCCTTTGACGCTGTATTGCTGACATTCGTGAGAAAAAGCTACTTATCTGTTTGGCGGTCCTCCATTGCTCTGGTTTGAATTGGAGCTTCCCACTTCCATCTCTGGCACACTTCATCTCTCTAGCCACCTGCACTGGATCAGCCTTTTGTCCCCCAGCAGTGCCCTGGTTAAATTTTTGGATGAGAAACGCCTTCACTTTCTCTCCTATCCTGGGACTCCTCTTAATCGTTTTAAGGGCCCATCCTTCACTGCGGCATTCTGTGGTACTTGAAGGACCTGATTCTCCGAATGCAATACGCTGTGCTTTGCCGCTCGACACATGCATCTCTGTAACTATGTTGGCCCACTTCTTTCTGGCCATGTCGTAAACTGACTCGCCATCTGACTCACGCACATGTTTGCCTGCATCCATGTGTGCCTCTGCTTCCTCTCGCGTCTTGAACGTAAGCACACAGGTACTTTCATTGCAGGAAAAGATTTCTCTTCTTGGGGTGGACTCTTGGCTAACTGTTCCAAGGGTGTTGCTACGTGGGCCAAACTGCTGTAGCACTGTCACACCAGTTTCTGCGTGCTGTGCAACTTCTAACTCTTTGTACGATAACAAATTGCCAGGCCCAATGCTGAATGCACGCCAAACACGCACTCCGTCCTCTTCAAAGGAAAAATTGTTTAGGATGCTGATTCCCGGTATCTTGTTGGCGGATATCTCTCTGCTTGTGTCTACTTTCACAACTGCTGCCCTGACTCCCTTTAGCCCTCCATGCAACTCCAATGCCGTCTTCATGTCTTCTGCAGTTATTACGTCATGTTTCTCATTAACCCATCGTCGTATATGTGCCTTCATTGGTGCAGTCTTGCGATCGCAGATATCTTTGCCTGACTGCGGCTCTGAGAAGTCATAACGCAGTACTTTGATGCGGGTTCTCTGACCAATTGACGGAAGGCTTAGCAACAGGGGACCACTATGGTAGCACCCTGCGTTATCAGATCTCAGATAAACATTTGTTATATCGGGTGACTCTTTCTTGATGGTTTCCAGGAGATGCTCTATGATAGAGGCTACAGCGAAGCTGTCCTGTGTGCAGTTATCAAGTAGGTGGACAAAACATTCCACTTGAAACTTCTCAGGAGCCTCCTTGGTGATCACAGCACTCACATGCCAACTTCGGCCTCGTTTCCCGAAAAAATCGCTCATCCGTTCCCTGTATCATTGTGGGAGGTATTTCATGGCCCAGTCCATGACGACTAAGCATGATACTGAATCAAGCTGTGCAAGAGCATATTGTTTCCCCTCATCTTGATTTACTGTGCGAAGTAAATGCGCTTTCCAATCCTTGATAGATGCCACACTCAGTTTGAATTCGTAGCTTAATTGCCATCTCTGCTCTTCGGACATTTCAGCATGGTTGATTTCAGATTCAATTTCCTTGAAAACTGTTTCAAGAGACTCACATGTCTCGCAAACGATACTATGTTCGTGCTGACATGTGCCTTTCAGGTTGGCGTTACTGGGATCACTCAGTGCATGTGTAGTGCAGTGATCAGCACAGCTTTCCTCTCGGCCACCATGGGACTTAAACTCAGTCTTGAGGTATCTCTTTGCCTCCTTGATTTTTTGCTCTGAAGATTTCAACCAAGGAGCCTCTGATCCGTGGTCACCTAGCGTCTTAATGACGTCAAGAATAGTGTCTATGGCCTCTGTCCCCTCTGCCGTAGTGTTGTCGAGCCCTTGCAATGATTTCTGCATTGACGCACCACATACCTCAATTATTCTGTACAATGAGCGCTGTCCCGCTGGCTCAAAATTCTGCTCTTTGCAATAGGCTGAGTACTACTCAATTATTCTGGATGGCATCATAGTTCTCACAACTGCCGGGATAATGATACTCTCTCCTGTATCGAGCCTAAGAACTTTTGTACCAAATGCTACGTCTTGCACCATGTCAGGTCTTGCTAGATAATCGACAAAATGATCAATTTGAGCAGAAGAGATCCGGGATCGAAAAATCGGGTCGTTTTGGACTGGCTGACCTTTACCGACCTTTGTAGCATGCTGCCGTGCTTCGTCTATTCGCCATTTTGTCAGTGTTGGTATCATTGCCATTAACTCCTGCTTGCTAAAATCATTGGCAAAAAGAGAGAGTATTTGTCGTTTAGTTTGCCACGACTCGGCCTGGTTGTATGACTTGATCAGGACATCTATCAACCCAGAACTTGGATCAAAACTTCTTCGTCTTGGTGCACCAGCAGAACTTGTTTTAACTGATCTTTTCTGTCGAACAGCAGTCCAAAGTTCTTCTTCCTGGCCTGGACTGAGGACTGTCAGTACTGCGTTGAAGGTTTCTTTAGCCTTTCGCAGGTAGTATTTTTGCTGAGTTGTAGATATGTCATCCGAAGACGTATTCAAAGTTGAAAGAATGGGGCTGACTCTTCCTCCGGATAAACCACTGACGGCGTTGTTTAACAGCTGTCGTTTCTTTTGTTGTTCTTCTATTTCGTCGGACCAGATGCTGATTTCCTCTTCAGGAACACTTTGTTGGGATGATTGTGATGACGTTGTATAAGGCTCTTCTTCTGCATCATCTGATGATGCCAGAGCGCGCCTCTCTTCTCCCCATAGTGGCTGTTCAAAGGCGTCTCCTTCATCAGGTGGTATCACGTGTTGTGGTTGTTCACTGACATCTGTTTCGCTAAAAAGTTCAACCTCTTGCGGCTGTTGTCCTTCATCAGGCGGTTCAACCTCTTGCGGCTGTTGTCCTTCATCAGGCGGTTCAACCTCTTGCGGCTGTTGTCCTTCATCAGGCGGTTCAACCTCTTGTGGCTCTTGTTCTTCATCAGGCGGTTCAACCTCTTGTGGCTGTTGTTCTTCATCAGGCGGCTCAACCTCTTGTGGCTCTTGTTCTTCATCAGGCGGTTCAACCTCTTGTGGCTGTTCAAAGGTATCTTCTTCATCAGGCACCAAAGACTAAAATTTAAACAAAAGGGATTGACTGCATTTATATTGTTTGTTTTAGTGACACAGTAAATGTGGACGTAATAAGACGGAGGGTCCATTCTGGAATATAGGACCAAAAAAACAAGTTCTTTAAAAAAGTCTCGCTTTCGAACCTGTATTTTACCCAGTCCCATTTAGAATTTAGAAAAGGATAGCAGGGTACCGATAAGATAAGAAACGGATGATTTGTAATCGAGAAAGGAAGTAAGAAAAATTGCGCTGCTATTTTCCCTTCTTATCTTCCAAACATGGCCTGTGCGATTTTTCTTTCCTTCACTTGTCCGCGCGTTTGCACTTTGCCATCGCAGGAATCTTTACGTAGTTTTCTCTCTTTCTGAAATATAAACAACGACTAGATACAAGTTTGTTCTCAGAAGGCTACGATTATAGTCATATCCCAATAAGCTTAATCAGTGGGAATAAACAGTGTCACAAGATATCGACATTGACAGCCTAGTTACTGTGCGGTTTTTAAAGGGGGCCTCTTAACAACAGATCTATAACAGTTGCTAAGGATTTGCCGAAGACGTAATGGTAATGCTTAATGGTGATAACAACTGCATTGAAAAAATTGATATTGCGCGCGCGTAACTAGTGCCAGTCCCAAACCGCGCACTTTAATTTAAAATACCTAAAACTTGGGGGAAAGAAGGCAGTCTTCCGATTTTCTACGCCACTAAAAAAAGTCTGAAAATGCGGATGTTATAACGCTATAACTTTCATAATAATGCAAGTTTCATAAAAACCATATCTAGCATTAAGCACGTGGACATTCTTTATCGGTTGGCACTGATTTTAATTTTCAGTTTTATATGCCTTGTCAGTTTTAGGGTTTTTTCTATTTCGGTCACGTGACTTTTCAAATATGGCCATGATTTAAAACACTTGAAGAGCTCTTCAAAGAAACAAAGTTATGCAAAAACCTTATCCGTAGGAGGTTAAGTTTACAGAAAATGACGGTCAGAAATTTTTTTAGCAACAAATTGGTAGTTAAGAAGGACCCCCTGACGCTACGAAAATGAATTATTGCGCGTGACGATAATTGGCTGTTTTTCAAGAATCGCAGTGGAAATATTTTGACAGGACCATACCAGTCGTTTTGTTCAATGTTCCAAAAAATACTTATTGATAGTGTAAATCGCATTATTGTTACTGTGGTGCTTCCCTAAAAGTATTCGTTTTGTCCCATGCATGATCACTTGATATCATTGTGTCCAACATGTAGGAATGTGGAATGGCCTGAGAGAGGAGGTATGTTTACATAAGTTTCCTCGATTTCCAGGAGGAAGGTGTGGCTCTTATATTATGACTGTGAATAAAGCAGTATTATAAGACCTTAAAACATTATACGGTGCAGTTAGAAGGAATATGGACATGAAACCTGTTGAAAGCCGCTTGCCCTGTCAGGGCCCTCCCCACTGCGTAGTCTGTAATGCTCTGTGCGACATTTTCCACAAATAGCTGGGGAAAAAATGGAATACATAAAAATGGATTTCAGTGGATAAGAAAAGAAATCCAGACCACAAAGTTCAGTTAGCTATGAATTTCGAAAGTGAAACATGGTTGATAATGAAATTAAAACAAAATAAAATAAAAATGGCTGTCAAATATGATTTAGCTGTCTGCAGCAGTAGAAAAAGATGTAAGTATATAGTTTTCTTACAGGTACGGTTCCTTACAGCAATGCTGTAACTGTGCTGTTGTAAACAAAAGCCGGTTCAGCTCCCCATAGATCGATACCCCAAGCCCGGGGAGGGGGCACTCAAAAAAGTTTTGTACGGGGAGGTTCCGCCCCGAGCTCTTACCCCTTACCCTTTTATATACCATTTTGTCAGAAATTGTACCCCTTTCGTATACCTTTTACTGAGAAAAGGTACCCCTTTCATGTAACTAAAAGACATGGACATGGACATGAACAGGACGTTTTCTTGTCATTTTCATGCAGCGCTTTATAAATTGAAATAATACAGCGGTAAATTGCGTCTGTTCGAAATATTTTAATTCAAGGCCCTTTTAAATCCCTAAATGACAGATTTTCATACCCTTTCATATACCTAAACTTGTGAAATCCCTACCCTTTCCTATACCTGAAGCCTGAACTAGGTGCCCCTTTCGTGCGGAGCCTCCCTGTATAGGCCATTATAGGGAGTATCCCCCCCGGGACTCCAAGATCCATGATATTTATTAACGGGTTTATGGACTGGCATCATCGCAAACTGTTTAGACTACGAAAAAATAACGCGAAACAGGTGGGGGTGAAATGACCAACACAAACATTTGTGATCGTTGTGTCAAATAGGAAGTGAAACAAAATACAGAAGATTGCTTTTTACTGTGGAAATCTCCCTCGAGGTTATACATAAGCCATGGCCACACAGTTCTTGACTTTGCGTCTTTCTTAATTAAATTAATGTAAAATATTTGAACTATTTCGGTGGAAGGAACCCTGAGACGAATAATTTTTCCTATAGTGACCAAAAGAAGCTAAAAGAGCTTTAAGCATACCCCTTTCACACTAACTTGAACAAACATCTGACCAAAAGATTGGTTGTCAAAATTCAAACGGGCGAAGAGATTCTCGTGACTTTGAAACAAACATTTTGTTTGTCTGAAATCTTGAGTTGTCTTTCTCAATTTAATTTATGTACAATATTTGAATTTTTGAGTTATTTTTTCAAAAATAGCTCTTAGTCGGCGTGATGGGCCGTGTAGTCAGTCAGTGGATCAGTGAAGTATGTTTGTTTGTCACACCAATCAGATTTCAGGTACTATCGGAACCAATCAAATTGTAGTTTATAAAGTGGAAGCAATCTGACACAGTTGTAGTGAGCGATTTCGTTCGAAGTTTTTAGATTAGAAGGAGGAGGAATCGGTGAGTTGTGAATTAACCCTGGATTAAAAACGTTTTTCGTAACGCTCGCCTGCTTACAACGCACACGCCGTGAGCAAAAGGCCCAACACTAACTTGTTATTCGTTTTATTCGAGCTTACATTTGGAAAGGCTAGCTTTCCTGACCATAGTAAAAATTATGCTATCAAAAAGGGCTTTGGTACGCTAAACTGTTGGAAACAAATGTCATAAAAATAAAAAACTTTTATGTTCAGCGAGCCGTAAACATGTTGTCTCGAACAAATTAGTCTTCCCAATTTCATCAGGTTTACAAACGCAGAAGACTTGAAATTGAAGACAGTGAAGATTATGCCTCACAGAAATCGTTTAATATGTGTTTTCAGACAAAAAAATTAAAATTTGTTCAAATTTCTACATGCATAAAATTTATTTATCGGCAAATCACTTGCGTGATCGCTGATGCGAAACGTTGTCTTGCACTTCAAGCTACTTCAACTTTACTTGACAAGTTCTAAAATCTTCGAGTTCAGAAATCGCCATGACTTTCGAGCAACATGTCTTGTTTCTCCTCAACTACCAAACTTGGAAAGTTCAGTCGGGCCGAAGTTGGGAACTTTGTATCGAAGTTCGCAATTTGATTCGCAAACTCGCAACGTAATTGGCAACTTCATGACAGTTTCCAATTTCCCAACAAACTTCGCAAAGCCGGCGGCCAAAGTAAACTGAAATCAACTGTAAAACATCTAGTTCAAACATTTAATGAACCGGTACAAGTACTAACTTTGCCGTTAAAAGCAACTACGATCGATAGCAAAAACAGAATAAGAGCGTGCCATTCCGTGACAATTCGATAACTCAATTAGTTCTTGTTTGTTGAATAGAATTTACGTTGTGAATGAACGAAAATCTTTGTTGAACAGTTCTGACAGGAAACAAATACTCCAGGTGTATTGCGCTTTAAAGAACTTTCCCAAAGAGAGTGGTTTTTGATTTGATTCGTTTATTACTTCGTTTATTACAGTACTTTTCGTTCAATGTCTATATGGAGACGTGGGTTTTTCGAGAAAAACAAGGGTATCGTGTTACGTTCGTTTTAAAAAAACAAAGGTATCATGTTACAAAAGTGAGAAAAACAACAGTATCATGTTACAGTGTTTGGCAAAAAGCCAAAAGTATTCGGTAACAAACAAAAGTAACACATTACTGTTGCTACAAAGCTAGCAACAAAATAACCGCTTTAAACGGAATAAGAACGTGCCATTTTGTGACATTTTGATAATTGAATTAGTTTTTGTTTTTCAATTAAATGATGAAAATTTACGTATTGAATAAAACAGTTCTGATGTATCAAAATGCACGTAAAAATTATTTTGTTTGCAAGCACGTTTTGTGCAAAAAAGTGACTCCGTGGGCTGCCATACACAAATAGCTCAACCCATGGCATAAACCATCCCAACAGGACAATCACCCAGTTTCACCTCAAGCCACCCTATAAATTGAAAAAAATAACTCCTGCACGCTTAGCGTGCCTATGTTTTCCGTGGCGAAACTGAAAAGGAACTCCGAGACGGATAATTTTTCTTATAGTGTTCAAAAAAGCTTCAAGCATCTTTTTTTTACACCAACTTAAACAAACGTCTGACCAAAAGACTTGGTTGTCGAAAATAAAACTGGTATAAAGATTCTCGTGACTTTGAAACAAACATTTTGTTTGTCTGAAATCTTGAGTTGTCTTTCTCTATTTAATTAATGTACAATATTTGAATTTTTTCTGTGGCAAAACTGAAAAGGAACTCCGAGACGGATAATTTTTCTTATAGTGTTCAAAAAAGCTTCAAGCATCTTTTTTACACCAACTTAAACAAACGTCTGACCAAACGACTTGGTTGTCGAAAATAAAACTGGTATAAAGATTCTCTTGACTTTGAAACAAACATTTTTTGTCTCGTTTTTTAATCTGTATGATCTATGTACATCTTTGGTAAACTTTGTGGTTGTATGCAAATTCGTCGTACACAAGTTGGGACATATTTCAGTTGTTTTTAGTAATAAAAACGAAAAAAAAGCCCACAACAAAGATCAAATCATGGATGTATTGCGCTCTTATTGGCGAAATTAGAGTGCATTAGATAAATAGTACAAAGTTGTTTACATCGGGAGCGTCACGATATCAGTTGCGTTACTCCAAAAATATGATTGAAAAACGTATTTTTTGGGCCAAATTGCTTTAGACCTTACAATATTTTTTTTATTTGAACTCCTTCCTGTGTGTACTAATGTCTTGTGAAAATATGTTATCGTTTTGGAGTAGAAGAATGTAGTCGAATTCGTGAAGGGTGCGCTCAAATTACAAATGACAAACAGTCGCACTTCTTAAGGGGTATATAAGTCGCTAACAAAAATTTTAAATATTGAATGGAACTTACCAGATCCTATTGGTACTGCAGAATTGTGTAAAACAAAGATTTCTTTTGACAGCGTGAAATTGACGCGGCGTTGACCCTCGTGCAATGGATAGCAACATGTCGCTTTTTTTCGACCTCGCCAGTCAGTTATTAGTTCTTTTCTGTGTTTGGGACAGATAACCATAGCTGCCACCCTATCTTCGGGCAAATCAAAATACCCTGCTCTGTTCAAGATAAGCTCCTTTTCCGTGATTCCTTGATTTTCAGACCGCCAACCTCGCTTGGAGCTTACACCTAGACTAAGCAAGTGGGTTGTGACATCTTGTTTACAAGCATTTAAAGGCAATATTGTGCTTGACCCGACGGAACTACACGGTGATTGTTGTGAGACAAATGAGCAATTCATATCACAGGACTTTTAGATTGTTATAAAATGAACTGAACGCGAGAGTCACTTATGATACAGTCACATTACCGAGAACTGACAAAACTTCCGTGTCGGGCCGAAAAAAAAATTAAGTCGCTTTGCCTGACATTTGGTAATTAAGTTAAATCAACTGCCGATAAGACCATATTAAATTAACTAAAATAATTGGGTTTTTTCTCACTTTATTAAAGAAAAGAAAAGTCGTTATCTGTAATGCCGTGATAATCCAAGCGGTATTTGCTCATGCATAAAACGACTAAAATTTCGCGGGAAAAAACAATGAGTTCATGCCACGGTCTGCAGTTTCCATTTCTTTACATTGTGCATAACAATTTCGAAATAACTGAATGGGCAATAATTCCTAAATTTCTACAATACTAGAACTGCATTAAACTACAAAAAATTCATTTCAAGTCTAATTCACTTGAAATGTAATTTCATTGACATTATGCAGTATAACTGCGTGATCGAATTTTCGCGCGAAAATAGCCATAAGAGCGTTTTTAGTCATTTTTGAACCAAGTTCGTGGAAAAAGTTTCTTGTGCCAATCAATAAATTTTTGTTTTCGATTAAGAAGGGTTTGGACTGTTCTAAAATGTTATTAAATAGAAAATAAACCACCGCACTTTTGAAAAAATGAAATTTAAAAATCCCCCGAAATTCACTATGATGCAGGCACAAGCTAACTACCCAGATTAAAAAATATGTCAAAAATTACAGTTAAATCCAAAATGTGTTTCAAAACATCCATAACATTTGGCAATGGCTAATTTAGCTTGAGAAAAAAATATGTGAGCTCAATGTTAAAGGAAGATTTGTTTTAAGAACCGAGAAGATGTCCTTTTTTATGTGAAATTTTGGCTCTTTCTGTGCCAAAACTTGGGGGGTGGTCAATCTCGGAATAAAAAAGCCAGAAAATAATTTAAATAGCGTAATTCTTAATCTTATCTGATAGGTATTAAATGCTGAAAAAATGAGGGAAATCGGCCGACCCCCATCTTTTGGCATTGCCTGGTTTTCTCTGACAACGACAGTTAAAATTGTAAGAGCCCTCCCACCAGGAATGCCGCTGACACCCCTGTTCTTGTCTTTAAGGACTTTCAAAAATAAATGTCTCCACCGTGCCAAATTTAGGTTGTTACTATTGGCTCTGGATTAGCATGACGACAATGCAACCAACAACACTGAGCGAAGCCAAAAGTATTAAAAATAGCCGCCATTTTTACCTCCCCAGATGTGATGTTTCTATAAAGTGCCTAATGAAAAATCACAATTATAAACTGCTTGTTTAGTTGTTGTGCTGCCCTCCTGGAACATGGCATTTGTTGAAATTTATACCCCAAAATGCACATCCACAATCCACAAGTTCTTTAACAACGTCTTGATGAGTGAAAGCCGTTGTTACAGTGAAACTTAGCAGTGCTTCTGCAAACAAAAGTCAATTAAGGTGCATTTCAGTGTTAAGTTTGTACCTACAGGTACAGTACGACAATTCTGATAATAATTACTCTTCCCGAAAAAGTCAGTCCACAAATAAATACTGGTCATTTCACGCCCCTTATTTCCTTCAGAAAGAAACAGTTGCATCCAGACGACTGACAGCAAATTCAAAATGCCATCTGCCTGTCAATCAGGGTTCTCTTACTTACCCTTGGCAACATTTTTAGTGTGAAACATGCCGGTCGCCAGCTATTTTCCAGTTGCAGTCCTATTCGTGAGCATCCCTAAGTACGCAAACTATTGACGGATTATTTTAAAACACGGGAGAGCGGCCAAGCGTCCTTTCCCACAGAAGTTAACACATTTGTATTTGAAAGAGGCCTCAGGAAATTTTATCCTTATGCAAGAAATTTTTGAAAGCTACGAATGCGCACTCGCACTGTGGACTGATGAAGACTGTGTTCGTGGGAAAACAAGCTTTTTAATAAAAAGAAGAGGTTTTAACCAGGTATGGCTAGATAGATGCAGAGTTCCTAGATGAACACGATATAGTGGCAGCGATCAACGTCTTGTATTTTGCACCTAGCTCTTTAGTTTAATATTACAGTATGCTAAATTTTTCTGAAGCTGGAGTAACCACAGACCAAAAGTGGTCGACTGCATCTCGAGTCACTGCCAGTATAATCAGGTCGCATAACGTAAATATCGTTACTGGCCGGATAAAAGCACCAATTTTTGCGTGCAGCCTCTTTTCTCTATGTTGAAAAAATTTAGTTTTGGTCCATCCAAACTTTTCTATATTTTCTGCAAAATTAAACAAAAACGTTTTAAACTCATTTGCATAAATTCAAAATGGCGGCAGAAGGGTTTAAAATTTAAAAAAATCTGAATTTATTGTCACTTGTTTAATGAAATCAACCTGTATCTGTACAAACCCTTACACTCACCAGCTCATGAATGTCTGTTCACAAGCTTCTCAGAATTGTATTAATGTTTTGCCAGTATTTACGTAATTTTCATGGTAATTTGGGACACGGCAAATTTGCTTCTAGACTACAGTACTTGTAATAAACTAGTCAAACTGCAGGTAGTGAATATATACTCATTACGTCCAAGCTTTCAGTTAACACCAGGTCATTTGTTGCGTGATTTGCTGTAGGAATTGCACTTGCAATTGCAAAGTGGTGGACACTTCAGCTGGGCTTTGCCACATTTGCAGCTGGAACAGTCGCCTTTACATGAACACTTTATCAGTTCTTGACAAGCCTTAGATACCTCTGGAACTGTCAACCAAACTGGAACCCACCCACTTGCCACTTTTTCCCAAGCAAATTCCGCTGGTGAAGAGACCTCTTGCTGTGCTTCAGTACTCGTTGCCCAGATTGAAGCCTGGTACACCGCCCTTCTGGTGTGTTGCAGCAAAGCATTCCTTGTTGGTGGCATCTTCTCCATTGTTACGCTTTTGAGACAGAACAGTTCTTTCCTTCTTTGGTTAATGGGAAGTGGAGTGCTCGCCTTGTCATATACAATGACGATTAGCCACTCAATCTTACGGAAATGCTCGCAGTCGGCATCAAGGGACTTAAAAGAATCGGATGCTAAGTAGGTGAGTGTTTCTGTCACCTCTTCAAACGCCTGCCAAGTTTGCCAGAATGACTTCTTCCTCTTTCCCCTAAAACACGCCAGGCTGGCACGCGCTGTCAAGCGGAACTTTTTCGCCTGCTGTCCTTAGAAGCTGTACAGCGGAAATACATAAAAATACAAGGCACCAAGTTAAAAAATGGCTGCTGAAGCTGCGATTGTAAACGCAACAAAAGCTTTTCGTCCACTATGGAACCATTTAAATAATCACTATATGTTTGAAGAAGATTTTAAAAGAAGTCTCTCTCTACTTTATGAAAAATACTTTGAGGGCCAAAGCTCTTTGGAACGAGCAATTAAGTCCCAAATTGAAGCGGCTCCACTCCTGGAAGGGGAATTGAAAATTTGGCTCCAAATGATTAACAGGCGCCTTAGTCCAGGAATGAAAGTACGTAATGGCTGGATGTTGGAATTCAGACGTACAATGCTGTTGCAAGTTTTTACATTAATTTTGGAAGCAATAAAGAAAGCTCGTTCTGCCTATGGAGTCACCTGCAAAGAAGAAAAACTGATTACTTCCATCTCATATGACAGAGAGAATAGACTGATCCTTGATTTGTCAGTGTTATCCCAGATTAGTAGTGAGTCTGTCCGTGAATTTTTCACCAAGAAAAGCTAAGGAAAAAGAATGGGAACTTCAGAAGTTGTGATCAGTTCTGAAAGTCCTTTTTCGATGTGTTTTGTTAAGAGGACACAGCAAGTTGTGGTGAGAGTCCATTACAAATTTATCAATGAATATGGATACACTTTTTCATGAATACAGGCCAAGGTATTCCATGTGCAGTTCAAAACAAATTTCAAGAGTATTGTAATCGACGTTAAATATTATGTGTTATCTAAAATGACCACAAAAATAATGAGGTGGATCATTAAATAGATTTTATTCTATAACTTAACAATATTAATGATATTAATTGACACACTCATGAGCAAAATTTGTCCAAAGCAAGTGCTTAAATATCCACTGCCTGGTCTGTCTGTCTGTTAGTCTCAGTACCCGGCTTAATACAAGTACTTTTTCTTTTGATATGATGCCAATAACAAAATGAGAATTAAATGTAAAGAAGATCCTCGCAGTTATTAACGCAACTTATGCAGTTGCGAAAAGAAAGCCTGAAAAAATCAGGCTTGCCGGGATTCGAACCCTGACCTCTGCGATACCGGTGCAGCGCTCTAACCAATTGAGCTATCAAGCCAACTGGGAGCTGGTCATTAAATTGGTTCGTAATGTACCCGGGAAAGATGAAGATGAAATTGTGAATATATGCATAAGTTGCGTTAATAACTGCGAGGATCTTCTTTACATTTATTTCTTCATTCCGCAGTTCAAGTATATGACTTTCATATATTCACAATTTCATCTTCATCTTTCCCGGGTACATTACGAACCAATTTAATGACCAGCTCCCAGTTGGCTTGATAGCTCAATTGGTTAGAGCGCTGCACCGGTATCGCAGAGGTCAGGGTTCGAATCCCGGCAAGCCTGATTTTTTCAGGCTTTCTTTTCGCAACTGCATAAGTTGCGTTAATAACTGCGAGGATCTTCTTTACATTTATTTCTTCATTCCGCAGTTCAAGTATATGACTTTCATATATTCACAATTTCAAAATGAGAATTGTTAGCAAAAAGACAATTAAATTGATATATTTGTTGTGCCTTTGTGCAGTCAAAACATTTTTCCAAGAAATTTATACAGCTACATGCATTACACTTGGGAATTAACAATAATCAGGTTTTCAGATGCTTTGGATGGCTGATTTTGCTCAGGAATATATCACAAACAGTACGTCTTTACCTTAAATATTAGCTGTGTAAGGTTTTTAGCATTAAAGGCATTACTGATATTTGTTCAACTAATTACAAAAGCTGTGGAGCAGTCTTCCCTTCTTTAACATTTTGTTCAGTGGGTTTAGCCAGCACTATTCGATGAGAACCTGTGAAAAACCTGTTAATTATCCTGTGAAGAAACCTGTGAACTACACTTTTTCACGTGTATTTTCACAGGTTTTTCACAGGTTTTTCACAGGGTGTGAAATTTTTAAAACCTGTGAACAGGGAACGTTTCAGAGGGTCTAAACCTGTGAAAAAACCTCTGAAACACCCTGTGAAATACAACCTGTGAAAAACCCTATGAAAAACCCTGTGAAAAAGAATAGTGTTTGGGGAGCTTTTTCACAGGGTTTTTCAAAGGGTCTTAAATCTCAAAACCTGTGAACAGGGAACGTTTCACAGGGTCAAAACCCGTGAAAAAAACCTGTGAAAAATAATGTAAATTGAAACCTGTTAAAAAACGTGAAAAACCGGCCAAAAAAGATTGAATTCGCTATATAAACTGACTGCACGCATCAGTGATCGAGTTCCTACATATTATCATTTAGAAAACTGTGAGACTTCCCTTTTTTGGCCCTTTTTAGGACCTCCACACTGTTTTAGTCATGCTGACTGAATTTATGGCCTCTTTAACTTAATGATATAGAAAGTGACACTATGCTCACCTCAACTATAGAAATGCCAGTACTTATTTAACAGGAGAAATAAGTTGCCTACCTCTGGTGTTCCATGCTTGAATTGTTCATGTGCTAGTAGTTTTTCTTGGGACAAGATTTAGCTTGAACATGCCAAGTGTCACTGGTATACAAAATTCACTTGGTGCGTAGGTGGGAAACGTTAAATCGTATCTCATGGAACAGCTGATGGCAGCATGCAGTAAACAGCAACCCAGGCATTCAGCACATCTTCTTTGTCAAAAAATTTGTTTCCTGCCTCAATTAACATTCAGCTATATCTACAGAAAACAACACTGAATTTTAGTGGGAGGGAACACTGGTAGAACAATGGTAAGGGAAATCTCATCTGGTAATAATAATAATAATAATAATAATAATAATAATAATAATAATAATAATTGTAGCATTTCAACAAAACAGTGGTTCTTCATCTACAATACCTAGATTAAAAAAAATTGCACTAAGGAAAAAAATCAATAAAATAGACAAAATAAATTGCAATGAAATATAGAAATGTAGTCATTGGTCATTATAAAATTATTCGGAAAATCGCTTACCATTATGTAACTTTCACACCAACCAGATTTTTCTTACCAAATGGTAAGCACGTGTCTGCAACACTTTACTGCTGTACCTGGCTGCACCTGGTTTATTATAAAAATGGCTATTGTTCGTGGAAACAAAAGAATTCTTTTGTTCTGTCTTCATGAAAAGAAAGCCGCATCTAAATTCTGAGTTTTTTTGCATACTATAATTCTCAAAAAACGCAGCGCATTAACTAGCGAAAAAAAAAAACAAAACAAAAACGAACAGTGTTCCCTATGATGCAAAAAGAAGTTCACATGCCAAAATTCGGCTATTTTTGAGAGCATTCAAAACTTGTCAAAACGTGTAGTCAGGCCGTTTTTATGTACGCCCCTTCAATAACAACAACAACAACATCAACAATAGTAAAAATAATAATTAACAGTTATTGTACGAGGTTGAGAAAAATATTGTGATTAATATGTCAGTGGCGAGCAGATCTTATTTGCCTAAGTTAAAGGCTGAAGCAAATAATAATTGCAGGTCTGTGAGACAGTCTGACAAATTACGATAAAATTATTATTTTGCGAGAACCGACAGTTCAATAATTGTTTTAGCTTCGCTGTTTTTTTTGGGCCTAGCAGAAAAATTCAACTGCTCTTCTTCATCTCTGGAAAACTGGCTGCCATTTTTTCTCGGAAGTGGACACAACAACACATGAGCAGAATATTATTTGTCGCAAATTATCACTGTCATATGCTAATATGCACGAGCAGACCATTATTTGTAGGCTGAGTTATTTGCAGATCACGTGGTGGACTCTCAGCCAATGAAAAGGAAGAAAAAATTGCATCGGATGATTTAAATAATAGTTATTGTCATCAGTGAGACACCTCTCTTAAGACAACTGTGCAATATGCTTTGGCAACCATAATTTAATCACTTTAACATTAAATAATAAAGAACCTTTGAAAGAAATAACACCTGTTCATATTAATATTTTAATAAATCAGCAACTGTTTAATTATATAAAAACCTTCATGCTATATACAAAATAGTAAGATAATAATGCCAATTATAGGTTGTAAATGTCAATGTATTTTAAATACAACGAAAACAAACATTGAAATAATTATTATAAAATGTCACAATCATAATGATATGCATGATACTAAACAATTGGCAGTTTCATGGCAAGGCAATATGAAAAGAATATGTTGTAAATACTTGATAAGTAATGAATTACACAATCAGGTTAACAATCACAGTTAAATAAAGAAATAAAAAGAACGACCAAAATGCAAGTGCATCAATTATTGAGTTTAATACAATTAAGCACACAGGAATTTTTAGGAACATGAGAGAAGTACATAGAGAAGCCTGTGTGTTCTTAAAAGTTACCATTTAGTGCTAACTCAGTATATATAATGCACGAGGAGAAAGTTTTTATTTCTTTTATGAAATGTTAAAGAAATGTTGCACACGCTTAAACTCATGATTTAAGCAGCGTGCATTATAACTTGATAAAGCATGTGCATGACGTATGCAGCATGCTTTATGTGACTATAATGAGTTCGAATTCACCAACCAGAGCGCACAAAATTCATCAACTATTTTATAGTTTCTTATTAAGATCAGTTGTTATACAGTAAAACCCTGTGGGTAATTAATTATAAGAACCTAATATTTTTCGGGGGGGAGCCTAATTAGGTTCTTACATTATAAAATTAAGGGCTATAATATATTAATAATACTTTAGGCTATAATTAGGTTCTTAGTACGGTATAGGGTCTTTTAATCCCATATTTGTTTGTTTTATTTCCCATGTTTGTGTACCAGTGTTAATATTATGTAAAAATATAATTTTAAAAGTGCTTATAATCATTTAGAATGTGACACTTGAACTCCCAATACCTCAAACCAAAGTTTAGTTGTTGTGATTCAACTGTAAACTATAACTATAACTCAGATGTACTGTGTTTTCTTGATTAACGGCCAGGCCCCGAAAAAACACCGGGTCTCCAAGCTGTATTTGAAAATTAAAACCCCTAGAACAATTATGAAAGGTTTTATAAACATATAAATTTATGCCTTAATTTGTATAGCTGTCAAAAATAATGAATATAAAAAGCATTTTTTAGAAACATATAAGCATGAAAAAACTCCTGAAATCAAATAAACGCCAGTCCTTTCCGGTCAAGTTTGAAATAAATGCAGGGGACAAGAAAATACAGTAATAACATGCAGTCCCTTTAAATATTCCAGCGCATATATTAGCTATGACAAGTAAAATTATTCGCTAAATAAGGTCTCCCCTACACATGGACATGGCGCAGTGACAAAATTATGTGCTGGTGCTGTTTACGCATCCCTGCTTCATTGTCCTAGCTGGAGTGTGGATTATAAGCACATTATATAAGCTTATATAGTCACTGGCTTCATATACCACTGAGACATGTCCCCACATGTGCGGAGTAGACATGTAAAACACACTAAAAGGTGGGGCTGAACACAGAGATCATCCCCCCTGGGCAAATCCCCGGGCTTTTGACTTTTTTAAAAATGTCTGATCAAATTCCCTACTTAATGTGGTCCAGTTGCATGGTCAAATGCCCCACCGGTCAGGTCTGAAATGTCATTGTGAGTTGGATTCGCGAACAACCAGTTACTTTCTCGTTAACACTTAATGTAAACAGACACTCGTGACCTATTTATCAGCAAATTTAAATTGGAAAAGATAGATTCGTTGAAACTAGGTACTTTTAACATAACTAAATACTAAACTTCGTGCGCCAGCTTGCGCTCGCTAGCGTTTCATAGTTTTTGAGGTATTTTGTCAACGGTCAAGTGCCCGACCCTCCGGGCTTCTGTTTGGTCAAATTCCCCACTATCTGGGCCTTGGTAGGGGTCAAATGCCCAGGGGTTGCCCAGGGGGATGATCTCGCTTGGAATTGACTGATACATAATTCAAAGCGTACGCAAATCAAGCTCTTAGACAAGAACTCCATTGCCCCACATTTGATACAGTCCGCCCTGGACATTGCCCGGACAGAAGAGGTAACAAGGAAACAAATTAAGGAGATTTCACCCAATAATTCGACTCATGTTGATGCATTGAAGCAGTAAGGGAGCCTTCCCGTCAAGCCCACGGTCCCATTGTTCCTTTATGTGGATGTTGCGGAACAAAACACGATATTTCTGAACATGACAGCAGTCATTGTGCCCTGCTTTTGGTACCAAGTGTGGTGCATGCGGCAAAGCTGATCACTGGAGAAAAGATTGCCGTACAACAATGCCAGGAAAAAAGGGAAAATCAAATGTAATATTATGTATGCATAATATTACAATTTTAGAAGATTTTGCCTGCAAACTTAGGCCTGTTTACTTAAAATGTCACCCTACTGATTTTTGGAACCCAGCAATGTACAAGTTTCAAAAAGAAAGCAGCACGCACATTTCAAAACCAGTGTGTTCATGCAACAACCAGACCCTTTAGCATGATTTACATGTCTGTAATTGATTTAGCCTTGCGCTTTCTTTTGGCGTCGCTGTTGAAAACGACCGGCTTGAAGATATCTTTCATTGTATATTGGTCGCTGGGTACTGTTATGTACCCCCTATGCCCCTCACAGGGTGTGAAGGGAACTACTGCTTGTTTACTTTTTGCCTGATTATCGGCTTCACTCTTCTCCTCATCACCAGACTCAGAACTTGCGGCAACACGTCTTGTTGGTGGCGTTTTCTTTTCTTTTGTTTTCTTGGATGTCTTGACTTTTTGTAAATTTGTATTTTGTTTTCCAGGTTTTCCCTTGTCATGATCTGAATTTATTAATGGTGACAACCTTTCTGTTTTCCACAGGAATTCAGTGGCCACCTAAAACATTGGAAAATATGATTTGTTTTGTAACTGGCCCATTATGAAAGTTCCAATTGTTTGTATTAATAAGTTTAATTGCGTTCGACGAAGGAGAGCGCAAGCCTAATTTTGTTTTTGTGTCCTGTCATTTGATCTCGGTACGAAACTACGCATCAACTTACTCGATTTCCACTCTTTTTATGATGTTCAGTGGCTGAAGACAACCCTGCTACCTTAGATGATAACCTTATAATGTTCTCAATGACATTTTTGGCAAAGTAACATTTTTTCCACATGTTTTAAAAGCCTTTTTTCAAGCAAAATATTGTTTATTGATAATGAAAATCAGGCATTTAAAAATGCGAGCACTGGAAATACACAAACATTAATTACAAATGATAAATTACAGCTTGGTTCTTTTGTAAATTTAAGAAATAAATACTTGCCTCTTGATGAATAGGTTCCAGCTCTGGCCTTAAAATCCACTACAATATATTGTCATTTCACATCTATAATGGTTGTTGAGTGATATTTCCATTTTGGGAGCAGAACTATCAATGCAGGTGTTAATATTTTATCTTAACGTCCAGATGCAAACGTCATGAAAAACTTCGTAAAGCTGCAGAGTCTTCCTTAGAAAGAACTGGCCCAAGAGATTGACCAATATGCTTTTGAAAATAATAAACTTTTTTCAAAGCAATGGCTATACCGGTAAATATGATTAAATTAAGGACTGTTTCACCTCTACTTGTGTTTAATTTATTTATATTATATCTGACCTCCAAATCTTGGAACTTCGTCTTTCCATTTATTACTTTCGGAAGTTCTATATCCCCGTCTGAGATTTTGTTCAAATATTTTGATTTTAGGAGCACTCTGGAGAACAATTCTATGGAAAAATATTATATTTATAAGCTTTGAATATCTGGACAAATAATCAGTAAAACTGTTTTGTTAATCGTCTAGATCTGTTTCAGCTACTGGATTGTAATAATAATGAATAAATGTTAGTAAATAAATAATTTTTAACAAATAAAAAAGCCAAAACCGTGCTTTGTTCTGTGATAAAACACGCAAGGAAGTGACGAGAGCACGAAAGAAGTGTAGGGTGAACACGAGCCGCAGGCGAGTGCTTCTCCCTACTTCTTGAGTGCTCTCGTCACTTCCTTGAGTGCTTTATCACAGAACAAAGCACGGTTTTGGCTTTTTTATTTGTTTTATAATAAATCTTTGCTCACATTTGTAAAGAAACTGGCTTTTAATTGCAAGAAATCAAGTTTTTTTCACAGCTTGCAAGCGCGCGCAAGAAAGGATTTCAGCTTGCCAGCGCGCGCAGAATGGCGTCACAGGCTACTCCGTGCATCTGTACTCTGATAAGGCACGCTGTTTCAACCAATCAGAGCGCGCGTTATATCGAAAATTTATTATAAATCACTTTATTGAATGAGGGTTAGTCATTGATGTCCCTCTTATAGGTAATGAGCACCCGGGGGGGGGGGGTACTCTGGCTTGTATATGACGGGGATGATCGAATGGAGCTGGAACAAAAATAACCCCCCCCCCCCCCAAAAAAAATCCCTTGTCAACTTAACCCTAATTTGCCAGGAGGGGCAAATTTTAACATAACACATGGAATGCTCGTTTTGTTTATTCATCATACCATTAAAACACTAAGGCCAAGCCAAGGCACTTTAGTTCATTTATAATACCCCAAAAATCCCCTATCTAAATCAAGTCACCCAAAAAATACTTGCCAAATTTTCCAACCCAAAAAAAAACCCTGAATCGAAAATTTCAAACCCAAAAAAATCCTTCAATCATCCCCGTCATTAACAAGTTTAAGTTAAGCACTAACACTAGTTAATCATCTTACCATCTTCTTTTCTGATGATAACACCCCGCCCAATTTTTTTCCCTTTGTGAAGGATGTTAACTGTGTTTCTACAAAAAGGATAAAACATTGGCTAATTAGTCATTATTTATAGGCATGCATTTGGTGTGCTTTAAAGTGCATAATGAATTAATAATTGTTATTGTACATGCCAGATGACAATTTAGTACAACAAGAAAATTATGCTGACTGTTTTTTTTCTTTTTGCAAACTTTGTTTTTCTACAATGAAGAAGAGCCAGTGACAATATTAACGTTGTTCAGTAAGGTTTGAAGACATTCATTTTTAAATAAGTTGTAAATGTTTAAAAATCTCTTCTTAAATAGAAAATTGTCATAGAAATTCCATGTTTTAACCCTCTAAGGTTTGTTCTTACATACCTGTTCCTCCACCTGCAAGTATTTTTAGAACGACGTCCATGTCATTCTTTCAATATTAACAATTAATAATATTAACCAACAGTGTATTTTTAATAGCCAACGTGTGTTAACAGTGTTACAATAACGGTAGCACAGCCCAGTACTTTTGATCTGGAGCTTGGCAGACTCGAACTGCCTTACACCAGCAGCAAATTGAAGTTGCCAGTATAACCTCACATGGAACCCCTTCCTTATTTCCACCAGTCCCAGATGTGCAAAGAGTCAGTATAATCAGCATTGCAGGCGCTTAATGTTGCAATTATTGTTAGCATTGGTGATTTAGTAGCTGGGTTACAATTGTAAAGCATTGCAGGACAATTAGAAGTAATATATAGTGTGAATAATTAGTAGCATGCAGCACTGAAAATTAGTAGGAAGACATTAATAATTAGCCCGCTGTTAATTATTTATAATTACTGTAAACAATTATATATTAATCCAGATTTATCTACAAGTTTAAGTGGTTTTCTATTGTATTTATGAAATGAATATTCTTTATGTCCCAAGTGATGTCTGCATGCTGAGAAGGTACAAAATTCAAATATCATGTTGAGCATAATTATACTAATGAAGTGCTATTGTTATAAATCAATTAATTGTTTCAAACTTTTTTCAGTGCTGTTGAAGTGTATTAGAAATTCAGTGAGAGGCAAGGTGACTTCATTGTTAGCTTGGTATGCTGATCAGCACGAACTCGCAAATACTGGTCATCGCACTCAAGGCTTTTTCTTCCTTTAATCCCTATTAGCTTATATTGAATGTAGGACAATTTTGACATCGAGATCAGCTTAAGGGTACTCAGTAAAACCTATTTTATTTAATGGCTTTGTCATTGCAATTGCATAATAGATTGAAGTTCTTGTTACTAATTTATTGCTAATTTAGTTGTCTTACTAGGTTTTTTTTTTAAAAAACATTTACCTAACAATTAAGCTAATTTATGCATTTAAAGGTAGTTACCCTTTGCTGTTTTTTGCTTCAGGATTTTCTGGAATGGATTGGAGGGACTGATCACGAGACACTGCGTCATTCTTAGCCTGTTTCTTCTGTTTATACAAAATAAGATATCAAAAAAACTCATTAAAAGGAGAATTGTTTTCAAAATGAGCAATTCAAACTTCGCTCGATGATCGTGACATGGACCCTCTATGTTAAACCATTCACAAAAAGAAATTAATGTGCTTACCTCCATTTTTCCACCTCTACGCAAATAATTGCGCCTGTTGACTAAGGAGTCACTTAAGGCACGTTTCACAGAGTGCATCCGCCCCTGAAGTTGAGGGCAAAATTCAATCACCTGAAACAATGAAATTAATATATTGGAGACAAAAACAATTTGCCAGTTTCATTTAATGTTGGATCCCAATAACTCAAACCCCTCGCTATATATGAAACTTGAACCTTCTTTACAATTGTACAGTAGAACCCCGGCCGTTTATATAATAACTTGAACTCGGATAACCTGAACAACCTCACTAACTGGAACTAACAAACTTCCATTTCCCTTGGATTTGGACTCACTTTTCAGTCATTTTTACTCCGTTAACTCAAGCAAAGATAACTTAAACTCGAAAACCCCGCTAACTCGAACTAAATTTCGTTTCCCTTGATCAAAATTTGGGTCAAATTTACCCTGTTAACTTGAATCCCAGTTCTTGCACCTCACCATGGTTGCCCATTTATTAGAGCAACAAAACAGATCACGTATTTGACAGCCTTTTTCCAATCTTTTCTAAGAATTTATGCTCTTGTCAGAGTTTCTGACATATAAGCTTAATTTGCACCGTACCGTATACTGAAGTGCTGTAAAATCAGTAAACTATCAATTATTAACTTGGCAACTTAAATATTCAATCTCCCCTCTAACTCCAATGGATTTTCGTTTCTCTTCAGAGTTCGATTTACCGGGGTTCTACTGTAGTTCCCTTTAGGTCATTTTCTTACTAATTTACCCCTGATAACTTGAAGTCCAGAAAAAATGGAATCAATTGGAATTCCCTTGGGATTCAACTAAGACAGTGTCCCTGTTTGTAATCGAACCCACTGGGACGGCATCCTAGATATTGATTTGGCACTCTAACCAACTGGCCGTGTTAGAAGAGACTTAGGCGAGGTGATACATGTCCTGCAACTGAGGGCTCAGCAATGTTGAAACCATAATGATGACAGATATTAAAAGCAAAAAAATACTAAAAGTAAAGGACTGTAATTTACCATTGTATTAAAAAAGGGACTGCGATATAAGAGATATTTAACTTACCAACTTGTTGAATAATTTCCACTTATCTGGCGATATTTTGTTAAAGGTCAACGCCTTGTCCCAAATACCTGCCCGACGGGTAGATTCTTTAAGCATGAACTATGATTCAGTTAAAGAAATAGAATGTTGTAAATTCTAGATGCTATGCATGGTTTAATTTTTGTTGGTAGATTAATTTTTATATTTTAGTCTCTAAACAAAATCTGAATGTAGAGAATTGTTATATTTTTCAATCTCATCATTCATTGGATAGTTCACCTAAAGCTTTTCTTATGAAATCCATCGGTTGGCATCCGGCCTTCTGCCGAAACAATCTCAATATCGGTACTACTTTAATTTCTTCATTCAAACAAAAACAACTACATGTATACAGTAAGCTAAATTATAACGCGCGAGTCTCGAAGGACGAAAATCATTTTTTTTCACGACCCTAATGTGGAAAAATGGGCCAACCATGAATGACAACAGTTCGATTCCACTTAAACCAAGCTACCGAACGAATGTTTTCACGTTAGTTTACTCTTTAACCCTTGGAATCTTCTTTTTTTGCTGCCAGATATAGGAATTGAAACCGCCGTACTTTTAAGTTCCCGGCATGGATTGTTCGTCCTCGAATGCCAAAAGCTTTTGCTTTTCCTCAAGAAGGAGACTATATTTTCTCTTAGCGTGCCAAAATTTACAATAAACAAGAACTTGTAAAATTCCTACCTTGAAATACTTGTTCGCAGCAGTTTTTGTTCTGCTGCTTGACAGCATCTCATCTGCCGTAAAGCTGGTTGCGTTTTGCTGGTTTTCTTGCGAGTCATGGTCACTTGCACTATCGGCGGCGGGTGAATTTGGCGAAGGATTGGCGGGCAAACGAGAAGTGGAAGGCGTAGACCTCAAAGGCAAATTTGATGATAAGACCTGTGCTAATAGCATTTTTTGCTTTTCGGCATCTAAGAGACTGAACACTGCATTCAAGTCGACGGAGTCCATTTTACGATCAAGTAGAAAAAAATCACAAGATCAGATCGCAGAAATGAAAGAACGAAGCTACGTTGCAGGATGCGACGCAGGATGCAAGATTCGTTTTTGGCGCCACAATTTTCCCGCCTAAAATGTTGCAATGTCTGTAAGCCAATGACTATAAAGAAAGACGGCTACGTCATATCGAGGCGGAGAGAAAAACCGGGGATCAATATGGCGGCCATTTCGTGCCCTTGCTCTTTCTGCAAGGGTAAGGTGGTTTCCAGTAGAAAGGTCCGAAATTCGCACATGAAAATGTGTTGTACATCTTTTTTTATGCACGAACAATCTGATGAAGAACGGGATGAAAAGAAAACGTCTGATATTGAAACGGAAGTAATAGAACCAATGGAAGATGAGGCCGACTTTCTTTGCATAGAAACAGAAGAATTCGAAAGAGAGCGGGAGCCAGCGTCGGAACCTGATGCCGAAGAACAAGAAAGGGAGGAAGAAGTGTGTCAGCAAGTAGGGAAATAACTTAATTTAGGACTTTTTATGAGCGTCGAAGTGACAGTACGCAAATGAGATTCACCGAGTCGAGTAAAAACTGTCTGACGAACCCGATCGATCAATGTCGAGGAAATAACGAAAAGTTGTTCATCGAGATGAATCTCATTTACGGTGGTATTCTGCATTTTAGCCTTCCGTATTTTCTCGATTAAATGCTGGGCCCCGAGTAAACGCGGGGTCTTCAAGCTGTATTTAAAAATATATAAATCCCTGAAACATTAAAAGAACAGTAGTAATAAATAAAAATGGATTTTTAGAAACAATGCTTGAATAAATTGCTAAAATGAAGTTAAGGCTGGCTCTATCGGGCCAAGTTGGAAATAAACGCCGGGGGTGTTTAATTGAGAAAATACGGTATATCAAGTTGTATTATTCTCTGACAGTTTTACATGCAGAGGGGGGAATAGGGGTACACAAATCCGCCATCCGTGCGCTATTTTTTGGCCAAATGCCCCGTCAAAATGCTAGACAAATTTCAATGGGTGCTTAATTTCTCATGCTCGCATATAGTATGACATGCTTAGTTTTATAGGGCTATTTTTAGCAAAGTGATCATCGCTAGCTTGGAAGGCTATAACTCTTCAATGCTTGTGCTTGCAAAGAAAAGTGTTTTGCGCGCATGCTCTTCAAGACCATTTAACAGATTTGAAATATTAATTTTCACACAAATTATTCAATGCACTAAACCGAACAAGCATTTACAGCGATTGAATGCCAAGTAATTTAAATTCATTATGTCATGTTCAATTGAGTAAAGTTGGATTGAGATTGTAAAAAAATTATTTTTAGCAAAGAGATGTATAAGTGTTTCTCGCTTTAGAAAGAGGTGATTGAAACAAAAAGGAAAGAGATGAACTGTGCATTGTAACTGGTTTTACTCAAAAAACAAGTTCCTCTGTATAGGTGTTATAATATTATCTGGTATTCACAATTTGCTAATTATAATGACAAACTTAAACAACAGCATTTCTACTAAATTTTCAGTGCTTATACTGACATAGTTAACCCCTGATACTATTAAATTGCTGCAATGCTAACTACTAACTCTTTGCACATCTGGGACTGGTGGAAATAAGGAAGGGGTTCCATGTGAGGTTATACTGGCAACTTCAATTTGCTGCTGGTGTAAGGCTGTTCGAGTCTGCCAAGCTCCAGACCAACAGTACTGGGCTGTGCTACCGTTATTGTAACACTGTTAACACACGTTGGCTATTAAAATGCACATGTTGGTTTCTAATTTAACAACTTTAAATTAACTTATGATTAATAACGTAAAGCAATGTTAACTTAAGACTACAATGACACCCTGGCCTTTAATCTTAGCTTGGTGTGAATGATGATTCAAGGGACAGTGACTTCAGTGGTGACTTTGTAGACAGTGATGACAATTTTGACTTCGACGAGGCAGAGTCTATATCTGGTGGTTGTTGCAAAAAATTGAAAACAGACACAAACTTTGACCCTTCCATCTATGAGCATGCATCTGCAAAAACCCCATTATATCATGGAAGTTCTGTTTCCTTACTTCAAGCTGTTGCTTCCCAGTTTTTGTGGTTCTCCTCAAATCCTGGTATAAGTAAAGAGAGTCTGTCATATCAATTCAGTGTCCAAAAGTGTCTTCTTCCGCCTGACAATCTGTTGCCCTGTAACTATGAGGAGGCATATGCAATTATTCAACCTTTTCTTGTGAAAAGTCTTTGCTTCCATGCCTGTCCTCATGACTGTGTTTTATTCAGGGATTCTGACAGCTTCAAGTATAGTGCTCTTGACAAATGTCCTAAATGTGGTTCTAATCGCTTTTTAAGTAGCAATATCCCTAGAAAGCATTTCCTTTATTTGCCACTTGGACCTCGTTTCGGTCGCCTTTATGGGACTGCATCGTTACTGCCCAAGTCAGCCCTTGCAAAATGGATTCCCAGCTTTCTGGGAATCCCTAGGAATTCCTAAGAATTCCCAAAAATTCCCAACTATGCAAATTAGCTGTGACTAAGAAAGCTTGGAATTCTTGGGAATTTCTGGGAATGAAAGATATAGGCTCTGTGTAGGCTTGGAATTCCTAGGAATTCCTGGGAATTCCAAGCTATGCAAATTACCAACAATTTAAGAAGCTTGGATTTCTTGGGAATTTCTGGGAATGGATCTTATGAGATCTAATAAGGCTTGGGATTCCTAGGAATTCCTAAGAATTCTCAAGATCTTTTCAGGTTAAAGCTTTTAACTGTTATTTTTGGGCATTTAGGAGTGGTCTCTGATCTAAGTGTAGAAATTTTCAAGAGTTACAGTTTGCTGATTGCTTAACTGCTTTGGAGTTTTCTCACACCAAGTATCTCTTGACGTTTGGACAAAACAAAACAGCCACCGAAAAACAAAACTGCTATTACCACAAAGTACATGTATCTGTCAAAATATTCAGACTTTCAGATAGGCACATTTTGAGTTTCAATTTCTACTTGGAATGTTATGCTTAGCCTGTGCAAGAATTAACCATAAAACTGAAAAAATCATTTGTCAAAGAATAATCAGTTTTACTTTACCTAGGCTTGTTAATTTACATGATCATATCTGTTCAGCATTGACTGCATATTTGTCTTAATATTCACGCAGCCACTCAATAAATTAACGATTAAAATCCGTAGTTTCAAGCTTTTGTAGGGTTAAATTTGTTCTAAGTCCCCATAGGTCCCCCAAAAACGATTCAGTTGTGACTTCTAAGTAGAATGCAATCCTTAAAGTGAGCAAGAAAAGTGGAGCCGGGAACAGCCGCCATTTGGGAATCCTGAATATGTTAGGAGAGACTGGTAATGAATGAGCTGCTTTGGTCAGCAGCCTTATCATTGCGGGCTCAGAGAAAACGGTTGAATATTCCGGCGCCACAAATTTCAAATGTTCAACACAGGTTTCCTTGGATTTCCTATTCTTTCAAGCTTAAATGATACCTCAAAGCAACAAAATTTGGATATCTACTCTTAAGAAGGAGGTAAGTTTAAAAGAAAATGATTTGTAATGAAAGATTGCCTTCAAAATTAATGATTTTAAGACGATCATGTTCTCTCCTGTCTTCTTGAATTTGAAGCTATATTTTACATGTAACTAGTTACATTTGAGGCAGAATGAATCTGCGAGTTTATTTAACTAAAGAAGCAGTTATGGCATAATTGTGCAGTTTATAGAAAAGTTAAAATGGAAACAAAATGTTCTCCAGTGCCTTTCCACTGCAGAGTGTTTCTATCGCTTTAGTTTATAAAATGAGACAAGATAACTGATGTTTTGAGTTTACAATGTCTTGATCTGAAAGCAATAATAGAGATCATTTTCTAGAGAATTGAAAGGACAGAACCGTTGACTGAATACAACAATAACTCAGAACTGATTTTAATCACACAATGTTCTGTTTTGCTCTACTAGGTACATATTCAATTCATGATCAGCTGCTGTGAGAACAGATGTGACACTCATGGCCAGCGCACTGCAGTGTCAAGTATAGCCTGCACAGTATTAAAGCTAAGTCACTTTAAATAACTACTCAAACTAACAGGACACAATCCAATTGTAAATGTATTGTAAGTTGTCTCTAATCCACTCTGATTGAACACAGCAAAATATTTCGAGAGAAAAGAAAACCCATTAGACAATGACTTTGTTGTCTGATTCACTTTGTGTATGCTGATGAAGCTTTATTTAAAAGTATTCAAAATTAAACAATTGTAATTTTTCCAATGTTGAATTGAATTTTCTTCCAGTCACTGACTGTGTTGACAATTCTTGAAAATGCTTTCACTGATGTGAATTTCAGTGGACAATACATACAGGTAGGTCATGTACATACCAGTACATGTATGTCCGAGAAATATAGTATTCAATGTGTCATATAAAGACTCTTGCGAACTTTGGGGAGATGTTATTTTAGTCACAGCTGCACTGCGTCAGTACAAGGTGTAGTCTCCAGGCTAGTTTCCAGAGTGCCGAAACTGTGGTGAATTAATGGTCTAAATACCGTCGTTTTCATCTAAGCGTGGACACGTGACAGAAAAACATGTTCTAATTGGGTGCCAAAGGTAATATGTTTGGCCGCCAAACCTTTGAAGTTTGAAGGCTGTTAGACGATGTTTCGCTGACATGGCGGGTGTCTAGAAGACGAAGAAGACCTAGAAAATGCAGATTTTAGATTTTTTTCTTTGAGATTCGGGAATATTAACTGGCAGATGAGAAAACATGTTGACCTTGTCGAATATTTATGTAAATTTTGGGATTGAAACCCAGTCACGCACGTAGGAATGCAAGTTTAACGGCTGTCAAACTTCAAATGTTTGGCGGCCAAACATGCCACGTTTGATATCCAATTAAAACATGTTTTTTCTTTACGTGTCCACGCTTAGATGAAAACGACGGTATATTCACAAGAAAAGGTTTTAAGGTTTTATAGTGCAGGCATTAAGTTTAAAAGTTTCAATAAATCAAAACAATGTTGAATTTTGTGGCCTGGATGACAAACTTGTAAAGAATCCTTACAATTTTTCAAATAAATAGTTTATCAACTTTAAGTTTGTTTGTTGTTTGATGTGCATTAGACCCTAGTATTAACTATTCTCAGTAATTCCTAGAATTCCTAGGAATTCTTAGGAATTCCTAGGAATTTAATTTTTTGTCAGATTTTATTTAATCCTCTCAGATTCCTAGGAATTCCTAGGAATTCCTGGGAATTTTTTCCAAGCTAATCTAAGACCATGCAGAGCTTGGAATTCCTAGGAATTCCTAGGAATTCCATGTTCCAATTACCGTGAAAATTCACACCTTCATTCCTAAGAATTCCTAGGAATTGCTAGGAATTCTTAGGAAATAATTCCTAGGAATTCTTAGGAAATTGCTAAGAATTCCTAGGAATTCCTAGCTTCATTTTGCAAGGGTGGTCCAGTCATTTCCAATAGATGTGAAAGATGCTATCCAGGTTGGTGATGTCATGGGCGACATACAGCATTCACCATTATGGGAAACCTGCAGAAGTACATGTACCTCCATGGAGAGAACTGTTGTGTTGCAACCATCAACAGATGGAATGAACCCATTTAATAAAAATAAAACTTCCTACTCAATGTGGCCTATCACTCTAGCCATGTTAAATTTACCCAGGAAGATCAGATACCTTTTTGGGAGGCTGCTACTGGTTGGTATCATTCCAGGTGAATATGCTGTTCTTTGCCACTGATGCAAACTAGCCTATTGTTTAATTTAGAGGCTGTATTTTAAGGAAATGTTTTTTTTTTTTTTTTTTTTCCAAGGTGTTTTTTTTTTTATTTCAAACATTACGTTATTTACAGATACAAAAGCTTTACATTTAAGACGATAAGTATACAAAACAGAAAAACTGAGGTAAATAGACAACTATGACGACTACAAAGACTAATTACGGGAAAAAAAGAAGCAGAAAAAAAAAACAATAATAAAATAAATAAATAAAATAAAGTGCCTTACGAAATTTCACCGAAAAAAGATTTAGAGTTGAATTTGAGACTTTGAGCTACTTTTTTCGGTAGATATTTTATCTTTTAGGAGGGCTAGGAAGGTTTCGAAGTAGTAGTGTTGTTCATCTTTCGAGGCAGTGTAGATATAGTATTTAGCAATAAGTACACAGAGGTTTAAGCCAAGTCGCAAAGGAGAGTTAATTGTAAAACCATAGATAATGTTTTTCTCGTGTAACTCAATGGAATCGTCATTTTTGACGTTCCACCACGTAGCAAATGTATTCCAGAAAGCCTGAACATTCGGACAAGAGACAAAAAGATGTCTCAGAGTTTGCGTTTGCGTGCATAGGTGACATTTATCATGATCCTTGATTTTATCCCTGTAAAGGGTGGAATTGGTTGGTAAAATATGGTGGATAATTTTGAATTGGAAGATAGAAAGTCGAATGTCTTTTGTTACTTTAAAAGGAATATCGTAGATAGCGCGTATTGTGCTATCGTCCAGGCTCAATTGCCTCATTCTTCTTTCTGCAGTCGGAGTTTCAAACTTTTTGTCTATAAGAATTTTGGTAGCCACTTTGCATGACAATTTACCGATATCTATCTTCTGGTTATGATCCGATTTGCGCTGCGCTTCGTCAGCAGAGCTTTTTAATAAACGGATCCAACTGGCGGGTATGGCATTACATAAACCACAGTACTTAAGAAATGTTGTTTTGATTTGGAATTTAGTATAGAAATCATTAAATGTTAAGAAGTTGTTTCCACAGAAGATATCTTTGATTCGGACGACTCCCGATTCGTGCCATTTTCTATAATACATGGAGAAGCCTTCAATTTTGATAAAAGAGTTGTTCCATATGATTTCATTAAATATTTGTTCTTTTGTTTCTGGAGTGTGTTGGTTAATAGTCTGCCAGATGTAAAATACGTCTTTGTAAAAGTCAATTGGAATATCTATTTTAAGCGATTTTAGGTTATAGTTGCATTCGAATAGGAAAGGTCCTCCTAAATGCTTTATATATGATAACGGTATGTGACTCCAGCATGCATTAAGATTGCTTTCATGTAATCTTCGTATCCAGGAGACTTTCAAAGCTTTGGTAATAATATCAAAGTCCGGTAGATCTAAGCCACCTTTTGTTTTTGGTCCTATCATTGTCGTGTGCTTTATTTTAGCAGGTTTACTGTTCCAAACAAAATCGGAAATGATTTGTTTTACCAAGACTGGAAAGTTTGGCGGAAAAGACAGCATTGATGTGTTATAGATGAGTTTCGATAGCCCGAGGGTTTTGAGGATAGTTATTCGGCCATACAAAGTGAGGTTTCTTGGAAGCCATATGTTAAGTATGCTTTTCATTGAAGTCAATTTTTGTTCAAAGTTTTTCTTGTAAGAGACTTCCTCGTTGTAGGTAAAGTCAATACCAAGGGAATTTATCGGTTTTGAGGGCCAAGTAATATCTAAAGGAGCTTCAGGGTTGTGTCTGAGAGCACCTAGCCACATTGCTTCGGTCTTAGATTTGTTGACTTCTAGTCCAGAAGAGAGCTGAAAAGCGTTCAGTATCTCAAACAGTTTTTCAGCTGAGGTTATGTCGGAAACGAAGGCAGTCGTGTCATCAGCATATTGCGAAATTTTAAATTCCTTGTCATGAATTTTAATACCTTTGATATATTGATTGTTTCTGATGGCATTGGCTAGGATTTCAGCGCAGAGGACAAAGAGGATACCTGATAGCGGGCACCCCTGTCTTACGCCTCTTTGCAGATGGAAAAATTCCGACGCGTAGCCATTATTAACGACACAACTGGAGATGTCGGTGTAGAAGGTTTTTACCCACTTTTGAATGTAAGGTCCAAAGTTAAACGACTGCAAAGTTTTGTTTAAGAAGTTCCAATCGAGCGAGTCAAAAGCTTTTTTGAAATCGATGAAAATGGCGAGGCCGGGAATGTTTTCTAGGGATGTTACTTTCATTATATCTTGTATAAGTCTGATGTTTTGTCCGATATATCGCCCTTGGATATACCCTGTTTGATCATCGTTTATGATTTTTGGGAGAACTTTAGATAGTCTGCTAGCTATTGCTTTAGCTGCTATTTTATAGTCTATATTGAGAAGGGATATCGGCCTCCAATTTTCCAAGTAGAGTCTATTTTTTCGTTTCTTTGGCACTACTTTAATAATGCCTTGTTTTTGGGTTATATTTAGCTTTCCGTGCGTGAAAGCATAATCGAAACTTGAAACCATCTCATCGCCTAGTAGTGGCCAGAAGTGTAGATAAAATTCTACTGAAAGGCCGTCGCTTCCTGGGCATTTGTTCTTTGCGCACTCTTTTAATGTTTTAAAACATTCTTCTTTCGTTAGGGGTTTTTCAAGATCGATTTGTTCAGCGTCGCTTAGACGAATATGTTTTGCATCATCGAAGAAAGTTTTATCATACGACCTATCGGTTGGTACGGCGGTGTAAAGATCCGTATAAAATTTTTTTTGGCATTCTAAGATCTCGTTCGCTTGTGTTATTTCTTGATCATCTTGCGTTTTGAGTCTTGCAATAAAGGAATTGGAATGTTGCCTTTTTTCTAAATTCAGGAAATATTTCGTATTTTTTTCGCCATGCTCGTGCCATCGGGTTCTACTTCTGATAATAGCACCATTAGTTCTATACTCCGCGATTTTGTTTAATTCTGATCGAAGTCGATAGAGTTCTATGATATTTTCTTTCGATCTGTTCGTTTCTAAGATTTTCATTAAGCGCTCCATGCGACCCGAAAGCTCTTTTTCAATGTTTCTGCGTTCTCTGTTTTTTCTTTTAGAGTACTGAACGCAGAAACCCCTTATTTCCATTTTGATCATGTCCCAAGCAAGGCCTTTGTCTGAAAGATAACTATACTTGTCTTTGAATTGGGGAATTTTTTCTGAAAGTTGGTCAATAAAGTTGTTGTCTTTAAGAAGAGAGTTGTTAATTTTCCAGAAACCGGGGCCTCTTCGAACATAGTCTTGGGACTGGATTGTCAGGGTGATAGCAGAGTGATCTGTTAAAGTAGAGTTTTTGATGTTCGTGTCTAAAGCGAGAGGTTTAAGATCTTCAGAAACCATCCAGTAGTCCAATCTGCATTGTACTTTAAAAGCTTTGTCTCGCCATGTGAATTGTTGTTGATTAGGGTGTTGGCACCTCCAGACATCAAGGAGTTTCAAAGAGCTGCATAAATTTCTAATTTCACTAATTACGTTATTCTTCTTGTTTACGTCGGATCCACCAATTTTATCGCAAGGTGTTAACGCGCAATTGAAATCGCCGCCGACAATCATTTTATGATCTGAGCGATGTTTAAGAATATTGAGTAAATTAGAGTAAAAATCTTTTTGATCAGTGCTATTGTTAGGGCTGTAGATGTTGCACAGCTGAAATTCAGTATCATGAACAGTTGCTTTGAGTAATAAGAATCTGCCATTCTCGTCTGCGATGATGTCATCTACATGAATGGGTAATTTAGGATTGAATAAAATCATTGTTCCTCTGGAGTGATTTGTACCGTGGCTGTAATAAACATCACCTCCCCATTCCGATTTCCAAACAGTTTCAACGCTTTTTGTGGAATACGTTTCTTGCAAAAAAATTATGTCGAATTTGTTGTTATGAAGCCATCGAAAAAGCTGTCTCCTTTTACGCGTTTGGTTTATACCTCTGACATTTAACGAGCAAAAATTAGCTACAAAAGGAGTTGTCATTTCAGATCATAAAAGGTGATACCACTATGAAATTAACTGCATGATCAGAACAATAAGCTCCTAAGGCAATTAGCATTAGACTTTGAAAATAGATTATTACTACTTCGATTCCGGTCGATTTATCCACTTTTCGCCTCAAAAAAAGCTGAGATGCGTTTGTAAATAAGGCGAGAACATAAAACAAATAAATCATAGATAAACATATATAAAATACGAGGTAGAGCATGCCAGAAAAGTAATAGTTTTTGTAGAAGGGAAATAAATAAATAAAGCAGTTAATAAACAAACCCTAGTTTTATACGGCCGAGACCGCTGCCTCCGCTCAAAATCTGTTTCATAGCAAAATTCATCTAAAATCCTCAAGGTCTTCTTCGGAGAGGATCCTTATCGGTCGATCATCAGGCGAGCACTTCACAAAAATCTTTCCGTCCAGTGTCCAAACACTAGTAAGGATTTTAGTTTTCTTCATTTGGGACACCTTGTCAACAATGTGCCTTCTGTATGATGTAAGGTTTTCGTTGATGAAAATTCCTTCCCGCGCTTCGATCGCAGATGCATAGGACTCAAAGATGTCGGATACTTTAACATTTCTTAGCTTAGTCCTTTCCTTGTATAATTTTGCCTTCGTCTTATGGCTGCGAAATTTCGCGATGATTGGTCTACATCCCTTCTTGGCTCGCTGTAATTTGTGTGAAATCTCTATCTCTTCAGGCTTTATGGCGACGTTAATCGCGCTAGCGACTTTGAGGACAACGCTTTCCGGGTCAGTGTAAAGGTTTTCTGGTATTCCATGGATTTCCAAAGAGTTTTTACGTGTGTACTGTTCTAGTGCGTCAAATTCGTCCCACATTTTTTGGGAATCGTCGATCTGCTCGTCTAACAAACTGTTCGTTTGTTTTAACTTCTTTTTCGTGTCGTCTAGCTCTTTTTTGAGGGAAGTGTTTGCCGTGGAAGCTTTCTCCAGCTTGCTTTTGATTTCCTGCAGCTCTTGATCATAGAACGCGAACGAGTTTTTTAGGTCTGTGAGTTCCTGTTTTAGTTCTTTATTTTCTCTCGAGATGCTCGCTACTGTAGTCTGGATGTTAACGAGGAGGTTCTTTATATCGCGTAGACTGGGCTCTTGTTCTTCGAAGGAAATGGTGTTTTCATCTTCGGTTTGTTCCACGCGTTCGTCTTGGTCCGCCATGTTGGATTTTTTGGCGCAACTCGCTTCATCCTCGACAGACCCACGGTCGCCTCTTTTATGCTTTCCCGACGTGGCCATTGCTGTCTCAGACATCCTGTAATATCTTTCTTTCTAACTAGGCACTTTTTACCTTAGTTAGCCGAGCAGAGGAAGCCGCATTTAGCTTAGCTTTGAAACATGCGACTGGTTCGGGCGAGGCCGCGCATGCTCCTCCGATGGATTAAGGAAATGTTACTTTTGCCTTTTTTTAAACATAAAAAAACAAAGATCAATATAGAAAATTTAACAGCAATTGTCTTTTTTATTGCCTGAAATATAGGAAATGGGTCGAAGGAACCAGAAACTCTCCAGCCATACCTAGACTTGCTTGTTGACGAGTTGTTGGAGCTGTCTAGCAAGACTGTCTATGATGCCTACAGTAAAGCACCATTCCAGTTCAAATGTGAGGTGTTGTCATATGTGCTCGATTACCCTGGTGTGGGCAAGGTTTTCAATGTCCTGGGGTCTGGTGCCTACAAGGCATGTGCCTGGTGTGAAATTCAAGATAAGTATTTGTGTATATGTAAATTGATATAAAAAGCTGTACTATGCAACCTGGTGTCAAGTTGAATGATCATTCTGAAAAGCATAACTGGACAATATAAATGTGTATGTTTAGATGTTCCCTTACATGTATTATGTGTTTTTGATGAGAATTTTTCTTCTTTCCTTATACGTGTTTATTGCAGACACCTTCACAAAATGACCTACTTACACAATAGAGCTTTCCTGCCAGAAGGTCACCCCCTTCGTAAAGATCAGAGTTTTCCATGCAGGGTGGGGGAAACTAAAGTTTGTACTTCATCCAAACCAGCCAACCCATCCTACAAGGAACTTGCAAATAGGCATGCCGTTTATGATCAGGCAAAATCGCAGGCGGAAAAGTCATTTTTAGCGAAGTCTTATGGGTGCAAAGGTACCTATGCATTCATGAGGCTTCAAAATCATGACCGTACCAAACACGTTCACCCTGACGCAATGCACACCATGACAAATGTTGTCACTACCCTAGTGGGACTGCTTACAGGTAATACAAACATCAGCCAGGTGCTTAGAGAAGAAGAAGATTTTGGCAGGAAAGAATGGTGCTGTGGTGTGCACAGAGTCAGAGGTACAGAATGATACATACATTTATTTTAAAGTCAGGTTAAGGTGATCCTATTGGAGCCAAAAAAATACACTTTAAATAGGTGATCCTATTGGAGCCAAAGAAATACACTTGAAATAAAGTATTGATATATCTTGCATGATCACATGACCCTCTGTTGTTGACAGTTAGCACTTTGGCCAATTCATTTTATACCATAACCGAGAGAATTCATGTGTACTGATTGGTCAAAAATTACGGTCAGGCATCATTTTTTATAAATACTTGTTCAATTTTGTATGGTATAAAACAAATTGACCACATTTTCCCTGGCCTACACTCTTTTCACCATTGAAATGATGGCATAAAATGTCCAAAACTTTGCAGTGAAACCACTCCCCTAACAACTTGTGGTTCCTCTTGAGTTTTGAAAATTTTCTGACGTCATTCCTATGGTCTATAAGATTGTAGACCATGGAAAAATGTGGTTGATTTAGTAATTTAACTTTGCCTTGCACTTGCAAAGGGACATGAGCTTTTTTTGTTTGATGGAATGACCATGTAAAATCTCAATGCATGATAAACACTCTAAGCTAATCATCCCCCTAACTTTTAAAGGTATGATAAATTATCATGCAACACAATTAACTTGTGACATTCCGTCACATTGCTTGTAATGTCTGCTGTATTTTTAAAACTTTATTTAGAATTTATCTTCCATATTTTTGAATGGAAGGTGACAATAAGAGCTATTTGAAATTACCAAATTATGTTTTTCTTCAAAAATGATGAATTTTGGGGTATAATGAGACCTTAAGTTGCCGTCATAGTGACTTCATCTAAGCAGTGAGTTTTTAATGTAAAAAGTTGCTTTAGCGAGTTATGAAAATTATCAAGCTTTTGATACAGATAAACCAGGACAGAAACGCACAGCAGAAATGAGGGCTGGTGGAGCTGTAAAGTGTCCGTTATCTCAGAAGGGTGTCATGAGCCACCTAAAATAATCACAAAACCACTTTTTCTCAGTGCAATTGTGCACTGATCCCGGCCATCCTACAAGTACATCACAAAAAATCATATTGTCATCGCAGACTATCTATAAGTATCAATTGAAAAAAATGTGCTGTTATTTATTTATTATTCATTATGATTTCAATCATATGGAAGTAAAATAGCTTTAAACTTAATTTAAGAGTAAACAAAAAGAAGACCACAAACAAGAAGACCACTGACCAGTTGGCCAAGGAACATTTAGTGGGAGATCAGTAAAGTTATATTGAGCTCCTGACATTTATGTACTATTTGTAAATATCCTGTTGACTGATTGCCTTGAATGGCTTTTTCAATCATAGAAATTAGAATGGATTATTGTTTTGTGGCAGAGGTTTTTCTTGGCAGGGACAGAAATATTTCGTGCGAAAGACAGAGGCAAATGGACCACACATGCAAAGGAAGCTAAAGGGCTATAAGATGAAAAACCGCTGCTAGCAGGGTACTTCAAAGTTGCCCACTGATGAGTGGGATATTAGATGGTAAAAACTTGCACTGCACCATTGGAATGTACAAGGTTGGTCACTGGCTCTTGTTTAAAGTTTCCAAGTTCGTCAGTAGCTGACCTCTGAAGTACGACATGAATATTAAACTTCACAGCATATTTGATGAGGTCTTCTCTGTTAAAAATGCAGTGTAGGTCTACCTTTCCCGTTTCTCCTCCTTTAACGAAAGAGACTACTGTGCAATTCATTGCCTATGAACCCAGCTCTCTTTGAAGAGAGAAAGGCTTAAACAATCTCCTTTCAGGCAGCGGTTGACAAGCTGCTCATGAATAAATTTATAAGGAAAAATTTTGGTGGAGGTCTTACACTAAAAAACGTAGTATCTTGAACGTTTGAGAGTCAATTCCGTTAAAACTTAACAGAGAGGTTGGGCAATGGTGGAAGTGCAGCAAGGTTGTTTTTGATTTGATAGATTGCGCTTCTTTGCAATGCTATAAGCTCCCAAAGTTAAAATTTTGTAAAACGCGACTCCATGTCCAAGTTTTCTCCTCGTGGAGTAGACAACACTTCTTGATTTTACCACTCATTGATCAGTTAAAACCTGTATTGTGTTAGAACAGAAGCTGATTATAGGATTTCGAGTTCCATTGAAAGTTGTAAGCTTTTAAGTGAGTAAAATCGTCCTTGTATAAATTTAAAGCCTTGGATATTTTGTTAAAACGAATGTTTGAAAAAAAGACTTCTGTTGTGACAATCTACAATACACCTAGTTTGTCTGCCTGTTGTGTCTGTTCAGGATATTCTATATCTGCGCTGTATTCTTGGACACAAAATTGGTGGTTTTAGGGCTTCCGAAGGCTTACCGAATAAGCACAAATGTTTAAAGTAAGATTATGCTAATTATGTAAATTTAATTCAAGCAGCTATTCACTGTCCAGAAAAAAACAATACGTTGCAATTTAGAGATATTGGATTGAAGATTATAAGCGTTTCCCAAGCTCTAAGTTCTATGTTGGAAAACTTCTAACAAGTTTCTATTAATGTTGGAACGTAAAAAAAAGCCGGACTTCGACAGTGTTTTATTTAAAAATGCTTAAAAGTCACAACTCTGTAGCACATGATTTAACGCACGTGCAGTTATTGATTCAGAAACTGAAAGTTTTACTGAAGAGCGTTTCTTGATAGTGTCAAACAACAGTGTATTTTCCTTTCCTTTGTGTAGGACATACTCTATCGCCAAACTGTTTATTTTAAAAACTTCCAACCTCTTACAGATGCGTAATATCTCACGTTCGAAAAGCATTACTTTGGGTACTCTACAAATTAAAATTGCTTGAATGCATGAATGCGGGTGGTGACTTGGTGATACACATTTTGCCTTTGGACTTATGGAACAAAAACTAGTGTGATCGCTATGATTGTGGTAACTTAAACTTTATTGCGCATAGCTTTAAGGTATCTTTGTGTTACAAAGTTGCTTGAACTATTTTAAGCATTTCTTATGTTGTCATTTTTCTTAGTTAAGTCATTGAAGCTTGCAAAAAAATACCGGAAAATAAAACAAAGGCTTTGTCAAAGTGATCGTTAAACACTTTTAAGTGTTTAACTTTTAACTATGAGGTGTTAGTTGACACACCTCACTCCTAAAAAAGCTTCGTGTGTGGAAAAATGACGCTTAGTTTTAAAAATTCCACCGAGTTTAATCGTTAGATTGAGTAAAGGTTGTTTGGTTATCACTCTAGATTATTCTTGCAGCAAATCCACGCTTAAGAGCATTAATGCACTGTTGTTACGAAGATATGAAACCTTTCCCCTCAACAAGAAACTCTTAAACTACTGGATTCGTTGGTATGTGTAACAGAATAACTAAATATCTTTTTGAACTGGTGAAGTCGGGTTATGGTGGAAGGGAAAACAGAAAAGATGTTGGTTCTTGGAGTAGGCCTGGTACGAGTGTCAGCATCGGGAAGACGTGGATGTCTTATCTCGACTCCAGTGCACTAGCATTAAGCCGAAAAAAGGAGTCATGAAGATCAACTGAAGGAAGGTACATTGAGAGTTTTCTTCCCTGACTTTTTTACAACGTAGGTCATTTTATTTCCTCGTCCCGAATTTACTATGAAGAATGTACTGTTCTTTTACTTTACATTATTAATATCCTCGAACTGAATGTCATCATTCCTTGTTTGATACAATAATCGTGGTTTCTAGCTCCTGTTTTTGTCTGATTCACAGAGAGAATAGACCTGTCCTGGATCAGCTCAACTTATGAAGAATAGACTGAATAAAGTTCAACGTACACGTCAACAAACCACAGAAGGCTCCTTTAGGAGCCACCAAAGGAAACAAAAGTCATTAACCGACTGCAATCATACATTTCCCAGCTTTTAAGCTATCTTCTACTTTGGCATGCCATGTGGAGGATTCAGGATGGTCGAGTCTTCATTGTCTCTTAAAGGCGTTAGGTGATCCTCCTGAAGTTTTAATGTCAGACGCTCAACTGAAAGTTACTGTGAAAAGTGAAAGGAATAAATTGGCAAACTAAATATCAAAATTGTGCACTATCTTTCCGTGGGAATAATCAAAATCTGTCTGCTCAGAACTTAATTGCAAATTCTCACCGTAAAGCTTTTTGACAGTTTCATTAGGCAGGCATACTGATACAAACCTCATTCCTCTTTGTTCCAAGTAACATGGTTTTTTACATTTTGTAAAGGCAGTTCCTGTACCATTCTGTCAAATATGTAAGATCATTCAGCTTTACAACGTGCACAATATCACCTTCTAAGTTTCATTTTAATTAAGGCTGTGAGGCGAGCGCAAACTGCAACGTGAGGATAAAACATCTGAAAAATCCACGTACTCACCACTAACAGCGGCTGTGGGGAATTTCTCTGGCAAATGGTGGGTATTGGTAGCACAAGTAACGGGCAGCAAATTATTGGAAGAGCTTGAAGGCAGTGGGCTTGTATTGCGAGTCATTTTGGGGGTGTTTCCAGTGGAGTTCATCCATTTGTTGTTTCATCACTGCCTGCTTCTTCGTCAAGCCTTCAAACGGGAGGGACAAATTTCGCGTGGCATCGAGGAGACTTGACTGTGTCGTGGATTGTGCCTTTGAAACACTGGAGGTTAAGTGGCATGGCATGGCAGCGATGCTTTGTTTTCTGAGACCACGTCCTCTGTATTTGCGACCGGACTTTCGTGTTTTGTGGGTGACCCAGCACAGTGTTTGCTTGGTGCAGTGAAGGCATGGTATGGCTGGAGCAGGGTGAAGAGCATTTGAGTTTAACCATGATGCCGAAGATACAAAAACTCACAGAGCAAGTGAACTGAACGATTACAAACGCACAAGGTATTAAGATATAAAATGTGATTGGTATTAACAATACACTACCCGTTAACTTATATTAACTTATTAGTACCACCTTGACACAGCCCTTGGAAAATGGTGAAAATTGGACACTAAGAAGGAGTTGGCTTAGTAATATCAAGTGGAATAGTGTTTCATGTTTGGGATCAGCCTATTGGGAAAGATGTTTATAAATTTTTACATTATAAAGAGGGTGCTTATTTGAACATCAGTTTATATATTTACCTCTTCATAGCTCACCACTCGGAAGAACTGGCCCATGTCCTTGCACGTTTTTTAGATTTTTGTGGTAACATATAATTTCTTGTCCTGGCTCTGCATCTAGTGCTTTTACCAGCTCACCTAATCCCTAAATGGATAAGACTGCTATTAGTTCTTGTGATCAGGCCGTTTATGGCAAAAGTTCATATTGAGAATTACTAAATTGCCAGAATAAACCAGAATGAACCCTGACAATAAACGTGGAGCAATACCTATTTTTATATGGCCTTATGCGCCACCTCAGCCCAAAGTGGATAGGTAACAGGTAGGTAATACGTATTCCAAATGACATTCTTGATTCCTTCGGATATTAGTTTCAGTTCGACATATCGAGATGGTTCACAATCTTACATAGATCTTTTCCTAAAATAGAATTTTTAGTTAATTTATGTATTTTTTGCAATCTCAATTATTGTTAAATATGAAATAAAAAAGAAGGAACTAACTGTCCCTCTTGTACCAAAATGTATTGTTCTAATTTAAGGTTTCTGCTAAGGTTGTGTTCTAAGATAAATCGGTTTTATATCAATTTGATGAAGTGTTATAGATGTTTAGTTATAATTCTGCTACAGGTATAATTTTAAAAAGTGGAGTATTACGAGGTCCAGTCATGGTGAGAATGAAAGCCTCCAGAAACCAGAACATGGTGGCCTGAGCTCAGAAGATTGAATTTCTGGCAAAAATACTAGTTGTAGACAACGAAAACGGTGAATAAAGCTTAAGTGTCGTTGTCAGAGAAAACCAGGCAATGTCAAAAGATGGGGGTCAGCCGATTCCCCTAATTTTTTCAGCATTTAATACCTATCAGATAAGATTAAGAATTACGCTATTTAAATTATTTTCTGCCTTTTTAATTCCGAGATTGACCACCCCCCCAAGTTTTGGCACAGAAAGAGCCAAAATTTCACATAAAAAAGGACACCTTCTCGGTTCTTAAAACAAATCTTCCTTTAACATTAAGCTCACATATTTTTTTCTCAAGCTAAATTAGCCATTGCCAAATGTTATGGATGTTTTAAAATACATTTTGGATTTAACTGTAATTTTTGACATATTTTTTAATCTGGGTAGTTAGCTTGTGCCTGCATCATAGTGAATTTCGGGGGATTTTTAAATTTCATTTTTTCAAAAGTGCGGTGGTTTATTTTCTGTTTAATAACATTTTAGAACAGTCCATCCCCTTCTTAATCGAAAACAAAAATTTATTGATTGGCACAAGAAACCCTTTTTCCAAGAATTTCGTTCAAAAATGGCTCAAAATGCGTTAATGGCTATTTTCGCGCCAAAACCATAATTCGGTCATGTGACATACCACCGACAAAATTAAATTTTCAAAGGCGTTGTTTGATTCCTATTTATTGTAAAAGTTTAGTATTTTGTCATAGGGAATGCCTCTGCAGAAATCTTGACAATTATACAGGAATTGAGAGCTTAAAGTTACCACAAAATACCAGTAACAGTTGGTATTACAAACGTCAAAACAAACAATAAAGAAAATCTAAAGCTAAGAGTCATGTCTTCCAAATAATACACTCTATTCCGGAATTAGCCTTGTTTAACATTTTCCAACAACAACAAAAAAGAATATTTACTTCTTTTTCAACAGCTAAGCTAAGTATCATAACAAAACTGAGCCACAGCGCCATATATGTTGGTGTAGAGTGTTCATAGTTCCTGCTTTAAAATTTAGGTCCTCGCTATTATAAACACAACAGCAAAATATAAAAAATCACAAAAATATCGACTACGTTTTTGACCGTTGATTTAATTTTTTCAACAGTTGACGAAAGGTATTTCTTTTGTTAACAGAATTCCACTGGCTTAAGTGAAAGTGTTGTTCTACGGAGAAAAAGATAATCATGTTACATTGTCAAATACTTGAAACAAAATCGCGTACTGCCATTAACGAGCAGTGGAAAACGGCGAGCTGGCCCCGTGATCCTCAATGACTGAGGTTTTACCCGGGAGGTTTTGACATCAAATGACAAATGGTAGCACTTCAACATTAATGAACAATAATAGAAGTACAAAAATTTGGTTATACCTCCCAACTGGAACCATGGTTTGTATTTTTCTTTTCGCCACTAATTTACAGCTGACTAAATACGGAAATGTTATAGAAAGATGCTCATTTATTGAAATTTAAACACTGTGCGATTCTTTTTTTAATTTTGTATTTCAACTCTTTCCTTCCAAAAACGTAAAAAACATTTAAGTTTTTCCTCAACTTCGCACCGCTTCGCATTTCATTTGGCGCGCTTTCAAGACGTAAGTTGTTATCCTGTGCAAATCCAAGGTTGAAGCTTTTGCCCGAGGGGGGCTTTACAGTTTTGATGCGCGTTACGTGATACGTTTTCGTTCGGTAAGAACTTGCGTTTCAGGTGGAGAGGTATGAAAACAAATTTTGACCTATTTCTGACACGAGCAAGACTTTGAGTAGGCCATAAGTGGCTCGGTATAAGTACGTTTTCGTGAGTAGCTTCCATTTGACTGCAGCTGTAATGCAGCGCACACATCTCTCAACTGTGCTAATTTAAGTGTGTCGAGCTTTCCAGCACGCGCAAGTTCACAAACGTTCACTTCTTTGACTTGAATAGGGTGATTGGGAGCTTCGATGTCTCTGTATACTTTCTGACGTATGGCTTGAATGCAGTCTTCTGATTCAAGGGCTTCAAGGTCTTCCTCCGCAATTTCTTCATCTTCTTGGCTCTCAATTTCGCCAGCTTGCCTTTGACGCTGTATTGCTGACATTCGTGAGAAAAAGCTACTTATCTGTTTGGCGGTCCTCCATTGCTCTGGTTTGAATTGGAGCTTCCCACTTCCATCTCTGGCACACTTCATCTCTCTAGCCACCTGCACTGGATCAGCCTTTTGTCCCCCAGCAGTGCCCTGGTTAAATTTTTGGATGAGAAACGCCTTCACTTTCTCTCCTATCCTGGGACTCCTCTTAATCGTTTTAAGGGCCCATCCTTCACTGCGGCATTCTGTGGTACTTGAAGGACCTGATTCTCCGAATGCAATACGCTGTGCTTTGCCGCTCGACACATGCATCTCTGTAACTATGTTGGCCCACTTCTTTCTGGCCATGTCGTAAACTGACTCGCCATCTGACTCACGCACATGTTTGCCTGCATCCATGTGTGCCTCTGCTTCCTCTCGCGTCTTGAACGTAAGCACACAGGTACTTTCATTGCAGGAAAAGATTTCTCTTCTTGGGGTGGACTCTTGGCTAACTGTTCCAAGGGTGTTGCTACGTGGGCCAAACTGCTGTAGCACTGTCACACCAGTTTCTGCGTGCTGTGCAACTTCTAACTCTTTGTACGATAACAAATTGCCAGGCCCAATGCTGAATGCACGCCAAACACGCACTCCGTCCTCTTCAAAGGAAAAATTGTTTAGGATGCTGATTCCCGGTATCTTGTTGGCGGATATCTCTCTGCTTGTGTCTACTTTCACAACTGCTGCCCTGACTCCCTTTAGCCCTCCATGCAACTCCAATGCCGTCTTCATGTCTTCTGCAGTTATTACGTCATGTTTCTCATTAACCCATCGTCGTATATGTGCCTTCATTGGTGCAGTCTTGCGATCGCAGATATCTTTGCCTGACTGCGGCTCTGAGAAGTCATAACGCAGTACTTTGATGCGGGTTCTCTGACCAATTGACGGAAGGCTTAGCAACAGGGGACCACTATGGTAGCACCCTGCGTTATCAGATCTCAGATAAACATTTGTTATATCGGGTGACTCTTTCTTGATGGTTTCCAGGAGATGCTCTATGATAGAGGCTACAGCGAAGCTGTCCTGTGTGCAGTTATCAAGTAGGTGGACAAAACATTCCACTTGAAACTTCTCAGGAGCCTCCTTGGTGATCACAGCACTCACATGCCAACTTCGGCCTCGTTTCCCGAAAAAATCGCTCATCCGTTCCCTGTATCATTGTGGGAGGTATTTCATGGCCCAGTCCATGACGACTAAGCATGATACTGAATCAAGCTGTGCAAGAGCATATTGTTTCCCCTCATCTTGATTTACTGTGCGAAGTAAATGCGCTTTCCAATCCTTGATAGATGCCACACTCAGTTTGAATTCGTAGCTTAATTGCCATCTCTGCTCTTCGGACATTTCAGCATGGTTGATTTCAGATTCAATTTCCTTGAAAACTGTTTCAAGAGACTCACATGTCTCGCAAACGATACTATGTTCGTGCTGACATGTGCCTTTCAGGTTGGCGTTACTGGGATCACTCAGTGCATGTGTAGTGCAGTGATCAGCACAGCTTTCCTCTCGGCCACCATGGGACTTAAACTCAGTCTTGAGGTATCTCTTTGCCTCCTTGATTTTTTGCTCTGAAGATTTCAACCAAGGAGCCTCTGATCCGTGGTCACCTAGCGTCTTAATGACGTCAAGAATAGTGTCTATGGCCTCTGTCCCCTCTGCCGTAGTGTTGTCGAGCCCTTGCAATGATTTCTGCATTGACGCACCACATACCTCAATTATTCTGTACAATGAGCGCTGTCCCGCTGGCTCAAAATTCTGCTCTTTGCAATAGGCTGAGTACTACTCAATTATTCTGGATGGCATCATAGTTCTCACAACTGCCGGGATAATGATACTCTCTCCTGTATCGAGCCTAAGAACTTTTGTACCAAATGCTACGTCTTGCACCATGTCAGGTCTTGCTAGATAATCGACAAAATGATCAATTTGAGCAGAAGAGATCCGGGATCGAAAAATCGGGTCGTTTTGGACTGGCTGACCTTTACCGACCTTTGTAGCATGCTGCCGTGCTTCGTCTATTCGCCATTTTGTCAGTGTTGGTATCATTGCCATTAACTCCTGCTTGCTAAAATCATTGGCAAAAAGAGAGAGTATTTGTCGTTTAGTTTGCCACGACTCGGCCTGGTTGTATGACTTGATCAGGACATCTATCAACCCAGAACTTGGATCAAAACTTCTTCGTCTTGGTGCACCAGCAGAACTTGTTTTAACTGATCTTTTCTGTCGAACAGCAGTCCAAAGTTCTTCTTCCTGGCCTGGACTGAGGACTGTCAGTACTGCGTTGAAGGTTTCTTTAGCCTTTCGCAGGTAGTATTTTTGCTGAGTTGTAGATATGTCATCCGAAGACGTATTCAAAGTTGAAAGAATGGGGCTGACTCTTCCTCCGGATAAACCACTGACGGCGTTGTTTAACAGCTGTCGTTTCTTTTGTTGTTCTTCTATTTCGTCGGACCAGATGCTGATTTCCTCTTCAGGAACACTTTGTTGGGATGATTGTGATGACGTTGTATAAGGCTCTTCTTCTGCATCATCTGATGATGCCAGAGCGCGCCTCTCTTCTCCCCATAGTGGCTGTTCAAAGGCGTCTCCTTCATCAGGTGGTATCACGTGTTGTGGTTGTTCACTGACATCTGTTTCGCTAAAAAGTTCAACCTCTTGCGGCTGTTGTCCTTCATCAGGCGGTTCAACCTCTTGCGGCTGTTGTCCTTCATCAGGCGGTTCAACCTCTTGCGGCTGTTGTCCTTCATCAGGCGGTTCAACCTCTTGTGGCTCTTGTTCTTCATCAGGCGGTTCAACCTCTTGTGGCTGTTGTTCTTCATCAGGCGGCTCAACCTCTTGTGGCTCTTGTTCTTCATCAGGCGGTTCAACCTCTTGTGGCTGTTCAAAGGTATCTTCTTCATCAGGCACCAAAGACTAAAATTTAAACAAAAGGGATTGACTGCATTTATATTGTTTGTTTTAGTGACACAGTAAATGTGGACGTAATAAGACGGAGGGTCCATTCTGGAATATAGGACCAAAAAAACAAGTTCTTTAAAAAAGTCTCGCTTTCGAACCTGTATTTTACCCAGTCCCATTTAGAATTTAGAAAAGGATAGCAGGGTACCGATAAGATAAGAAACGGATGATTTGTAATCGAGAAAGGAAGTAAGAAAAATTGCGCTGCTATTTTCCCTTCTTATCTTCCAAACATGGCCTGTGCGATTTTTCTTTCCTTCACTTGTCCGCGCGTTTGCACTTTGCCATCGCAGGAATCTTTACGTAGTTTTCTCTCTTTCTGAAATATAAACAACGACTAGATACAAGTTTGTTCTCAGAAGGCTACGATTATAGTCATATCCCAATAAGCTTAATCAGTGGGAATAAACAGTGTCACAAGATATCGACATTGACAGCCTAGTTACTGTGCGGTTTTTAAAGGGGGCCTCTTAACAACAGATCTATAACAGTTGCTAAGGATTTGCCGAAGACGTAATGGTAATGCTTAATGGTGATAACAACTGCATTGAAAAAATTGATATTGCGCGCGCGTAACTAGTGCCAGTCCCAAACCGCGCACTTTAATTTAAAATACCTAAAACTTGGGGGAAAGAAGGCAGTCTTCCGATTTTCTACGCCACTAAAAAAAGTCTGAAAATGCGGATGTTATAACGCTATAACTTTCATAATAATGCAAGTTTCATAAAAACCATATCTAGCATTAAGCACGTGGACATTCTTTATCGGTTGGCACTGATTTTAATTTTCAGTTTTATATGCCTTGTCAGTTTTAGGGTTTTTTCTATTTCGGTCACGTGACTTTTCAAATATGGCCATGATTTAAAACACTTGAAGAGCTCTTCAAAGAAACAAAGTTATGCAAAAACCTTATCCGTAGGAGGTTAAGTTTACAGAAAATGACGGTCAGAAATTTTTTTAGCAACAAATTGGTAGTTAAGAAGGACCCCCTGACGCTACGAAAATGAATTATTGCGCGTGACGATAATTGGCTGTTTTTCAAGAATCGCAGTGGAAATATTTTGACAGGACCATACCAGTCGTTTTGTTCAATGTTCCAAAAAATACTTATTGATAGTGTAAATCGCATTATTGTTACTGTGGTGCTTCCCTAAAAGTATTCGTTTTGTCCCATGCATGATCACTTGATATCATTGTGTCCAACATGTAGGAATGTGGAATGGCCTGAGAGAGGAGGTATGTTTACATAAGTTTCCTCGATTTCCAGGAGGAAGGTGTGGCTCTTATATTATGACTGTGAATAAAGCAGTATTATAAGACCTTAAAACATTATACGGTGCAGTTAGAAGGAATATGGACATGAAACCTGTTGAAAGCCGCTTGCCCTGTCAGGGCCCTCCCCACTGCGTAGTCTGTAATGCTCTGTGCGACATTTTCCACAAATAGCTGGGGAAAAAATGGAATACATAAAAATGGATTTCAGTGGATAAGAAAAGAAATCCAGACCACAAAGTTCAGTTAGCTATGAATTTCGAAAGTGAAACATGGTTGATAATGAAATTAAAACAAAATAAAATAAAAATGGCTGTCAAATATGATTTAGCTGTCTGCAGCAGTAGAAAAAGATGTAAGTATATAGTTTTCTTACAGGTACGGTTCCTTACAGCAATGCTGTAACTGTGCTGTTGTAAACAAAAGCCGGTTCAGCTCCCCATAGATCGATACCCCAAGCCCGGGGAGGGGGCACTCAAAAAAGTTTTGTACGGGGAGGTTCCGCCCCGAGCTCTTACCCCTTACCCTTTTATATACCATTTTGTCAGAAATTGTACCCCTTTCGTATACCTTTTACTGAGAAAAGGTACCCCTTTCATGTAACTAAAAGACATGGACATGGACATGAACAGGACGTTTTCTTGTCATTTTCATGCAGCGCTTTATAAATTGAAATAATACAGCGGTAAATTGCGTCTGTTCGAAATATTTTAATTCAAGGCCCTTTTAAATCCCTAAATGACAGATTTTCATACCCTTTCATATACCTAAACTTGTGAAATCCCTACCCTTTCCTATACCTGAAGCCTGAACTAGGTGCCCCTTTCGTGCGGAGCCTCCCTGTATAGGCCATTATAGGGAGTATCCCCCCCGGGACTCCAAGATCCATGATATTTATTAACGGGTTTATGGACTGGCATCATCGCAAACTGTTTAGACTACGAAAAAATAACGCGAAACAGGTGGGGGTGAAATGACCAACACAAACATTTGTGATCGTTGTGTCAAATAGGAAGTGAAACAAAATACAGAAGATTGCTTTTTACTGTGGAAATCTCCCTCGAGGTTATACATAAGCCATGGCCACACAGTTCTTGACTTTGCGTCTTTCTTAATTAAATTAATGTAAAATATTTGAACTATTTCGGTGGAAGGAACCCTGAGACGAATAATTTTTCCTATAGTGACCAAAAGAAGCTAAAAGAGCTTTAAGCATACCCCTTTCACACTAACTTGAACAAACATCTGACCAAAAGATTGGTTGTCAAAATTCAAACGGGCGAAGAGATTCTCGTGACTTTGAAACAAACATTTTGTTTGTCTGAAATCTTGAGTTGTCTTTCTCAATTTAATTTATGTACAATATTTGAATTTTTGAGTTATTTTTTCAAAAATAGCTCTTAGTCGGCGTGATGGGCCGTGTAGTCAGTCAGTGGATCAGTGAAGTATGTTTGTTTGTCACACCAATCAGATTTCAGGTACTATCGGAACCAATCAAATTGTAGTTTATAAAGTGGAAGCAATCTGACACAGTTGTAGTGAGCGATTTCGTTCGAAGTTTTTAGATTAGAAGGAGGAGGAATCGGTGAGTTGTGAATTAACCCTGGATTAAAAACGTTTTTCGTAACGCTCGCCTGCTTACAACGCACACGCCGTGAGCAAAAGGCCCAACACTAACTTGTTATTCGTTTTATTCGAGCTTACATTTGGAAAGGCTAGCTTTCCTGACCATAGTAAAAATTATGCTATCAAAAAGGGCTTTGGTACGCTAAACTGTTGGAAACAAATGTCATAAAAATAAAAAACTTTTATGTTCAGCGAGCCGTAAACATGTTGTCTCGAACAAATTAGTCTTCCCAATTTCATCAGGTTTACAAACGCAGAAGACTTGAAATTGAAGACAGTGAAGATTATGCCTCACAGAAATCGTTTAATATGTGTTTTCAGACAAAAAAATTAAAATTTGTTCAAATTTCTACATGCATAAAATTTATTTATCGGCAAATCACTTGCGTGATCGCTGATGCGAAACGTTGTCTTGCACTTCAAGCTACTTCAACTTTACTTGACAAGTTCTAAAATCTTCGAGTTCAGAAATCGCCATGACTTTCGAGCAACATGTCTTGTTTCTCCTCAACTACCAAACTTGGAAAGTTCAGTCGGGCCGAAGTTGGGAACTTTGTATCGAAGTTCGCAATTTGATTCGCAAACTCGCAACGTAATTGGCAACTTCATGACAGTTTCCAATTTCCCAACAAACTTCGCAAAGCCGGCGGCCAAAGTAAACTGAAATCAACTGTAAAACATCTAGTTCAAACATTTAATGAACCGGTACAAGTACTAACTTTGCCGTTAAAAGCAACTACGATCGATAGCAAAAACAGAATAAGAGCGTGCCATTCCGTGACAATTCGATAACTCAATTAGTTCTTGTTTGTTGAATAGAATTTACGTTGTGAATGAACGAAAATCTTTGTTGAACAGTTCTGACAGGAAACAAATACTCCAGGTGTATTGCGCTTTAAAGAACTTTCCCAAAGAGAGTGGTTTTTGATTTGATTCGTTTATTACTTCGTTTATTACAGTACTTTTCGTTCAATGTCTATATGGAGACGTGGGTTTTTCGAGAAAAACAAGGGTATCGTGTTACGTTCGTTTTAAAAAAACAAAGGTATCATGTTACAAAAGTGAGAAAAACAACAGTATCATGTTACAGTGTTTGGCAAAAAGCCAAAAGTATTCGGTAACAAACAAAAGTAACACATTACTGTTGCTACAAAGCTAGCAACAAAATAACCGCTTTAAACGGAATAAGAACGTGCCATTTTGTGACATTTTGATAATTGAATTAGTTTTTGTTTTTCAATTAAATGATGAAAATTTACGTATTGAATAAAACAGTTCTGATGTATCAAAATGCACGTAAAAATTATTTTGTTTGCAAGCACGTTTTGTGCAAAAAAGTGACTCCGTGGGCTGCCATACACAAATAGCTCAACCCATGGCATAAACCATCCCAACAGGACAATCACCCAGTTTCACCTCAAGCCACCCTATAAATTGAAAAAAATAACTCCTGCACGCTTAGCGTGCCTATGTTTTCCGTGGCGAAACTGAAAAGGAACTCCGAGACGGATAATTTTTCTTATAGTGTTCAAAAAAGCTTCAAGCATCTTTTTTTTACACCAACTTAAACAAACGTCTGACCAAAAGACTTGGTTGTCGAAAATAAAACTGGTATAAAGATTCTCGTGACTTTGAAACAAACATTTTGTTTGTCTGAAATCTTGAGTTGTCTTTCTCTATTTAATTAATGTACAATATTTGAATTTTTTCTGTGGCAAAACTGAAAAGGAACTCCGAGACGGATAATTTTTCTTATAGTGTTCAAAAAAGCTTCAAGCATCTTTTTTACACCAACTTAAACAAACGTCTGACCAAACGACTTGGTTGTCGAAAATAAAACTGGTATAAAGATTCTCTTGACTTTGAAACAAACATTTTTTGTCTCGTTTTTTAATCTGTATGATCTATGTACATCTTTGGTAAACTTTGTGGTTGTATGCAAATTCGTCGTACACAAGTTGGGACATATTTCAGTTGTTTTTAGTAATAAAAACGAAAAAAAAGCCCACAACAAAGATCAAATCATGGATGTATTGCGCTCTTATTGGCGAAATTAGAGTGCATTAGATAAATAGTACAAAGTTGTTTACATCGGGAGCGTCACGATATCAGTTGCGTTACTCCAAAAATATGATTGAAAAACGTATTTTTTGGGCCAAATTGCTTTAGACCTTACAATATTTTTTTTATTTGAACTCCTTCCTGTGTGTACTAATGTCTTGTGAAAATATGTTATCGTTTTGGAGTAGAAGAATGTAGTCGAATTCGTGAAGGGTGCGCTCAAATTACAAATGACAAACAGTCGCACTTCTTAAGGGGTATATAAGTCGCTAACAAAAATTTTAAATATTGAATGGAACTTACCAGATCCTATTGGTACTGCAGAATTGTGTAAAACAAAGATTTCTTTTGACAGCGTGAAATTGACGCGGCGTTGACCCTCGTGCAATGGATAGCAACATGTCGCTTTTTTTCGACCTCGCCAGTCAGTTATTAGTTCTTTTCTGTGTTTGGGACAGATAACCATAGCTGCCACCCTATCTTCGGGCAAATCAAAATACCCTGCTCTGTTCAAGATAAGCTCCTTTTCCGTGATTCCTTGATTTTCAGACCGCCAACCTCGCTTGGAGCTTACACCTAGACTAAGCAAGTGGGTTGTGACATCTTGTTTACAAGCATTTAAAGGCAATATTGTGCTTGACCCGACGGAACTACACGGTGATTGTTGTGAGACAAATGAGCAATTCATATCACAGGACTTTTAGATTGTTATAAAATGAACTGAACGCGAGAGTCACTTATGATACAGTCACATTACCGAGAACTGACAAAACTTCCGTGTCGGGCCGAAAAAAAAATTAAGTCGCTTTGCCTGACATTTGGTAATTAAGTTAAATCAACTGCCGATAAGACCATATTAAATTAACTAAAATAATTGGGTTTTTTCTCACTTTATTAAAGAAAAGAAAAGTCGTTATCTGTAATGCCGTGATAATCCAAGCGGTATTTGCTCATGCATAAAACGACTAAAATTTCGCGGGAAAAAACAATGAGTTCATGCCACGGTCTGCAGTTTCCATTTCTTTACATTGTGCATAACAATTTCGAAATAACTGAATGGGCAATAATTCCTAAATTTCTACAATACTAGAACTGCATTAAACTACAAAAAATTCATTTCAAGTCTAATTCACTTGAAATGTAATTTCATTGACATTATGCAGTATAACTGCGTGATCGAATTTTCGCGCGAAAATAGCCATAAGAGCGTTTTTAGTCATTTTTGAACCAAGTTCGTGGAAAAAGTTTCTTGTGCCAATCAATAAATTTTTGTTTTCGATTAAGAAGGGTTTGGACTGTTCTAAAATGTTATTAAATAGAAAATAAACCACCGCACTTTTGAAAAAATGAAATTTAAAAATCCCCCGAAATTCACTATGATGCAGGCACAAGCTAACTACCCAGATTAAAAAATATGTCAAAAATTACAGTTAAATCCAAAATGTGTTTCAAAACATCCATAACATTTGGCAATGGCTAATTTAGCTTGAGAAAAAAATATGTGAGCTCAATGTTAAAGGAAGATTTGTTTTAAGAACCGAGAAGATGTCCTTTTTTATGTGAAATTTTGGCTCTTTCTGTGCCAAAACTTGGGGGGTGGTCAATCTCGGAATAAAAAAGCCAGAAAATAATTTAAATAGCGTAATTCTTAATCTTATCTGATAGGTATTAAATGCTGAAAAAATGAGGGAAATCGGCCGACCCCCATCTTTTGGCATTGCCTGGTTTTCTCTGACAACGACAGTTAAAATTGTAAGAGCCCTCCCACCAGGAATGCCGCTGACACCCCTGTTCTTGTCTTTAAGGACTTTCAAAAATAAATGTCTCCACCGTGCCAAATTTAGGTTGTTACTATTGGCTCTGGATTAGCATGACGACAATGCAACCAACAACACTGAGCGAAGCCAAAAGTATTAAAAATAGCCGCCATTTTTACCTCCCCAGATGTGATGTTTCTATAAAGTGCCTAATGAAAAATCACAATTATAAACTGCTTGTTTAGTTGTTGTGCTGCCCTCCTGGAACATGGCATTTGTTGAAATTTATACCCCAAAATGCACATCCACAATCCACAAGTTCTTTAACAACGTCTTGATGAGTGAAAGCCGTTGTTACAGTGAAACTTAGCAGTGCTTCTGCAAACAAAAGTCAATTAAGGTGCATTTCAGTGTTAAGTTTGTACCTACAGGTACAGTACGACAATTCTGATAATAATTACTCTTCCCGAAAAAGTCAGTCCACAAATAAATACTGGTCATTTCACGCCCCTTATTTCCTTCAGAAAGAAACAGTTGCATCCAGACGACTGACAGCAAATTCAAAATGCCATCTGCCTGTCAATCAGGGTTCTCTTACTTACCCTTGGCAACATTTTTAGTGTGAAACATGCCGGTCGCCAGCTATTTTCCAGTTGCAGTCCTATTCGTGAGCATCCCTAAGTACGCAAACTATTGACGGATTATTTTAAAACACGGGAGAGCGGCCAAGCGTCCTTTCCCACAGAAGTTAACACATTTGTATTTGAAAGAGGCCTCAGGAAATTTTATCCTTATGCAAGAAATTTTTGAAAGCTACGAATGCGCACTCGCACTGTGGACTGATGAAGACTGTGTTCGTGGGAAAACAAGCTTTTTAATAAAAAGAAGAGGTTTTAACCAGGTATGGCTAGATAGATGCAGAGTTCCTAGATGAACACGATATAGTGGCAGCGATCAACGTCTTGTATTTTGCACCTAGCTCTTTAGTTTAATATTACAGTATGCTAAATTTTTCTGAAGCTGGAGTAACCACAGACCAAAAGTGGTCGACTGCATCTCGAGTCACTGCCAGTATAATCAGGTCGCATAACGTAAATATCGTTACTGGCCGGATAAAAGCACCAATTTTTGCGTGCAGCCTCTTTTCTCTATGTTGAAAAAATTTAGTTTTGGTCCATCCAAACTTTTCTATATTTTCTGCAAAATTAAACAAAAACGTTTTAAACTCATTTGCATAAATTCAAAATGGCGGCAGAAGGGTTTAAAATTTAAAAAAATCTGAATTTATTGTCACTTGTTTAATGAAATCAACCTGTATCTGTACAAACCCTTACACTCACCAGCTCATGAATGTCTGTTCACAAGCTTCTCAGAATTGTATTAATGTTTTGCCAGTATTTACGTAATTTTCATGGTAATTTGGGACACGGCAAATTTGCTTCTAGACTACAGTACTTGTAATAAACTAGTCAAACTGCAGGTAGTGAATATATACTCATTACGTCCAAGCTTTCAGTTAACACCAGGTCATTTGTTGCGTGATTTGCTGTAGGAATTGCACTTGCAATTGCAAAGTGGTGGACACTTCAGCTGGGCTTTGCCACATTTGCAGCTGGAACAGTCGCCTTTACATGAACACTTTATCAGTTCTTGACAAGCCTTAGATACCTCTGGAACTGTCAACCAAACTGGAACCCACCCACTTGCCACTTTTTCCCAAGCAAATTCCGCTGGTGAAGAGACCTCTTGCTGTGCTTCAGTACTCGTTGCCCAGATTGAAGCCTGGTACACCGCCCTTCTGGTGTGTTGCAGCAAAGCATTCCTTGTTGGTGGCATCTTCTCCATTGTTACGCTTTTGAGACAGAACAGTTCTTTCCTTCTTTGGTTAATGGGAAGTGGAGTGCTCGCCTTGTCATATACAATGACGATTAGCCACTCAATCTTACGGAAATGCTCGCAGTCGGCATCAAGGGACTTAAAAGAATCGGATGCTAAGTAGGTGAGTGTTTCTGTCACCTCTTCAAACGCCTGCCAAGTTTGCCAGAATGACTTCTTCCTCTTTCCCCTAAAACACGCCAGGCTGGCACGCGCTGTCAAGCGGAACTTTTTCGCCTGCTGTCCTTAGAAGCTGTACAGCGGAAATACATAAAAATACAAGGCACCAAGTTAAAAAATGGCTGCTGAAGCTGCGATTGTAAACGCAACAAAAGCTTTTCGTCCACTATGGAACCATTTAAATAATCACTATATGTTTGAAGAAGATTTTAAAAGAAGTCTCTCTCTACTTTATGAAAAATACTTTGAGGGCCAAAGCTCTTTGGAACGAGCAATTAAGTCCCAAATTGAAGCGGCTCCACTCCTGGAAGGGGAATTGAAAATTTGGCTCCAAATGATTAACAGGCGCCTTAGTCCAGGAATGAAAGTACGTAATGGCTGGATGTTGGAATTCAGACGTACAATGCTGTTGCAAGTTTTTACATTAATTTTGGAAGCAATAAAGAAAGCTCGTTCTGCCTATGGAGTCACCTGCAAAGAAGAAAAACTGATTACTTCCATCTCATATGACAGAGAGAATAGACTGATCCTTGATTTGTCAGTGTTATCCCAGATTAGTAGTGAGTCTGTCCGTGAATTTTTCACCAAGAAAAGCTAAGGAAAAAGAATGGGAACTTCAGAAGTTGTGATCAGTTCTGAAAGTCCTTTTTCGATGTGTTTTGTTAAGAGGACACAGCAAGTTGTGGTGAGAGTCCATTACAAATTTATCAATGAATATGGATACACTTTTTCATGAATACAGGCCAAGGTATTCCATGTGCAGTTCAAAACAAATTTCAAGAGTATTGTAATCGACGTTAAATATTATGTGTTATCTAAAATGACCACAAAAATAATGAGGTGGATCATTAAATAGATTTTATTCTATAACTTAACAATATTAATGATATTAATTGACACACTCATGAGCAAAATTTGTCCAAAGCAAGTGCTTAAATATCCACTGCCTGGTCTGTCTGTCTGTTAGTCTCAGTACCCGGCTTAATACAAGTACTTTTTCTTTTGATATGATGCCAATAACAAAATGAGAATTAAATGTAAAGAAGATCCTCGCAGTTATTAACGCAACTTATGCAGTTGCGAAAAGAAAGCCTGAAAAAATCAGGCTTGCCGGGATTCGAACCCTGACCTCTGCGATACCGGTGCAGCGCTCTAACCAATTGAGCTATCAAGCCAACTGGGAGCTGGTCATTAAATTGGTTCGTAATGTACCCGGGAAAGATGAAGATGAAATTGTGAATATATGCATAAGTTGCGTTAATAACTGCGAGGATCTTCTTTACATTTATTTCTTCATTCCGCAGTTCAAGTATATGACTTTCATATATTCACAATTTCATCTTCATCTTTCCCGGGTACATTACGAACCAATTTAATGACCAGCTCCCAGTTGGCTTGATAGCTCAATTGGTTAGAGCGCTGCACCGGTATCGCAGAGGTCAGGGTTCGAATCCCGGCAAGCCTGATTTTTTCAGGCTTTCTTTTCGCAACTGCATAAGTTGCGTTAATAACTGCGAGGATCTTCTTTACATTTATTTCTTCATTCCGCAGTTCAAGTATATGACTTTCATATATTCACAATTTCAAAATGAGAATTGTTAGCAAAAAGACAATTAAATTGATATATTTGTTGTGCCTTTGTGCAGTCAAAACATTTTTCCAAGAAATTTATACAGCTACATGCATTACACTTGGGAATTAACAATAATCAGGTTTTCAGATGCTTTGGATGGCTGATTTTGCTCAGGAATATATCACAAACAGTACGTCTTTACCTTAAATATTAGCTGTGTAAGGTTTTTAGCATTAAAGGCATTACTGATATTTGTTCAACTAATTACAAAAGCTGTGGAGCAGTCTTCCCTTCTTTAACATTTTGTTCAGTGGGTTTAGCCAGCACTATTCGATGAGAACCTGTGAAAAACCTGTTAATTATCCTGTGAAGAAACCTGTGAACTACACTTTTTCACGTGTATTTTCACAGGTTTTTCACAGGTTTTTCACAGGGTGTGAAATTTTTAAAACCTGTGAACAGGGAACGTTTCAGAGGGTCTAAACCTGTGAAAAAACCTCTGAAACACCCTGTGAAATACAACCTGTGAAAAACCCTATGAAAAACCCTGTGAAAAAGAATAGTGTTTGGGGAGCTTTTTCACAGGGTTTTTCAAAGGGTCTTAAATCTCAAAACCTGTGAACAGGGAACGTTTCACAGGGTCAAAACCCGTGAAAAAAACCTGTGAAAAATAATGTAAATTGAAACCTGTTAAAAAACGTGAAAAACCGGCCAAAAAAGATTGAATTCGCTATATAAACTGACTGCACGCATCAGTGATCGAGTTCCTACATATTATCATTTAGAAAACTGTGAGACTTCCCTTTTTTGGCCCTTTTTAGGACCTCCACACTGTTTTAGTCATGCTGACTGAATTTATGGCCTCTTTAACTTAATGATATAGAAAGTGACACTATGCTCACCTCAACTATAGAAATGCCAGTACTTATTTAACAGGAGAAATAAGTTGCCTACCTCTGGTGTTCCATGCTTGAATTGTTCATGTGCTAGTAGTTTTTCTTGGGACAAGATTTAGCTTGAACATGCCAAGTGTCACTGGTATACAAAATTCACTTGGTGCGTAGGTGGGAAACGTTAAATCGTATCTCATGGAACAGCTGATGGCAGCATGCAGTAAACAGCAACCCAGGCATTCAGCACATCTTCTTTGTCAAAAAATTTGTTTCCTGCCTCAATTAACATTCAGCTATATCTACAGAAAACAACACTGAATTTTAGTGGGAGGGAACACTGGTAGAACAATGGTAAGGGAAATCTCATCTGGTAATAATAATAATAATAATAATAATAATAATAATAATAATAATAATAATTGTAGCATTTCAACAAAACAGTGGTTCTTCATCTACAATACCTAGATTAAAAAAAATTGCACTAAGGAAAAAAATCAATAAAATAGACAAAATAAATTGCAATGAAATATAGAAATGTAGTCATTGGTCATTATAAAATTATTCGGAAAATCGCTTACCATTATGTAACTTTCACACCAACCAGATTTTTCTTACCAAATGGTAAGCACGTGTCTGCAACACTTTACTGCTGTACCTGGCTGCACCTGGTTTATTATAAAAATGGCTATTGTTCGTGGAAACAAAAGAATTCTTTTGTTCTGTCTTCATGAAAAGAAAGCCGCATCTAAATTCTGAGTTTTTTTGCATACTATAATTCTCAAAAAACGCAGCGCATTAACTAGCGAAAAAAAAAAACAAAACAAAAACGAACAGTGTTCCCTATGATGCAAAAAGAAGTTCACATGCCAAAATTCGGCTATTTTTGAGAGCATTCAAAACTTGTCAAAACGTGTAGTCAGGCCGTTTTTATGTACGCCCCTTCAATAACAACAACAACAACATCAACAATAGTAAAAATAATAATTAACAGTTATTGTACGAGGTTGAGAAAAATATTGTGATTAATATGTCAGTGGCGAGCAGATCTTATTTGCCTAAGTTAAAGGCTGAAGCAAATAATAATTGCAGGTCTGTGAGACAGTCTGACAAATTACGATAAAATTATTATTTTGCGAGAACCGACAGTTCAATAATTGTTTTAGCTTCGCTGTTTTTTTTGGGCCTAGCAGAAAAATTCAACTGCTCTTCTTCATCTCTGGAAAACTGGCTGCCATTTTTTCTCGGAAGTGGACACAACAACACATGAGCAGAATATTATTTGTCGCAAATTATCACTGTCATATGCTAATATGCACGAGCAGACCATTATTTGTAGGCTGAGTTATTTGCAGATCACGTGGTGGACTCTCAGCCAATGAAAAGGAAGAAAAAATTGCATCGGATGATTTAAATAATAGTTATTGTCATCAGTGAGACACCTCTCTTAAGACAACTGTGCAATATGCTTTGGCAACCATAATTTAATCACTTTAACATTAAATAATAAAGAACCTTTGAAAGAAATAACACCTGTTCATATTAATATTTTAATAAATCAGCAACTGTTTAATTATATAAAAACCTTCATGCTATATACAAAATAGTAAGATAATAATGCCAATTATAGGTTGTAAATGTCAATGTATTTTAAATACAACGAAAACAAACATTGAAATAATTATTATAAAATGTCACAATCATAATGATATGCATGATACTAAACAATTGGCAGTTTCATGGCAAGGCAATATGAAAAGAATATGTTGTAAATACTTGATAAGTAATGAATTACACAATCAGGTTAACAATCACAGTTAAATAAAGAAATAAAAAGAACGACCAAAATGCAAGTGCATCAATTATTGAGTTTAATACAATTAAGCACACAGGAATTTTTAGGAACATGAGAGAAGTACATAGAGAAGCCTGTGTGTTCTTAAAAGTTACCATTTAGTGCTAACTCAGTATATATAATGCACGAGGAGAAAGTTTTTATTTCTTTTATGAAATGTTAAAGAAATGTTGCACACGCTTAAACTCATGATTTAAGCAGCGTGCATTATAACTTGATAAAGCATGTGCATGACGTATGCAGCATGCTTTATGTGACTATAATGAGTTCGAATTCACCAACCAGAGCGCACAAAATTCATCAACTATTTTATAGTTTCTTATTAAGATCAGTTGTTATACAGTAAAACCCTGTGGGTAATTAATTATAAGAACCTAATATTTTTCGGGGGGGAGCCTAATTAGGTTCTTACATTATAAAATTAAGGGCTATAATATATTAATAATACTTTAGGCTATAATTAGGTTCTTAGTACGGTATAGGGTCTTTTAATCCCATATTTGTTTGTTTTATTTCCCATGTTTGTGTACCAGTGTTAATATTATGTAAAAATATAATTTTAAAAGTGCTTATAATCATTTAGAATGTGACACTTGAACTCCCAATACCTCAAACCAAAGTTTAGTTGTTGTGATTCAACTGTAAACTATAACTATAACTCAGATGTACTGTGTTTTCTTGATTAACGGCCAGGCCCCGAAAAAACACCGGGTCTCCAAGCTGTATTTGAAAATTAAAACCCCTAGAACAATTATGAAAGGTTTTATAAACATATAAATTTATGCCTTAATTTGTATAGCTGTCAAAAATAATGAATATAAAAAGCATTTTTTAGAAACATATAAGCATGAAAAAACTCCTGAAATCAAATAAACGCCAGTCCTTTCCGGTCAAGTTTGAAATAAATGCAGGGGACAAGAAAATACAGTAATAACATGCAGTCCCTTTAAATATTCCAGCGCATATATTAGCTATGACAAGTAAAATTATTCGCTAAATAAGGTCTCCCCTACACATGGACATGGCGCAGTGACAAAATTATGTGCTGGTGCTGTTTACGCATCCCTGCTTCATTGTCCTAGCTGGAGTGTGGATTATAAGCACATTATATAAGCTTATATAGTCACTGGCTTCATATACCACTGAGACATGTCCCCACATGTGCGGAGTAGACATGTAAAACACACTAAAAGGTGGGGCTGAACACAGAGATCATCCCCCCTGGGCAAATCCCCGGGCTTTTGACTTTTTTAAAAATGTCTGATCAAATTCCCTACTTAATGTGGTCCAGTTGCATGGTCAAATGCCCCACCGGTCAGGTCTGAAATGTCATTGTGAGTTGGATTCGCGAACAACCAGTTACTTTCTCGTTAACACTTAATGTAAACAGACACTCGTGACCTATTTATCAGCAAATTTAAATTGGAAAAGATAGATTCGTTGAAACTAGGTACTTTTAACATAACTAAATACTAAACTTCGTGCGCCAGCTTGCGCTCGCTAGCGTTTCATAGTTTTTGAGGTATTTTGTCAACGGTCAAGTGCCCGACCCTCCGGGCTTCTGTTTGGTCAAATTCCCCACTATCTGGGCCTTGGTAGGGGTCAAATGCCCAGGGGTTGCCCAGGGGGATGATCTCGCTTGGAATTGACTGATACATAATTCAAAGCGTACGCAAATCAAGCTCTTAGACAAGAACTCCATTGCCCCACATTTGATACAGTCCGCCCTGGACATTGCCCGGACAGAAGAGGTAACAAGGAAACAAATTAAGGAGATTTCACCCAATAATTCGACTCATGTTGATGCATTGAAGCAGTAAGGGAGCCTTCCCGTCAAGCCCACGGTCCCATTGTTCCTTTATGTGGATGTTGCGGAACAAAACACGATATTTCTGAACATGACAGCAGTCATTGTGCCCTGCTTTTGGTACCAAGTGTGGTGCATGCGGCAAAGCTGATCACTGGAGAAAAGATTGCCGTACAACAATGCCAGGAAAAAAGGGAAAATCAAATGTAATATTATGTATGCATAATATTACAATTTTAGAAGATTTTGCCTGCAAACTTAGGCCTGTTTACTTAAAATGTCACCCTACTGATTTTTGGAACCCAGCAATGTACAAGTTTCAAAAAGAAAGCAGCACGCACATTTCAAAACCAGTGTGTTCATGCAACAACCAGACCCTTTAGCATGATTTACATGTCTGTAATTGATTTAGCCTTGCGCTTTCTTTTGGCGTCGCTGTTGAAAACGACCGGCTTGAAGATATCTTTCATTGTATATTGGTCGCTGGGTACTGTTATGTACCCCCTATGCCCCTCACAGGGTGTGAAGGGAACTACTGCTTGTTTACTTTTTGCCTGATTATCGGCTTCACTCTTCTCCTCATCACCAGACTCAGAACTTGCGGCAACACGTCTTGTTGGTGGCGTTTTCTTTTCTTTTGTTTTCTTGGATGTCTTGACTTTTTGTAAATTTGTATTTTGTTTTCCAGGTTTTCCCTTGTCATGATCTGAATTTATTAATGGTGACAACCTTTCTGTTTTCCACAGGAATTCAGTGGCCACCTAAAACATTGGAAAATATGATTTGTTTTGTAACTGGCCCATTATGAAAGTTCCAATTGTTTGTATTAATAAGTTTAATTGCGTTCGACGAAGGAGAGCGCAAGCCTAATTTTGTTTTTGTGTCCTGTCATTTGATCTCGGTACGAAACTACGCATCAACTTACTCGATTTCCACTCTTTTTATGATGTTCAGTGGCTGAAGACAACCCTGCTACCTTAGATGATAACCTTATAATGTTCTCAATGACATTTTTGGCAAAGTAACATTTTTTCCACATGTTTTAAAAGCCTTTTTTCAAGCAAAATATTGTTTATTGATAATGAAAATCAGGCATTTAAAAATGCGAGCACTGGAAATACACAAACATTAATTACAAATGATAAATTACAGCTTGGTTCTTTTGTAAATTTAAGAAATAAATACTTGCCTCTTGATGAATAGGTTCCAGCTCTGGCCTTAAAATCCACTACAATATATTGTCATTTCACATCTATAATGGTTGTTGAGTGATATTTCCATTTTGGGAGCAGAACTATCAATGCAGGTGTTAATATTTTATCTTAACGTCCAGATGCAAACGTCATGAAAAACTTCGTAAAGCTGCAGAGTCTTCCTTAGAAAGAACTGGCCCAAGAGATTGACCAATATGCTTTTGAAAATAATAAACTTTTTTCAAAGCAATGGCTATACCGGTAAATATGATTAAATTAAGGACTGTTTCACCTCTACTTGTGTTTAATTTATTTATATTATATCTGACCTCCAAATCTTGGAACTTCGTCTTTCCATTTATTACTTTCGGAAGTTCTATATCCCCGTCTGAGATTTTGTTCAAATATTTTGATTTTAGGAGCACTCTGGAGAACAATTCTATGGAAAAATATTATATTTATAAGCTTTGAATATCTGGACAAATAATCAGTAAAACTGTTTTGTTAATCGTCTAGATCTGTTTCAGCTACTGGATTGTAATAATAATGAATAAATGTTAGTAAATAAATAATTTTTAACAAATAAAAAAGCCAAAACCGTGCTTTGTTCTGTGATAAAACACGCAAGGAAGTGACGAGAGCACGAAAGAAGTGTAGGGTGAACACGAGCCGCAGGCGAGTGCTTCTCCCTACTTCTTGAGTGCTCTCGTCACTTCCTTGAGTGCTTTATCACAGAACAAAGCACGGTTTTGGCTTTTTTATTTGTTTTATAATAAATCTTTGCTCACATTTGTAAAGAAACTGGCTTTTAATTGCAAGAAATCAAGTTTTTTTCACAGCTTGCAAGCGCGCGCAAGAAAGGATTTCAGCTTGCCAGCGCGCGCAGAATGGCGTCACAGGCTACTCCGTGCATCTGTACTCTGATAAGGCACGCTGTTTCAACCAATCAGAGCGCGCGTTATATCGAAAATTTATTATAAATCACTTTATTGAATGAGGGTTAGTCATTGATGTCCCTCTTATAGGTAATGAGCACCCGGGGGGGGGGGGTACTCTGGCTTGTATATGACGGGGATGATCGAATGGAGCTGGAACAAAAATAACCCCCCCCCCCCCCAAAAAAAATCCCTTGTCAACTTAACCCTAATTTGCCAGGAGGGGCAAATTTTAACATAACACATGGAATGCTCGTTTTGTTTATTCATCATACCATTAAAACACTAAGGCCAAGCCAAGGCACTTTAGTTCATTTATAATACCCCAAAAATCCCCTATCTAAATCAAGTCACCCAAAAAATACTTGCCAAATTTTCCAACCCAAAAAAAAACCCTGAATCGAAAATTTCAAACCCAAAAAAATCCTTCAATCATCCCCGTCATTAACAAGTTTAAGTTAAGCACTAACACTAGTTAATCATCTTACCATCTTCTTTTCTGATGATAACACCCCGCCCAATTTTTTTCCCTTTGTGAAGGATGTTAACTGTGTTTCTACAAAAAGGATAAAACATTGGCTAATTAGTCATTATTTATAGGCATGCATTTGGTGTGCTTTAAAGTGCATAATGAATTAATAATTGTTATTGTACATGCCAGATGACAATTTAGTACAACAAGAAAATTATGCTGACTGTTTTTTTTCTTTTTGCAAACTTTGTTTTTCTACAATGAAGAAGAGCCAGTGACAATATTAACGTTGTTCAGTAAGGTTTGAAGACATTCATTTTTAAATAAGTTGTAAATGTTTAAAAATCTCTTCTTAAATAGAAAATTGTCATAGAAATTCCATGTTTTAACCCTCTAAGGTTTGTTCTTACATACCTGTTCCTCCACCTGCAAGTATTTTTAGAACGACGTCCATGTCATTCTTTCAATATTAACAATTAATAATATTAACCAACAGTGTATTTTTAATAGCCAACGTGTGTTAACAGTGTTACAATAACGGTAGCACAGCCCAGTACTTTTGATCTGGAGCTTGGCAGACTCGAACTGCCTTACACCAGCAGCAAATTGAAGTTGCCAGTATAACCTCACATGGAACCCCTTCCTTATTTCCACCAGTCCCAGATGTGCAAAGAGTCAGTATAATCAGCATTGCAGGCGCTTAATGTTGCAATTATTGTTAGCATTGGTGATTTAGTAGCTGGGTTACAATTGTAAAGCATTGCAGGACAATTAGAAGTAATATATAGTGTGAATAATTAGTAGCATGCAGCACTGAAAATTAGTAGGAAGACATTAATAATTAGCCCGCTGTTAATTATTTATAATTACTGTAAACAATTATATATTAATCCAGATTTATCTACAAGTTTAAGTGGTTTTCTATTGTATTTATGAAATGAATATTCTTTATGTCCCAAGTGATGTCTGCATGCTGAGAAGGTACAAAATTCAAATATCATGTTGAGCATAATTATACTAATGAAGTGCTATTGTTATAAATCAATTAATTGTTTCAAACTTTTTTCAGTGCTGTTGAAGTGTATTAGAAATTCAGTGAGAGGCAAGGTGACTTCATTGTTAGCTTGGTATGCTGATCAGCACGAACTCGCAAATACTGGTCATCGCACTCAAGGCTTTTTCTTCCTTTAATCCCTATTAGCTTATATTGAATGTAGGACAATTTTGACATCGAGATCAGCTTAAGGGTACTCAGTAAAACCTATTTTATTTAATGGCTTTGTCATTGCAATTGCATAATAGATTGAAGTTCTTGTTACTAATTTATTGCTAATTTAGTTGTCTTACTAGGTTTTTTTTTTAAAAAACATTTACCTAACAATTAAGCTAATTTATGCATTTAAAGGTAGTTACCCTTTGCTGTTTTTTGCTTCAGGATTTTCTGGAATGGATTGGAGGGACTGATCACGAGACACTGCGTCATTCTTAGCCTGTTTCTTCTGTTTATACAAAATAAGATATCAAAAAAACTCATTAAAAGGAGAATTGTTTTCAAAATGAGCAATTCAAACTTCGCTCGATGATCGTGACATGGACCCTCTATGTTAAACCATTCACAAAAAGAAATTAATGTGCTTACCTCCATTTTTCCACCTCTACGCAAATAATTGCGCCTGTTGACTAAGGAGTCACTTAAGGCACGTTTCACAGAGTGCATCCGCCCCTGAAGTTGAGGGCAAAATTCAATCACCTGAAACAATGAAATTAATATATTGGAGACAAAAACAATTTGCCAGTTTCATTTAATGTTGGATCCCAATAACTCAAACCCCTCGCTATATATGAAACTTGAACCTTCTTTACAATTGTACAGTAGAACCCCGGCCGTTTATATAATAACTTGAACTCGGATAACCTGAACAACCTCACTAACTGGAACTAACAAACTTCCATTTCCCTTGGATTTGGACTCACTTTTCAGTCATTTTTACTCCGTTAACTCAAGCAAAGATAACTTAAACTCGAAAACCCCGCTAACTCGAACTAAATTTCGTTTCCCTTGATCAAAATTTGGGTCAAATTTACCCTGTTAACTTGAATCCCAGTTCTTGCACCTCACCATGGTTGCCCATTTATTAGAGCAACAAAACAGATCACGTATTTGACAGCCTTTTTCCAATCTTTTCTAAGAATTTATGCTCTTGTCAGAGTTTCTGACATATAAGCTTAATTTGCACCGTACCGTATACTGAAGTGCTGTAAAATCAGTAAACTATCAATTATTAACTTGGCAACTTAAATATTCAATCTCCCCTCTAACTCCAATGGATTTTCGTTTCTCTTCAGAGTTCGATTTACCGGGGTTCTACTGTAGTTCCCTTTAGGTCATTTTCTTACTAATTTACCCCTGATAACTTGAAGTCCAGAAAAAATGGAATCAATTGGAATTCCCTTGGGATTCAACTAAGACAGTGTCCCTGTTTGTAATCGAACCCACTGGGACGGCATCCTAGATATTGATTTGGCACTCTAACCAACTGGCCGTGTTAGAAGAGACTTAGGCGAGGTGATACATGTCCTGCAACTGAGGGCTCAGCAATGTTGAAACCATAATGATGACAGATATTAAAAGCAAAAAAATACTAAAAGTAAAGGACTGTAATTTACCATTGTATTAAAAAAGGGACTGCGATATAAGAGATATTTAACTTACCAACTTGTTGAATAATTTCCACTTATCTGGCGATATTTTGTTAAAGGTCAACGCCTTGTCCCAAATACCTGCCCGACGGGTAGATTCTTTAAGCATGAACTATGATTCAGTTAAAGAAATAGAATGTTGTAAATTCTAGATGCTATGCATGGTTTAATTTTTGTTGGTAGATTAATTTTTATATTTTAGTCTCTAAACAAAATCTGAATGTAGAGAATTGTTATATTTTTCAATCTCATCATTCATTGGATAGTTCACCTAAAGCTTTTCTTATGAAATCCATCGGTTGGCATCCGGCCTTCTGCCGAAACAATCTCAATATCGGTACTACTTTAATTTCTTCATTCAAACAAAAACAACTACATGTATACAGTAAGCTAAATTATAACGCGCGAGTCTCGAAGGACGAAAATCATTTTTTTTCACGACCCTAATGTGGAAAAATGGGCCAACCATGAATGACAACAGTTCGATTCCACTTAAACCAAGCTACCGAACGAATGTTTTCACGTTAGTTTACTCTTTAACCCTTGGAATCTTCTTTTTTTGCTGCCAGATATAGGAATTGAAACCGCCGTACTTTTAAGTTCCCGGCATGGATTGTTCGTCCTCGAATGCCAAAAGCTTTTGCTTTTCCTCAAGAAGGAGACTATATTTTCTCTTAGCGTGCCAAAATTTACAATAAACAAGAACTTGTAAAATTCCTACCTTGAAATACTTGTTCGCAGCAGTTTTTGTTCTGCTGCTTGACAGCATCTCATCTGCCGTAAAGCTGGTTGCGTTTTGCTGGTTTTCTTGCGAGTCATGGTCACTTGCACTATCGGCGGCGGGTGAATTTGGCGAAGGATTGGCGGGCAAACGAGAAGTGGAAGGCGTAGACCTCAAAGGCAAATTTGATGATAAGACCTGTGCTAATAGCATTTTTTGCTTTTCGGCATCTAAGAGACTGAACACTGCATTCAAGTCGACGGAGTCCATTTTACGATCAAGTAGAAAAAAATCACAAGATCAGATCGCAGAAATGAAAGAACGAAGCTACGTTGCAGGATGCGACGCAGGATGCAAGATTCGTTTTTGGCGCCACAATTTTCCCGCCTAAAATGTTGCAATGTCTGTAAGCCAATGACTATAAAGAAAGACGGCTACGTCATATCGAGGCGGAGAGAAAAACCGGGGATCAATATGGCGGCCATTTCGTGCCCTTGCTCTTTCTGCAAGGGTAAGGTGGTTTCCAGTAGAAAGGTCCGAAATTCGCACATGAAAATGTGTTGTACATCTTTTTTTATGCACGAACAATCTGATGAAGAACGGGATGAAAAGAAAACGTCTGATATTGAAACGGAAGTAATAGAACCAATGGAAGATGAGGCCGACTTTCTTTGCATAGAAACAGAAGAATTCGAAAGAGAGCGGGAGCCAGCGTCGGAACCTGATGCCGAAGAACAAGAAAGGGAGGAAGAAGTGTGTCAGCAAGTAGGGAAATAACTTAATTTAGGACTTTTTATGAGCGTCGAAGTGACAGTACGCAAATGAGATTCACCGAGTCGAGTAAAAACTGTCTGACGAACCCGATCGATCAATGTCGAGGAAATAACGAAAAGTTGTTCATCGAGATGAATCTCATTTACGGTGGTATTCTGCATTTTAGCCTTCCGTATTTTCTCGATTAAATGCTGGGCCCCGAGTAAACGCGGGGTCTTCAAGCTGTATTTAAAAATATATAAATCCCTGAAACATTAAAAGAACAGTAGTAATAAATAAAAATGGATTTTTAGAAACAATGCTTGAATAAATTGCTAAAATGAAGTTAAGGCTGGCTCTATCGGGCCAAGTTGGAAATAAACGCCGGGGGTGTTTAATTGAGAAAATACGGTATATCAAGTTGTATTATTCTCTGACAGTTTTACATGCAGAGGGGGGAATAGGGGTACACAAATCCGCCATCCGTGCGCTATTTTTTGGCCAAATGCCCCGTCAAAATGCTAGACAAATTTCAATGGGTGCTTAATTTCTCATGCTCGCATATAGTATGACATGCTTAGTTTTATAGGGCTATTTTTAGCAAAGTGATCATCGCTAGCTTGGAAGGCTATAACTCTTCAATGCTTGTGCTTGCAAAGAAAAGTGTTTTGCGCGCATGCTCTTCAAGACCATTTAACAGATTTGAAATATTAATTTTCACACAAATTATTCAATGCACTAAACCGAACAAGCATTTACAGCGATTGAATGCCAAGTAATTTAAATTCATTATGTCATGTTCAATTGAGTAAAGTTGGATTGAGATTGTAAAAAAATTATTTTTAGCAAAGAGATGTATAAGTGTTTCTCGCTTTAGAAAGAGGTGATTGAAACAAAAAGGAAAGAGATGAACTGTGCATTGTAACTGGTTTTACTCAAAAAACAAGTTCCTCTGTATAGGTGTTATAATATTATCTGGTATTCACAATTTGCTAATTATAATGACAAACTTAAACAACAGCATTTCTACTAAATTTTCAGTGCTTATACTGACATAGTTAACCCCTGATACTATTAAATTGCTGCAATGCTAACTACTAACTCTTTGCACATCTGGGACTGGTGGAAATAAGGAAGGGGTTCCATGTGAGGTTATACTGGCAACTTCAATTTGCTGCTGGTGTAAGGCTGTTCGAGTCTGCCAAGCTCCAGACCAACAGTACTGGGCTGTGCTACCGTTATTGTAACACTGTTAACACACGTTGGCTATTAAAATGCACATGTTGGTTTCTAATTTAACAACTTTAAATTAACTTATGATTAATAACGTAAAGCAATGTTAACTTAAGACTACAATGACACCCTGGCCTTTAATCTTAGCTTGGTGTGAATGATGATTCAAGGGACAGTGACTTCAGTGGTGACTTTGTAGACAGTGATGACAATTTTGACTTCGACGAGGCAGAGTCTATATCTGGTGGTTGTTGCAAAAAATTGAAAACAGACACAAACTTTGACCCTTCCATCTATGAGCATGCATCTGCAAAAACCCCATTATATCATGGAAGTTCTGTTTCCTTACTTCAAGCTGTTGCTTCCCAGTTTTTGTGGTTCTCCTCAAATCCTGGTATAAGTAAAGAGAGTCTGTCATATCAATTCAGTGTCCAAAAGTGTCTTCTTCCGCCTGACAATCTGTTGCCCTGTAACTATGAGGAGGCATATGCAATTATTCAACCTTTTCTTGTGAAAAGTCTTTGCTTCCATGCCTGTCCTCATGACTGTGTTTTATTCAGGGATTCTGACAGCTTCAAGTATAGTGCTCTTGACAAATGTCCTAAATGTGGTTCTAATCGCTTTTTAAGTAGCAATATCCCTAGAAAGCATTTCCTTTATTTGCCACTTGGACCTCGTTTCGGTCGCCTTTATGGGACTGCATCGTTACTGCCCAAGTCAGCCCTTGCAAAATGGATTCCCAGCTTTCTGGGAATCCCTAGGAATTCCTAAGAATTCCCAAAAATTCCCAACTATGCAAATTAGCTGTGACTAAGAAAGCTTGGAATTCTTGGGAATTTCTGGGAATGAAAGATATAGGCTCTGTGTAGGCTTGGAATTCCTAGGAATTCCTGGGAATTCCAAGCTATGCAAATTACCAACAATTTAAGAAGCTTGGATTTCTTGGGAATTTCTGGGAATGGATCTTATGAGATCTAATAAGGCTTGGGATTCCTAGGAATTCCTAAGAATTCTCAAGATCTTTTCAGGTTAAAGCTTTTAACTGTTATTTTTGGGCATTTAGGAGTGGTCTCTGATCTAAGTGTAGAAATTTTCAAGAGTTACAGTTTGCTGATTGCTTAACTGCTTTGGAGTTTTCTCACACCAAGTATCTCTTGACGTTTGGACAAAACAAAACAGCCACCGAAAAACAAAACTGCTATTACCACAAAGTACATGTATCTGTCAAAATATTCAGACTTTCAGATAGGCACATTTTGAGTTTCAATTTCTACTTGGAATGTTATGCTTAGCCTGTGCAAGAATTAACCATAAAACTGAAAAAATCATTTGTCAAAGAATAATCAGTTTTACTTTACCTAGGCTTGTTAATTTACATGATCATATCTGTTCAGCATTGACTGCATATTTGTCTTAATATTCACGCAGCCACTCAATAAATTAACGATTAAAATCCGTAGTTTCAAGCTTTTGTAGGGTTAAATTTGTTCTAAGTCCCCATAGGTCCCCCAAAAACGATTCAGTTGTGACTTCTAAGTAGAATGCAATCCTTAAAGTGAGCAAGAAAAGTGGAGCCGGGAACAGCCGCCATTTGGGAATCCTGAATATGTTAGGAGAGACTGGTAATGAATGAGCTGCTTTGGTCAGCAGCCTTATCATTGCGGGCTCAGAGAAAACGGTTGAATATTCCGGCGCCACAAATTTCAAATGTTCAACACAGGTTTCCTTGGATTTCCTATTCTTTCAAGCTTAAATGATACCTCAAAGCAACAAAATTTGGATATCTACTCTTAAGAAGGAGGTAAGTTTAAAAGAAAATGATTTGTAATGAAAGATTGCCTTCAAAATTAATGATTTTAAGACGATCATGTTCTCTCCTGTCTTCTTGAATTTGAAGCTATATTTTACATGTAACTAGTTACATTTGAGGCAGAATGAATCTGCGAGTTTATTTAACTAAAGAAGCAGTTATGGCATAATTGTGCAGTTTATAGAAAAGTTAAAATGGAAACAAAATGTTCTCCAGTGCCTTTCCACTGCAGAGTGTTTCTATCGCTTTAGTTTATAAAATGAGACAAGATAACTGATGTTTTGAGTTTACAATGTCTTGATCTGAAAGCAATAATAGAGATCATTTTCTAGAGAATTGAAAGGACAGAACCGTTGACTGAATACAACAATAACTCAGAACTGATTTTAATCACACAATGTTCTGTTTTGCTCTACTAGGTACATATTCAATTCATGATCAGCTGCTGTGAGAACAGATGTGACACTCATGGCCAGCGCACTGCAGTGTCAAGTATAGCCTGCACAGTATTAAAGCTAAGTCACTTTAAATAACTACTCAAACTAACAGGACACAATCCAATTGTAAATGTATTGTAAGTTGTCTCTAATCCACTCTGATTGAACACAGCAAAATATTTCGAGAGAAAAGAAAACCCATTAGACAATGACTTTGTTGTCTGATTCACTTTGTGTATGCTGATGAAGCTTTATTTAAAAGTATTCAAAATTAAACAATTGTAATTTTTCCAATGTTGAATTGAATTTTCTTCCAGTCACTGACTGTGTTGACAATTCTTGAAAATGCTTTCACTGATGTGAATTTCAGTGGACAATACATACAGGTAGGTCATGTACATACCAGTACATGTATGTCCGAGAAATATAGTATTCAATGTGTCATATAAAGACTCTTGCGAACTTTGGGGAGATGTTATTTTAGTCACAGCTGCACTGCGTCAGTACAAGGTGTAGTCTCCAGGCTAGTTTCCAGAGTGCCGAAACTGTGGTGAATTAATGGTCTAAATACCGTCGTTTTCATCTAAGCGTGGACACGTGACAGAAAAACATGTTCTAATTGGGTGCCAAAGGTAATATGTTTGGCCGCCAAACCTTTGAAGTTTGAAGGCTGTTAGACGATGTTTCGCTGACATGGCGGGTGTCTAGAAGACGAAGAAGACCTAGAAAATGCAGATTTTAGATTTTTTTCTTTGAGATTCGGGAATATTAACTGGCAGATGAGAAAACATGTTGACCTTGTCGAATATTTATGTAAATTTTGGGATTGAAACCCAGTCACGCACGTAGGAATGCAAGTTTAACGGCTGTCAAACTTCAAATGTTTGGCGGCCAAACATGCCACGTTTGATATCCAATTAAAACATGTTTTTTCTTTACGTGTCCACGCTTAGATGAAAACGACGGTATATTCACAAGAAAAGGTTTTAAGGTTTTATAGTGCAGGCATTAAGTTTAAAAGTTTCAATAAATCAAAACAATGTTGAATTTTGTGGCCTGGATGACAAACTTGTAAAGAATCCTTACAATTTTTCAAATAAATAGTTTATCAACTTTAAGTTTGTTTGTTGTTTGATGTGCATTAGACCCTAGTATTAACTATTCTCAGTAATTCCTAGAATTCCTAGGAATTCTTAGGAATTCCTAGGAATTTAATTTTTTGTCAGATTTTATTTAATCCTCTCAGATTCCTAGGAATTCCTAGGAATTCCTGGGAATTTTTTCCAAGCTAATCTAAGACCATGCAGAGCTTGGAATTCCTAGGAATTCCTAGGAATTCCATGTTCCAATTACCGTGAAAATTCACACCTTCATTCCTAAGAATTCCTAGGAATTGCTAGGAATTCTTAGGAAATAATTCCTAGGAATTCTTAGGAAATTGCTAAGAATTCCTAGGAATTCCTAGCTTCATTTTGCAAGGGTGGTCCAGTCATTTCCAATAGATGTGAAAGATGCTATCCAGGTTGGTGATGTCATGGGCGACATACAGCATTCACCATTATGGGAAACCTGCAGAAGTACATGTACCTCCATGGAGAGAACTGTTGTGTTGCAACCATCAACAGATGGAATGAACCCATTTAATAAAAATAAAACTTCCTACTCAATGTGGCCTATCACTCTAGCCATGTTAAATTTACCCAGGAAGATCAGATACCTTTTTGGGAGGCTGCTACTGGTTGGTATCATTCCAGGTGAATATGCTGTTCTTTGCCACTGATGCAAACTAGCCTATTGTTTAATTTAGAGGCTGTATTTTAAGGAAATGTTTTTTTTTTTTTTTTTTTTCCAAGGTGTTTTTTTTTTTATTTCAAACATTACGTTATTTACAGATACAAAAGCTTTACATTTAAGACGATAAGTATACAAAACAGAAAAACTGAGGTAAATAGACAACTATGACGACTACAAAGACTAATTACGGGAAAAAAAGAAGCAGAAAAAAAAAACAATAATAAAATAAATAAATAAAATAAAGTGCCTTACGAAATTTCACCGAAAAAAGATTTAGAGTTGAATTTGAGACTTTGAGCTACTTTTTTCGGTAGATATTTTATCTTTTAGGAGGGCTAGGAAGGTTTCGAAGTAGTAGTGTTGTTCATCTTTCGAGGCAGTGTAGATATAGTATTTAGCAATAAGTACACAGAGGTTTAAGCCAAGTCGCAAAGGAGAGTTAATTGTAAAACCATAGATAATGTTTTTCTCGTGTAACTCAATGGAATCGTCATTTTTGACGTTCCACCACGTAGCAAATGTATTCCAGAAAGCCTGAACATTCGGACAAGAGACAAAAAGATGTCTCAGAGTTTGCGTTTGCGTGCATAGGTGACATTTATCATGATCCTTGATTTTATCCCTGTAAAGGGTGGAATTGGTTGGTAAAATATGGTGGATAATTTTGAATTGGAAGATAGAAAGTCGAATGTCTTTTGTTACTTTAAAAGGAATATCGTAGATAGCGCGTATTGTGCTATCGTCCAGGCTCAATTGCCTCATTCTTCTTTCTGCAGTCGGAGTTTCAAACTTTTTGTCTATAAGAATTTTGGTAGCCACTTTGCATGACAATTTACCGATATCTATCTTCTGGTTATGATCCGATTTGCGCTGCGCTTCGTCAGCAGAGCTTTTTAATAAACGGATCCAACTGGCGGGTATGGCATTACATAAACCACAGTACTTAAGAAATGTTGTTTTGATTTGGAATTTAGTATAGAAATCATTAAATGTTAAGAAGTTGTTTCCACAGAAGATATCTTTGATTCGGACGACTCCCGATTCGTGCCATTTTCTATAATACATGGAGAAGCCTTCAATTTTGATAAAAGAGTTGTTCCATATGATTTCATTAAATATTTGTTCTTTTGTTTCTGGAGTGTGTTGGTTAATAGTCTGCCAGATGTAAAATACGTCTTTGTAAAAGTCAATTGGAATATCTATTTTAAGCGATTTTAGGTTATAGTTGCATTCGAATAGGAAAGGTCCTCCTAAATGCTTTATATATGATAACGGTATGTGACTCCAGCATGCATTAAGATTGCTTTCATGTAATCTTCGTATCCAGGAGACTTTCAAAGCTTTGGTAATAATATCAAAGTCCGGTAGATCTAAGCCACCTTTTGTTTTTGGTCCTATCATTGTCGTGTGCTTTATTTTAGCAGGTTTACTGTTCCAAACAAAATCGGAAATGATTTGTTTTACCAAGACTGGAAAGTTTGGCGGAAAAGACAGCATTGATGTGTTATAGATGAGTTTCGATAGCCCGAGGGTTTTGAGGATAGTTATTCGGCCATACAAAGTGAGGTTTCTTGGAAGCCATATGTTAAGTATGCTTTTCATTGAAGTCAATTTTTGTTCAAAGTTTTTCTTGTAAGAGACTTCCTCGTTGTAGGTAAAGTCAATACCAAGGGAATTTATCGGTTTTGAGGGCCAAGTAATATCTAAAGGAGCTTCAGGGTTGTGTCTGAGAGCACCTAGCCACATTGCTTCGGTCTTAGATTTGTTGACTTCTAGTCCAGAAGAGAGCTGAAAAGCGTTCAGTATCTCAAACAGTTTTTCAGCTGAGGTTATGTCGGAAACGAAGGCAGTCGTGTCATCAGCATATTGCGAAATTTTAAATTCCTTGTCATGAATTTTAATACCTTTGATATATTGATTGTTTCTGATGGCATTGGCTAGGATTTCAGCGCAGAGGACAAAGAGGATACCTGATAGCGGGCACCCCTGTCTTACGCCTCTTTGCAGATGGAAAAATTCCGACGCGTAGCCATTATTAACGACACAACTGGAGATGTCGGTGTAGAAGGTTTTTACCCACTTTTGAATGTAAGGTCCAAAGTTAAACGACTGCAAAGTTTTGTTTAAGAAGTTCCAATCGAGCGAGTCAAAAGCTTTTTTGAAATCGATGAAAATGGCGAGGCCGGGAATGTTTTCTAGGGATGTTACTTTCATTATATCTTGTATAAGTCTGATGTTTTGTCCGATATATCGCCCTTGGATATACCCTGTTTGATCATCGTTTATGATTTTTGGGAGAACTTTAGATAGTCTGCTAGCTATTGCTTTAGCTGCTATTTTATAGTCTATATTGAGAAGGGATATCGGCCTCCAATTTTCCAAGTAGAGTCTATTTTTTCGTTTCTTTGGCACTACTTTAATAATGCCTTGTTTTTGGGTTATATTTAGCTTTCCGTGCGTGAAAGCATAATCGAAACTTGAAACCATCTCATCGCCTAGTAGTGGCCAGAAGTGTAGATAAAATTCTACTGAAAGGCCGTCGCTTCCTGGGCATTTGTTCTTTGCGCACTCTTTTAATGTTTTAAAACATTCTTCTTTCGTTAGGGGTTTTTCAAGATCGATTTGTTCAGCGTCGCTTAGACGAATATGTTTTGCATCATCGAAGAAAGTTTTATCATACGACCTATCGGTTGGTACGGCGGTGTAAAGATCCGTATAAAATTTTTTTTGGCATTCTAAGATCTCGTTCGCTTGTGTTATTTCTTGATCATCTTGCGTTTTGAGTCTTGCAATAAAGGAATTGGAATGTTGCCTTTTTTCTAAATTCAGGAAATATTTCGTATTTTTTTCGCCATGCTCGTGCCATCGGGTTCTACTTCTGATAATAGCACCATTAGTTCTATACTCCGCGATTTTGTTTAATTCTGATCGAAGTCGATAGAGTTCTATGATATTTTCTTTCGATCTGTTCGTTTCTAAGATTTTCATTAAGCGCTCCATGCGACCCGAAAGCTCTTTTTCAATGTTTCTGCGTTCTCTGTTTTTTCTTTTAGAGTACTGAACGCAGAAACCCCTTATTTCCATTTTGATCATGTCCCAAGCAAGGCCTTTGTCTGAAAGATAACTATACTTGTCTTTGAATTGGGGAATTTTTTCTGAAAGTTGGTCAATAAAGTTGTTGTCTTTAAGAAGAGAGTTGTTAATTTTCCAGAAACCGGGGCCTCTTCGAACATAGTCTTGGGACTGGATTGTCAGGGTGATAGCAGAGTGATCTGTTAAAGTAGAGTTTTTGATGTTCGTGTCTAAAGCGAGAGGTTTAAGATCTTCAGAAACCATCCAGTAGTCCAATCTGCATTGTACTTTAAAAGCTTTGTCTCGCCATGTGAATTGTTGTTGATTAGGGTGTTGGCACCTCCAGACATCAAGGAGTTTCAAAGAGCTGCATAAATTTCTAATTTCACTAATTACGTTATTCTTCTTGTTTACGTCGGATCCACCAATTTTATCGCAAGGTGTTAACGCGCAATTGAAATCGCCGCCGACAATCATTTTATGATCTGAGCGATGTTTAAGAATATTGAGTAAATTAGAGTAAAAATCTTTTTGATCAGTGCTATTGTTAGGGCTGTAGATGTTGCACAGCTGAAATTCAGTATCATGAACAGTTGCTTTGAGTAATAAGAATCTGCCATTCTCGTCTGCGATGATGTCATCTACATGAATGGGTAATTTAGGATTGAATAAAATCATTGTTCCTCTGGAGTGATTTGTACCGTGGCTGTAATAAACATCACCTCCCCATTCCGATTTCCAAACAGTTTCAACGCTTTTTGTGGAATACGTTTCTTGCAAAAAAATTATGTCGAATTTGTTGTTATGAAGCCATCGAAAAAGCTGTCTCCTTTTACGCGTTTGGTTTATACCTCTGACATTTAACGAGCAAAAATTAGCTACAAAAGGAGTTGTCATTTCAGATCATAAAAGGTGATACCACTATGAAATTAACTGCATGATCAGAACAATAAGCTCCTAAGGCAATTAGCATTAGACTTTGAAAATAGATTATTACTACTTCGATTCCGGTCGATTTATCCACTTTTCGCCTCAAAAAAAGCTGAGATGCGTTTGTAAATAAGGCGAGAACATAAAACAAATAAATCATAGATAAACATATATAAAATACGAGGTAGAGCATGCCAGAAAAGTAATAGTTTTTGTAGAAGGGAAATAAATAAATAAAGCAGTTAATAAACAAACCCTAGTTTTATACGGCCGAGACCGCTGCCTCCGCTCAAAATCTGTTTCATAGCAAAATTCATCTAAAATCCTCAAGGTCTTCTTCGGAGAGGATCCTTATCGGTCGATCATCAGGCGAGCACTTCACAAAAATCTTTCCGTCCAGTGTCCAAACACTAGTAAGGATTTTAGTTTTCTTCATTTGGGACACCTTGTCAACAATGTGCCTTCTGTATGATGTAAGGTTTTCGTTGATGAAAATTCCTTCCCGCGCTTCGATCGCAGATGCATAGGACTCAAAGATGTCGGATACTTTAACATTTCTTAGCTTAGTCCTTTCCTTGTATAATTTTGCCTTCGTCTTATGGCTGCGAAATTTCGCGATGATTGGTCTACATCCCTTCTTGGCTCGCTGTAATTTGTGTGAAATCTCTATCTCTTCAGGCTTTATGGCGACGTTAATCGCGCTAGCGACTTTGAGGACAACGCTTTCCGGGTCAGTGTAAAGGTTTTCTGGTATTCCATGGATTTCCAAAGAGTTTTTACGTGTGTACTGTTCTAGTGCGTCAAATTCGTCCCACATTTTTTGGGAATCGTCGATCTGCTCGTCTAACAAACTGTTCGTTTGTTTTAACTTCTTTTTCGTGTCGTCTAGCTCTTTTTTGAGGGAAGTGTTTGCCGTGGAAGCTTTCTCCAGCTTGCTTTTGATTTCCTGCAGCTCTTGATCATAGAACGCGAACGAGTTTTTTAGGTCTGTGAGTTCCTGTTTTAGTTCTTTATTTTCTCTCGAGATGCTCGCTACTGTAGTCTGGATGTTAACGAGGAGGTTCTTTATATCGCGTAGACTGGGCTCTTGTTCTTCGAAGGAAATGGTGTTTTCATCTTCGGTTTGTTCCACGCGTTCGTCTTGGTCCGCCATGTTGGATTTTTTGGCGCAACTCGCTTCATCCTCGACAGACCCACGGTCGCCTCTTTTATGCTTTCCCGACGTGGCCATTGCTGTCTCAGACATCCTGTAATATCTTTCTTTCTAACTAGGCACTTTTTACCTTAGTTAGCCGAGCAGAGGAAGCCGCATTTAGCTTAGCTTTGAAACATGCGACTGGTTCGGGCGAGGCCGCGCATGCTCCTCCGATGGATTAAGGAAATGTTACTTTTGCCTTTTTTTAAACATAAAAAAACAAAGATCAATATAGAAAATTTAACAGCAATTGTCTTTTTTATTGCCTGAAATATAGGAAATGGGTCGAAGGAACCAGAAACTCTCCAGCCATACCTAGACTTGCTTGTTGACGAGTTGTTGGAGCTGTCTAGCAAGACTGTCTATGATGCCTACAGTAAAGCACCATTCCAGTTCAAATGTGAGGTGTTGTCATATGTGCTCGATTACCCTGGTGTGGGCAAGGTTTTCAATGTCCTGGGGTCTGGTGCCTACAAGGCATGTGCCTGGTGTGAAATTCAAGATAAGTATTTGTGTATATGTAAATTGATATAAAAAGCTGTACTATGCAACCTGGTGTCAAGTTGAATGATCATTCTGAAAAGCATAACTGGACAATATAAATGTGTATGTTTAGATGTTCCCTTACATGTATTATGTGTTTTTGATGAGAATTTTTCTTCTTTCCTTATACGTGTTTATTGCAGACACCTTCACAAAATGACCTACTTACACAATAGAGCTTTCCTGCCAGAAGGTCACCCCCTTCGTAAAGATCAGAGTTTTCCATGCAGGGTGGGGGAAACTAAAGTTTGTACTTCATCCAAACCAGCCAACCCATCCTACAAGGAACTTGCAAATAGGCATGCCGTTTATGATCAGGCAAAATCGCAGGCGGAAAAGTCATTTTTAGCGAAGTCTTATGGGTGCAAAGGTACCTATGCATTCATGAGGCTTCAAAATCATGACCGTACCAAACACGTTCACCCTGACGCAATGCACACCATGACAAATGTTGTCACTACCCTAGTGGGACTGCTTACAGGTAATACAAACATCAGCCAGGTGCTTAGAGAAGAAGAAGATTTTGGCAGGAAAGAATGGTGCTGTGGTGTGCACAGAGTCAGAGGTACAGAATGATACATACATTTATTTTAAAGTCAGGTTAAGGTGATCCTATTGGAGCCAAAAAAATACACTTTAAATAGGTGATCCTATTGGAGCCAAAGAAATACACTTGAAATAAAGTATTGATATATCTTGCATGATCACATGACCCTCTGTTGTTGACAGTTAGCACTTTGGCCAATTCATTTTATACCATAACCGAGAGAATTCATGTGTACTGATTGGTCAAAAATTACGGTCAGGCATCATTTTTTATAAATACTTGTTCAATTTTGTATGGTATAAAACAAATTGACCACATTTTCCCTGGCCTACACTCTTTTCACCATTGAAATGATGGCATAAAATGTCCAAAACTTTGCAGTGAAACCACTCCCCTAACAACTTGTGGTTCCTCTTGAGTTTTGAAAATTTTCTGACGTCATTCCTATGGTCTATAAGATTGTAGACCATGGAAAAATGTGGTTGATTTAGTAATTTAACTTTGCCTTGCACTTGCAAAGGGACATGAGCTTTTTTTGTTTGATGGAATGACCATGTAAAATCTCAATGCATGATAAACACTCTAAGCTAATCATCCCCCTAACTTTTAAAGGTATGATAAATTATCATGCAACACAATTAACTTGTGACATTCCGTCACATTGCTTGTAATGTCTGCTGTATTTTTAAAACTTTATTTAGAATTTATCTTCCATATTTTTGAATGGAAGGTGACAATAAGAGCTATTTGAAATTACCAAATTATGTTTTTCTTCAAAAATGATGAATTTTGGGGTATAATGAGACCTTAAGTTGCCGTCATAGTGACTTCATCTAAGCAGTGAGTTTTTAATGTAAAAAGTTGCTTTAGCGAGTTATGAAAATTATCAAGCTTTTGATACAGATAAACCAGGACAGAAACGCACAGCAGAAATGAGGGCTGGTGGAGCTGTAAAGAGAAAGAAGAAGAAGAAAAACAAAGGTATTACTCACATTTGTGTCACTGACTTTTGTGTACTATGTGTACAATGCAGCGGACTTTTGTTTAATTATTCAGCACATCTCATAAATCCACAATGATATGCCTTGCAATGGTTATTGTAGATATTAATTGCAGTAAAGTTTCGCCTGCAAATAATATTGCCATGTGGCCCTGAAACCTTTCCTTGATTTTTTGAACTGAACGCTGAGTCAGAGGTGTTATCAATTTCAATTTATACTTGTTACAACAAGCAGTTATTTTATTTCAGGATTGGAGACCAATAAGTATCAAAATATAAGTGATAAGTAGCAGAAGAAGATACGATAACAGGAACCAATCACAAAGCTAGAAATGCAATATCCGAGGTTGATAATTTAATAACAAATACTACTTTATAAAGCAAAAGGCTATTCAGTTTGCACCTTCTCATAAACATGCAGGTAAACAGACAAATCTTGAAGATGCTGATAATGAGGATGAGACACCAGATGTCAGTTTTTGCTTTGTGCCTGGCTGAATTGCTGAAGCTAACAAAAGGGCCAGTAGTGTCACTGTACCTGTGGGATTTGGGTTCAAACCCTCAAACATCTTTTCATCACAGAAAATGAAATCCCATGATTGGCTTCAGGTAATGAGCAATAATTATAATAACTATAAAGATCTCTGAAACCTTTGTGACAGTCACTTCAATGTGTAGTGTCTGTTCAACTTCATGTAAAACTTATACTTGAATATTGTGTCAATAAACATTGTGTATACTTTTTGTTAAGTTTCTTAAGAGCAACATATTCAAGTACAGTATCCTGGGTCTGCTGCCAGAATGCCAAGAAACCACTCTCTTCAGGTTTCTGGATGCTTTAGGTATTTTTCATATACATAAGTATATTCAGGACCTGTACAATCAATGAAATCGATAATCGATGGCAATTGATAATCAATGACAGTCGATAGCAATTAATCGATTAATTAATTGATGCACAATTGATCACAAAAACTTTTCTCATTATTGACTGTCATTGATTATTAATAGTAATCAACAATTGATGGGAATCGACCAATTAACTATGTACATTGATTATCATTGATTATCAATATCAATAAAAAAATAACAATAACAGCAATAAGCTTATTCATATTTGAACAACGACTGCGTCCCAGGTCAGTTAAATCTCTAAGCTAAATAAAATTGATCATGTCTGTACTACGGACAATGAGATATGTTAATTGTATTTATTATTTGTGCTGTTTTTCAAATGGCCACACGAACAATCATTCTCAAACTATGCTACTGAGGTTTAAAAGTAATTTACAATCTGCATACTCTCTCGGGATATGTGAAGAAACCGAGACATGGATTGAGTGTCAACTGATGGCAACCGATGAAGTTCACGACCACCTAAGTGTGATTATTGATCGATCATCACACTAATCAACAAATTGTAAGCAAATGACAGATCCTCGCAGTAAGGTACTCAACTTAAGCAGTTGAGAAAAGCAAGCCTGAAAAAAATTCAGGCTTGAATGGGAATCGAACCCATGACCTCTGCGATACTAGTGCAGCGCTCTAACCAACTGAGCTCCCAGAGTGACCAGCTCCCAGTTGGCTTGATAGCTCAGTTGGTTAGAGCACTGCACTAGTATCGCAGAGGTCATGGGTTCGATTTCTGTTCAAGCCTGAATTTTTTTCAGGCTTGCTTTTCTCAACTGCTTAAGTTTGAGTACGTTACTGCGAGGATCTGTCATTTGCTTAAAATGTATATCCGCAGTACAAATATATGATTTTCATATATTCTATTCATAGTTATTAATTGATTGTCATGTATTGATCGATTGGTTTCCAATCATCAATTTTAATCGATTGTTCAGGTCCTGATATATTTTTGTAATCATTACATTTTTCAGTCTTTCAATTTTTTCAGGTTTTTATTAGAGTAGTTAAAGTAGTTAACAAGAGTGGAAATAAATAAATAAGTATTTGACTTGGAAGGGCAAGCTGTAAATTTTATTCCACACTAGTTTAGAATGGGGAAGGATTCAATAAATCTTGATTGTGCTGTAGGGATTTCATGCAAATCTGACATGTGCTTGAGCGTCATACAATGTTTGGTGTTTCTTTCTGATGCTATAGGTATGCTTTTGAGAGAGGAACAGTCAGTCTCAAATCTTGACAGTCTAGAGCTCGAGCTCTGTGAGGCAATGGCCCTTATGGAGAGAGACTTTCCATGCGTTATACAGGTATCATTTATATTTTTGCTGCTTTTGTACATTGTTTGTTGTCTACTTCTCACTTGTGTATGCAAATCCAGACACATTTCTACTTTTCCTGCCATTCTTTTTAAACACTTTGATTGTGCTTAAACATGCATGACTGCCTCTAAACAATAATAAACTTTATAAACAGTCATAAACTTTGCATTTAAACTTACTTGTTTGTCAATATCCAACACTAAGTGTTTTCAATTTTTTTTAATTCAACTGTAAGTTCCAGTAAATTGGTGGTCATAAGATTTTGTTGGGCCAAAATACTCGGCTATAAGATGCACCCCAATTCTGGCATGAACTTCCCACAGAAAAACAGATTTTTCTCAAAAAACCGTGCGCCTTATAATCAAATAAATACGGTATTATTTTTTGTTAAATAATGTCATGCAATCATTTCCCCCAAATGTACCTTTCAAATCTTTTTAATGTAACACAGCACTACAGAATTACAGCACAACTTAAGAAAAGCGTGCGTTAATATTGGTTAATTTAGCGTCTACTAGTTGCCCATGGGTGCACGCTGATGTATGCCTTCAACCCGGCTGAGCACGTGCACTGATCTGATGTGATGTGACACAAAAAAGTAGCACTACAAAAAAGTACCAGCACTTTTACCTCAAAAAACTGTAATAAATCAAGTCACAGCATGCACTATTGAGTTTCAGATGCACTTGGGAGGTGCTAAGCACACAATAAGGTGACTCTTATGCTTCTTTCCTGCTCAGCAACCTCCTGTTACAGTGTGCATCCATAGCTCCATATTGCACACTGTGATGTTTACCATTTGGTCAACGTAGCACGTATTTTTAATAATTTATTTACTTCCCAAGGATATATCCTTTCATCTCCTTCATCATATTGTGGAAGGAATACAGGTCACTGGTCCTGTTCAGGGAATGTGGATGTTCCCATTTGAAAGGTGGGTGGTGAGAAAAAGTGTATTGAATGTCTGGAAAAGGGCTATATAAATGCTGTTATTATAATCATTATTACTGATGATGATGTTGTTGTTGTTATTACTATTATTATTATTATTATTTATTTCTAACAAACGTTTTTGCCAAAATTGTACTTGCTTAACTCAGGGTGCAGCTTACCTGTAAGTGCAGTCAGCTTATCCGTAATCTAAATGGTGTGTTTTTGCTTCCCCACTGGTAAAGGTTTAACTCCTGGATTGCTAGGAGGGTCACAAGTAGGAGATATCCTGAAGCCACAGTCATGGAAACATACCGTGTAAGTCTTGTTTATTATTGTTTGCATAGGGTTTTTGCTGCTCCAACAAAAGAATACAAAAAAGTTTTAACATTTATTGAAATAAGGAAAAGTTAAGCAAAGTTGCCAAGGAAATATATTTAAAGGATACACATGCTGTATCCCAAGTTTCAAATGGTTGAAAAATTTGAAAAGGCCAATAAGAAATGTCTGAGCAACAAAACAAGTCTCCATTAATTTTCTTACTGTAAGGGTAGGTCACATGTCCACGAACTTTGCCACATGGTAATTGAACACATTTGAGACTTATCTTGTCCTTAATTTTCCAGAATATCACCAAAAAAACTAATGCATAGACAGTTTCTTTCATTAAATTTTAGCCTTTTTTATTACTTACAAATACATGTACTGTAGGTAAATGGTTAATAATGACAATTCATAATAACAAGTGTCCTACAAAATAATTTAACATAATTAATGCCAAACTGATTTGCCTCTCTCTCAGATTTTTGATTGGTGTTATTTCATGAAAATTTCTGGAAGGTTGCCAGATGAGCTCGCATACCGTCCTGAATGTTGTGGAAATGGTAATGTGAATAGATGATTAAGGAGCGTGTTCTGTTTGCACAGCTGTTTCATGTCATCAATTTGGCCATAGCTTGCATGGTGAAGACAGTTGGTCTGCCATTATATGCAACAAATGTTTAAGCATGAGTGGCCTAACAAGCTGGAACATAACCCAGTTTTAGAAGAATTAAGCGACTAGGAGTGTTTCTACTCTCTCATCCCCCCCCCCCCCCAGATGGGATGCTTGTCCATTGTAGGATTACCCCTAGTATCATTTCTTCAGTACCCATTTATACACCTGGATGGAGAGAGGGTATGAGAGGGTCTTGCCCTAGAACACAATGCAGTGCCCTGGTCAGAGCTCAAACCCTGATTGCTCGATCTGGAATTTAGCACACTAACCAACAGGCCACCACACCTCCACACTGACAAGTAGCACGCTCAAATTATGAGGAATAACATCTGGGTCGTACAGCTTTTAACCCACAGAGAATTAATGAATGATGCATTTTAGCTAAATGACAACAAAACTGATGTTACAGACATTTAGACCTTATTCTTACCTACAATTTTATTGGGTTCTTGGGTATAGCCATACGACTCTTAGTACAGTATGCTTCTCATTTGCTTTGCAACTTCCTGCTCAAACAAGTATACCATTGCTATATGACAATATGTCATAAAATCAGCCATTTCTTTGCTGCTTTTTGGCTGTGCAAGACAAGTTCTTGTAGAAAATTGCATTGGATATGCATGGCAATCAGATGTGACTGAAAGACGTACAGAGATGTATGTCATTATACAATTTGCACCGATGCGCGGTGGTGTCAATAATTGGAGTGTCTGCTAAAAAAGATTGTTAGTTTTGTACTTGGATTGGTTGGATAGGTGAAGAAAGGGAACTTTCTTGTTTTAAGATTAATCTCACAGTAAATGAACTTTTTCCCTCAGCAGAATAGTAAACAAAACCTAAAAAGGAAATCAAGATGTGGAAAACTTAATCAACTTAAAACACTGAACCCTTTACACTAACAAAAGTTAGTTTCCAATTGCTGATGTCTAACGTTCCTACTAACTTTCCAGTGCTTCCAAACTCTTTAACTGACAACTGATAATACCAGTAATTATTAACCACCTGCCATGCTTATTCCTAACTCTTTGCACATCTGGGACTGATCAATATAGGAGGGGTTCCATGTGAGGTTATACTGGCAACTTCAATTTGCTGCTGGTGTAAGGCAGTTCGAGTCTGCCAAGCTCCAGATCAACAGTACTGGGCTGTGCTACCGTTATTGTAACACTGTTAACACACGTTGGCTATTAAAATGCACATGTTGGTTTAAAATATATAATGACCTTAAAAGCTATAATTTTGCTCTATGCTTAACAAACAGGTAGGTACATGCATGTTTTTATCTTTGTCTTATTTTGTGCTGTGCAGGTGATTGCAAAATGAAAACAGGCTATTCAATTTCAAATGGATTACTTTATTCTTACTTATTTTCGCGAGTACTAATTTTCACGATTTTCGCGATTTCAAAATAATCGCGAAATTTAGTACTTGCGAAGAAAACATTGCACGAAATTTAAACACGCAAAAATTAATACCATATGATAATTTATATCAAAAGAACAAAAAGTTTAAAAATATATTTTCGTCTTGTTTTTTACTAGAACCTTTCATCGGATTGCTGTTTCGTCCTTGTAAATCTGCCAAAACTTCTAGTACAGTACAGTCACCAAAGTTTCCATTTGCAGGCTCCTTGTAGTTACATTGGGCCAGATATTGATATATTTCCAGTTGTTCCTAGTCTTTTTCTGACGACTGCTTTATAAAACACTGACAAAATCGGGAAATTTAATACACTTTTTCTGTAATTTTTCTTGCAATTGCGAAAATGATTACTCGCGAAATTCGGCTCTTGAACTTTTGCGAAATGAAGTTCGTGCGAAAATTAGTAATAAGGTATTTTATTATCATACCGTAAAATAGAAAAGAAATGTACTTACACAGCTCTCTTTCATTTCATATTTTAGATGATATGCCTGACAATGATGTCAACATTGCATTCAGGGAAGCCGCCATCATTGATACCAACAGTGGTCCCAATATTGAAAGAAGAGACAAGGGGAAAATGTACTCCTTGCCGTCCGAACAGCAGACTCAATTGATGGCATTGTATCAGGCTAAGTATGCAAGGTTTGCCAGCTTAGTAGCATTATATGAGGCTGAAAAACATCGTGCCAGACATGCCAGGAAGTTATCTGCCTTTCCACCGATGTCTTCCTGGCAACCACAATCACGTCACCTCTCCCCAGAAGAGGCCACGATGATGCAAGGGGGTGATGAGTGTGTTATTAAGTATCAATTTGTTCATGTCATGACCAAGGGGATTATCAGAGGAGCAGAGCTGGAGGCAGAGAGACGGGAAGGGTCGAGTACCAAGTCGTCTTTTGTTTTTTTGAAGGAAGGAGCCGCCATCACACCATCATTTGGAAGAGTGCAATACTTCTTCCAGCACTGCTTTGCTGGCCAACAACACCACTTTGCTGTTGTCGACCTTTATGGAAGACCTCAGCAAGATGCAAGAACCAGCTTGTGGTATGTCCCATCCACAGCTGTTGCTGGAAGAAGTGTTGTGGAAATTAACAACATCTCCAAACCACTCGTTACAGCGCCTGATGGTGACAAACTGTGGTTCCTTAATAATTAAAACATGAAGTCTTAACTGTAAGCTATCACTAGAAAACGTTTCTTATCTGTTCTGTCACGGATAGCCGTGTGTTTGCCGTTCATTAGCCGGCACACAGGATGAGATGCCGTTCGAGCCGTGTTGGCATTCCATGTAGAGAAATTTGTCAGCCGTTTGAGCCATGTTGATGTTAGCGTTCCCTGTAGAGAAATTTGACAGCCTTTCGAGCTGTGCAACCGTTCTGTGCAGAAAAAATTGTCAGCCGTTTGATCAGCCATGCTAGAGTTTTGCGCATAAAATTTGACAGCCGTTTGAGCAGCTCAAGCTATTCTTTTAAAAAAGTTATCAGACGTTCGAGAGGCCAGTAGCTCTTTCAGCTTCTTGCTCAGTTGCTGGCTCGAGCTGGGGGTGACGCTAGCAGGTAAATATTATGCACTGTTTACAAACATGAATAATCACAGTCCACTTTCTGCTCCTGGGCTCATAATCTAAGCTGTCATGACATACATAATTATTATTTTAAAAAGGTTCAGTTATATTTAACGAGTCACTTAATAACTAGAAATATGTTTTGATGCTTTACAGTATGCAGATGTTGATTGGGCGCTATTTAATTTGAGCTCTCTAGCTCTCTCGTTGGAAAGACTAAATAGCTCAGTGCTCTTTCAGTTTTTTAGTCCTAAACTTCATTTGACATTATCCTTTTTTCAAAGGAAAAACGTTTGATTCGCTTCAAAAGCCAGCAAAAGCTCGCTGCGTTGCAAACGTCAATGCGGCATATCAAAGTTTTGGGGTTTCACAATGTCTTGGGTATCAAGTTACAAGCGAAATAAATCCTTACGTCAAGGGATAGTTTAAGGTCAATTCGAGTGCCTGTTTTTAAGGAAGAGTATTTTACTGACTCAATAAACTCAATACATGCTGTTGACCTCAAGATTTGGAATCAAAAATGGAATCATACTTTTATATGCTTTATAATAGATTAAATGCAAAGCTGGCAGCAGAATGACTTGGATGTTCTAAATTAACAAAAATATATCAGGTCCAATCTTCCTTGTTGGGCTTCTGTATAAAATGGGGTTGACAGCCCTGCATGACTTCCTAGCATGTGCTTTACCCATTTTCATAGTTGGGCTCTTACAAGTATATCTTTGAAGGATCTCTTCTTTTGTACGAAATGAGGTGTGGATCATGTTTGGTATTGTGACAAAAGGGAAGATTTGTTTGTTTTCCATCTGTTTTGGTTGGGGCTAGCTTCCCGTCTTCAAAATTCACTTCAGAAAGTCCATTCTCTAGCAAATGTGATTTGAAGGTTTCAGTTTTTTCTTTAAATATTTCTTTTCAAGAGTTCATTCAGAGTGTCTCCTAAAGGCAGCCTTTTTGAACTCCCGGTGGGTAAGACATACCAATATTTGTACATTAGAACATATGAGAAGGCTTATACATTTGGTATCCAGGAATGTAATTTTTGTGAACCTACCATGTGTTTGTGGGTAGTATTTCCAGCTAGGTGGAATAATTTTCCTTGTAGAATTAGTGGTAGCACTGTTTTAAGTAGTAGTCGTGTTGAGATAGGAGGTTCATTCATACATGTACACTGTTACATATGCTTTGCATACAGCTGTGTGAATTCCCTCTTTCGGTATATTTGTATAGAGGCTGGTTACGTACATTGAAACAAGTATTGGGGTGTGGCTTGTGTATACTTACTTGTAAACAGCAACATGCAAAAGGCAAAAATTTATGTGCTCTTATGTTAACTGGAACTGTACTTAAGATATCTGTTGCTCAACTCAGTTAACGGTAAATAAATTAATGTAAAGGACAATAATTATTATCACTTGTAAGTACCATATCATTGACAAAGTGTTTCGGTGGATCATTTCCACAATAAAACCACACTGTGTACACGATTGAATTTTCTTGGTGTGTTTATTTTACCACCATTAAAAAGCTTGATTTTTTGTTGAAGCGACTAGCTAGGAGTATTTCTACTCCTGCCTGGATGGGATGCTAGTCCATTGCAGGGTTAGCCAGCAGTAAATTTGTCAGTACCAATTTATACAACTAACATTGCAACAGCAGGGCAGTATGGTGGTTTATTGAATTGTTATATTAAATATGATATTTCAAAGCCACCTTGATTTAAATAAAAATTAACACAAACACAAAGCGAGCCAATACAATCAAATATATCACTTGACCTGTACAGTCCTTACAAATGAGGGGTGTGGCCTGATGAAACCTTCAAATTCAATATTTTTACTACTAAAATATTGAATATTCAAGATTTGGTTGTACAAGTAAACCTTGCAAACTCAAAGATTGGCCAGGATGGTCCAATTTTGCATCTACAGTTTTAAAATTACTTTGATTACAGCAAAAAATTAATAAACACACAAAGCAAGCTAACACAACCAAGATTTGGCAAGCCAAAACCTGAAAATGTATGGTTTTGTCTGCCCAGTACTTAAAAATGAGAAGTGTTGCCTGTTTGACTACCAAAAGTTTGAACATTCCAGACTTGGTTGCAATGGCAGATCTAGGGCAAGAGTGCAGGGGGATCGGGCCCCCTCCTTATTATCAGGTCAAACCAAGGCCTTTATGGCTAAGAAAAATTATTTTCTAGAGCGGGTCCCCCTCTTATTCTTTATTTTGGAAAGCCAAAATCCTGAATTCGAGATTTTGGAAGGGCCAAAATCCTGAATTCGAGATTTTGGAAGGGCCAAAATCCTGAATTCGAGATTTTGGAAGGGCCAAAATCCTGAATTCGAGATTTTGGAAGGCCAAAATCCTGAATTCACGATTTTGGAAGGGCCAAAATCCTGAATTCGAGATTTTGGAAGGGCCAAAATCCTGAATTCAAGATTTTGGAAGGGCCAAAATCCTGAATTCGAGATTGTGGAAGGCCAAAATCCTGAATTCAAGATTTTGGAATGCCAAAATCTTTTCAAAATCTTGAATTCAGGATTTTGGTCCTTGAGTTTGAGTTAACAATTGCCAAAATCCTGAATTCAAGATTTTCCAAGGGCCAAAATCATTAATTCACGATTTTGGAGAGCCAAAATCCTGAATTCAAGATTTTGGAATGCCAAAATCCTGAATTCAAGATTTTGGAATGCCAAAATCTTTTCAAAATCTTGAATTCAGGATTTTGGTCCTTGAGTTTGAGTTAACAATTGCCAAAATCCTGAATTCAAGATTTTCCAAGGGCTTAACTCTTACTACAGGCTATAACTGTATGAAAATAACTCTAACACTATATGTAGCTGTCCCCCTTTTACAGTGAAACTTCTTGATGGTTTAATTTATTCAGAGGTATTTTCACATGTTTGTTCCAAGTAATTTTCTTGACATTTCTTCAGAGGTTAATTCACAGGTCTATTTACAGGTTTTAAAAGTGAATTTTTTTTCAGATTTTGTTCACATATTTTTTCACAGGTTTTTTCACAGGTCTTAAAATTCACAGGTTTTTTCACAGGTACTAAATTTTGTGATTTTTGGACAAAATTTAGCCCTTGCAAAATTCACATGTTTTTTCAGAGGGTGTTTCTGTGTCACATGGTTTTTCACAGGTTTTTCACAGGTTTTTCACAGGTTCTCGTCCAATAGTGCAGTGCATGTTATCTTCAGGAGATGCCTTTAAAAAGTCCACAGTAACAATAAGATAAATTATTTAAAACTCTCTGTGGTATCCATTACATTTAAGGTTTACATGTTAGGTTCTCAGCATAATTTCAAGGTATTGCTGATATTAGTTAAGCTTATTACAAAAGCCCTGGAGCAATCTTTCCAGCTTTTACACTTTGTTCAATGAGTTTCATGACTTTGTCTCCACAAAAAGTGCACTTGACATGATCAGGAGATGCCTTTAAGAGGCCACAGTAACAATAAGAGGGATCATTAAAAATTCTCTGTGGTATATAGGCTACATTTTTACACTTAGTTCCTGGCTGCTGGTAACCTTGTTGAGGTAACCAGGTCAACATGATGAATTCATGTGGAAATATCTCTTACCATCCGTTTTGGTAGGTAGCGTTTTCACTAAGCTTTTTTTAAAAAAACATATGTTCAGCTTTACGTCCTTCCATCGTAACCATTCCCAAACCCTGGCCATACTTTTCAAATACTTGAGAACAATGAGCAGGGACAACATGGTCCAATGTCCAAACAGTAGGATTTACAGAGGATTGCATAAACATTGCATTAACATTGAAATACTCACAACAAGCAACAGAAAGCTGACTAGTCTGGCCTGAGGTTATGTCAAACCTGTTAAAGAGGGAAACAGTCCCTCAGCCTCACACCTAAGTAAGCTAACATAAGAACAGTTTGATGTTCTTTCCTGGAATCACTTTCATTACTTAGCCACTTGATTAATCTCATGAAGTTATGGCAAAAACAGCGAGAATCTTTGCCTGTAAATCTATAATGCAAATCAGATCCAGACCCTTGTGTTTCATTGAACCACTGTTTAGTCTTGTTTGCGAGGCGCCTGGTCTTGACGTCTGTTTGTAAAGCTGTAATTACTCATGCGAGAGGGCTATCAGTTGGGACCTCTGAAAACTTTTTACAATCAGCTGGCAGCTTAGATTTTTTATGGCTTCTGTTAAAACTGCTTTAAAGAAGTACTGCCAAGCATTGTTTTTAAGATGAAGAGGTTCCACATGAGCTTTATCAATGAAAGAACCTAAGAGAGGCACAAATTCCTGTCTACTATTTTGCTTGGCAATGAAATCAGTAATTTTAGATCTCTTTGCTTTCTCAGAAATTTTTTCTTGTGCTACTCTTTTCTTAAATGCTTCGACCTTGTTGACAACATTTATTCTCTGAGGGTAATTCCATGGCTTCCATTTGTTTGAACTTTGAGTTCCAAATGTACCCTTCACATCCCTGCAATCAGCTACTGAAACATTTGCAAAGGGAGAGAAATACTTAGCACTGATAGTTAATTCACCTGCCAACATGGCAAGCATTTTTATGTTGTTTGGCAATTCCTCCGGCTTAAATCTATATTTAATGCCTTCAAATTCATATTCGGCTCTTTCTAACTCTGCAATTTGAGGTAATAATGACCTCACATATTTCTTTGTAACAGGAGAACTTTCATCACAGTTGGCACCAAAAATTAGAAAATTGTCATAACTTGATGCCACCCCTCTTCCAACATGAAGGAAACTGACTAAGAAAGAACATGCGCTCTCATTTTTTCCAAATGGGCATCCGTCACCGCCAAGAGCAATTTGAAAAGTGCCTGTTGATTCTGCAAAGCCTTTCAAGCTTTCTTTTCTATACTTAGAAAGATAAAATTTGGCAAGCATTGGAAGGTATTGTCTCAAGTCTCTATATGCACCATTCACCGGGTTTTCAGTTTCTAAGCCCTCTAGATAGTCTTGGTCAATTTCATGAACAGTTCCAATATCAATCTTTTTTACCTGTTCTACAAGGTTACTATAAGTAAGAAGCTTTGGAACCTTACAGCCTTTGCAAATTGAAATGCTTGTTTTTTCCCTGGTTTACTTTCATTTGATTTCATTGAAAGTACCAGTCTAACGCTTTTGTACTTCCGTTTGCCCATCACACCACTTGCATTAAATGTTGCAATACTTCGTATAATGTTGTCATCTGACTTTTCAAATTCCAAGACACTCTTCTTATACTCTTTAGAAACTACTCTATTAGTCAACTGCTTGTTCCCTGTCACATATGTTGTTAAAGTATCTTATTTGCATCTTTTTTGCAAAGTGTCAAACAATCCCTCGTAAGTGGCCGAGGAATGTTCATTTGTGGTTCCATTAATTTTGGCAGCAGCTTCAATGGTCTCATGCCTTCTTTTCCTGGCAGTTCTTGGTCCCAGTGTTGATTTCCCATCAACAAGTCCAGTAGGGCTTCTTGTTCGTGCCTGAGATACTTGTCCCTGTGACTAAAAATATCACTAATCTTCATATCTAATAGCAAATTTGTAAACAAAATAGAACTGGACACAACAATTATTATTGTATTTAGCCACATCTTACATTTGATATTTTGATGTTTATAGTTTAGAGAAACTGTAATTTATGACAGTCTTTACTGACCAAATGAACACAGGCACACACTCAGGTTTCTTACCCAGGTACTGGCATACAAGCCTGGCACTGGCTGTCATTCTGGCACTGGCTCTGTGTTAAGTGGCCAGTCCACCGAAATTAAACTTGCAAAAATATTTTTCTTTTTGCAAAATTATTCTCGTTCGTGCCTGAGATACTTGTCCCTGTGACTAAAAATATTACTAATCTTCATAACTAATCTGGCTAGAATAGCTACACTAAATAAACTAAAGCTAGAGGCTGCGACTCGACACTGGGTAGTAACACATTCATTAAAATTAAATATGGTTGGATGATAGCAAATTTGTAAACAAAATAGAACTGGACACAACAATTGTATTTAACCACATCTTACATTTGATATTTTGATGTTTATAGTTTAGAGAAACTGTCATTTATGACAGTCTTTACTGACCAAATGAACACAGGCACACACTCAGGGTTCTTACCCAGGCACTGGCATACAAGCCTGGCACTGGCTGTCATTCTGGCACTGGCTCTGTGTTTAGTGGCCAGTCCACCGAAAGTAAACTTGCAAAAATATTTTTTCTTAATTATATAATTTGTTATCAAATATTGGTGTAAAATTAAACATCATCCAACCACTTATTAATGCAAACCTACAGACTCAGTCAGAAGTTGTGCCCAGCAGTTTTTTTGAGGCACACTTACTGGTAAAACAACCACACTGAAGAATCGAGAGTATACTCAAAGGAATAGTTTCTAATTCATGTGTTATATCCTTGCATCGTTCCCTGGCTGTGGCCAACTGAAAGCATTAATTATACAACAAGTGATTGTTTAATTGTTACTGTCATTTAGAGTTCAGACACATAAAAAGCTGGGGGGGCATTAACAAATGTTTGTATAGGGAGGTACAGCGAGGATGCACAAACCATTACCCTGTTTATAATAATAATAATAATAATAATAATTATTATTATTATTATTATTATTATTTTGAATTTCCTACCCTGTCAAAATTGAAATACAAGCCTCCCTGTACATGCACTCCCACACTTACCTGTAATGATTTCTTACAAAATTCTCTAATATTCGAAATATAAAACTTTCACAAAGCAGCAATACTAAATTACTTAAAAAGGGCAAATTAAATATATTACTTGCCTCTTCCTGGGCTCGCTGGACTTTTTTGTACTCTGCCAATAGCTTGCGATTTTCACTAACAGCTTTCTCTCTTGCGACCTTCCGGGCGTTCATAAATTGAGCCAAGTTAAATCGCATGTTCTTGTTGTGCGGCATCCTAGAAATTAACTCATAAAAAACTAAGAAAAGAATGCAAAGTAAGGAAAGCAAAAATCATAGGGTTTTTGTCAATGCTTTGAAGTCTCTCTTCGTAGCAAAATTTCTCGGATAAGTACAAGGATTTAAAAAACTATCCTAGCCAAAAATACGATAGGAACGACAAACAAACCTTACCTTTTCTTTTCCTATTTCCTCTGCTTTCTCTTTCTAAGCGAACATCGTGAAAAGTGTGGCATATTTGGTATCAAAATGACGGTAAAAATGTGTGCTTTCAGCTAATTTGAGTCTTCGCGCCATCGGACTAACCCCAGGACCGCGCGGAGGCATTTATCAACAGGCATCAACTCAGTTCCAGTCTTCTCTAAAAACACACGGTCACAGTTGCCATATTTGTGGACAAGGATTGTTCTGCTTCATAGTGCGCACCAGCCCGGCGTGAAACTGGAGGTAGTGTCACACCCAGACAGAACGTGAAACATTGGCAGTGCGCGTGATTTGCTTGCTCCAAGACTTCCATCCTTGCGTAAGCTACTCTAAAATTCGAGTTAAAGTAAAGTTTATGTTATGCTAAGTTATGTACGTGTTACAGATAGCATTAATGCTGTAAAGCTTGTAAGTCTTGTCTTCGCCAAAAGCGACCCAAATGTCAGCTAAAGGCTGAGACTGTAACATTCTGTGAAATACACCAACAAGGACAACTATCACATCAGTGTCCACAGTGCAAACCTGCACAGTCTTTTATCCTTGCGTAAGTGCGTGCATTACATGAACCACAATCCTGATGTCGGCTTCTTCATGATTGCAGTTTAACATGGGACTGGATGCACATACTGTGACCACCAGTTCCTCTGCTGTGATGTAAACGGCCTTGCCTTGTGGGAAGACATAGTTTTCCACTTTAGAAGTCAGAAAGTTAAAGATTTCTTTCTTGTTCAGGGAGTCACGAAGAAAGTCTATCCAGTTTCATGGAGGTTTGTCAGGAGTGTATGTGTCCCACACGACATCCAATCTTGCAGTGCCTTGTCGCTTCTTCTCTAGATGAGGGATGAAGACTTGTTGTGCATACTCGTTGAAGGTTGTGATACCAAGAGTGGGTAGACAGTGGACGAAAACAGCTCCATCCAGTGCTTTGCAGTCAAATGTTTCAGGTGGCGAAGATTGCTGAGGCGGTTCAAGGCATTTCATCAGTTTAGACTTTGTGCCAGGCAAATAAAGTTTGCCAAACTGACAAAGACGGTGGGAAAGACTGAAGTTCGTGAGAAAAAAATTCCTCTAGGTCCCGTCACGACTCTGCATTGAGAATACAGCTGGCTGAAAAGAGACACATTGTTCTGAAGACCTTTTAATTAATATTGTTCCTTTCTTTGGACTGCGTGTGAGGTGAAGGCTTTCGAAAGAGTGCGAGGTTGTTCCTCTTGATGGGATCGTGGATAGAGCGTGTTCGTTCTTCAAGCACATCTTTGACAAAGGTTTGGTACTGGCTCTTGCCTGAGTCTTCGAGAGAGTGCAGTCCAACTATGACTGATTCATCCCCGCAGTCACGACTATCTACTGATACAAGATCTAGAAAATCGGCCAAGAAAGGATTTCCCATGTTTCTGATGGTGTTACAGAGACTGCCAACTTGCCTGTGAAACATTTTCTATGTTGATACACCTTGCTCGTGGTTCTGAAAGTTCTGGGGGTCATCTGGATCGTCATCAGAAAAAACTCTCTTTCAAATTGCTTCTGCAGTCTTGACAGCTCTGGCCCTGAAAGCATCCAGCGCCTGAAGGCAACGGGATTTTCATTAAGTCCAATACAACCACCCGAGCCTTTCACGTGGCGGTTTTCTTGTTCGTGAGCTTGGTCAAACGAAATTGCAGAAAATGCGTCGCTGGTTTTTTAAACGACCCAGTTACCACGACTCTCGAGCTCCTCCTTGATAAGTTGAGGCAAAAACTCAGCCCACGTATTTTCAGGCCAATGTAGATAGGGAAAGGTGGCTCAGGCTCCAAGGAGTGTCTTGACACACAAGAGAGTGCCTTGGGTGCCGATCGTTTCTTAGTGTTGTAAACAATGGCCTGGCCAACAGTGAGGCATGCTTGGGACTCGTGCCTGTCTTGATTTTTCAAGTTGGGTGAATTGAATATTAAAGAGATTAGGGTTTTGAGACTAGATGGTAGTGACGTTTCTTGACACTTTTCAGGGAAAGATCCATCAAATTTACAACCTTTGTGGCCGAAAATGTCTTCTCTGACTATAGAAGCTGCCCTGGCCAACATATTCACGTCTTCTGAAAAGTCTCGTTTCTTTAAGGCTTCTTTAAGCATGCTTCTCATCCCTTCTTTAAAAACCAAAAAAGTTGTGTTTTTTCCATCTGACTGTTCTTGTGCTTCCTGAGAGTGTTTTAGCAAGCGTTCCTTCAGCCTGGTCTTGTTAACTGTTTTCTTATGTTCTAGATCTTCAACACGATTTTCATATAAAGAATGGAGTTCCGACAATTTAAACAACAGTTTTTCCGAAATGACTTCTTTTTCGATGAAGTTTGTAAGCTTTACAAACCCCCAGGAGTTGTTCATATTTTCGGCAATACTCTGATCATCCTGTTTTGATTTCCTGACACAACTTCAATATCGATTTCTCAGGTCCACCAAGCATTTAAGATGGTACTTGGTCCCCATCGCAATGGGATCTCCTCCAACTATTTTGACATGGAAATGAGAATCACTTAGCTCATTGATCATTGTTCTTATGTTCACGTCTGCATCAAATGTCGACACCCGGTGGAGTTCTCCTTCATCTTTTCCCTTCTCGCACAAAAAACACACGTCATTATCCAGTGCTTGTCGCTTACAATGGGGCTTCTCTTCACTCTCATCAAGGTTGAGTTCCCTTTCCTTTTTTTCTGTTGTTAGCTTAGCGGTTTCTTTGCATCCAAATTTGACTATTAATGGCAGGGCATCAATGTTTCTAAACTCTTCTACGTTCTTTAGAAATGTCGTACATGCCTCTAACTTGCCCACGGCTTTCTGTACAGGATTTTCCAAAGGGCATTCTAAAACTTCTGAGGTTTTCCTCTGGCATATAACGCAAAGGCTCCAGTCTATTTCCATGTTGTTCTGTGACATGCTACAAGTGCATGGTAATTGCAATATAAATGTTGTATTAGGGAATGTAATTGAAACGAAAACTATAATATCATTTTTAATTTTCTAGACTACCTTTGTTTTCTGAAATAAATAACTGCAGCATTTTAACAGAAAATTGCGAATTTCTTACAGTGGAGAGAAATATTTCCTGCTGTCCAATCATCACTGCACCCGCAAAGATGGCGCCTGAAGCTGCGCTAGAGAATTTGCATAAACTCAACTTGCTGAGCAAATTATGCAGATTGCAATAAAAAATTTAGGTGGAGCCACGGATCAAAATTTTTAATAGTCTTTAAGGAATCATCTTGCAAAATTGGGTGCTTTTATCCACCCTGTAACGATGTCTCCAAATATTTACCCTAAGCGACCTGACTAGTATTCCAATAATTGAAAACTAGCCTCGGAAATTAAGCATAAGTTTGGTTGACGAATTCAAAACGGCCAAGAAGAATTAAAAATTAACTAAATACAGACAAAGAGATCATCCCAGTTATCAAGCAACTAAAACGTTGTGACTAGGACCTTAGTTTTCTTCAGATGGAAGAGTTTGGCTGTCTGCGTGACATTCCCAGTCTGTGTCATTATAGTTTCCCAGGAACTCAGTGGTTTCGGGGATGTCGTGCACGGCAACCAAAAGCACTTGTGGTCTATTGGACAATTACGTCCGTGACTTTGGAAATCGAAAAGCACTTACCTTCATGTGGCTTCATGTGGGTTTCAGTGTTCTTCAACATCTTTTTCCCGCCGAATTCATACCCTGGCTCACAGCAACGGACACTGGCCAGCTTAACGCCCACATATCCTCTTCTCCCATTTTTTTACGGCCGGCTCTAATGGCCCATCCTCTGTTTTGGGCATGTGACAAGATCGATTTGTTAAATTGCTGTTGATAATGGAAAAATGTACCTGTATAATAACCATCTTTTTGTGTGTTCATAGTTAGTTAACAAAACGATCTGTTTGATAACTGTTGTAGAACGAAATGTAAAAAAAGGTACCATAATTAACCATATCCAGCTAAAGTTTTGATGTTTTTCAATCAATTTACTACAGAACTACTGATTGTTTCCCTTTTGCTTAACGACAGTCCTACCGTTCTCTGATTATGTTGTTTTCTATGGTTTTAGTTGGCTGTGTTGGTTATCAGGTTAGCCGTTTTAGGGAGGTTTAGGTCTCTAAAAACTCAAAAACAGTCAAAAGTATTAGCACAATGTTTTATTGTGTTGTGCTGTTGTCTTTGTTCTGCGATTTTGAGCCTTTCATTGAACCTCTCATTTCCGCAAAATTCACCACATGAACAAAGAATACTGAGTAAATCTATGGTCTCACTGTAACACAAAACCAATGTTTTCAAGTTGTTCGAGTTATTTCTCTTGAATTAAAAAAAAAAGCAATTAAACTATAACCTAGCTAGATTTAGGTAAGGTTAATACTTGTAGTGTCTGAAAGGATTTCCATTATTAAAAGCCAAAAATTAACAGAAATCGTCAACGTAGCTTGAGAAATATACTTTTATCTTGACACTTATTCTAATAACAATAATATGGTTGTAAAGTGCCATGGTATTGTAAAACGCATCAGTGTAATCAGATTTTTTGTACACATTATAACAACGGAGTGAGGATTCACACCGTTAAATGGTAGAAGTTTGGCGACAAGCTTTTGGTTAACAAAGTGTGGGAAAACATCTGCATTTGTTGTTCCTCGATGAATACCAATTTCTAGTAAGCCCTTAGGGTATACAACAGGAATGGCTGTGATTCGTGGATGCGTGTTCTCTACGAATTTTGGCATGATATCCATAGAAGCTGTAGCCAAATTGTGATTCGTCAATCTAACAATAACAAAGTGCAATAAGCTAATCTTGAAATACAGATATGGAAACAACGAAATGACGATAAGGTTTTCTGGAATTATACTTACAAATCAAGTGAAACAAACATTTCTGCATTTAGGAGGCATGTTACAGCACAAAAATTAATGTTCTCTAATTCGCTTTTGTTTCATGCGCCGCTTTTTGCTGTTCTCCACAACCTAAACGCCTGGAACAGGCTAAACTTTCTCAAACCCATGTCGCAGAGTTAAATGACACGTGTTGAGTTTGCGACCAACACATCAGCAGGTTTGATGTCCCTGTGAACGACTGTAGCCTTGAAATTGTGTTAAATAGGCAACAGACTGGCAGATTTGTTTTGCCACATAAAGCTCATCACAGCTGTGAATAGTTTATGTTGTAGAGGTTTCTATTGTGCACCGTTTGTTTCAAAATTACCCATGTATATTGATAGACATATTTTTGGCTTTTTGTCTTATCACTGCATTGTAGCTTCACCGTTCTTCAATAAATGTGTGGCTTATTCTACCATGTCGTACATTTCTGTGTTAGTTACAATGATATGTTCCCTCCAGGACATAACAACTTGTTCGCTTTTGAACATGTATGCAATACTAGGCTAAGTCCGGTCAGTTGTGTATTACTCCCTCAGTAGTGCATTACGCCGTCAGTTGTGTTACACTCAATCATTTGAATGATAATTCCGTCAGTTGTGTTTTCATACTCGGTCAGTTGTGCATTACTCGGTTAGTTGTGTATTACCCGGTCAGTTGTGTAGTACTCAGTCAGTCGTGTATTACTCGGTCAGTTGTGTATTACTCGGTCAGTTGTGCATTACTGAGCCAGTTGTGTATTACTCGGTCAGTTGTGTATTAATACTCAATCAGTTGTGTGTTACTCAGTCAGTTGTGTATTAATACACAGTCAGTTGTGTATTAATACACAGTCAGTTGTGTATTAATCTAGAATCCGAAATTATGAATATATGAAATTCATATATTTGAACTGCGGAATGAAGAAATAAATGTAAAGAAGATCCTCGCAGTTATTAACGCAACTTATGCAGTTGCGAAAAGAAAGACTGAAAAAATCAGGCTTGCCGGGATTCGAACCCTGACCTCTGCGATACCGGTGCAGCGCTCTAACCAATTGAGCTAACAAGCCAACTGGGAGCTGGTCATTAAATAGGTTACCTATTTAATGAGGTCAGCGTTCGAATCCCGGCAAGCCTGATTTTTTCAGGCTTTCTTTTCGCAACTGCATAAGTTGCGTTAATAACTGCGAGGGTCTTCTTTACGTTTATTTAATCTAGAATCCGTTTAATCTAGAAAACGTGTTTCTTCCTTTCTTTCTGTTTTTTAGTGCTATAGCGTTAGGGGCATTTCCGATTTCCGGGTGAATGAAATATTGGATTCTCTTCTTTCCTACTTGGGACTATCGACTGCGGGTACTGATTCAAATGAGATTTTGAAGCGAATACTAGAGGCTATTTCGCAAAACAAGGTGGTAAATATTGCATGTGTTCTAGCTACATTTACTTTAATTTTGCTCTCCTGACAGCTTCTTCGCCCCAAGAATACATGTAAGGTCAGACATTTTTGGAAATTTTCTGTCGTTTTTCTCCGTGAGTGACAAATGCTTATGTCCATTGAATGGTACATCTGGTGTCTGAACTTTTCCAGGAATTGTTGTTAGTACTCCCCCCCACCCCCTTCCCACCTCCGGCCATCATAAAATGCTGGATCCGCCCCTTAATTAACTTCTGCTTTTCAAATGCATTCTTTGTGTCCAGGCAAAAAATACCCTTACAACACTTTTTGGAGGAAAAATGGCCATCAAAACAACTCTTAACAGTTCCCGATCAGGAGAAATAACTTTCGAAGACGACCATGAAGAGTCTCCTGTTCGTATCCTTTATACTTTATCCTATAAACTTTGCATAACTTATCCGTTTCGTTCTGTCGTTGCAGAGCGAATTTCGCTGATTGTAAGTTTGGTGCACTGTCTTCTTAAGAGTATGTCATATTTGTCATGTCACGAGCATGAAAGAAGGAAAACAATCTGAGTCCTTGACGGAAATCTAACCCAGTAGCTCAGTGGTCAGAGCATCCGACCTGTGTATGGAAAGATTTCACGTTTGCACTCAGATGTTTTCTTTGCCCCATGATCGTGACATGAGGAATATTACATATTTCTCATTTCGTTATAGAGCTTAAAATTAGCCATCTTTATTTCATATTTTCTTAACTTGATTTGTAAAGCTGCAATGATATTCGACCTGAATTTACCCAGAAAAGGCAGTTCTGCCGCCGCCTCTCACTTGCGGGATGTTTTGAATGAAAAACTTAAGCATGTTGACACTCTTCCTTTCTCAAGCTGGAAAGATTCTTGGAAGGAAAAATATCCAGATCCAGATTCAGACGGTAATTTTGAAATCATTGTTGTTTATTGTTATGAAACACAACTTCCTTCTAAAAGAAAACCGAAGGTCAATGTCCTTCAGTGTAGACCTTGCTGCCTTTAGACTTGATCAGATCTAACCTTGTGATGCAGGCAAGAAATATGTAGTCTACCGTTTTACTTCATTTATCATACAATTAAAATTAATTCCCGTGTTGTTAATATTGGCTGCCATGCCAACACTTTAAGTGGGCTAAAGTAGCAAAAGTTTGACATTTTGATACAAGTAACAAAACAATTACTGGTGATAATTTATGTTCATTTTGATATATTTTAGTTTAATTTACTAAAAAAAAAAACATTTTTGCCAATTTTGTTAAAAGAAATCCTTAGCTTGGGTTCTCTTACCTTACCGAAGGTACAGTACTTTTGACCAATTACAGTGTTGTTTCATTTTGTTCATGGAGACACTTCGATAATGTTAAACTCTACAATAAATGGCTTTCGTCAGTATTAGGAGGCTATGTGTGAGTGGAATCCCAAAGACAGGAAGGTCTCACCTGTCGCGATCAAACTTAAATTATCAACTGTGCTTAGTGTACGGAAAGGTTTGAATCTACTGAATTTATGAATTACTGAAACAGTGGTTTTCTATTACCGAAGTGGGTGTAATAAAAATGATTGCTGTTCAATTTCTCAGGCTGTTACCTCTCTTGTGTCTAATTTATTGCAAACGTCGTTAACCAACAGGTAGTGGGTCGGATCTGTACGCCACAAGTTATCGGAGCTGGACACACTCACCTGACTGTTTGATCGTTGGTCTAAATAGAGCTTCAAAAAGAAGAAACTGGGTAAGAGTGGGCAATTCGTTTAATTTCTAATGCGTTGGAAAACTTGGAAAGAAGTCAGTTTTTTAAATTTCTTTTCTTTTTTAACGTCAACCGACTACAACGGTTTCTTTTTTACGGTCAACCGACAATGGAGGTTAAAGCGTCAAGAGACAAATTGATGAAATTATAATAACGTGAACCGACAAATGGGGGGTGTCTATTACCGTCAACCATAAAAATTCAGCATGGCTAGCAGGGAACACGGTTAGGTGAAACCGTTAAGGTTCCATGTATTGGAAATTTAGCCGTCACCGACACATTTTTTTTCTTTTTTTTTTAAGTCATACTTCCATTGAAAACCTTTTTTTTCAGAATAGTACAGTCGTAACCATTGATGCCAACATACCAGAGGCGGACCTCCTCGAACCGGATGATGAAACTCTCCTCGGTAGGAAGGCTGTAGAGAATTATCCAGGTGTTTTTAAGCTGTTTGCTTTGATCGTGAAGTCAGAGGGTGAACGAGTCTACGCTTGTGTGAAGATGGAAGAAGCTGAAAGCGATAAATGGTAAGCATGTATGTTTTAGAACGTTACATTATCAGTTGTTAACGTATGGCCCGGTTGTTCAAAGTGTGGATAGCTTTATCCACCGGACAAATCCCTATCCAGCAGATAGTGTGCTTTGTGTTGTTAATACTTACCCACTGGATAGCGCCTCATACGGTGGATAGCGCTATCCACCCTCTTAACAGCTGGGCCCTGACTGGGTGAAAATATTTGAAATATTTTAATTAATTTCACGCCTTTGAGTGGCCGTTTAAGAGAGGAAAACTTACATGGCACAAAAGATACCGTACCTTTTGTCTGAATATTTTAAAATTACCAATGCTTTATATACTATTTTGTAGAAGCAGTGTTATTTAAGGGATTAACTTCACTTATAAGCTCAACATCAAATCAAATAACGGCGGGATTCAATAAAACGGCGGTGCCTTGAATAATCGCACCCGATGTTTATTTTAGAATTGGCAGTTTTGACCTGGCCGGCGCATTCGAGATCCGGCGCTTACAAGAGAAAATACGGTAAAAAGGACATTTTCCTCGTACAAAGAGGCAAATTCCACCAATGGTTGGCGACTTGGGGGTATTTCAGTTTATGGAGAGGACTTATGAATTAACATTTGATCTCTTGTAGGACTGTATACGATGGATTACATGTAAAAATTTCAAATGTCTGAATCCTTGCTGGGCTGGTTATCTGGCGGAGAGGACCACGACTTCTATGATATCCTTTCATGTATAAACAATTTTTTGGGGGCACAGTTTGGCGACCTGAATACCTTAGAGACAAGTTACGTTTCTTTGTTTCTTAAGGGTTATGTTCCGGGTAAGAAAATTTTTAAATATCAGATACAGAACAATTCAAACCATCAGGACTGGGAGATCCCGGCCATTCGCGTCATAAGAAATTACTCTGGTTTTCTTGTTACATTTCATTTCAACGATTGTTTCCTTGACAGTCATTCACTTACCGCCTTTTATGCAAGGTCGTGGAGAGACATCAAAAAGCCCGATGTTCCGTCAAAGGAGATCCAAAAACAAACTTTGCTAAGGTAATTTTCTTGGAGTACAGTTTCGTCAAAATAAAATAATACTAGGCAGCTAAAGACGGTAAAATGCATGGAAATGTAAACACCTTAGGGTTGAGCGTCTTAGCTTGAAGCCATATTCACTGGAATGAAATGGCAGAAAATAGTAGTTTGTTCTACGTTTTAGTGGACATACAGTTAACCTTTTTTTTTGCTATCATTGTTATACTATAAAACTTCGACTTATAACCGAAAACGTTTAATAGTTTTGTATCTGTTATGTATCGGTTTCTTTTTATTGATTATTATTCTGACGCCAATGAAATTCATGAGTCTAACATCACTTGATTAGTGATTCCAAATCGTTTCTCAGATTCACTAATTAAACACCAAAAAACATACGAGAAAGGGCCTTTGTTTATTGTTCATTTAACAGGCCCATTTGAGAAGCCATTTCATAAACTCATGCTTCGTGCTTGATCCAAACACATAACAAACAAAAGCACTCGACCTGCGGCCTCATGCTTTCATCAGTTTTCTGGTGTTCAGAAACTCGATGGAAAACTTGCCCTCGTTTACTTTATGAAATGTTAGAGCACTTTTTTTACTAACTGGAAAATCAACTAACCTGGCATGCGCCGGCTTGATTGTTTTACAGTGTTGGAAACGACGATGATTGCATCATCCTCCAAGATACAGGTAATCAGTTAGAAAGTAAATTTAGAAATCCCGAGTTTGAAAAGTGAAGATAGACTTTAAACTACATTGGGAGTTGAGCAAAATTCTCAAACTCGGCCTGCTGTATCACTTCAGTAAGCAAGTTTCATTTCCAAGTCGTGTAATGCACGATGTATTTGATGTCAGTTAAATTTGGAGTAATTCCATTGTTAATTATGGTTCGTACCCTACATCCCAGTGAAATGTGTTAAATTGTTCTATTTAGTGCAACATCAAGCAGTGTTGCACCGGATGGAGAAGGCCATGGATGGTTTTATCGGCCTAAAGAACCTGAAAGAGCAATTTCTCAGGTTCACCTGCACCCAGCTGCAGAATGACAGAAGGAGATGCTTGGGCCGTAAAATCACTGAAGGCACTCCTCTTCATCTGGTGTTTGCCGTGAACCCAGGCACTAGGAAGACTACATTTGCAAGATGTGTTGCAGGTATGGACGACATTCATTAGTAACACTCAGTAGCAAATGTTGAGAAACGTATCAATTTGACTATGATGAAACGGCGGACTGATCGCCTAAGGCCACAACATGATCCTTAAGTCCCAATAGTAATAGAGTGCTAGCAGTCCCTTTCTGGATAGTTGAGAAGGCGTGCGAAATAGCCGAGCGAAAAAACTGTAGCGAACGAGCGGAGGGGGCTGGGGGAGAGGTGGGAAAAAGGAAAAGTCTCTTCTAGTTTTTTTTCTCCTCGCTCCAGTTTTTCCCTCCGCTATTTCGCGCGCCCTCTCGACTATCCAGAAAGGGACTGCTAGCAGTCTACAAAAGTAATTAGGTGCAGTATACAGACCATGCATTGTATGGAAACATTTTTTGGTAAACTCTGTTTATACAATTTGACAGCAACTTGACAGCCTTTCAGAAATTGACCTCGTTTATTTACAATGTTTTCTCTTATTGCCTTTCAGAGCTTCTCTTCAGTATTAAAAAAATTAGAAAAACTAAAGTCGTTGAGGTACAAAGATCTGATCTTGTAGGCCAGTACCTTGGTTCGACGACTGAAAAGACCAAGGCCAAGATCATGGAAGCCCGTGGTGGAGTTCTGTTCATCGACGAGTCCTACAGGTTAATCCCCAGTGCCGGTGGAAAGGATTTCGGCCGTGAAGCCATTGAAGAGCTGATGGCCGTGATGGAGCAGGGTGATCCCATCATGATTTTTGCGGGTTACCCCAAACAAATGGAAAAGTTTTTGGATGTAAATCCGGTTTAAGCTCACGTATTTATCGAAAATTTGTCTTTGCGGATTATTCAGTAACAGAACTTGGGGAGATTTTTGAAATGAAAGCCGAGCAAAAAGGTTTCAACATCGGCGACGTTGATGTATCCCAAATTTTTGCACTGCACACTTCAAATGAACAAAGACAAAACATGAATGCCCGTCTAGTGCGAATACTGCTGCAAGAGTCCATTGAAGAAGCCAGCAACAGGCTACCCCTCAATGCGTCTTTAGAGCGGCTCATGGAAATTAGCAAAAGTGACATAGAGGCCGCATGCACTCGTTTGCCGTCGTACCCAGGCAATGGTGAATCTAACATGCATTCATAGAACGGAAACAGTTTACAATGGAAGTCCATTAATACTAAAGAGATTTCTTATCCAACTTGTCCACTTTTGAAAATTATGAACTATTTGGTTAGGCGCATTCGATGAGACTATAGTGTTGAATTTTGAACTTGTAAATAATGGTCTTTCCCATTTTGAAACAAATTGACGAGGTTTTGGTATACCTCATAATAAATGTGAGTATATTTTTTATAAAACAGTGGTTTTGTTTGTATAGGGAAAGGAGAACTATTGCTTAATAAACGGTTACCAACTCTACCATATGGCGCCATATCTACGTTTGTGTGAGTTGGATTTTTGAAAGAGACAATTGAGATAATAAAACTAAGTTGCCCATTTTAAAAATACTATTCAAATGTTCAGTGAAACCCATGGAACATTTTATTACCAAGGGCATTTGGGGCCGAAATATAAATACCATCTCATGCCGCAAATGCAATTTTTAAACGGTTTTCCAAGAACGGGATTGAAAGGGTGAAGCATATTGGCTATCCCTGACAAAGGTAATATTTCCTCCACACCAGTTTGTGTATAGAAATGTGACCATGTTAACTATAATTTTTCGGAAATTTTAAAATCTAAAGTCATTCAAAATATCGCCAACTCGTCCGAGCATTCGATTCAGGTATTTGCTTGTGTAATGGTATATGTCGCAATAAAACGCCGGTAAAATCAACATGACCCACCATATCAACTAATAAAGTTTTGTTTCAAAATCATGTTTTATGGTACGCAACACCGTTGTCCAGCTACAACAGAAAGAAAATGAACGAAACTAAATACAACTGATACGTAATGATGTAATAGCGCGAATTAATTGTTAATATAACGTCACTTGATTTTCGCGACTTTTTTTTGCGGCACTTAAATTTCTCGATTTTGGAAAATTCTAAAAATTTGCGACATTAAAATGTCACGAAAAATTCATGTCATAAGGTACATCCTGACGAACGTGGCAATTCAAAAGACAGTGATCCCTCTAGTACCCTACTGTTGCGAAATATTATCTGCCACGAAACATGCAGCCCTAATGAATAAATCCCTTCCATAATCTGAACTTTGGGCAAGAGGATTCACATTTTCTCTCAGCCTTATCATCTGTTCCGCTGTTAAAGGATTGTCTACGTCCGTGACTGTTACTTCAACCGTGTCATCATCAACAGGGCATGGGCCACTCGGATCGACACCATAGAATTCATTTACTTCTGAGTCAAGAATATCCCGAACACCAGTAAAAGTGGAAAATCGATCAGCTAGAACACCACTTATCCACATCTGATAAGGGGATAAGTTCGTTTCCGTGCTGAGGGAGTGAAAATTCCATCCCATTCTAAACTCCTCCAAAGCTCTGTTTATTTTTGGCAGGAACACGTATTGCAAACAGAAAAGGTCAACTTCATTGCAAGGATCTAGGTGGCCTTCCTCTTCCAGGTGGTAAAAAACAGAAATGAAACTTGACAGACAGCACCTCGTGGTGTCTCTATGCAGCCTCCCAATTCTCTGATTGTGAACGGAAGATCCAGCCAGATGTGACCCTCTGTTTGAACCCCGAGTGGCATTCATGTATCTCGCAACATCCACATTTTCTGCACCTCTGTCCGCACTCTAGAAGGTAGGCCATACTTTCTTGTAGCGTCAACGAAATTTTGTAGAACAGTCGATGATTTGTTGTTGGTTGCACACTTAAGGAAAGTGATCATTCGCGAAAACCCGTCAATACAGCCATGAACTACAAGTCCCCAACGGATCAACTTATGCAGTCCGTCGATGTGCCACAAGGCATTGGGTCCGGGCACATTGTATTTTCTTCGTGCAGTAGCTTGCGTCCAGCGGAGAAGTACAGTGATGGGATCATGATCACGAATGATATCTCTCACGCGATGTCGCGGGATGAAAATTCCCTTGCTTCTTAGGCAACCAATCACCATTCGCTCTCCACATTCTGGAAAATTCTCTTATTGTTTTGATCTCTTGATTTAAAGAATCGTCAGAAATATCCGTAAATCTGTTCACGCTAAAATCATTTCCACTTTCTGTAAGACGCCTCCAAAGAGTTGACCTTGAAATGCAAAGGGTGAAAGCGATTCTTGTCCACGAAAAGTGCCATGAACGGAGAAACTCTACTTGGAGGAGATTAACTGCGAGCCGTGGTTGGCCAACTAAACCTGATCGGTGCACTAGGGCCTCCGGTAGCCAAGACGATACGTAAGACGAAGAATCTATATCATACAACTTTTTCTCAAAGCAATCAATAACTCCCTACAGAGTATAAGAGAGCCTCTTGACTTTGGTTACCATTTCTAACTCAGATAAATTGTCATAGAAAGAGCAAGCCAGCCGTTCGCATCCATTGCGGGCACCATGAAGACGTTTGAGGAGACATTCAAAAATATTATATTCCTGGGAGGACATACGACTTTCACATTCATTAAGAAGGTCTTCAACTACCTTAAGAAATAATGCCCAGTCACTACTTTGTGAAGCCATGTTAGCGAACAGAGCAAAGAAAGAAGAGCTGGCTCAGCTATTAGTTAATATTTACAATTCAATAAGGTCGCTCGCTGACTCTTCCCCAGGCCTGTCTTTAGTTAATAGACAGGCATGACATAATAAAATTTCTTATTTTAGATTTGCTGCGGGTATGGTATGGTTTGGTTTGGCTGCGAGTACGCATGTAACCACTTCTATACAACTGGTTGTTTTTCGTAGAACTTTATTCAGCAGATTTCATGCTGTACTGACATATGGTGGTCATTTGCAAACTTATTTTTGGCTAAGAGGTTCCTTTCGTGGTTTTACCGCCGTGTCTCATTATTGCACAGCTAGGGGGTTATCATATGACATCAAGCTTTTTGTCACTGATTCACACTTTGGCTGCGAGTACGCATGTAACCACTTCTATGCAACTGGTTGTTTTTCGTAGAACTTTATTCAGCAGATTTCATGCTGTTATTTACTGTTAATATGAAAACTCATGCCTTTGCAATGGTGGTAGTTGTGTTCTCAAGCGAGTGCTGTGTAACGCTTGCAGGGTAGTGAGTGTTGCAGGATACGTTAATCTTCAGCAGGCACCGGGAAGTCTAGACGGTGGCAGTGGTATTTAATACACTTTGCCAGTCTGTTTTTAATTATATTTAATTATACTATACACAACTGACCGAGTAATACACAACTGACCGAATAATACACAACTGACCGAGTAATGCACAACTGACCGAGTAATACACAACTGACCGAGTAATACACAACTGACCGAGTAATACACAACTAACCGAGTAATGCACAACTGACCGAGTAATACACAATTGACCCAGTGATACACAAACTGACCGAGTTCTACACAATTGACCGAGTAATGCACAACTGGCCCAGTAATACACAACCGACCTAGACTGCGAGTAGTCTCTAATTTTATCGCCATCACCAAAATTAGAGTCTACTCGCAGTCTACAACCGACCGAGTAATTCTCAACTGACCCAGTGACCGAGCAATACACAACTAACCGAGTAATACACAATTGACCGAGGACTACCCAACTGACGGAGTAATACAGAACTGACTGAGTAATGCAAAAATAACCGAGTACTACACAACTGACAGAGTGTTACACTGACAACTGACGGAGTAATACACGACTGACTGAGTCGGAGTACACATTAACTGACCGAGTAATATACAACTGACCAAAAATACACAACTGACCGAGTAATCACACAACTGACTGAGTCGGAGTACACATTACCTGACCGAGTAATACACAACTGACCAAGTTATACACAACTGACCGAGTGATACACAACTGACTGAGTCGGAGTACACATTACCTGACCGAGTAATACACAACTGACCGAGTAATACACAACTGACTGAGTCGGAGTACACATTAACTGACCGAGTATTACACAACTGACCGAGTTAGACACAACTGACCGAGTAATACACAACTGACCAAGTAATACACAATTGACCGAGTAATACACAACTGACCGAGTAATACACAACTGACCGAGTAATACACAACTGACCGAGTAATACACAACTGACCGAGTAATACACAACTGACTGAGTAATGCACAACTGACCGAGTATACACAACTGACTGAGTAGTGCACAACTGACGGAGTAATACACAACTGACCGAGTAATGCACAACTGACCGAGTAATACACAACTGACCGAGTAATGCACAACTGACCGAGTAATACACAACTGACCGAGTAATACACAACTGACCGAGTAATACACAACTGGCTCAGTAATGCACAACTGACCGAGTAATGCACAACTGACTGAGTAATACACAACTGACCGCGTTTTCCACAACTGACCGAGTAATGCACAACTGACAGAGTGGTAAATAACTGACAGTGTTATCATGCAACCGACAGAATGATACACAACTGACGGAATACTACACAACTGACCAAGTGATACACAACTGACCGATTAATGCACAATTGACAGAGTTATCATGTGACTGACCGAACTTCGCCGGGTGTTGGTTTTACAAGTTCAAAACCCAACAATTTTTATGTCGTAAATGGACCAGATCATTGCAACTAACACAGAAATAGACGACAGGGTAGAATTAGCCACACATTCATTGAAGACATGGTGAAGCTACAAGACAGTGATAAGACAAAAAGCCAAAAATATGTCAATCAATAGACATGGGTAATTTTGAAACAATCGGCGTGCAATAGGTTTCATCATTGCTAAAAAGTAGTTTTTCTAAGTTGTGTTCTTGGATAAGCTCTGAAACAATGTAAATAGAATTCTTCAAAACTGAGAGTACCATAAATTGCACAATGTTGTGGTGGCGAACTATGCTGTGTACCCTCACTTCCGTTTTCACAATTGACACTTGGCATTTTGAAATTTTACGTTCTTCATGGCAACATCGGTTCCGGCCCACACGCCTTTGTAAACAATGCCAAAAAAACCTCGGCCAATTTCATCTTGAAAATTGGACCTCTTCCTTCTCAGCTACAAGAAACAGACCATGGCTGTCCTTTGCACTTGCGCTGGGGACTGGCGAGCTTGATACAGGGCTTCAGTACAGTTTTTTTCTTCTCCATGGTGTACCTCCACTCTGTAGCTGCCGGATGCTTTTGTTGGAAGACAACATGTTTATCTCCTTGGTTTTTTTTCCATCATGATTGCAGACATACCACGCATCTGTTGCCATGTGACACAATGCTGTAACTCCCATTATTAACTGGTTTCTATCATACGTCCAAATCTGAGATGGAGGATGCAGCATTCGATTGCGCACTAGCCTATGGGAAGACAGTGAAACTCCCCTTCCATCGACAGTTTGTAGCACCTGTCAACAAAGCATTCCCCGCCCTTAGAAACGTCGACGACAGTAAAGCCATTCGCTAGCGGGTAAGGTCCTCTCACTTGTCAGGAGTGAGAGGGTTGCACAATGGACGAATATCGTAAACCAGTAGAGGTGTACCTCTGTTTTGAGCGCCATTCCAACGCAGCTGGTAACAAAAGACTACTATAATAGGAAGAAAGCAAAACAAAAAAGGGTGATGAAGAAAAAAGAAACTTTATTGCTCTTTTAACTATGGTAGAGGAACGTCGATCGTGGGTCACAACATTTTTGGGGACGCTTGTTCTGCAAATAAGCAGACAGCATGCTGGAAAGAAATACAAAGCCTTATGCAATGCTCACTAGAACCACAAAAATAACATGAAGTCGGGCAAACACGACGATTAGGATAAGGTGAACTGCGACAGCCCTCTTTGAAACTGCCGTTGAAACTGCCGCAACCTTGGAGGTTGCCTGGGTTACCAAACTGATTATCAGGTCGCCTCCATCCCTGAGAAATTGCAGGCTTGTGATCAAGCACCATCTGCTGTAGGATACTATAGGTCTTTTTCAGAATTCTGCTCTTTACTGGATCACCAACTAGAGCAATCAACAAATCTTTTGTGTTGGAGAGTCTTGGCATGCTTCTGGATTTTGTCAAGAATGCACTCATACTCCCTTGATTTTTCATGGTTATTCATCTGAGCCACCTTTACGACCACCTGTAGGTCCAGAATGAAATCCTCAGGAACAAAGCGATGGTCCTGTAGAGGTCAGAGGCCAATGGTCTCGTAGAGGGTCTGCAGGGCTGGGACCACAGAAGTTGACTGCTCATTTCCCTCCAGTTTCTTTAGTGAATAAGTCTTTCTTCAAACGCTTGAATTTTGAATGCCTCACTGTTCTAAAACGAGAAGGGATGCTTAAAATAAACAAAGACCCCATAGACTGTAGTTGAACTTTAGACAGCTTTCCGTCCCAGAGATAAACAAACAGATACGGTATAAAATCAGGTTGCACAAATATATATATTCAAATAAGCTTCTCACACACTGGAATGACATTAACAGCTTAATCGTGTTTAATGATGCAAAAAATGAACAAAGACCCATAGGCTGTACTTGAAATTTAGGCAACGTTCTGCCCCAGAGATGAACAAACAGATATGGCATAAAATCAAGTTGCACAAATATATAAATTCAAATAAGCTTCTCGTACACTGGAATGCCATTAATGGCTTAATCGTGTTCATGCTCAATGCCATTAAATATTCACACTGTACTGACAGATGTACTGACAGATGTATTAAGCATTGATATACAGAGGTGCTAAATAAAAAATCTAGAATGCAGTAAAATGCGTTAAATGACAGCAGATAAAAACGACAAATATGTGCAACAACGCTATATAAAAAACTTCAAGTTATTAACGGTTCAACAGACATTTTCAGCTACTAAAAATTAAAAAAAATATAAAAAGTATAGATAAACTGAAGTCACAACGCCTAGAATTTCTGCTCATCAGGTGTCCCACGCCCGAATTTGAGAGAAAAACATTCCAGTGGTTCTAGGTTTGTTTTTGCAGGTTACAGGTTACAGGTAATAGGTCAAATTTTAGTCATAGAAGGGGGTTGGAAGGCCTGCACAACTTGTACTTCACGTCTTAGTAATCCATGCTTTTTGCTTCTGGTATTTTCGTGTATTCTAGAACGCTATTTAGCAGAGGATAAGTTCAGCCTTGTAAATATTCAGTCAGTAGGTGAACCAGACACAGTCAACGTCAATGATGTGCAAGTCGCTGTCACCCCACAAGGACGTTTTACCCTACGGCTTGATCCTTCAGTTTCAGATCTTGAAATAACTTGCATGGTACTTGCAGATCTTGTCAGATCTTGTACATCTTGCCATTTGCGCAGTATTTCATCATGACTTGAGGACCAGTTACATGTTTCCTCGCTCTTGTGTAAAAGCAATTGGGAACGGACTTCTGCCACGATACTAGGCTTGGGTAGTACAATTTCACTAGTGCATGACTTATGAAGTCCTACAAATGGATCAAATTTGGCAAGATGGTTCCTCTCTCTTGTAGCATCTGCTGTTAGGTCTCAATTGACTCCACCTACGAGCACTCTGACGTCTTCACTCCAGGTTCGTTCTCCCTTTTCACCTCGTGAATTTTCTGCTTGTACCAGAAGTTTTGACATTTGAGGGAGTTATTATAATAGAAGTCATCATTTAGCCCAATGGTCCTTCTGATTCCCGGAGCCATTCCCTCTTTCAGATAATCTGAACCACAGGTAACAAAATAGTCCCAGAATTGGGGATTCCAGACGGCCTTGAGCACTTGGACTTTCTTGTCAAATTCACTTGAAGTTACAGAGTCGACAAGTCCTTTCTCTTTATCTTTAACACTTCCAAACACGTCCTTAAGTACATTTTGTTGATCAGCAAGTTCCAATTCCAGAGCAGACATCTTCCAGGTCATGTCATCTTCCACATGCTTCTTACAAGGCAAGAATTTTATTCCGTTTAAAGGTCGGAGAATAACTGTTGGCTTTGGCTCCTGTCTCCACCAATGTAACGAACTCGTTCAAATTGGTACTTGGCTTCCAGCAATATTTGCGAAGTACTGGAATTGGGTAGCACCTTGTTTTACATAAAACATCGCATGTCCTGGTAGGTTGGCAGTGCTTCCGGTCTGTTTATGGATAGACTTTCGATTTTGGTAACTATTTGCAGTGACAGCAAACTTGCCAACATCATATAGTGTCAATAGAAAATACACCAGTTGCATTGGGACCACAGCTTTCTTTTTGTAACTTCAAAAGTTGCCTCTATAATGGCGATGATCTTCTTTACATTTAATTCTTAATCCCGCAGTTCTAATATATGATATTCATATATTCATTATTTCACCTTCAACGTTCACGGGTTTATAGCGAACTGGCTAAATCACCAGCCCTCAGTTGGCTAGTTTGCTCAATTGGTTAGACCTAGGACTGCACCGATATCGCCAAGGGTTCAAGGGTTTGAATCCCATACAAGCCTGAATTTTTTTTAGGCTTTCTTTTCGCAACTGCGAAAGTTGCGTCTGTAACTGCGATGATCTTCTTTACATTTAATTCTTCATCCCGCAGTTCTAATAAATGATATTGTTATATTCATTATTTAATTAGATACGACTTGACATTATTTATTTTTTAGTAAGAAAGAAAATAATAGTGGAAGCAGTAACACTCTGAGAACCCCCTGACTTCACAAACTAGTCCGGGGCCTGTTTCTCAAAAGCCCCCAAAACGTTTTGGGCCTGAAAAACCATTCTTTAAAATCATTCTTTCAAGTAGGGAAACATTGTTGGTATTGAAAACAGGTCAAAAGAACAGCTCTGTAAACTAAAGTGAACAACACACGGTTCAACATTTGTTGATCAACAAATGTGGAACGATTTTGGGACTTGTTGAATGATACATTCAATCATTCAACTTTTGTTGAGCAAGAAATGCACAACATTGTTCCAGTTTTGGCCCCACAGTTGGAAATGGAGGATGAAGATATGTTGTTATTGTCACAGAATAGCTTCTAAGACTTTTAATTTAAACACAATGGCATTACACTTTTTTACACCTGCTCGTGACCCATGATGGGGCACATGGCGATGACGTAATGTGACATCTGCCTCTCTCTAATGAAAAGAACAACAACGAGAAAACCTGTCCTAGAATAACAACGACCAATGGGACCTATGTCTAAAAAAAAAACTATATAACAACAACAGCTACAGATGTAACCTAGTACCTGTAGCATAATTTGATACTGATTTAAAAGGTGCTCTTCGGTGTTCTTAATCCTATAAGTCTATCCTTTGTGAGGGCATCACCGTTTTTTTCTCAACAAACTTATTCTTACAAGTCTAGCCTTTGTGCTGGTGTCACAGGTCTACCAGATCTGGTAACATATCCTTTGGCAGTGTCTGACATTCTCGGGGAAGCCTCATCCGTTGAAGGAGTATTTGGTTCTGGTCTTGCTATTGGGTTTCTTTGCTGGTATGTCTGTGCATGTCCAACTGGGGAAGAGCAACTTGTGGCTGTTTGGTAAGGTTGGGTCCCGGGGTTTTGGTGGAAGGCTGGGTTTCCCGCTTGTTGGCAGCAAGGGTCACTTACTGCAGTTGTGTCTGGTCTTAGTTGAGATCGCGTTCGCTGATAGGTGGCACCCGTGCTGTTGGCTCTGACAATGTAGGACCTTGGCTCCTTGGCTGGCTGTATAATAACACCGGGCTGCCAGGTTTGTGATTGGTGGTCAAACATGCAGATGGGTTGGTCAACTCCTAATGGTTTCTTAGGTGGTCCCGAGCGCTGGTTGTAATATTGTGCTTCTTTCTCCTTACGCATTGCCAATTTGATTCTTGTGGCTTCATAGTCAGGGCTGTCAGGAGGGTTTTGCTGGTACATGGGTAGTCTGGTTTTGAAATTTCTGCCGGTGAGCAGTTCTGCGGGGGACTTGAGCTGGTTGTCCAAGGGTGTGGCTCGGTAGGACAGAAGAGCAATGTAACGATCTTCCTTGTCCTCTTCGCATTTCTTGAGAATGTTCTCCACAGTCTGGACCATTCGTTCAGCAGACCAATTCGATTGGGGATACATCGGAGAGGTGGTGATGTGTTCCTACTCCATAGGTGGTCATAAAACCGTCAAATTCGGCTGAGCTGTACTGCAGACCATTATCGGTTACGAGTTGTAACAGGATGCCGTGCTCAGCAAAGATGCTCTTTAAGTTGTTGATAACCGCGGATGATGTGGTGCTTGTAAGTCTCCTGATGATGGGAAATCTACTGTATTGGTCTGTTAGCAGGAGGTATTGCTGGCCTTTAAACTGGAACATGTCGGAGCTGAGTCTTTCCCATGGTCGGCATGGGGGTTGCGGCTGGAGTATTGGCTCTTTTGGGGCCTTTCTCTGGTTTTTCTGGCAGGGCTCGCACTGGTCGACTTTATTGATGATATCCTTTGTAATTCCGGGCCAGAACACACATGTGCGAGCTCGAAACAGACATTTCTCTTGCCCCAAATGGCCTTGGTGTATGATGTCTAGGATTTTGGGTCTCAAGGTGGGCGGTATCAAAATTCGGTCACCTTTCAGCAGTAGGCCATCCTCAACAGTTAATTCCTCTCTGAAATTCCAATAGTCATGGAGTAACGGAGGGCACTTTTCTTTTTTCTGAGGCAATCCTTCAAAGACAGTTTCCTTTAGCAGTGACAAAGTGGGGTCCTTCTTTGCTCGTCTCGAATCTGTTGTAGCCTTGTTGGAGATGCAGGGAGGTTTTGTGTGATGTGGTGGACATGTATTTTTGGAAGTTGGCCATTTGCTGAGGCGAGCTGAGGGCTGACTCTAGAGAGGGCATCAGCTATTGGCACAGGACCTTTCACGTACTTAACAGTGACATCATACTTCAGGGCTCTCATTAAAAACCTCTGCAGTCTGGGTGGGCAACTAGACAAGCTTTTCTTAAAAACTGACTGGAGAGGCTTATGATTAGTGTTTACTGTACAATGTTTTCCGAAAATGAAGTAATTGAACCTCTCCAGACCCCATACTACACCCAGTGTTTCTCTCTCAATGTTGCTGTAGTTTTTCTCTGTATCTGTGAGTGCTTTCGAGGCATAGCATACCGGTTGTCCTTGCTGTAGCAGGACCGCTCGTAGACCTTTCTGGGAAGCGTCATTTTGAATGACGGTTTCGACGCTTGGGTCAAAGTATCGGAGCACTCCCATTGATGTAATCTCTTCCTTGACTTGCTGGAACGCGTGGTGGTGTTCAGGTCCCCATATGTACGCTATGTCTTTCCTGGTGAGGTCTCGCAGTGGTGCTGTGATGCTGGCCAATCGACCTGAATATCTTGTTAAGTAGTTCACAAGGCCTAGAAAGCTTTGGAGATCTTTGCAGTTTTCTGGAGGGGCCATGTTCTGAATTGCAGATATTTTCTTATCATCCGGCTTGATTCCATCAGGGGTCCACTTGTGTCCAAAGGAGCTTACTTCTTGACACTTGAACTGTATCTTGTCCTTGTTGAACTTGATTCCCTTTTCTCTGGACCTGTTCATCAGGTTCACCATGTTTTCATCATGCTCTTTCTCCGTAGCTCCAAACACAAATGTATCATCAGCGATGCCGGTCACTCCCTTCAGTCCATCTAGTGCTGAGACTAGGTGCTTTTGGAACACATCTTGTGAGTCAACAAGGCCAAAGGGGAGTCGGGTAAAACGGAACCTCCCAAACGGGGTGTTAAAAGTAGTCAGGTAACAGCTGGCTTCATCTAAGGGCACATGCCAGTAGCCTTTTTTGGCATCATTGAGCTGTGTGACCACTTCATCAATTGTTTTAGTGTAGTAGTGTTCACGCTTTATTGCTTTGTTGAAATCACGTGGGTCAAGGCAGACTCTGATTTTTGTGACTTCTCCTCTGTCATTAGTCGTTTCAGAAAGGACAATACTGTTGACCCAGTCGGTGGGTTCGCTTACTGGTATAAGAATGCCAAGTTCTACCATGTGGTTAAGTTCCTCTTTGTACATGCCTTGTAGATGTACTGGCACAGCACGTGGTGCATGGATGACAGGCTGAGCGTCAGGATCTAGGGTGATGTGATAGGGCCTCATGTTGAAGGTTCCCAGGCCCTCGAAACAATCACTGAATTCATTGAGGAAGCTTTTCTCATCTAGTGGGGTGTGTGTTTGAGTGTCAAGGGGTTTAGGTCCTGAACCATCAATCTTCTGCTGTGATTTGGAGGGTGCTTGCGCTTCAAGGCAGGTAGCTTGGTCTTGCTTGGAGGTTTCCAAACTGCAGTTAAATTTTATCAGTCCCAGATCCTCACAGGCTTTACAACCAAGCATTGCTGGTCCTGGCACTTTAGTGACATTGAAAGTGATCTCTTTAATGCTGCCATTTTGATAGACGTACAGTTGGCAGGTACCAAGGGTCTTTATGGTATGACCTCCATATGCAGTAATCTGGTATTGTGCAGGGCCTAAGTGTCTGTGCTGAGGGCAGGGGATGAGTTTATCATACTGTTCTTTAGAGATGACTTTTACTTCTGCACCAGTGTCAACTTTGCAATTAATGGGTACAGTGTGCGTTTCAGAAGGATTCACTGTGACTTGGATCTCGGTCATGACTTTGGTGCGGTTTTTTCTCTGTTCAGTACCAGCGATCGTTAGAGTACTGGGGCTAGAATTCAAAGGGGCACTCTGCTCGGCCTCTAATGTTCCCAGGAAGACTCTGTTATAACTTGGGCATTCATTTGTTGCACCATCAGGTTGGTCCTTCTGCAGGGTCATGACATCCTTTTTCGTCTTAAATTTGCAAACTTTGCTGAAATGACCACGTTTGTTGCAATTGTAACATTCTGCTCCACTAGCTGGACATTGTTGACCTTTGGCATGAAAGCTATCTCCGCATCTGTAACACTACTTTGGTTTATTTTCAGGCCATCTGGTTGCTCTACCTTTACTTCTTCTACCTTCTGTTTCTTTTTCTTTGCTGATTGCATTCACTTCACCATCTGGTTGTTTCAGTTGGCTAAGGGGCAAAGAGTCACTCATTGCTTTCAGTTGCATTTGCGTAGCTTCCTCGGTACGTGCAATTTCCTTTGCTTTTGTGAAGGTTAATTCATTACCACGGGCAATGCATTTTCTCCTGACTTCTTCCAAGTCGGTGCCAAATACTAATGAGTCACGCGTGAGTTCATCATGTAATTCTTGTGGGTAACCAGAACTCTGTATGAGTAGTCTTGCTTCAGTCAGAAATGCATCAAGGGGCTGGTTGTTCGGTTTCAGGCTTCGCAAGTAATATCTGTTTAGGATGTGGTTAGCCTGTGGTTTAACGTGATCTTCAAATCTTGTCCAATATTCGTTCAGGTCTTTCTGTTGATCGGTTGTAAGCGCCCACATATTGAATAAATCAAGACCGTGGTCGCCCGACCAAAGCAACACATATTTACACTTCTGAGTGCTATCTCGGCTTTTCAGTGGCCCATCAAGTAACAGTTCACACTTTTGGCGGAATCGCTTAAATCTTGTATGTAAATGGGGGCCAGGGCTCCAGTCCATTTTAGGTAAATCGAATCCTACCAAGTCGCTCATTTTTAGTCGTACAAAAAGACCTTATAGTCAACACTGTTAAATCGTACATACAGTTTCCATTTGCTATCTCCGTGATTGTTTAGCTGGTGTAAATCACCCCACTTCTGACATCCATGTCACAGAATAACTTCTCTAAGACTTTTAATTTAAACACAACGGCATTACACTTTTTTACACGCGGTCAAGATGGCGGACCGACAACAGTCCAATGTCCTGCTCGTGATGCATGATGGGGCACATGGCGATGACGTAATGTGACAGTTATCACTTTCCTCTTTGCTCACTTCTTATCGCGAAGTACTCCGTATACAGTAAATGCTTACACGATGAAAAACTCTGTTTCAAGAGTTTTCTATCACTCTTAATGGAAATTAAGTATGGAACTCAGAAAGCTAACTTTGATGTAGCTATGAATCGTGATTTACTTGTTGTTCCCAGTAATACGTCAATCACTGCCAAGACTGATGAGTTCACTGGTATTCTCGAAGGTCTATTCAAATGCATCTGCATCTTAGGCCGCCATTTTGGATGCTTCCATGGAGGCACGTGGCACCAAAGTAGAAAGCTTTTGATTGACATCTTAAGCAAGTGGCAACTTGTTGAATGAAATAGAACCAGGCTCTATTCCATTCAGCAACATTCAACATACAACATAAGATGATACACTGTTCAACATTTGTTGCTCCACGAATGTTGAACTGTGTTGGCTTAAGGGGTTCAGATTTCTGGGATTCCTACAGAATGTTTTTCGGGCTCAAAACGTTTATGGAGCTTTCAAGAAACGGGCCCTGTGACATTAGTGCAGTAAAAGTATCTTTGGCGCACCTTCATTATTAGAATAATTTGGTCAGCCACTTTTTAACACCCCCTCCCGATGGTTTTTTTGAATAAATAATTTCTTTGTTTCCCTGCTGCTGTTTACCTATTCTTTTGATTCATTTGATCAATTATGCAAGACCCTCTACATTTACAGAAATGTCTTAATATATTATATAAATATACAAGTATTTTAGGCCATTTTAGGTCGTTTACCCATTCTGTTAAGATAATGCCTACCTTGATTGGAAGTTGGCCTTTCTCGGCTTGGATATTGTTTTGGCGTGAAAAGCACATTTTGGAAACAACAGCAAAACCTTTGAACAAGAGACTTAAGACGGTTTCCGCCGGAAGTTCGAGCAATTTCCGCAGATGTCTGCAGAAACTAACCATGAGTCTCCGCACACTTGACGAGCTTCACGTTGAAGCAAAATGGCGGTCGTCGTGAAGGTGGTGTTTTCGTGTTTTGCATCTTTAGCTGCCTTGTTCTGCAACCTAAAGGCTCGCTCACCCATAAAATTCACCGGAAAAGTTCTCACGAACTTGGAAGTTACTTTTATCATTTTAGAACAACAGCTCAGAGCGAAATATTGGATGAGAGTTCAATGAACACCAACGCCTTGCAGAGAAATATCCGACGATACCATAAGCTTCTCTATTCATGTCGATGCTTCGCTTTTACATCGATAACAGTGCTAACAGCAATATACGTTTATGTTTGACTTAACGTAAAACAATGTTTTTGTTATTTTCGTTGAAGTTGAATTGTATGGCACTTTCTCCAGTAAGCGAAGGGCAATAGAACTATTTGTACAAACTAAGGTTATCATGTCTTGATTAATGCGTAAGATTTCTGCAGTTATGAAAAGGAATTTCTCTCACTAATAAGGAAAGGATTGACTGTTGTTTAAAAGTGGTTGTTTTGTTTTAGCTATGGGTAAAAAGTCTATACATTTCTTTGAAGAGTCTTGAAGGGAATCCCCCCGCAGTTTTGGCGGGAAATATTTGGCAGCCGCGTTTTCCACCGAGGTCCCAACTTTTTTGTCAGTTTTGACGCTTATGTTGCGAATTTAAGCTGTTGGTCACTCCAGTCATAAGTCTCAAGTCTTGCTTTTATTGTGAGTGTTTCAAAAGTTTCCAAGAGGTTTTCACTTGATATATATGTGAATATATATATATATATATGTATATATATATAGACATATGATCAAGCAGGAAAGTGTTTTGTGCTGTACCAGCTGTTATGGCAAAGTACACAAAATGGCTGGAAGCATTGCCCACACAAAATGCTTATCCCCCCTTCTAGCTTCAGATGTGAACAATTTGGCTGACAATACCAAACCAATTATTGGGAGGCCCAGAGTGCCATACACTGAAGCCTCTACCTGTACAAAATATGAGATTAAAAAAAAGCCAGGCATATTTACGAGGACAGTAACACCAGTATGAAGAAGCAACTGGATGAACTAACACTTGGCTGTTCTGAAGAAGTGCTTGTGGACATTTCAAGTCCAACAAAAATTTCTCCTTCAAAGGTAGGTCAACTTACTGAACAAAATTAATAAGGAAGCAAATCAAACCTGTGATAATACAGTAAATTTATTACCAAAAATTAAAGATATATGTAAATGGGACAATAATTAACAGGCAAAACAATGTCCTGAGCCCTAGAAAACAATGGAGGTAGTGTTTGCATGTACAACAGGCAGTTACACAAGTCAATTTAGCTAACCTAAACTATACCACACAGCAGTAAAGTAAGACAATTCATTTTCTAAGCTGGAGCCCAACCATCTCTCTTGGATGAGACTTGGGCAAGGGGAAGAGGACTAGTAACACTTCTGACCATCACCCATGTATGGCAATTACTAATACAAAAACTTATTGCAACTGGTCTTAAAATATATATATTCACTGTAAAAAGCAAATATAAATATTTACACGGCCTTGATTGACCAGTCCCTACATGTAATTTCTCTGAATAATACCAATATGTAATCAGGCTACAGGGCATGGAAATATGAAAATGATTGCCACAAATACATAACAAACAAATTCCACTGCCAAAGCATGTTTGAGCATTTTCAAAGCAATAATTTCTTTTGTTGTATTCTCATCTCTGCTGTAAATTTTAATTTTGTAAAGCCCCTCAGGAAACCTCCTCAGTACATAAAAAAGTAAATAGGGAATGTAACTCGACCACAAAGGAGAATATGTATGTTGATATTGGGCCTACATCAGTCTTGCTTTTCTTCCAACTTGTGTAACAAATAACTTGTAATTCCAAAGGTTCAGCAGCCTACAAATACAAGCAGTTCCATCATATCTGGATTGGCATCATCCTATCACAATGCACATTCATCCGATGAACGCATCAAAGTTCTAAGTTCAGTTGCCTTACACATGTCAAATCAAGAACTAAAAAACACATTCAAGCGAACTGACAAAAATGGAGGAAGCCATTCCTGTACAGACTACGAAATCACCAAGGCAAGATTGCATAGTAAAAGTTATGGCACAGGAGCTGATTGCCCTGAAAGACCAAAACCTGTTCGAATTTGCACATCAGCAGAGGATGTTGCCTTTCTTCTTGATTTTCTGCACAACCCAGAGACAGTTGAAAGATCATCATATAAAACAGCCTCCTGTGAAGGAAAAAAGGGAGCTGGGTGAGTGAACTGCGAGGTGGTGCCACCCAGCCAGTACTTTGGCTCAAGAAAAATAAAGCCAGCTGTATGAACAATACATGTCACAGTGTCATGACAGCCAAAGAAAACCAATTGGTAAGGTTTATTTTTTGAAAAGAAATAATGCTGCTGACCACAATGGTTACGACTGTGATAATGACAATAGTACAGTAAAAGTTTACGTTAAAGGGACACTGTCACGGGGATTTTAATGCTTTTCGGTAAGAAGTACTAAAATTTGCGAATAGGTCTTCTCACACATGAAATGCACCTAGTACATCAAGATGGAGATAAAAGGAAATTGTTGTTGAAGGAAGAAGGGAGCCATAATAATTTTTAGGTGTTTTACCAGTCCACAAGGACAAAACTTGAAAAAACCAAAAGTTCCTGATGGTATCACAATAATATCACTTGTTTATTGCTTCAGTACACTGGCATGGTGATTTTTAACAAAATTGGACCACTATTCGTAGTTTCCATGTCTTTAGGCTCTTGAGTTTTTTTGAAGTGCAACTGGTGACAGTGTCCCTTTAAAGCAAGAGAATGGAATGGAGCAATATGACTTCTTTTCTTATTTAGCATGTTTTAGAAGCAAATGAGATCTTCCAAGATAATTTCCTGGAGGAACACAATACCTGAGAAAATTGCTGTTACCGTAAACACCGGCGTATAAGCCGCACTCGCAGATAAGCCGCACCCCGAGTTTAGAAGCTCAAGATTTGGAAAAAAAATTTTCTCAAAAATTCATAGCCGAGTCATTTCATTTAATGAACATATCGGCTGAAGTGAAGTCCTTTTCACTGCAGATCGGTGATTCAATTTGTAGTCTGAATAAGATTCAAACACGCATTTTAATCCTTATAACAAGTTAAAAAAGGCACGAAAACGTACTTGAACACAAGACCGCTTTCCCCAATGAACTTTTCCCCAGCATTTTTCTAGTTAAAGCTATTCAAGTCCGTAAATTTGTGACTGGTTCGTTCGGACATTCGGTTGCGTATCGTGGCTTGGTAGCCAGGCATTCGATGAGAAAAGAGAAAACTGGTGACAAGTGTTGTCGCTTCGTTCAATTCGTAAAGCAAATGTTAGCGATTTCTTTAGCTGGTCGTGGCTTCCATGCAGGTTTACAAGGATATCTGGAAGCCATCCATCGGTAACAAACTCGCCTGTAAAAGGGAGTTCGATAATTGCTTTGACAAATTTGCCATCAAAGTTGTCAACAACGGAGAAACAGTGGGCCATTTACCACGCGAGTTCTCGAAGATAGCGTGGTACCGTTTTTGACTTTATTTTGGTGTTTTGGAGATGATTCATGGAAAATTACAGATTTTTTTCCAGATGTTCTCGCAGATAAGCCGCACCCCCGATTTTGAACGAAGTTTTAGGGTAAAAAGGTGCAGCTTATACGCCGGTGTTTACGGTATTCATCTTAACACGGAAACATAAACATAAACCAGAATTTCAAGGACTAGCACCAACCCTGTTATGACAACTAGGGGCAAACTCGAAAAAGTGGGTGCGAACTACAAAAAAGGGGGTGCAAACTCAGTAAGGGTGGGTGCAAACTCTGTCATACTGGGAGCGAACATGGTATAGGGTGGGTGCGAACTGGATTGGGAGCAAAACCTGCATCAGTAATTCAGAGGAATAACAGTCTAGAACTACTATTAAAGTTTCTACAACACATTTGATTGTAATAGTGTGCAAATTGAATATGAATATATGAAAATAATCATATATTTGAACTGTGGATAAAGAGGTCATGGGTTCGATTCCCGTTCAAGCCTGAATTTTTTCAGGTTTCTTCTTTTCAACTGCTTAAGTTTAAACACCTTCACTGCGATGATCTTCATATAATTCTAGTGTGCAAATTGTAAAAAATCACAACTATCTACACACATAAAGTTGACATGTTCCATTGGGTTCTATAGGAAAAACAGAATTTTATGAGGGCCTCCAAGCACACAATTTCAAGGAAATGGAGGAGATGGCTGGTCTCTGCAACATTTGCACCGAAAATGGAGCAGAGAACTTCAACAGATTGAATGTGCTACTGGCTAGCTTGGAAGAGCTTTGGTACAAAGATAACACCACAGAGTCCCCAGTCCCTGATATCCTCTTGCGTGCAAAAAGATACAAATGTTACCTCTTAAGTGACTTCATCTCCAACCTAGAAATCCACAGTGAATGTGCTACACATTGTATGGGCTGGTACTTATCACCTGAGCCAACATGTTCCTCCAAGGAACACCCATACAGTTGCCATAGCTGCAATGAACATTGGTCACTGTTTACAGAAAAAAATCACACAATCAGCTTATTAAATATAGACGAAAGTGAATAGTGCATCAACAACAGCTAAACAAAATTGAAGAGAGCCTTTGCCACTACATATCTCACCTTGTAAGAGGAAAACATCAGCGATCACAGTTCTTGTCCCAAATAAACAATCTAAAGAAAGGAGAAACAAATATTGTTGTAGATTACATGGTGAAACTACTATTTCAACGCCTGCATGAACCACAGAGAGACTGGTTTGGAAAAAAGGTGTATCACTTCATGGCGCAATGTTTATCTTCCACAACAACAATGATGGTCCTTTTGTCACAGAATTTCATGGCAATTTGTCTGAAAATGATGACAAACAGAACTGGTTCTTTTCAGCAAGCAGTATTCAACAAAGTATTTTAAATTTTAGAAAGCTACACCCTGAGATTGTTTCGGCAACAATTTGGTCAGACAATGGCGCACACTACAAAAACACATCTTTAATTCTCTGGCTTGGCAGTTTTTGAAAAAAAAAAAAAGGAATGAGAATCACATCATGCAACAACTTTGAGGCCCAAACAGGGAAAACAAAACTTGACAGCCACTATCCCGTCCTGAAATTTTCATTGAAGTCTTATCGGCATGAGGGCCATGACATTTTGACACCAAAAGACATTGTAGAGGGAACAGAAAGACTACGGGGAACAAATGTGTATGAAATATCTGTTAACGGATCAAAAGAGCCACAATCAGCCAAAACCTGGCAAGGCATCTCAAATTACTTTACTTTTGTTTATGTCTACAGTGACAATGGCGAATGCAGAGAGGTGAAGGCTCAAGAGCAGACAGGTGTTGGGCCTCCAACGAAACTCACCAGAAGAGAAATTGAACGCCTGTGGAGTGAATCGAGATCGAACACTGGATCAACATCAGAATTTGATGTAACAAAAGGACTGCATAAAGCTCCACTTATAGACAAAAATAAAACAGCACCAGTGGCACCTGAACAACAATAGCAAATACAAACACAGGAGACAGACAACAACACTGGCACATGTGATGACTTGATCAAGTGTACAGATTGTGGGGCTTCCTTTTTAAGGCCAGGGAATTTAGATGCACATATAGAAAGTGAAGTTTGGAAAAACAGGCAGAAAACAAAGCGAGCACTTGCTGCCAATCAAAATGTCATCAAAGAAGATGAAATAGTCAATTTATCCCTGCAAAAAGCAAAAAGATTTAAAGATCCAATTGTTGACAAAAGCGATGCCGAAGTAAACCTGGAAAAGGAAAACCAAAGTCAATGGAACAAAATTATACAAGGCACTGCCCTTAAAAGCCACCAACCAAAGAAGAAATCTGTACGATTTTCAAAACTTCAAATATCGGTCATGATAAAATGTTATGACAAAGGAAAGGACTTATCAAAGCGCTACACTCCAGCAATGTGTCAGAAGGAAATGAGGGCACATCCAAAACTTGGACCTCAAAACACACTAACCGAAAATCAAATTAAGTCATTCTGGAGCAGGCACCACAGAGCACAAACCAAACAAAACAATAAATCCTAGAAATAATACACATGTTCTTATTGTTGCCTTGTAATCAACATTGTTATAGTTGCTTTAGGAACTTCTCAGAATCTGTTCACAAGCACCGTAATGATGAAAAAAATTGTTAATCATTCTGTCCAGGCTAGTGTGCATTTTTATAAACAGGTCCTTATGTAAAAATAATGTTACCGGTTATCACTGATGTCACGCTTATAAATGTTGAATCCTAAGATAGAATCAGGATTGTTGTTCCAGAAAGCAGATAGAAATTGCAAGCACTATGGGCGCACTTTTGGCTCAGATATTAGGAGTAAATACTGTGGTCGTATGAATGTCGCATAATAACAACCACTGTTGTTAGGGTTAAAATCAAAAGTTCAAATTGATATGTGATTAAAAAAGACAATAAAACAAAAACATTAAATCAGGGAAATCATAGATTTTGCAACAGTCAATGGGAACACTGATGCAAATAAATTACAAAAAACAATGATGAATAGTGTGTCAAATTGGAGTAAGGGCAGTCATAGAAGTTTCAACAGTCCAGCTCATGCCATCTGCATGTATATGTAAAGTAAATTAAGAATCAGTGGCTACATTTAGATTGAAATAATCATATGTCCTTTTCACAGATTCTGGACATGAACATCATAGCTTTCATAGATTATTATTATTTATACTATTTGTGCCACCTCTTTTTTTGGTTTTAGTGCTTTGTTTTGGATAAAGAGTAATTTGGAATTTGTTAAGTTCACAATAAGTGAGTTTGGCAAAGTCGTGACCTGTTTATTTCTTTGATTTTTTTCGAAATGACTGTGTTACGCAGAGGTTTACTTTTATAAAAGTTGAAGATGTGTCACTTTTCTGATAATTCTATAAATAAAAGGTTTCTCAATAAACTGGATGGCATCTGGACATCAATATCATTGTCTTCATGTAATTATTTATAATATTTATGCCATCTCTTAAAATGAAAGTTTTCTCAATAAACTTTGGCTTATCTGTTTTTAAAGATTTCTCTCAGCTGAAATCAACTGGCAACTACATTTCGGAACTTTGTAAATATAGCATGTGACATTTCCCAGGGTAACATGTTGTCCAAGATGCAGATAAAGATGTTTCATTGTTTACAACAGGGACCACGCAGGAAGAATTTGAGTGAGGGGGCTTAAAGTCGAACGCGGAAGCGTGAGCCAACTATGGGGAGGGGGGTCCGGGGGGCATGCTCCCCCGCGAAAATTTGGATTTCAATTTCTCTTAGATACCGGAAAATGCATTTGAAATTAAAAATTTAAACGTTCAGCACTTAAAATTATTTGGTAAAAGTATTGCTTTAAACGACAAAAAGTTGCGATAAAGAGACGTTGCTCCACAAAACATTTGATATTCTTTATCTCAGTCAAATTTCTTTTTTCGTTGAGTGCTGCAACAAGTTTATCCGCCATCTTGAACTGAGTAACCGCGCTACCACACTTGACCGGAAGTAACGCGCTCTCTTATTTCACGGACAAATTAATTTTTTTGCTTAAACACCCTTGCTTTCTATGCGAAAACAAGAGAAAAACCTTAAGGAGTGTTCTTCTTTGGAGCATCTGTGAATTGATAGGCGGCGCAATACAAGTGAAATGCCGACAAACCATTATTTATCTAAATTATAACAACCACTCTTTATAATGACGTCATATATATTGATAATTTTCTTAAAGGGACTATGTCACCGATTTTACCAGATTTTTGAACAGCCAAAATTTATATTTGTGTTGCATGAAACGAAGAAAGTGTTAACTAGCATTATTGGCTACGGATGGCGCGGATGGAAACGGATTGCAATTTGAAAACGTTAGGTAAACGTTTTCAAATTGTTTCGGCGCGTCTTCAAAAAATCGATATTTGTAGCCTTAGCTTGATTTCTATCCACAAATTAAGATTATATCTTCCTTTAGATGTTCAGAGATATTGTTTTTTATGGGTTTAGTTGTCTCCCACTAATTTCAAAACAGTTTAGACCAAAAATCTGCAAAATCTCCGTGACATAGTCCCTTTAAACATTTGTCACACAAATTTTTTTTTAACACTAACGTTTGAAATAAAGATTTTTTATATAACATGCAAAGCGCGTAAACAACTTGCGACTTAGAATCTTTGCACTATAGAATACATTACTTCCTTAAAGTACACTACCAAATTATAGTCCCTTTTCTCCCTAACTCGACGAGAAGCACAAACACAAGAGGGTGTGTGGAGATCCTCCAGACTTCACGCATTCCTTTTTTACTTTTCGTTGTTCCTGCATTCGACGAATTACAGCGAGGGAAAAACGGAGAAAGAGAGACTCTTGGTAGAAATATAAGGAACTTGTCTTATTTAAAGAATGTGAACGTGAAGATGTAAGAAAATGTGTTATTACCAATAAAGCATTGAATATCAATCTCAAAACATGACGATAATGCAGCCAGTTACATAAGGGCATTTACTGTTGGTTCTAAGGTTAAGTCCCAGATAGGCCTTATTCTCAAGGTTATGCCTCCCAGTTATTTCTTGCATTGTTACCTAGTTCTTCTGCGGTAAGGGTTAGGGTTTTGTTTCAGGACGTTGTGCTAAAGTCGCGTGGCCTTGCGTGTAAAATCGCTTGGGCTGTCCATGTAAGCAGAACTCGCATCACATGATGGAAAATAATTTCAGAGAGATTATCTTGGGAATAAAGCCTACTGTACGAGGGATTAACACTCTACTGCTGGATAGAGCCTTTTAAGGTTAACTTAACATCAACTTGATTTAAATATAACACTTGGCTTTACAGTAAGAGAAAAATGTTAAACCGAATATCGGTATATGCAAACACAACTAAAACTCGCAACTTAGGTCAGTTCTTGAATCCAACCCTTACTTTCTAAATGTACATTAAGGCCTGGTTCTCAGACCTTCATCATAGTTTCTGACAATGCTTAAAAATCACAGTTCAGTGCGTCGAAACGGGAGTCAAAATGCTTAATTGATTGAAGGTAATTAAACAAGGATATTTTTAGTAAAGTATTTGGGTCACGTGATTGGCCACGCCCTACAGATTAAGAAAACCATTGTTAACGATTCCCGCCACTTAATAATATCGCATTGAAAGATAAAGTTTTATTGCATGAAAACAATTATCCTAAGAAGGGTTCAAGGAAACCGCTCGGAATGAAACGAAACGTTTTACTGGACAAAAGTTTTGTCCCTACCTTTGACTAGTGCCAGTCCCTCTCAAAGATTTAATGAATCTACTAACGAGACATTAATTACTTTTCCCTCATTCTGCCCCGCGTTTTAAAAAATGTATTTGTAGCTATTGCTCTGATATAAAGCTGGCTCTTCAGTTGATCTCTAACTAGTGGTAATTTCTAGTTGTAAAATTGTCACGCAATCGGGCGTAGTTAATCACGTGACTGAAATGTGATATGTGTTACATAAGAAAATTTAAACGGTTTTTGGTTATGTTTAACCTTAAAGTTCAATTTTACAGATAGCTCTTATTGCTTTTAATGTAGACCACCCCCTCTCAAATGTAAAGAGAACCAGGCCTGAATCTACCGATTTACTGTTTGAACCCAAGCTCTTCCTCTAAGATGTTGAAGTGTGATATTTGAAGGCTTTCTTTGGTTAATGGAGGGATTTCCAAAAAAGAAGCATTAAAGTAAGGAAATCTCTCCATTACGCAGCTTCTTCTGATACAATAGTACATCGTAGTCGTTGTAGCACTTGGGACCCATTTGGTTTTATCTTTCGGATCTGGGTACATCCAACGTTCTTCGTGCGCCAAGACAATATCGAAAGGTATTATCTTGGTTCTTCTGATGAAACCGGTCTTACATTTTCGGCACGCTTCTGCTTTCGGCGCCTCGTCAAGGAAGGTTATAACGAACGGCTTGTCGTTGTGGTGAACGGCAGGAGTAAATCCCTCTGGAGCTAGAGTGGTGGTTTGCTCTTTTGATGTCGATGCTGAGCGTGAGGCATGCCATGGATGTTTAGTTTTATGTCCTTTCTTCCCTGCGCAATTGTCATTTACAGGTTGCACTAGACCAGCTCTTGATTTTCGCGTACCTTGCTTTATGCCCTGCAAATGGCTCTCTACCATATTTTCTTTGATTGAAACAGCAATGCTGTGTTTGCAAACGGAATCATATTTGTAAGAGTTGCAAACACATGTAACATTGTTTTTGTTTAGTGTACAACAGTAAAAACCACCCTTGGCGGCTTTTGATGCCACTAAAAACTTCGTCTTTGCTGTTTCAGATAGACTAGGCTGTCTTTGAATGGCGTGAGAACTATTTACTAATGCAGTTACTTGTTGGATAAGCCCTTGGATAAGTTCGTCTGAATATCCTTTCTTTTCTTTTAGTTTATCTGCTATAGTACTTGGGACATCAACAAACTCTTTAGCTTGAGTGTCACTTGTGACGATGTTGGCACTGGTCGCTAGTTTAATTGGCTTCCCTTGCATAACTTCCTCCACACTGAGCTCGTTAAATTTCCTTGTGTATTCTTCCCTCTGAGGTTCAGACCACTCCCCAAACCATGTTTCCGCAGGTACTTCCGAGATATTTGCAGACATCAGCTAGTTCATATTCGTCGCTCCCGCCATAAAGAGCCGCCCTCATCTCTTCAATCTGATGTTTGTATGTTGGCTGGAAGACCTCTGTGGTGAACTGCAATTTTGAAAGATCTTGCTTTCCTTTGTCAGTCTTTATGAATGCCTCTTTACGTCGTGTGAGCATGTTGTTTAAGCTTTCCGATTGATGGGTATAGCATCTTTCCGGTTTTCCTTTTTCATCTTGTGGGAGTCGGGCTTTTGAACGGGCCTTTGCAACCATATTTTTCGCCATAACAGCAACGTTCTTGTCAAGGTACGCCCAGAACTGAGAATGATAACCCTCGTCTTTCTTTAGCACTTCTGTTTCCCTCTTATCCATATCGTCTTTCACTGAATCCAATCTTGCCCTAAGTTCCCTTTTTCCCCATGCATCCAAGATACCTTCTTCTTTATCTTTTTTGCCAAAAACGGCATCAATAAAATATCTTTGGTCGGTTTTGTCTTTTATGCCTAAAGAATTGAGTTTGTCTTTACAGTTCCCTTTGAAGTGCGCAAAACAACGGAGGCCTTTTGCATTGCTTAAGCCTTCCTCGAGACTTTCATGTAATGGTAATTCACCGTCTGTTATGAAGCTTTTGGCTTTTTGCGCGAGACCCGGTGATGCCGACGTGACCTCGTCTACAATTTTTTTGTATGTAGCCTTTGTCTTCGAATGATGCAATGCTGTAGGCCCAATAAAAACTGGGGGTACCTGTGTCCGTTTGGATTTCAGAAATAAGTGTCTGTAGCAAAACGGTGTTACATCATATTTTCCGAATGAAAATGTTGGATCAACACTTAATGGATAACACAAAAGTTCACTCGTAGAAAATCGGGTAAGGTCTTTGCACATTTGATCCGTTCCGAGGATCCACAAGTCTTCTGGAAAGTCGTGATGCGAAATCACTATTTTCTCGTCGGTTTCCTTTGCATATTTAAGCAACTCATCCAAAGGGTCTGTAGAGGCTTTGTACAAGTAACTGAGATTGTAAACTTGTTGTCTTGATCGCGGAAGTTGGCCAATGCTGGCGGCTTTAGAAGGACCGCCAGCCTTTTGTTTTACATCTTCATAAACTGTTCTTGACGGTTCCTTAATTACCCTTTCTTTCATGGTGTATAAAAGGCTTTTTTCGCATGGGAAAAAAGGTTTGCCTTTTTGCGAAGCACCATGACTTTTCACGTCAAAGTCAACGACATCTTCACCAGTAGAAATGTGATATTGTAGAAGGCAAACATTGTTTACCACAGCACCATTGTCATCCAAAAGAAGCACTAATGACCGACACAGTCCGGCATGGTTTTTTTTCGAATTGAACTTGAGGTGATACTGGTCTTTTGTTTTAAGCTCTTCGCATTTTTTACTTATGACTTGATAATGCATTGAATGATCGTCCTCTACTTCAACAGTCCAGGTACTTGTTCTAAGAACGTGAGGATAGGAGCCGTTCATATCATTTTTGATATCTTCCCACTGTTTAAACTTGGTTGTGTCCATTAGAAACGCTTTGTTAGATCGCACTCTTAACGGCACTTTGGAGCACTTGGGGAACTTGTGTACATTCTTGTTCAAAAGAGTGTCCATTGCGTCACAAGGCGTATAGCGTTCTTTTTCCCTTCTTGATATATGGGCGTCTTTGGGTCATCGAGATAAAACTTGATCGGTTTTGTGCAATTCTGTTAAAGTATGAAAGATCAAATTATTCAAGTGGGTCGGATCAAGAAATCTTCGAGAAGCGACCCTGGCGAACAAACGTGTGCCTAGCATTCAAATGGCTGTCTATTGATTTCTAAAACTGCAAGTGTTTGATGGCCCGAAATCGTTTATAAAAAATGCAATTAACATCAGCATTATCAAACCCTTCGTCATCAGCAATTCATTAGCAGCTGCTTTAGATCAGTAGTTAAGAAAAACCCCATTAAAGGACCCTAAAAGGTTTTGCAAGCGGCGGTCATTTTAGCTTTTAGACTTTAAGCATGCAGTATCCACATATTTTACCCCCTTAAAGGTACGACGAGCATCCCCAAAAAACAGTCCCACCGAAAAAGGCTTTTAAAGGAAATATAAGAGCGGGGCTTTAACGGTATGAAATCAAATCCCTCACTGAATTTTTTTATTTAAATACTTGTAGAAACGTCTTTCAGTCGGTTACTTTACCTCCTTTATGGGAGAGTCAGGAATAACAATGGTGTCCTTGTTTTCCCGCTTTGCTCTCTTAACATCGGTCTTAACTGGAGAATCGTTGATCACTACCACCTCTGCTTTTGTGGATGACTACAGGAAAGGAAGAAAATTTTATTATCAGCTGTTAAATCACAACATAATAAAAAAACAAATTAACTTTATATACCACTGTTTTTTCGTTAGATTAAAGAGATTAAGAGATTTTCTGACCTTCTTAAAAGTAGTAGGCTTGATATGTTGTTTTTTCTTCCTTTTTTTTGGCGGCTCCATTTTCTGATCCTGTAATGGAACGGTTAAAGTCAATAGCATGATTGTATAAAACTCTGCATATGATCAACTAAATAACCTACGCCATATATATATAGAGTCGAAGTGAGGTTGAACAGAACACATTTTTCATCGAAAACCTGTTGTTATAGAATTGACACACACAAAATCAGCCGACGCTAGATAGCATATCTGCACACGAGTAAAAAACTGTTATAGCTTACCTCATCGGACGATGTTACTCCCCTTTCTTTATATGGGAAAAAGGTAGGACGCACAAGAAAATTGTCTTCTACATCTGTGACGGATCTGTGTAAAGAAAAAAGCATATCAACATGCAAGCTGGTTGCCTCATCTCTGCTTTCACAAAAGCAAAATCAGTGGCGGATCCAGACCTTCAGCTAAGGGGGGGGGGGGGTGGCGCTTGACTCTGAATATTGAATTCTGCAAAGAAAAGTCCGCACTTCAAAGAAAATGCCCTGTCCCGAAAAAATAAGGGGGGCGGACCCCGCGGCACTTCAAAGTGGATCCGCCACTGATTTAAATAATAAAACTTACGCGCAAGGCTCCTCTTCAGTCCAGAGGTAGAAATCCAGATCTGATGAAGGGCTTTGATTGCTGCCTCCTGCTCCTTTACTGCTTGAAGGGCATGGACTAACGTTTTTTACAGTAAGAGGTGTGCATGACACTACAGATGCAGCCTGATTTTGCTCATCGTCTGAAGTTGATCTAAAGAGAACAACGTTGAAATATGTCATTTCTTGATCGGTCGCATCCTAACGCTCCTAAACACAGATGTGATAGAATCTATATGCATACATGTTGAAGTTTAATTTGATTTCAGTTAGTTTAAATCTGTTTCCAACATAGTTTTATCTGTTTCTACCTACAGATAACAATGTATTGGACGAGAAACCCAACTTATAAGTTTCTGCTTGGACTTCATCATTTTAATAAATTAAAGTTATTTTTTGTCATTGTAAACGTGTTATCTTCAGGGTGAAGCAGATATATCAACCGGTTGAAAACCTATTTAACCCGAATACCTTTAAATAACTATGTTATTCGTATTTTCTTAATAAGGCATGGGCGCTTATTTAAGAAGCAGGTATTTGAAGCAAAAATTATCGGAAGTAATTTCTTACACGTAAAAGATAATTAAGACATATAGTACTTACAAACTATCCGAATTCTCTAGAAGGCGCCAGGCTTCTCTATCTTGCACGACTTCTGAAAATGACGGCTTCCTAAGAATAAAATGTAAAGAGAATGATACATGGGCGCGCATAGGCAAAGGGCATTTTTCAAAATTTCGGACAATGTCCAAGGACGTCCTTCTCTTATCTGCAGAGGCCTCTTGTTTTCGTACGGGCTCGAAAAAGGGGAGAGGAAGGGGAGCGGCGAAAAGTAAGCGCGCGGAGCCAGGGGAGTAGGGAGTGTTTTTCCGGGCTGGGTCTTGGCACGAGAAAACGAAGGGCTCTGGGGACACAGGATTTTCAGGACTTACGGTCTTCATGTATGCAGTCATGACGTTTCAAAAGGATGTATGAGAGAGTCGTTACGTTTTCGATTTTCGTTTAGGAATTCTTTGTTCCAAACGGTCAATTAATTCAAAAATCCTATGTACCCAGAGCCCTTCGTTTTCTCTTGCAAAACCGGCTACGAGAAGCAAAAGGCCTAGTTCAGACATCATCCTTTAGCCGTGCCGAACAAAATTGCAATTAGGTTCGACTGTAGCACGGCAGAAGCACGACTCTGATTCAGACGTCGAGCTACTGAGTCGTACCAAATTCAGGAGTCAGCGGTGATCCAACAAAACTGGCTCCGTTTTTCAAGTTGCAGCAAAAAAAGCCTATTTTTAAAATCACTGCAAGACTTAAGAAAAGACGCAAAGAAAAACAACAGAAAAAAAGTTCCTTTTGCAAGAACGGCGAATGTTTCTTTTTATGCCCGAATAATTTCCGAAAACTTGCTCATTTTAGTTTCAGCCCCGCTATGTGCTAGCTTCTTCTTCGCCCAGCTCCATGACGTGCTTTTCAGGCTGCCATGACTGCCATGTTTTTTTTTCTGCCATCTGACTAGAATAAAATTCAATGCGCATACTGGGTCTTCTCCGTTTTCAAAATGGCGGCTGAAAGCGGAGAAGACCCTGGGGATGAGGTTCCCCGGAAAGGAGAATATTCTCGGGTCTCGTCGTAACTCCTCGCGGGAACGTAATCCCGCCAAAATACATTAATATACCTTATTGTTACTTATTTTCGCGGGGCTTAATTTTCGCGATTTTCGCGACTTTCAAAAAATCGCGAAATTTAAGACCCACAAAAATTTATTTCAAATGTTTTCTATTGTATTTTTTATGTTAATTGCGTATGTTTTGGCAACTGAGAAAATCGCGAAAATTAAGTCCCGCGAAATTTGCACGTTTGATTTTCGCGAAATTAAGTTCCGCGAAAATAAGTAAGAATAAGTTAATTCATGAATTTGGTTTGGTGCAGCAAAAGCACGACGTTTGAACCGCTACCGTGCCAGAGTCATGCAGCACGCCATGGCCGTGTTGAACTAAATTGCTTTGCCGAACTCGAAAGTTTGATCCAGAAACCGTGCTTCTGCCGTGCTTTTGTCGCACGAATTCCCGAATTTAGTTCGACACGGCAGAAGCACGACGCCTGAACTAGGCTTAAAATATTTTAAACAGATTTGCCCGATATTTTGGTTTCTAACTGAAACCCTCCCCAGGGGATGAGCGGAAAAAAAATATGTGCGAAACGTAAAGGGATAATTTTAACTACAGTCATACCGTGGTCAGCGATCCAAAACTGATACAACTTTCTCACGCTGGAATTTTTCTTTCGTATTTAAACATTTCTGCGAATTTGTGATTTCCCTTTACAAACAAAATGGATAAAAATGGACCCCTTTGTACATCGTCGTGTGTATCTTTTTATCGTGCACTGAAGGGAATGGGAGATTTTCGTAAAATTAAACCTTTGTTAGGTTTTTTCACACAACTTGCATAGTCTGGGTGGCCGCAATGCCAACAAGAACAGCGCCGCTTTATTAAACAACTCGTGCTTGAAGGTGGACTGACGGTCAAGGTGCCATTTCGAGAGCATGTTGCATATTAAACATTGACATTTTGATTTATGTAATAAAGACCCCTATATTTATCGTCTCTAATTCAGAGTTTTCGTGTAAATGGCAATGAAGTTTTCTCTTTCAAATCTCAGATTGCGAATTTCCCACGTGCACGCTGAAATCATTTCTGACTGACCGTTTTATTACATGTAAGATGTCGGCTTTAAAACAAATAACATTTATACTGTTCAGTTTACTTACCAATCCATGGCTTGTCCGGCTAGTCTGGCAGATCAGGGATGAAACGATCGGATGATCTCACAACAGCGATCTCACAATTACTCGATGAACGATGGAACGCACCGAGCTTGGGAACGATGCCGGGAAATCACTAAATAGCGCGCGCTTATACTTGCTCCAAGTTGATTGGTGGATAGGAACTTGACATCCTCGAAGACCCAGGGGCAGTTAGTGGGGGAGGGTGGTGCGGGGTGTGAGAAGCCTCTATGGGCGAAAAAAAATCGGCGAAAAAAGGACTTTTCTTCGCCGATTTTTTTTCGCCCGTATAGTCTTTCCCCACCCCCATTTACTGCCCCTGGGTCTCCAAAGAAAGGCTTATGATTGACACAGCTGATGGGCTGATAAAAAAATAACCATATCCGAACTCGCAATTCATGTACGTTAGTCCAATACCCGGTAACTCGAATCTTTTCCCTTGACCATACAGGAATTTTTTTACCAATTTCACCCTCGATAACTGAAGAGCTCTAAAGAAAATTCGAGTCATTGGTATTTACAGTAATTTTTGGCCATCGCGCGATCGCCGCGCCAACGCCTCACAAGTGTGGATAGTTTGTTGCAACTTAAAAAAGCTAGTCGAAGCGGACATATCTTACAACGGACTGTGTTTTCTTCTTGCCCATCATCTGTCAAATAACTATGAACTTGGATTAAGGTTTATGTACCTTATGCTCAATAGATTTCGCGAAAAATGAAGAGCCATATTTCGCGAGAATAAAATTTTGCGATTTTGAGAGGAAGGTAGAATTGAAGTGTATTAATTTTTTTGCGATTTTTTTCCTTTCTTCAATATGAAGCTTTTGCCCCAGAACGGTAATAACGCAATTGACATGATCGCCACCGTAAACATAGCAAACAAAACAAGCAAAATAAAACAAAGCATAAGGTATTCCACAGTCAAAACAGAACTTAGCGGCAGAGGACAGTTTGAACAGCGAGCGTGTTGCAGTGGATAACTGATGGACAAAATCAAAACATGAAGCTAAGATATAAAAACAGAAATAAAACAACAGCTTGAATTTCATTATTTTATTGATATTTTACAGTATTAAATTTCGCGATTTAAGTTTTCGCGTGTCCTATATTTCGCGATTTTGAACGACAAACCAAATGAACATGATGAATCGCGGTTAGTGACAAGAAGACGGCCTTTGCGTTACTTCCGGTCAAGTGTGGTAGCGCGGTTACTCAGTTCAAGATGGCGGATAAACTTGTTGCAGCACTCAACGAAAAAAGAAATTTGACTGAGATAAAGAAGGCGCAAACATTCACTGAAGGTAAAAATACACTGAAAAATTTGGGGGTCTTCGTTTTCGAGTTTTTGGGGTCTTAGGGTCTTAGGGTCTTAGCGTCTTAGGGTCTTCGTTTTATAGGTCTTTGTTTTCGAGACACCCAACATTTTTCGATTGTAACTGAAAACCTTTAAGACAATTGTCCTCATTTACTTGTTTTTTATGTATCAATGTAGAAGGCGAGTCTATTTTGGCAATAGTAACTGCTGTTACTTTCGTCGTTTACAAGCTAAATCAATAATATTGCATCCAGAACGAAATATTTCACAAATTTTTCGTTTGCTTTTTAAATCATTATAAATTTTTTCTTGTTACTGTAAAAAAGTGGGGGGGGGGCGCTAAAGCCCCCCTAGCCCCTCCCTCTCCGCGGTCCCTGTACAAGATTAGCTATTCACTTCCATCACTGAGCTAGTGAGTGAATGTTTCACAAATAAAGTACCAGGGTAATGTTTGCTGGTTAACACAGTGTATTGCCTGGAATTAGGAATTTTTTATGTAAAAGACCAACAGCAGTCAAGCCAGACTTCAAACTGAGTTTTTTTTTTAATTGAAATAAATTATACTTCAAATTCTAAAGGAAACTGCTGTATACATACTAATAGTTTTAAAAATAGTAAGGCCAACGAGCACTTCTGGAGAACAGATGGTTTTCACAAAATTTAATTTACAAATTTATTTTTTTCTTTTCGGTCAGTTTCCTCATTTTCTCTCTTTCTAAGCGATCCTGCAATTCTTGCCTTCTTCTCGGCTCCTCTCTCTCTTGAGCTGCAATTTCTTCTGGGGTTCTAAAATGAAATTTATTTATTTTTTAAAGTTTACCGAAATGCACTTCAGGAAAACAACCAGAAATGAAATTTACCTCTCCTCGTGTTCCTCCCAAACAACCCCCTTGGGCTTTTTCAACGGTGGTTTTTTTCTGAAACTGTTGCACGTCACGAAAAACACAAATTCAAATAAGCAAAAAAAGGCGTGCGACTCTCCAGTGGAAAACTCGGATAAATATTTGTACATCTTTCGCTACCTTTTTTTCGCTGGCATAATAAAAAATATTTCAACCACGAAAAGTTACCGGTAATTTGCCGCGCTTTTAGCGGCGTTGTGCCATACGCGTATACGGTCATAAAACGGCAGGAATAAGGCCACTAACAACAACAAGAATATTTGATCGACGTGGTTCCTTTCAATATATTATTGTACATACAACAAAAGACACAACATTGATAATCTCGACAAGTGAAGAACTGAATTTAAAATAACAGTGTCAAGGGTTTCAAAAAGGATCGAATCGTTTGGTAGAGTGCAAAACATTCGGAAGGTGGAGAAAAACGGGTAGAAACCAGTTTCGGTTTGATGATCGATCTGCACATGGTATGGCAATTTCGTAAGATCAGAGCCCTGACAATTAAAACCTGGCGTCAAGATTTTTTGCATGGGGTCAATCTTACTAGTATAATTTTAACTCTCCAGTTGAGCAGAATATATATAGAACCATTATGGAAGGATCTGACTTGGCAACTGCTACTAAACAGGAGATTTTTTGTTTTTAAAGTCGGTGTGTATAGCAAAGAAGGAATAGCAGAGCGCTTCTTCGTACACTTCTAACTACGAACTCGAAACAGAAACTTTTCAGAAGCGTATTTTCGGCAGACACTCCACCATCAATCTGTTAAACCAGTACCCTTTCTACCTATAAGTTATACAAATCGTTTCAGGTTTAGCTAATTGTGACACAGAAAGAAGAGGCGAGGTGGTTTTGTCACGAACAGCAGACACAAAATGACCTGCTTACTCCTAATTACAAATAACTTGTCGCGGCGGGGTCACAGCAATGGCGATTATACAATGTCCAAATATACAATACAAACTTACTTAACTTCTAATATGACGATAGTCGTGGTAACTCGAGGATAACCGTCCTCTTTTTACTCGCAAATTTTTCGCTTTGATATGTCAATTGCTTGCGAGCACATTTGAAAAGGACACAAAACAAAGTGCATTTCACGCCAATTAAAACCTTTGTTTTAAAACCCTTTGTTTTGAAAATTACATCAACGAACAGTATTAAACACTAACTGATCACATAAAAAATAAAACTCAAGTAAAGAAAGAAAAATATTTCGGGTTTCAGACATGAGTTGTTGTGTGAGCGTTGTTGTTCGCGTCCTTCTACGTTCTACCGACAAACAAACAAGTTACTCAGCCAAACTCAACAATATTCCTCTTCCACAACAAACTTAAGCTTAACGTAACAAATATATATCATTTTTGACTTACCATTCATGTGTTGGGAGAATCCGTATTGCTCAAAATACGTCCTGAAGTAAAATGAAATTCAATCCATTGGGAGTCTTCTCCGCATTTACCGTAGCGATGATCGTGGGTTACTGGCATTGTTGCTTTCAAACAACCTTCCGATTGAAAGGCAGTGACTCTCCTCGATCAAACGAAAGGTAATTGAAGTAACCAAGGAGACAAGATTACGCTTCATCGAACATTTTGCAGCTGCAAAGCCAACTATTGACATGATATCAAAAAAATACTTCGACTTTTCACTGGCGAAAAATGTCTGATTGGTCGACGCGTAGCCACGTGACATTGACCATCTGGAGGCGAGCGCGTGGAGCGCGGCACAATGCACCGCACTGGCGGGAAAACTTAAGTGAAAAAAAATTGCTTTTTTTTCTGCAAAAAATTAGTTAAAATGGTTGAAGTGAAATTTTTTTGTGTGCTTTTACTATTCTTTTGCTGCATTTACTTTAGCACGGAGGGGGAAAGAGATTTTTGCAAAAATTGCGGGGCAACACGAGCGTCCCGTTACTATGGGCGAAATGGAGATAAGATATGTCGAAAATGTTACAAGAAGCCGGTAAGCCATTTTGCTTTGTAAGTAGTCTTTTTACAGTCGATAGCCCAAAATTGTATTACATCGTTACCATAGTTTCGATAAAGCTACGGCCATGAAATTACGAGATACGACTGACAAAAAGCTCACAACAAGATATTATTTACAAACTATGAAACTCAAACTAAAGCTTATTCCTTCGAGTATTTTAATACTGAGTATAGTAGTATGGGTTTTCCCTAAAGTTTACCCAATATTATTTTTCCCTGAGATTAACCCTGAGACCTTAAAATTTGGACCGCAAATTGAGCAGATAATGCAGGCAAACAGCTTGCGTGAAAGCTCTTGCCTCTAATTGAATGCATATAACAACAAATCATTTATGGTTACCGTTATGTCAATTTCTATTTGTACTCTAACGCAATTCACTTCTAATTGTCTATGAACCACAATTTTAGTATTTTATGTTTTATTTATAAATCCAGGTACCGGCAAGAAAATGACGAGAAATATTTATTTGAACAGGCCGAGGAAGACATCACTCGCTGGGGTATATTAAAATTTTTCAACGTTTTTTTCGCGAACAAGGTGAGAGCAAAAAACAAAACAAAAAACACGCACACACACGCCTAAAACTACCATTCCATTTCAATAACGTTTGTTCAATTTGGTGCCCGGACACCAGATTAAACAGCAGAATCAAACGAGTAATAGTCATGTTTTTGTCTTGTTTTCTTTTTGTTTGTTCGTCACCTACGCGCCATTAAAAGTGAAAACAGGCTACGACAATAAGAGGTGCTTTTTAAAAAAAAACTATTTTTGTTTTAACTGAATATTTTATTGGAAAAGACTACTTTCCGTTTGATGACCCTGTTCCTGCACTGTGGACTTTCTCCCGCCTTTTGGTTCAAGACAATTTGGCTATCAATAAGCTTAATGTGGAAAAGAATTTTGGTAAAGAAAAACAAAACACAACCTAACCTTACAGCTTCAAACCCTTCAAAAACGCCCTCACGTTCTCGTAAGAAACCCGTTCACAAATATTAAGCTGACTACTGAGGTTTGCTTATCTTTAGGATAAGTCAAATTTGCGTCGGCGAAGGAAGGACTGAAGCATGGAATTCACATTCAACTCGAGATTTATAGACAAACGTTCGGACTCGTGTCCGCTAACTTGATGAAAGAAAAATCGTTGTGCCTTATTCAACACTAGACTTCAAATAATTCTATTTCAAGATTTAAAAGGTTTGCGAAGCTAGCATTTTTTTCGAGTTTTAATAGTTTATCAGCCAAAACAATTAAGCTTAGTTAAGTGTCCTTTTCGAGACTCCCTAAAGCACAATTCGAAAAAGAATATCTCAAAGTGAAGTGAAGGTACTTACAGTTAAAAATGACGAGCATCGCCGGCTGTGAAGATGTCTATAAATCAATGGAACAAATCGAAAAATGTATCGACCCATTTAAAGTCAAGTCGAAGTGGGAATAACCGGAATAAGTAGAATTGTGCTTAAATAAGTTTAAGCTTACCTGATGGAGCAATGGTGAGTTTCGATTGAGTTCTGTCGACAAGAACAGCTTTTGTAAGCAGTCACGGCACATAAACGTATAAATCTTCAAATTTGGCCTCAACTTCAAAAATTCGGGAGAAAGGCTTCTGCCTGCATGGTTTTTAAAACAGACCTTCTTTCGGGTTTTACACGGACTCAACAACTGGATCATTCACCAAAAAGTGCAGCAATAGAACGTTGAATGAACAAAGGCTCAAAGCGTGCAGTCGACGTAGAAAGCCATTTCAATTCAAAAACTGCCAATCAAAACCTCTATTTGGACCAATGGACTGGTTGAGCGCGGGAAACATTCTAAATTTATCTCTTCAACCAAGAGTCATCCAAGACTGACCAAGAGGCTTGGCACGTCGGGTGGTAATAAAAGAGTTGATTATAATTGCCCATTAAAAACGTTCGCGTGTTTTGTGATTTAGTTCTTTTTCGGAGAGTGGGAGGTGGGGCAGTTTTGCGCAGTGTAATCCTGAAAACGGTAAAACCTTTGTCAATTGGCAACCACTTTCAGCTCAATTGTAATGTAATGCAGAATTAAGAAAATTATCAACGAAATTCATTGTCATTCTGTTGATCATTTGAATATAAAAATTGAACTTTTTTTAAATCTCATGGTGAGAGAATACCAGGTATTTTTGGTTTGGGCGGGGGGGGGCTAGGTAATTTTTGTCTTCGATGTACTATTAATCAGCGACATTCGCTGATTGGTACATCTAGTCCTCGGTCAATTGTGTTATAATGCCATTTCTGTAAAGTTATGGTATTTATTATGACAATTCGAAGGCAAGGGGTCTTTCTCCCTTTGGTAGGAGGGACCAGGAGGTCTCAGCGATTTTTGTCTGTGGATATCTTTGAAAATCTTAATTTACGACGTCATTTACTCATCGCTTTTCACCCTCCCCCACTCTCCTTGAGATTGGAAAATATAGTCAAAACACCATACCTCAATGAAATAAAAAGGTGCTGTGTTCTGGCCTGGAAGTTGGAAAACTCGTCCATTTTGCGTTACTGTGAGATTCGCTTTTGCTCAATTTTATTCTAAAATACCAAGGCAGCTTTATTAGATCTAGGTAACCCTGTCTTTCCCACAACGTTCAGTGGTGCCGATATTTGTATAAAGGATACACACTAATATTAGAAAACACTTTCAGACATTTATTGCAAATTTTCCAGCCTCTAAAAAATGATTTGGCTTAACATAGCAGGCAATATTAAAAAAACTGACAAGTGTCACAAATTAAAGAGGTTATTAATTACATAGGGTATGGTTACATTATAATGAAAACATTGTGACGTTAGTATTTTAGTATCAATTTGTAAGTTTGAGCTTTTTGTTGTTTATGCTGTTGTTTTAGTGTAATTACTAGTTTTAAAAATTGTGAGTTGTAAATATTGTGAGTTCTCAATAAATAATTTTAAAAAAATTAAATGAGAAATTGATAAATAAACAGAAAAGTGTAAGCTTGAATACTGAAGTGACTACATGGGGTAAATAAAATTTTATTTCACCTCAATGGGATTCAAACCGGGGTGCACTGGTTCCACTTCCAATCCCACAGGTTTGTACGGCTTGTGGGCCACATTTCCTCACTAGGGAAAAAATTAGTGGGTTCCCTTCCAAATGAATTAAATGTTTCCATTCAACATTGTTGAATTTGAGTGGTTAAACTTGTTTGGGCACGTTCTTCAATGGAAGTTTGATTGCTGTCAAAAATTCTTTCAAACTTGCACTCAACATTAATGGATGCAGTTGAACCTTTATCCCTCTCACTCCCAGACTCAGTTATGTAGACATTTAGGTGATTCTTACTTCCGAATCTGCGGATGAAATCCTATGGTGTGACCATTCAAATGAAACGTCTTTAGCAGTACTTTCACATGCTACTATTTATATTTCAGTATTTTACAATATGAGATTTGGGACTCGTCTTGAACGCTGAATTTAGGCAGTCTTGGGAGTGAAAGGGTAAAGTTGAATCCACCTGAGTTAGGCCTTACACTACACGGTATCTTATCTGATTTGTTAGTTGTATAATCAGTGCTGCATGGCCCAACATTTCATACTGATACCCTTAACTACCAGGGGGCGGGGGGCACTCCCTTATATAGGCTATATAGGTATGTGCGGCGCCAAAGGGTATGGTTTTTGAGCCTTTTTGGTCTGAAATAGGGTGAGGTTTGTGCACTCTGATATGGGATCTCGTATGGTTCTTAAAAGAAGCTACCTTTTTATTAATTTTCTTCTCCAAAGAACTGAGGTTTGATTAACGTTGGGAATTTGAAGCCCGTCTACAATGTTTACGCAACAAAATAGGGTTGGGGTCTGGTCTGAAATAGGGTATCAAATTTTGGGTCAGGTCTGAGAGAGGGTAGGAAAAATGAAATATTTTGGTCTGAAATAGGGCAAGGATTTCCAGAAGTGCGCCGCACACCCTCACCCAAATCTTCGGGAAGTACCCCCCTGGCCCTAAACTTCAAAATACCCTGCCGCATCATTCTACAAAAGATGCGAATAGGTAACTCTCTTAAAATATGAGCTTCTATGGGAATGTAACAAATGCAAACGTGAAACAACTCGGGACAAAAAAAAAAGATTAACCTTGCTTCTGTGCCTATTGTGCAAATCTTCCAATGAAAAAAAAAAGAAGAAAGAAATGCATTTGCCAGGTGGCCAGCAAATGATATGGCCATTCATGAGGAGGTAGTTAAAATGTGATACTTTGTGATATTGTAGTAAGAAAGGACGCAAAAGTTCGACCTCTTTAATATGTTTTTGTAAGCTACAGGGCGAAGGTATCAGTACTTTGAGCTCCTAACCTGGAATAAACATAATGCCGAAGCAAGGTTAATCGTGAGAGTAAAAACTTTTAACTATAATTACTACATCATAATCATAATTACTCGTTTCCGTTGAACAATATAATCACTGGAAATTTCATAAAATTGCTTTTCTTGGTTTTTGTTGACATTTAGGCAAAAAAGGCGGAAACACGAGAAAACAAAGAAAACGAAGTTCATTGCAAACAATCTCTGGTACATGGCATTCAAAAATTAAAAGACGGACTGTTGGGACGCAAAAGGCCACCCTCGTATGAACCATCTGACTTCAAACGGTTCTGCAACGAATGCGATGCTGGCGAGGCATTTTCAACAGTATACGATTCCATGACTTCTACGCGCCATTTAGTATGATGACTTTTGCACTGTCCCAAAAGTGTAATTTCTTTCAACACGACCATGGACAGTTACTTCTCCGATCTGGTTTATCAGGAAGCACACTTAATTCAGAAAGAGTGATAGGAACAGCGATGTGTGAAAGGGAATACCAACTCATCAAATCAAAGGATTCAGAAGACCATCAACATGTTGTCGACAAATGGATTGAGGATGCCATTAGAGAGAAACAGCTAATAGTTTTAAACATTGATGACTACACAAACATCCACGCCAAAAAGCGTCCAGTTCAAGGTACCTCAAAGTCAAACAAGATGTGCACTATACTGATGAAAAAATACGAAATACCAGCAGTTAAAGTAGATAACACCAGACCAGTAAACAACCCCACAGGATTGCTAATAGACGACCTTGTTTCAAACCTGTAATCAAATGAACAAGTGATGAATCTCTGCTCTACCACCTTCACTACCACTTGCCAGGAACATGCTCCTTGGATCACCAGTACATTTTTTGATCCTGAAATTGAACAAGATCGCCTCACTACACACGATTATGCTGTTGATATGGCCATTAAAAAGATGCGAAAAATGGATGGAACCATGCTAATCGACTGTATTGAGCTGCCTTTAACAAGAGAAGCAGATTTTAAAACTGCGATTGACATTGCAATGAAAACCAAACTGAACGAGTGTTGCAAAATGTACATCCTCCCACAACCTGGGGATTGGCCAGCACAGTTTTTTCCTAGAAGAATTATTTATTCACCAGTAACAAATTCCACTATCAAGTCAAGTTATGTACCCCTTCTTGGACCTCTCCATGTATCACTAAATGGCCAGGAAAACGTCTACAGAGAATTTTATGAACTCCTTCGTGACATGTACCATCACATATTTGGTAAAAACAAGCCTCTTGCAATGGAGAAGTGTCTACCCTGGAGAATTTCTCTTGTTCTCGAGCTGTGTTACGGGGGTTGGAGCCTCATTCGTGAGAGTGTCTCAACTGCCTTTGGTGAACAATGCAAAGACATTCAATTTTTAACACTGTTTAACTTCCTTGAAAACTACCTTCCCCTGGTCTTAACCATATATGCTGTCATCTTTCGTTCCAATAATTTTCAATTGTACATTTCTGCTCTGAAGAAAATCTGGCTTATGTTTCTCTGTTTTGGCCGCCACCATTATGACAAGTCACCTCTCGTATTTCTATCAAGCATCCTCTATTGGACAAAATTGGACATCCACTTATGTCCACATTTCAAAATTCCCTCCTGGCCTTCACAGAGTATCCTGTTGAATACCTTCATTCAGTAATCCGTGATCAGACATCTCCTCACAGCACAGCCGAACAAATAACTAAAACCTGCAGGTCCATCTTTGCCTCAGCATCGACAAGAAAACTTCCGACAAACTTTCTTGAAGCCTAAATGTCACATTCTTTCACGGAACCAGTTGAAGTGGGCAAAACTTAAGGCTGCAGAAATGCTGAAAAACACCTTTCTTCACATCATCGGCAAGCCCCATTCTAGCTTTTCAACACAGTCCATGCCCGGGGAAAAACAAGAGTGGTCAATGCCTTTTCTTTTTGGCAACAAGAGGAAGTCTGCAAATGTGTTGCCATGTGGATTTCACCTGGCAGGCAAGAGGGAACAACAGCCCAACCCTCACCGAGAGTGCGACCTACAAACCTGCCAGAAGAAAGACCCCAACTGGCGGGTATTTAAAGGCTGTGGGCACTCCTTCCACGTGGATTGTGTACCATCAACAACATGTCCGATCTGTCAAGATGGAATCAGACGCAAAGTCAAGGAACATGCTCAAAAAGCCAAGGAGGCTATCTTCACCTCCAGCAAACTACAGAAGCCACCCACTGACAACACCGGTCCTAATGCTGAAGACCAAACAGAAAATGAAATGGTTAACAGCTCTTTAACTGATGCAGAGATTGAGAAACAGGCACACCAACTCAACTCAGAAATTCTATCATGGCCAAAGTACAGTCCAAGTTCCTCCTCTCAGTCGTCCCCAGACCAAACACTTCCATCATCTAGTGATGTACCAACAACGCACAATCCACAAAGCAAATGGGAAAAAGTTCCACAATATGGTAGGCGCTTCAACTTCAAGGCTGAAAAAGCTATGGAGGAATTTGCTGAGAAGTGCTTTGGTGACAAGCCAACAGATCAACAAATCCAACATCTTCTGGGAACTGATTGTAGACTGTCCGGAGAAACCTTTGAAAGAGTAAAACGGAAAATCTTAACATTAATCAAAAGGAAGAAGAATGCATCTAAAGTTTCACAAGCGTTACAGCTACCTGTACCACCATGGGGGGGGTGATTTCTTTTATCAAGGGCATCAAATTGAAATTGTGAGCACCTGTCCAATTGACAATCTACTGACTTCCTTTCACTTGCTGTTTTCTTCAGAATCTAAGTTTCTCGATGAATTTCAAAGCCTACCATTTGAGGGGGCCAAAACCCTTTTAACTGTAAATGAATTATTCAGAAACCAGCAGTGGTCTATCGCAAAAGTTGTTTGGCTGACCCAAGTTAAAGTAGGAGTTAATGTAACAGGCAAACAAGTCAATGTTTGGGGTGGAGAGGATGAGAGGTTCTTCAGTGCTCTACGAGAGATCACAACCAACACCACAGACTCAAACTGCACAAACCCAACCTGCCCAACCCGGAATGTACAGTTCAACTCTAAAGGCCCAATGACCTTAAAGTAAGTGCATTAGCATAAAAGATGTTTGGCACAGTATGGGTACATTGGTACATATGCGTCTACGTGCAAAGGGAAATTTCTGAAAAGTTAGTGATAGGCTCGATTTTATTAGAAAATACATTATTGTTCCTTAATTAATATAATCTTAACAAAATGTGTGGTTATCCCCAGTTTTGTTATTGGATTCCTAAAGCCGTTGTTAAGATCAGTTTTTCCTCATAGCCAAGAATCGTACAAAAGTACCTCTGAGTTAGGAGGCATCATATTTAATTATTGATAAGAGAATTTTTGCTAGTTATTTCTATCTCCATGTGCTTGCAAAGGTCTTTTAAGTGTATAATGGGAGGACAGTATGCTTGATTACCAACCATTGTTTTAACAAACGAGAGACATTAACATTGACATTCCATTTATGTGGATAATGTTGTAGTTTTTGCTTTCTATTAAAGATTTTGCCAAAATAAAATTGCAGTTCGTTGAAAGGAAAACTTAACAAGCGCCCCCCTTGATTAAGCGCTCTCCTCCCAATAAGCGCCCCTCCTTTTAGCCGAAATTTTAAATAAGAGCCCGGGCACTTATTCGAGGAAATACGGTATATGTCAAGTGAAACTCAATGAAGACATATTAATTGTTTTTTATAGTTCACTTGTTGCACCCAAAAAGAAAGATGAAACCATACTGGAGGCCCTACTAAAACAATGGTACAGACCATCAAATTCAATATGTATGAGGGAGTGGAAAGATGGTATACCCCCTGGCACCACACAAGTCCATCACATTCGGACAAGGGACAAGCAAGCCGATGGCACTTTCATTGACAAGTACAAAGTTTCTTCTTTGTGTGTTTGCCAGTATATAGGATCAGTATTTTTCTGGTATTCAAACAGAGGACATACTGCTCATGCACTATTTCAAAAAATTTTAAAACCATTGTTTGAAAAAATTATACTGATGCACTGAAAGATTTTCTTTGGATTATGTAAACAATAACATTGTTACATGTATTTCGTCAAAAAAAGACTTAGTCATCATCTTAATCATCATCATCATCATTAGTTTAAAATGAGTCCTGTTCCAAATAAAATATTACTCAATGTACTTTTTTTTAACCCCGCCGTCAGGACAGGGTCTAGTAACACACATTTTTTTTTCCATTTTTATGTTCTGTTTTTTTGGTGGTCACTTGCCCCAGACCTCTGGTTTTCACTTGGCCAAACAAATACCTGTCCCGTCTTTCGCAACACAGGTTAGGGCTTGTATCTTGGGTGGCCGTAATATATTTTGCACCCTAGGGGAGGGAAAACAACGGCGGGGTCTAAAACCCCTGGGACTTTTCTTGTTAATTTTGTGAATTCCTTGTTTAGTAAGGATATTTTTAATGCAGTAAGTCATAAATAGTATTCTCTTTTGTCACTGTTAGGATCCATCACCATTGCTCAGGCATGAGAATATTTGGATTGCAAAAGTTCACAAATGGCACGCCATTATTTCTTCCTTTGAACCTCGACTATCACTGCCGACAAGGAGTAATCAAAGACTCTACCGATCTGCCACCTGAATTAGAGTTTCCACCATCATCAGGAAACAGGTAAACTACAACCTTCGTCATAAATTTTGGGACACCTTCAAATTTCTGTAATTGCTAAGGGAAATTCTTCAGTGAACCCTCCCCCCCCCCCCTGTACAATGTTGATTTTTCCCATCCAAAAGAAGTTTACCCTTTGCACAACATTGTTAAAGGGGGGTGGGGGATCATTTCATCCCTGGCTGGGGTGATATTGATTTGTTCAAATTCAATTCATTTAAAATAGGCCGCTTTTATTGAAGTGTCCCAAAAATTTTTGTCGAGAATTGTAGTCTATTTTACTGCATTGTGAATTCAAAGACCCCTGAGTTGATCAGCTGAGGATAAAACTAATATACACAAGAAACAGCCATGTCAAGGCAGAAAAGTACCAAACATTTTAAACAGGATCTTATGAAACAGTTCAGTCATGGATGAACTTATATAAATTTGCAAAAACTTATGAGATGGGCACTTCAACAAATGCCCAGTGACTACTGACAAAATTGACCTCATCAAGATCTTAGAGATGTATTCAAACTTGGATACAGTGGAATCCCAATAATACTACCACCAACAGATTACCATCAAAATGGGTGTAGTTTGAATGATAGGGGTTCTTTAAGAAAAAGAAATGAGTGCATTTTCATGCCAAATATAGTGGCTACAGTATTAAAACAAGGTCCATAGTAAGTTGTTTTAACAAAGTGATTGCAGATAGGGTTCCACTGCACTGTTCAGATGAGGCATGACCACAGTTTAAAATTAAGTACCATTCAATTCAATTTACAAAGAGATAAGTCTATCATCTAAAATGAAGTACCAAAGTCAAGCCCCTTGTCGTAACACAGGGCCACTTTGTACATGTATATGAAAGGAAAGTGTAATGAACTCTATCAAAATCCTATTAAAATTGAATATTGTAAAGGGGGTTAGGTTGCTAAAAAAGCAATGCATTTTAAATTTACTGAGATGACTGTATTTCTTTAAGGTACAATCTTCAAACCATTACTTTCTGGGATGGCAACCATTACACCTGTGCAATAAAGCTGAAGGCACCAATCGTCCCAAAACCAGGATGGTTCTTTTATGATGGCCTTCATCATAGAAATAATGGGAATGGCCTTACCAGATATAGCGATCCACCTGCAACACCACAAGGATGTTTGCTGTCACATGCTCTGTACATCCTCAAGTTGTAAAGTTCGTGTGGTAATCATTCAGCTCCTGAACAGAAAACACCAGAAACAAGGATGTTGTCAACTACATACATGAATCTACAAACTGTGTCTTCTTTTTCTTTGGAAGTGTCATCTATTGCCAGATTCTTGATTTAAAAACCTTTTGGTTATCAAGGAACAACTGGAGGACTGAGAACATAATTGCTTATTGTATGTAGAATTTTTTCTCAAAACTGCTTCAATTTTTTCAAGGGACCTTTAGTTCACTGAAAAAAAGCTTTTTCCTCGATTCGCACTTTGTTTGTACAATGTACAAGGAACCCTTGCAGCACACGACAAATGTGCGGCCGTCTAATGTTCCCTTCCGGCTCACTCTACTTGGGGCAAATCAGAGGACAAGAATTTTAGGCAGGTTGGAGTAAAGAAATAGAATGGCTTAAAATCTGATATAGACGGGTATGCTCTCAGAACACTAAATTCAGATAGTTCTCAAATATACTGTGTTACAAAGCTTTATTAACTTATTTGTCTAATGGCAAAGAGATTTCTTAATTCTCTTTATCATTTTGATTTCTCTTACACTGAGTGAATCCACTCTGTGAATGAATTTTTAAAGTCTACAAGTAAAAATAATTTTCTCCAGCAAGCAAGAAAAAGTTACTACACAATAGCAAAACTTGCATACTAATCAATCCTTATTTACATGCACATTGTATTATTGAGTTGAAAATAATACTTACAGATGATAAAGGACAGAATCATGGACACATGTTCCAAACATGTACAAATTTTTATTAACTTATAATTGAAAAAAAGATGAGAAGTAAGAATATGTGAGATTATAATGGAGAACATACAAGTGATGGCTCACATACATGAAACTTCAAGGAATAATTATGCCAATGTGTAAGGCATTCCTTGATAGTTATCTTTTGCATTTTGGTGTTTTTTTTTCTTTCTGCAATGTAACTATGATGTGAAATTTCTTCCAAAGCCACTCCCATAGTTTCACAAAGGATGCCACAATGCCTCTTTTTTACTCAAAACTGCCTAACTTTTGCCTCTGACCTTCATTTTACTCACAGAACATTGCCCAAAGATTTTTTCCTGATTTGCGCTACATTTTTTAGAAAAACAAGTCCAAAAAGTTGAGTCCGCGCCATATGTCTAACAGCAGCAAATGAAACCAAAGTTCTCTGTTTCTGTAAACAATGGAATGAAGGCAACAAAGCGACAGGAAAGCTGCTTTCTATCATTAAGGCAATAATCTTTCAATGCTTAAATCTTAAATGATATAAAACCTTTACAGTTACATTCTTTACTGAGTGAAAGCACAATTAAGAAATGTTTATCAGTTACAAAATGTAGAGTGCTCCTTAGCGAAGCAAAAAAATACTTAAGAAATTCATGCCAAAAAAACAAAACAAAAAAGAACTGCTTGCTCTCCTTTACTAATAATACCACAATGTACATTAACATATTTTAATTAGTTTTTATAATACTTATCATATTGTAACAAGGCAAGAGATTGTTATATATAAGCATACAGGAATCAACATGTTACTTTTCAATAAAAGAAGAGCATCTGTGCCTTCATTTTATCACATGTAAAGGCCGCAAATAACTGCTATGATGTCCCAACAATTATTTTTAAGTCACTGAGTATCATTCCAAATGTATGCACCAAATCGAGTACAAATCATGACACACAACCAGGGTTTTCAATAATGGCCGGCAGCCGGCGAAACTCGCCGGCTATTCCTCATGAACTTGCCACCGATTTGATTGAGAAATGACCTCATATTTTGTGACTAACATGAGAAACATTCGCCTTGGATCAGCCAAGAATTATTCATGAAAATCCAAAGAATCTTGCCTGAATTCTGAGTAATTTCAGCGGTGATTTGTGTTTCCTGTTCTGTTCAAATACCCTAATTCTTGTTCTAGAATGCAGGAAATGCATTCTAAGAGGCCCAAATTTTCAAAATTTTCTGGGGGAGCATACCCCCGACACCCCCTAGAATGGTGCACCTTCAGTGCAAGTAGTTCATTCTCTACCTACTCCTAAAATTTTGCCACCTACTCTGATTCCTATTAAAAACCCTGCACAACCATATTTGCATTTGGCATAGCCCCTCACCCAACAAGTGGAGTCTAAGGTTTTGCGTAGAAAGCCATGTACTGCTAATGTAAACAATACTTTTTTTTAAGTTGAAGACTTTAAACAATGTTAAATAAGAAAGAATAAATTTAATCCACCTGTACTTTAACTGAACTGACTTGCACAAATACCCAACTGCTTTAAACAACTTCACCCCAAACCCTAAATAAATAGTTATTCAATTTAATGCAACAAGTAACAAAGATTTGAACAAACAAAAAAACAATGTATTGTACTCATAATCCTTCTATGTGCAAACGCATCTGCATACTCTACCGTTTTAACTAATAATTAGATGAGACAAGCACTTTGTTTTCTCAAACTGTGTCAAGGAAAGATTCTGGATAAGGCAATCACATATATGCCAGCAGGAATTTCCATGAAGTCTATTGTACTTCTGATTAACATCTCACATTATGTTATTGAGAAATAACACGGCTACAAAGTCAGTTACATCTGCATTGCAGTTGCTGCTGAAATCAATGGATTGCAGTAAGTTGAAAGGAAGTTCATTAACAGCTTGTTTTGGAAGTGAATATTTTTTCTTTGCAAGTGCATGTAGTTTACAGTACATGTAATTTTAAAATTTGGCAAATAAACAAAAGTGGAGTGCTTATACATCCGCTGTATGTGCAACATTTTTCAATAAAGGAACAAATTTGTGCTTCATAAAAACTAAATTCCACTGATACAAAAAAGTAAAGATGGTTTTAAAAGCCTGACAAGACAAATACTGCATGGAAATAAATTTTGTGAGCACAAATGGAGACTTTTAAATCTTTCCTGCAAATGATTCGACAAGGTTATCATTTTTTCTAGGTTTCTCTAGATAAAATTCTAATCTACAAACTGTAATAGCTGGTTTTATTTCTTTATTTTTTGTCAGCAAACATAAAAATTGACACATACACAACAACTGTACAATATGGTAAATTTGGTCTTGGAACAGATGAGTTTCTCAACAAGTGGACTAGTAAAACAAGGCTACTATATTGACAGGCCAATGATACAGTCACACTGCAAAAGAGAGGCCACATAATTTTTCAGTTCTGGGCTTTTTTTTTTTCACATGTAGCAGAAAAAGTGCATTGTTGGAAATTGAAACATTACAACAAGGTGTTCACACGAGTGGCAATAAGCCAGATCAAACTTGAAGTGTGATTCGCAAAAATAGGTCAAAGAAACACTTCATATAAAGTTATAGCTTATCATGTTAGGGTCTGTACCCACAGGAATCTCTCATTTGAGCAAAAAAAGCATCACTGTGAATTTGCACCTTAATTTGAGCTGTTGTATTTTTGCATCTATGCAATATTTTCTAAATATTGCACAATGAGAGAACTTATAAAAATGGAACTTTGTTCAGCTGCAGCACTTTTAACTAGCCACAAAACATACAGATACATGTATGTATACATGTAAGTCACCTAGGAACTATCAAGTTTAGTGATATTAACCACAATCAGTTAATTTTGATTACACAGCATAGGCTTTCTAAGGTGACAACACATTTAGAAAGTGGTTTGTGCTACAAATGTTTGAAAATTTAATGCAAGTTAAGAAACCATACTGAAACTATTCATCAGTGCTAACACAGGACTTATCATTCATATTATTGGAGATCAAAATCAGCATATAATTTGAATATTCATGCAGACATGACAAAATCAAGTCTGCGCTATTGTGCAAATTGTCCAATGAGAAAAGAAGAGAACAACTAGATAAGATAAGAATATTTACATATATTTATGCACAGAGGTCGGCGGACGAATACTGACATTTCATTCTTGTGCAAGAAGCTCAAAATATTGCTGTTTTATGGTGACAAACGTTGAGAAGGATGGAACTTTTCTGGCATATACATAGTTGTTTCTTGACAATGGATTCATTCTAATTTGAGGAAATTGTGACTGGAAATGGCACATTTCAAGAAATAGAGCTCATTTAATGAACAGAGATTTGCTTGGTGCAGGTGAATTGTGTACAACCTTTCATAATTATAATACTCATTAGGAGGATAAATTAGGAAGACGCTTACTTTCCCTCGGAGCAAACAGCAAGCTAGCAAGATACAAATGAAGAAACACTGTTATTTTAATAGAATTGCATTGATTTTCAGTCATACACTGTAATTAAAGCTTTGGCTACCTGTGACAAGACATGACTTGTTTTTTTCAGTAATCACACTATCAGTTGCAAGTGTCCATTATTCCCAAGTCAGCATGCATGAGAACCAACGTTAACTATACATTGTACTTTACAGATTACTCAGTTTATTGACTCAGAGTCATGATCAGTTGCCACCTGAAACAACAGAGGAAAATTGTCTGATGACAACTTAAAACAAAATTTATGATTTTCAAAAATTTACAATTTAAATGTTTCCAACTGGTTCTTGTTCGTCGTAAGAACAAATATCTTTATAACAGAGAGTGAAAAACCTTAACACTTTTAAATAATCCTCACGTTAAAACTTTATTCATTGTCCAACCGCACATTTTTTACCAGCACGATATGATACAAAAAGGGATTGTGGAAATTACAAAAGGCAAATACTGTAAATCTGCAAACCACGCTTACAAAAAGTCATGCATAGGCATAATCTACATAAACAAGTAAAGAAAGTGTGCTTACAAATTGTAGTCATAACTTGTACTAAAATATCGGAACAAGATACCATCTGAACAAAACACCGTGTAGAACTTCCATGATATTTGACATGGTACGAATTATTCACCCAAAACAGTCTACACGTATCTGGAAATTATCACTTCCCTGCCACCCGGTCCAAGCCAAACCATCTATCTACAGAAAGCCCAGACATTCCCTTTTTACCCCTTTATAATTTCTTTTTGGACCGGGTGGCATGAAACTTACACTAAGCAAAAACGTTCAAATCACTGACCTTTTCTGTGCCATTTTTCCTCGCGAGGAAGCATCTTCCAACGTCGACTGCCGAAAAATAAATCGACTGGCAGCATTTGTTGAACCGTCCCAGGATGCTAAATTGACTGCAGAATGTGATCCACTTAATAACGAGGACAAATCTTGTTTCGATTTTTCGTAGATGTGAAAAAAAGCCATCTGGCTACCACCATTAACACGGCAGCCATCACTCCTTCTTCTCGTTCTTTTCTCGCGGGCATTTTCGCCTTTGAACCAATTAGATCGCTGGAAACCTGACACATGATTTTTTGCGCAACGCATGCGTACTACATTTTTCGCCAGTGAAACTTCGACTTGCACACACCGAACAGCGAATGCGCAGAAAACAGCAAATTCGTGCAAGGTATCATGGTTAGTTTTTGCCGATCGTTGCTCGAACTTCCGGCGGAAACCGTCTTAATTGGCAATGAACACACATTGTGGGATTGCAGAAAGGACCCCCTCCTCCTTTTCGAAATTTGCAGTTTTCTAATAGCTTCATATTTCCCTTCAAACATTTAACTTTTGTCAAGACCTATGACTACAAATTTATATAATGCATACTTCATCTTTACATGCATATAGTTCCTTGAAACAAAGGACTGTCAGTAAAGTCAATGACTATATAAGTATAAGAACATTAAAAACATACAAAAGCTCTATTTTACAATGATATTAGAAATTAACTTCTCCAACATTTAATTGCAGCACTTAAGTTAAACATAGTACTAACACATACTGATGTAATTTTTACTGTGGAAAAACTAAAAGATGTAGCACTGCTACTGTTTTAACATCACATCTGTCTCTAGTTTCATATTAATTTAGGGAGAGTTCAGGTTGTTGACGAGGCCGCAGTGGTGTAGTGGTTAGTGCGTTGGACTTTTTATCTGAAGGTCGGTGGTTCGATGCCCAGTCCCGCCTGTCGTGTTGTTTCCTTAGATAAGAAACTTAACCCCACATTGTCTTTCTCCACCCAAGTGTATAAATGGGTACTGGCGACATACTGCTAGGGGGTAACCTTGCGATGGACTAGCATCCCATCCAGGGGGAATAGCAATACTCTCAGTTGCTTCATGCTACGGAACCAGGTTAAGCTCCGGCTCGTGTTGTCAGCTCTCGCCTCATGTTGTTAGAAAGTAGGCTTTTTGCAGAAAAAGAAACATCATTACTAAATAAGTATCACTTTTGTTTTGATTCCAAACGTAGGAGATTGCATCATCGGCTTTGCTTTCCTCCATTCGTCAACCTGCTCCCACGCTGAAATAGAGAACAACCAAAGAATTATCAATGTGTAAGAACTTAATTACATAATTCTGAAAGTCATTCTGTAAGTTGAAGCTGCTACAAGAAATGTAGGCAAATGTTTCCAAATAATAAGTTTGTAACTTCAAGGCTGGTTTTCATTTTCGCGGAAACTGTTGACCATATAGAAACCAGTCTTAAAATAGTCCAAAAAAGAGAATCTATTTGCTTTCGTGCTTGTGAATTTTTAAGTTCCATATGCTTGCCATAAAGGTGGAATTAGCATCCACAAAAAATAATAAATAACTTGTTTGGCACAAAAATTGCCACCACTGGACATTGTATTTATTTCCCCCTCAGATGAACATCCAAAGTCATACACCTACTGCTGTGCCATGGCCAAGGGTGGGAGTTATGGGGTGCCCGGTACTCTCCCTTGAGTTATTGTAAGATGCATCAAAGGCATTGTGTCCAAACGAACGAGATGTGGTGTGAAGAAGAGAAACCCTGGTAACCATAATGAACTTTGGGTATGAATTGTACAGCCACAATTATTATCACAATGCTTCCTACCTCCTGGCTTCATCCTTTTAAGTTTTGTCTGAGCTTCTATGAAATAATATATAGATTTAGCCGCCAAGGAATAAACTGGTGCTCGTTTCTCAAAAATAGTCCTGAAACTTTTCTGTCTGAAATATATTTTGGGGCTTTCTTTGGCTCTTTTGCTTTCGAAAAGTGTTTGTCAAAAAGCCCGAAAGTGTTCCAAATTGTCCTCCAATACTTTCAGGATCTGTTCTGTAAAACCAAGCTCAAAAGGTCATTCTAGAAGCAGAGCACAGCTTGATTTTTTTTTGTTTCGGGCATCAAACTGGACACATATTTTACGCACGAGCCATCTTGCTTCGTTTTTTCAATGTTTCCATATCCTGTTAGTAACTGTCAGGGCTTGTCAAATCTCCTTGGATTATTGTCTGTTAACTTGAATGAACTTGAAACGGTGCTCATTTACAACAACAAAATAAAACTTATTCTGAAGTAAATGGGTTATCTTCATCATGTTCGGTTGTTCAGTTAACAAATAACATGAACTGCCACGATTAGTCTGGTCAAAACTTTATACCATCAAGATTGAAACAAACACCAACATGCTTTAAATTATGGCATACGTTTTGCAGATGCGAAGTAAGCCTATATAAAGTTAGGCGCTTTGAGGAATGCAAAAAACATTTTTTGGAAGCTTTTCGGTTAAAGTAGCTTTCAACTGACAACTGCTTCGCTTAAAAGATTATTACTATTGAAAACTTCTAGGACAAGAAAACCGACAATTGCACAAACCGACCCGACATTCAAAATTGAAAGCAATTATTCGCTGTAATCTCACTGAAGTGAGGCGTGTGAAGTTGCCTTGCGACTGTGCTTTGTTACACTTCCAGCATCGTGGGTCCATCCACGCGAGTGAAATCGGCTGTGCATGGCAAAATATTCAAGACTACATCTGTCACAAATCTGAGGCGTTTTCTAATAATTTTTTTAAGTCAAAAGTAAACGACACATTTCTAATGACATAAATTAAATTCCCATTTCAAAATGTCATTTCTTTGACCGTAATACTCAAAATCATCCACCTTGAACCCTTTAAAAACTTCACTTACTCGGTTGTGTTTCAGAACAGGGCAAGCTCTCCGCCGTGAGGAAAACAAAGCGATGAAGTTCTTTGAAGGCAGCTTTCGTAACTTGAACTTTACGCCCTCTACCAGTGTTCTTTTTCTTTCCATTTATAGATATTTGATGTACTGTCGAACAATCGTTTTGCTAAATAAACTTAAACTTTTCAAAAAACCTCGTTTTCAAAAGCGATGATGGTCATGCGATTTCCCACCAAGAAAAACGCTGGTTGCCCAAAAGCACCACGCGATTTCCCACCACGAAAAGATGGCATTCTGCACCCCCCCCCCCCCAAATCGGGTTGTCTTATGACTCCTCTCCCCCTCCCCCAGAGTCTGTACGGGCAGGCGTATGCTGATGTCACAACGAAAATTTCTCGTATCGATAGGTTACCAAATTTGCTTAGCAATGGAGCTCTGCTGGCAGGCTTTGCCTGCAGGCTTCGCTAATAACGAAAGCAATTCTTGTGGAAGGTGGCCACTCAGAATGACCATTAGTCCTAACTTCCTTCCCATTGTACATACAAGAAATAGGGAAACAAATAATGTCTACTTGTTGGTAAGCGTGTTAAATAGCTCATGAATTTAATAAAGCGCTTGCAAATGTTAGGAAGTAAATCAAATAAAGAAGCTTTCAGTTTCTACTAAAACTAAGAGTGTGGTTACTAACATTCATGTACCTATATTGCTGATTTGTCCCTAACACACTACTAGCCTTATTTAATCATAAAGATTTCCATCCAACAAGGTGTTTAACTTTACCTCGCTGTTCAGAAAGCTAGAAAGTTAGTTTGCAAGAGTTTTAATATTGCTGTGCACAGTGCAACCAAATGCACTTGGCCATGGCATCTTCACGTAAGTTTCATGTAAGAGTTGTCCTATGTTCAACTAAAACCCGTGCAATTGAGGTAATTAGAAATACAGTATTTGCAATATATACAAGTTAATGCAGAATGGATTGTTAAACAATATCCTGTAACAACCATTATGCTACAGTTATATTCCATTGATTTTTCAAACATTGTTAATTTTGAAATTAAGTTGAAATTCAAGGGTATTTTTTGTGGCTACACTCTTTTACACTCTGTTTTTCCACAACCAACGGTGAAAGTTGCGCCTTTAAACAAGGAAATGCAGTGTAACTAATTTTGTTAGATATCAAAACATTTCTCCTACAAGACAAGAGAAGGATAATACCTTGTCCAGTGAACATCTTATTGTTCCCATACTTCCGAAGTAAACTCGGGCAGTGATACACCATCACATGCATGTATAGGGTGATGGGATGGGCTGTATCATACCCAGTCCCCTTCACAGATAGGAGGTCTCTGAGTGTAAGCATTTAAACGATTTCTTTTGATTTAAACTAATTTTGAACAGGTGGCCTCTTATTAAATCTTCCAGGGCTGTGTTGTAATCAAAACATTTCTCCTACAAGACAAGAGAAGGATAATACCTTGTCCAGTGAACATCTTATTGTTCCCATACTTCCGAAGTAAGCTCGGGCAGTGATACACCATCACATGCATGTATAGGGTGATGGGATGGGATCTTATTAAATCTTCCAGGGCTGTGTTGTAATCAAAACATTTCTCCTACAAGACAAGAGAAGGATAATACCTTGTCCAGTGAACATCTTATTGTTCCCATACTTCCGAAGTAAGCTCGGGCAGTGATACACCATCACATGCATGTATAGGGTGATGGGATGGGCTGTATCATACCCAGTCCCCTTCACAGATAGGAGGTCTCTGAGTGTAAGCATTTAAACGATTTCTTTTGATTTAAACTAATTTTGAACAGGTGGCCTCTTATTAAATCTTCCAGGGCTGTGTTGTAATCAGAAAGTGCTGTAAAGCCTTTGGCTCTCTATGAATTTTCTCAAAGCTCAGCCTTGAAGTCTGTGTTAGTTAAAATATATTCATGATTTTCTCCTTTGTGTAAAAGGTTTCAACTTTCTGTTGAGATGAATTTTTGCTGGAGAGAATGTTGTAGAGTTCTTCAAATTTCTGCAAAACAAAATAATTATAAAACACATGAATAACGCCCATGATTACTTTATGAGAGAAAGTTAGTTACGCAAACACCTACATGTACATCTCATAAGATGATGTGTGTGGTACATTTGTAGAAAATCGATGATTGGGTCGCATATGTGTGTTGGCATGCTGCATGCATTGCATATGTTGTTCTTTGTTGAATAGTAATATTATTGCGTAACTTTCCAAAGCAGGGTTACTTGGTTTACACTCTGTTGAGGAAGAAATTGCCCAAACTTGACAGGTAGAGATGTCCATTCCCACTTTTCGCCTTTTTTCCAAACTTTAAAGCTGATGCCACAAGAGCGTACTGTTTCCATAAAGTCTTGCAGGTATCTCTCTGTTCACTTAATATTAATATTAATCCGCGGATTATAATAATAATAGATTATAATAGGGTTATTATAATCCGGCAATAGATTTTTATGATCCAGTAATAGATTATTATAATCCAGTAATAGATTAAGGCATGGCAAAAAATTGGAAGGATTAGATTATTATTAATAATATCATCCGGATTAATATTAATCTCTATTATAATCCAGATAAAATTCCCGTGAATGTCTGGAGAACAGATCTATATGACAGACACACTTTCATAACACAGGACTGACAGGACATAACACTAATCACATCAGTCACATGACGATCACTTGCATATGCTAGAGCTGGATTTGACGATGTTGACCCTAGAAGTAAATGAAAAGGAACAAGCGCCTCTGGGCCAGCGAATCCGTGCCCTGGGCATGTGCTTTTACAGAAAAGGGGACCTTAAGAATTTCTCCCGTCTCGGCGCTTTTTGTGGATAACAATGTCATCTGAGAACTGACATGGTAAGCGTATTGTATATAATGCAAAGTTCACGAAAAAACTATTTCAGCTGTTTCAAACAGTTGAAGGGCCCGGTGGAAAAACGGCGTAAGTAATGATTGCAGATTGAAAATCTTAATTGCTGCCATTTAGCTGAACGTTGGCACACAGGCTGGTTTTCCTGTAAGGAACATTGTTGTGCAGTTATTTCTTGACCTGAGAGCTTCAATTTGAAGCATTAGCGTATTACTTTTGCTTAAAACTGACACAAAGAAAACAACAGGACCGCAGATTCTAGGTTGAATTCCTTTGTTTTAGTTCAGGCAGAGAACAAAAGAAATCTTTCACGCATCACTTGAGCGAGTTCAGTTCAACAAAACTTTTGACGCAAACGTAATAAGCTTATTCTTCAAATTTCAGATCTCAGGTCAAGAAATAAGTGCGCAACAGCGTTTCTCACATGAAAACCAGCCTGTGCGCCAATGTTCAGCTAAATAGGAGCAATTTCCATTTTAACCTCAAATCATCACTTACGCCCTTTTTCCACCGGGCCCGTCAATTAATTATGGTTGGACATCATAGATCATAGCTTTGTATTTATTCCTAGCTTAGTGCTTGAAGATGCAAAGTGGAGTAGGGGAGATTCCGGTCGACCAGCAAGAACTCACAAAGTACACGTGGTGTTTAACGTTCATGAAAGGGATGCCAAGCGAGTAGAAAATGCTTTCAGTGACTTTGAAGTGAGAAGATCAGAAGCATGAACATTGTAAATTCGGTCGATGATGATGTTGTTGTTGTTGTTGTACAGGAGAGTGATACGCTGTAATACATGTAAATGTAAACTGAATAAAGCCAAATTCAGAATTAAATTATTTGTGTCATTTAATCAATTCAGTTAACTCTACAGTCAGTGTACAGTTCGCACTATTATCTACATGCTATTGTCAGGAAGAGTGAGCAAGATTACCTATGGCAATAATTCCATGTACGAAAGCCTATAAGCCTAACCAAAACAAACAAACAAAACAGATCCAAACTGAACAAAACAGCTAAAGCAACAAGAACTTCCTAAACATCTTTCACAATCGCTTGACACACTTTTACGCTAGCGGAAGTGTTCAAGATTCCGTAGATTCCGAAGATTGTTCTGTCTGTACCCCTCTTGGTACAAGTGCTAATAATTCTGTTATTTCCGGTTGGTTGGCATTGCCACTGGTGCTATCATCCCCTGCTGTTGCGTTTGCCGCCCCGGCATTTTGTCGCTTATTCTTAAACCACGGCGGATATTATTTACTGTGATTTTCTCTCAAATGCTCCCTAAAGGACCCCTGGTTTAGTTCATCAGCATATTTCCTTAGCTTCTGCTTATCAGCTCGACCATGGTTAGCTTGATACAACCATTGAAGCTTTGGAACTTCAGTGATGGGATCGTATGCAACTCGGCGATTCTTCGTAGGCGGTCCACTCTGTTCGCTTGGTTCAGAAGAATTGAATCGTCCGTACCACTGCTTGAATAGCATTATTTTCTCTCGTCCAATTTTTCCTCTATACTTGTCGTTCACTATTTGCGAGATCAAACCCTAAAAGTTGATTTTAAGCAGTTTTAGTAGAGCATAAAAATAATCTCGCCACCAGGGATTGAAGAAAGTACTTAATTAATCGCTGATTAATACAGTATTTACAAAAGTGCGACCAACCTGGCTCAGATGTGACTCCCTGGAGAGACTCTTTTGTGTGAAGTTTCCACTTTGTAACAGGTCTTTTACAGTACTTTTCACTTTTTCTCTCATTCCACAGGCAGCTAGTTAAAAAAAATGCTGGTTTCAAAACAGTCCGATATGACAGTTTCAGTATATAGCAATCCGGCAATTTTTATTTTAGGTTCAACATTTACTATCCTTGACCTTTCTCACCTGTCACTGGTTTCCGGAAATGTTGTAACTTGGATTTCCATTTGTAGATTTTCAAAAGCCTTCTGAATCGTGTTTGAGTTCCCAAATGAAGTCAAAGGAGTGAAAACATCCCAACTCGAGGCTTTTGCCTTCACTAAAACGAGAAGAACAAAGCAAACGGTTCAAGCGAAACGGGGAACAAAACCAATTTTATGGCATACATAAGCAATTCACAAAGATTCGGCAATTTTGTACCTTGTCCGATGGTGTCCAACTCAAATTTGTCCTTTAACACTTGGGGAAGGTTTTCAAGAACGGTGTTAGTGTCTAAAGTTGTGTTTTGCTCCGTTCGGGAATCTGTTCCAATGATCTCTACACGAAAGTTGGTAGCCATAATTCCCGCATGCACAACCACAAGCTGACTTGCACTATTTGCAGTCAATGTGATACGTCACACACAGATAATTACACGCGCCCACCTAGGGTGAACAGCTGAAGGCGCGTGTTCTGTCATGTTCTGTGCGCGTGACAAAATACGACAATCGATTCAGTCTTCTTGTATTAGTTTGTATACACGTTGCATGCAGTTCTGTGAGAACAAGTTTTGTCCGATTTTATTTTGGAGTATACACTGAGTATAGAAATACCAACCATGCTAGTGACGTTTTGACTGTCCAAAACAGAACATGTTACGAAAGAACCTGACAATGTGGTCTCTATACACAGTATACAGCTGTCTTTGTATGCTTGCAATTTTGCGCATAGTGGCAAGTATGGATAATATGGAGAGTAACAACAGCAAACCATAAAGCTACCAGGGAGGAGTGGATAACAATATTCCTGCACTGAACGACGAAATTTTGTCAAAGGATTCCTGCAATGTAGTAAAAACAAAGCAAGTTCTTAGAATTATCGAGGACGGCCTGAAGCTTCAGTGTGCTTGTGGAACATTACTGACCTATGGAAAGTTTCGCAACACTGAAAAGAAGTTTTCATTTCATGTGGCGCACATCAGAGATCACTTGTGCTCCTCTAGGCATGGTCTTGCACTAGGCTCGATGTACCAGAATGGTAAAGTAGAGCAGTACATGCATCCTAGTGCTAAATGCGCTTTTGGTGCCGATCCAGAGTGTTCAAGGAATCTGATGAGGAAATTTTTCGGTGCTGCTTGCACTGACGTCAACAAGACCGACAACAAGGAGAAAAGGGAAAAATCGCAGAGTTTTCACAACTCACACTTACGAGAACATGAAGGAGGCGCTAGCCAGAGTATAGCCACAAGAGCTTGTCCAGCTTCAAGAGAAGTGCATCATGCTGTAGAAGATACACAAAAGAAGCGAGATGTAGTGATCATAGAAGCTGGTGTTTCCAAAAGATATATATCCAAGGAAAAGAACATCGAAGACCGTTGTCAGAGACACGATGTTGAATTTCAAGCACTGTGAAAAAGTGTTCAACGAAGTGCGGCTTTCAGCTACTGAGGTGGAATTACTTGAGGAACGAATTGAAAATTCACAGCTTTTGCGGAAACGGAAACAAAAGATGACTGCTTGCGGAATTCTTTTCCAATGGATATTTCAATTCAATTAGACTCTGCAAAGCATCAAGCGCATTATGTTGAACTTTGTTTTCAGTACCGCGATGTTATGGAAAAGTTGTACAGGCAAGACAGCAAGCTCCTAGCAAACGAACTTGAATGTGGTCGAATGAGTAGCAACCTTCGTGAAAGCCAAGCTGCCGAAATTACTGTTGCTCAGGCCGTGGAGTTACATTGCAAGGTTGAGTTACTAGAGCGAAGGTGTGAACTTATCCAGGCAAATGTGGACATCATAAAAGAGGATTACCAGAAGAAAATAGATGCGATAAAATGACAAGCTTTTGAAAAGGATCAGATAATTAAAAGTAAGTTCTAGGTCGGTTTATACTACCCGATGATGGCCCAAAAGGTCGAAAACGCTTGATTCAGTTCTTCAAACTCGTACCATTTTGGTTTTTTCTATATACTTTATCAACTGACATCTACCGGGTAAATAGTGATTTATATAAAAATTCATATGTTTGATTAATATTAAGAATTAAGTATATGTCTCGCAAAATATATTAAATCAAACGGCCTCAACAGTGGCTAACCAGATTATAAACTTTATTTGAATTCTAACTCTTTTAAGTTTTTCCTTGACTCATGGGGTTGTTGAAACCATATGGCCTCTTACCCAACGTATACTTATGAGCAAAAATCAATCACTAACGAATAAAGCAAAACCTGTTTATGTGTGATACTTAGGGTGCATTTCTTTGGGAAAATTCAAATCCGGATTCTTGTATCCAAAAACGGATTTTGCGTTTCTTTACCTAAATCCGAAAATAGATTAATCATGGATTAGTGATCTGAAGAATCCACACTCCGAGTGGATACATCAGATCAAATCTAAATCCGGATTTTTAGGATTCGTGATCCGTGAGTTTCTTTGGGGGACGGATCGGAAAAAACTACATTTGGCCAGCGGTCTTCCTGTGAAAGTCCGCCATATTCCCACCAGTTTGTTTTCGTTGATGACATGGCGAGCGATCAAGGTGAGTTTTCAGTGCTATTTTATCGTAGAGTGTACCCAACATTTTATAGGAAGTTGTGAACTTTTCGGAGAACTTCACTGCTATACAAATTACAATAACCCTGGCCGACCGAAAGTGGTTTCAAACGCAAGTAGCAGCAATTAGTCGCTCTGTTCGAAGTCACTCCGGTCCAGAATGTTTACAAAATTTTAATGGACCTTTTCGACCTTTTGATCTTTCTAATCTGCAGGACACTACTGGAGAAATTTATTAGAGTGGAGTACTGAAAACCTTCAGAACTTTTCAGTAAATGCTTATCTTCCACACGGTGGTAGCGGTGCTATATCAAACCCTCATTTGCTGTATTTACCATCACAGTTCAGCCATGAATCGGTTCAGCCTGGTCCTTCGGAAATTTCATCCAGTGCTATCCAGCCGAAAGTGGTCTGTAGTAACCTTGATGGCCCAGTGAAACGTAACAAAGAGGCAGTTAATAATGCTGAAAATTCCAGTTCCACCGGTGTGAGTGATTCAGAGGAACCTCCCGTTGAGAACAAAAAGAAAAAGAAATTACCAGAGAGGAAAAAAAGGCAAGAAGATCTTGTGGACCTTTTTAAGGAATTTGCACAAGACAGGAAGGAAGAGGAAAAGGAAGAAATGAGAATGTTAGAAGATATGCACGGTGAACGGATGCATTCATGCACCGATTGCTCAACGTTTTTGAAAAATCATTGGAGAAAGACAAATCTTAACATTGAAATAAACTTTTTATTTTCTGGCATTTTAATGCATAATATGAACATACACTGCAAGAAACTGTGAAGCTGACAAAACCAGCATTGAGTTACCGTTAACTGTATTACAACTATATGGGGTGGAATCATTTGCAACATATGCGTATAGCTGTCGCTTAGCGCGTGGGAATTTTCTTTGGTTTTTGAGCCAAAAAATGAAATAGAAAACATTAGAAAATTCGCACATGCCAACGCGACAGCTATACGTGTATGCTGCAAATGATTCCACCCATGATATGTTTTTTGCATATTATGACAAGCATTTGCATAATTCACATGCAAACACTGTCCATTTATCTTTTAGAAATTTCAGTAACATTAATGGGAGGAGGGGGGGAACATAGGTAAACTGGATTTGATATTTATTTGCCCTTAAGTTTAGATTTCAAGCAAGACCAAACACATGTTTGGTAGTAAGAAAGTGATCCATGACTCAATAGTTTCCTTATGTTCTATCTGTATTTGTAGTAAAAAAATTGGTGGATGGGAGGGGGAATATCTAAACTGATTTTGATATTAACATACCCTCGGGTTGATATTTCAAGGAAGTCCAAAGACAAGTTTGGTAGTGAAAACACTATGTAAAATGTAGTAAACAACTTAAACTACTTATAAAACTTGTGTTTATGGGATCAGTCTCATTATCATGTTTCTCTTATCAACCCCTCCTACCCCGGGTGGGAAGATGTCATCATCTTCATCGTCGTCATCATCATTAGAATCATCCAAAAAATCATCAATATCATCTTGAATAATGCAAATATTGTGTAAGATGCAAGCAGACACAATGACTTCAGGGATATCATCAGTTCTATCAATATCCATCATTGTTTTAAGTTTTCTAAACCTGTTCTTAAGAAGTCCAATAGACCTCTCAACCACCATTCTGGTGGAACTGTGAGCAAAATTGTACCGTCTTTGTTGAGCAGTCAAGTGTCCATTGTCTCGAAATGGGGTCAAAAGCCACCTTTTCAGGGGATATGCTGCATCTCCCAAAATATGGGTGTTCCCTGGAAAATAGTTGTCTGGATTTACTTCAACTTCACGGCATATTGGTGAATTACGGAATACATGAGCATCATTCACCGATCCAGGATAACCACAAAAAACATCTGTTATAAATAAATCAGGGTCACAGATGACTTGTAACTGGATAGAAAAGAAACCCTTGCGATTTATGTATTGTTCATGATTGTGTTTAGGTGCTTTGATTGGTATGTGGGTACCATCTACAGCTCCAATGACACCTGGAAAACCCTTTTTCTCCTCAAAGGCCTCCATTACTTCCTTAGCCTTTTGACCAGTAGGAAACTTGATGAACTCGTCCATTAGGTGCCTCACTATAGCTTTGCAAACTCGTCTGTACACTCTGTACGCAGTTGCCCTACAAACATCAAATCGATCGGCAACAGAACGTAAACATTCGGGATTACCCAGTATCCACAGTGTCAGCAGGATTTGCTTTCTTAACTCGACAGGCGGCCTTCCTCCATGGTCAGAAAACTGCGGTATGTCGTTGTGTACCGAAAGCGAATGTTCCAGAACTGTAACGGTATGCCTTGACATTCGGAAGTGACTTCGGAAGTCTTCTGGTATGTAGTTAGGAACAGTATTTTCGTGAAAGTTCTTCGTACGAACGTGCTCTTTTCGGCTTGGCCATGCCGTTAAAAGGAGTAAAATTGCTTCGTCATCTGCTCCGCGAAGAAGAAGCTGTTCTTGCGGCAAATTGTCAGTGAGGACCTCTTCAAAAAGATCGAAAATCAAACTCAAACTTGCCGCCATTATGAAAACTACCGCCAAACACGCGAACTGCATGCTGGGGTTGTCACGCAAAAAAAAAACATTTGCGGATTTTTCGTTTCTTTGGTAGTAAAGAATCCGTGTGATCTCGGATCAAAAATCCAATCTTGGATTCTCCTAAAGAAACGCACCCTTACTCTCATCTATCTTTTACAATGGTAGCTTACCGCTAGACCTTAACGCCATATGTATATGTTAAACATTGTATTATTAAAATTTTTAAAACGCATGTAATCTCTTTCAGTGCTGGAACAGACGGTTGATGACGCGGTCAAAAAATACAAAAACATTCCAGACTACCTTCGACACGTTACAGTTTCAATAACTAATGGCGAAATGCATGATAGACCGGTATTAGTGAAATTCCGGGAAGATCTTGGCAAGTATTGTCTGCGTGGAAGAACTAAGTTTTCCGAAGAAACTCTTAGTGTATTTGCTGCTGTATTCAATTTTAGCCTGGCAGCAGCCAGGACATTTGCATTGAATTTTTTTGGACCTTGTGAGTCCCAGGTTCGATTATTTAGCAAAAGGTCTGTTGCTGTTGAATTTTGCATTAAGGAGGAGACTTTGCAAGCTGCTGCAAATTATCACAAATCCTGCAAATACAAAGGCCCATTTGAAATTGCAATGGATGCTACTGCAGTTACTGCTGTTGTAAGAATGGATTTGAAACAGAGGATTCCAACTGGTTTTCTTGAGGGAGTAGAAGGTCAGGATCCTGTAACTACTGGTCAAGACCTTTACAACCATTTTTTTCCAAATGGTCAACCTGCTAAACGTGCAACACAGGGAATGCTCATCCTTCTTCAGCCACTTCAAGAAGGCATCCCAGCGTATCCTGTTGGCATTATACCTGTGAGTGGTAAAGAGAATCGGGACCATATATCTCGATGGTGTGAGACGTGTGAATTTGTGCTTAATAGCGAAATAAAAGTAATAGGGCTTAGTGCCAATGGATGTTCGCTGGTTCGATCATATTACTCGACTAAATGCCTTACTACTGATTTGATGTGTGTTCCACCTGATTCATATGTGCTTACTGGTGGTGCTTTTAAACATACCATTCACTGGAACGAGCAAGTGAACTTCATCTGCTTTTCTGATCCAAGACACCTTCTGAAAAAGTTTCGAAACCCAATGTTATCACTGAGTAGGGTAATAATTATTGCGGACCATCTTGTAGATTTAAACGATGTGCGACTCACTTTCAAGCATCTTAAACTAGAATGTGGCACATATCGGACTGATTTTGATGTCAGTGACAAGCAAAATGTGGATGCTGTACTGAGACTAATTGGTGACAGTTGTTTTCATTCTCTTAAAAAACTTGAAACTCTTAATCCATCAGTTTCTACACTTGGAACAAGAACGTTTTTGAAGTACGGAAAAATGCTTCACGATGCATTCTTTAAAAGAGAGTCGAGAATTGGCGAAAGATTATCAAATGCTTTCCAGTTTCTATATTTCCTTGAGGCGAGTAAAGGATTTACCAGCTCAACAAGCAATAGTTATACGTGGAAAAAGAATGGACTCACATCAGAGGAAATGCTGCAGGACACTCGGTTTGCAGTTTCTTCATTGGTGTTTGGATACCTGGATTGTTTACTTACATCTTTTGAAGGTGGATATCATCCTTGGATGTATAGTAGTGATTCGTGCGAACGGTGTTTTGAAACGTAGGACAATGCGAAATGCGAGAGAGTTGAATCTGCTGGACTTACGAAATTCAATCGAACAATGGTTTTTTCAAGAAACATTAAGGAAAAATAGCAATATCCAAGTTAATCGACCTAAAAGCAACAAAAGGATGAAAACCACAACCGACATACAGAACCTGTTATGTGAGAAAGACTTCCTTCTTCTGGTGAACGAAGTTTCTAAAATGTCGTTGGAGAAGGTTATCACTGACATATCTGGAATGTTTCCACAATATTTCAACTTAAATTCACAGTTACGCCCATACGAGTTTTCGAAACGCTCCTGTATAAATGAAACTGGCACTATTGCCACGGGTAGACAAAGTTCAGCCAACGATATGAATATGTTTCAACAATGTGAACAGTGTGACGTTTGTGGAAATAATATCAACAATGAATTTTGCACCTTCTGTTCTCCATCTGCTAACGAGGTTGAAATTCTGGATGTTGAACTGTTAGTTGATGGAGTGGACGAGGTGGATGATGGTTGCACGACTGAAAATGAAATAGAAGATGACCTAAGCCAACGCTCTAACATTTTACAAAGTTTGGATGAAGTAAAGGAAATCACATCTAATCTTGGGGAATTAGGTATGCTACTGGAAAACAATGACTATGATCAGGATGAACACAGTGATAATTTCAAGTCCGATCTTGTCACACCAACTCCAGTGCAGGCAGGTGGAAGGCTATCTCCTTCAGCTAGTATTGCTACTAACGTAAGTGATGACAGCAATAACCAAGCAGCCCCAAGGAGCTCACTTCACGTTCAATATAAGGGCCAATATTACCACCTTGGCAAACTCTGTTCTCTCCTAGATGAAAAAAAGAAGATCAAACAGGGGACTCGTGTGACACGCTTTTGGAATGTTTACGCGGACTATATGCAGCCATTAATGGCTCACTCAGACATTTAACCTGTCACCTCGTACTATATTGAAAGGGGATTATGTTATTTTGTTGAAAAAGGAAGCATTGACACAAAAGGGATATATATTGCAGGAAAATATGTACTGGCAAAAATATGCTCTTTGTCTTACGTACCCAAAGAATCGTCGTCAGGATTTCTTAGAGACAATTGGAATCCAACAGAAAAGAACCCTGCAAACCACCTCAAGGTCTTACAATACTCTGAGCACAATGGAGATGACATGGCAGAAATGAATACATCTCGCAGCGTTGGCAGGAACTGGAGAGGCATGATGTATACGGGCGATGTCTCATTTCATATTTATGCCACCAGTAAATATGTGTGTAAACCGGAGGGCAACGCATCTGCTGAGCTTAGTTTCTATACGCTGAAAGAAGAATTTGCTAATGACCTTGACCAGAGACGGAAAAAAATCGAACAAGCAGAGGAAAAACATTTGACAGATCAAATGAAAAAAGAGAAGAAAGAGGACAAGGAAGAGAAAAGAGAGTGAGCTGAAAATCCTGTGAACATGCGTCGTGGAGAGCTCGTAGAGGAATTTAAGAAAAAACTTGGATGTGTCGTATGGAAAACGAAGGCAAATGAATACAAAGAATATGTGAAAAACCTAAGGGTTGGACAGTTTTTCAGTGTAGCTTTTAAAGACAGATTGCAAGCTGGAATCCAGGTGAGTGCAGCACCGGAAACAATAATTGGAGGAGGCTGGATTGGTGAAGCAGTTGAACAGTCGGCATCATTGTCCCAGGTTAGAAGTGGCGACATTCTTGTTAAAGTGAATAACAAGACATGTATAAAGTATCGTTATCAATGCATTCAGGATAGGTTATCAGCAAGGTCACTTGCCAACATAACGCTAGAGTTCTTCCATCCAGCTGAGATTGGTGGCAACTCTTCAGTAAGTCAGACACCATCATCAACCCCACCAGCTAACCCATCAGCAACAATAGCCCCTTCTATGACATCAATCCTGAAACCCTGTCCTTCAACACAACCTCCTACTCTAAGTCCAGTATTTACGCAGACTGTCCATTTTATGAAATGCTCCCGAGGAAATGGCTATCTCTATGGATCCAACTCAGAAAGGCTAAGTCTTTCAGAAATGACTGGAAAGGATTCACGGATTTCCTTTGATGACGTGTGCACTGACATCCCTTTCACTTTGTTATTTTATTTATTTTTTTTGTTACTCAAGATCTTTGTTCTATTCTACATTAAGAATCGTCATGGCCCTGCAAAAAAGTCAGTTGCAACTGTATTACCAGCAGAGCTGACACAACTGCCGACTTCAGCTACTAAAATGTCATAACCATGAATAAAGATTGCGAAAATTGACTGAATGTAACAACATAAAAGAGTTTTGTTCACAAACTACTAGCACAAGTAGCAAATCCGTTGTGGTTGGAATAGAATATTTTCTTTATTGACAGACCTATACAAATTTGAGCTGCCAAGTCTGTGTCCTATGAACGAATTATTTACACAGCTTAAATAGTTACATCGATAGATACCTTTATTTAAAATATTGTTTAGTAGCTCATTCAACAAATTACCAACAGTTACTGTTATCAGCAGACGCACTAAGTAAATATATATATATATCTATATATATATATAAAAGATTCTTATATCTTATATCTGTTATATTTAGATCCAAGTAAAAGGGTTCAAGAATGCATAAGATAGTGATAAGGCCGCCTTAGATCGTTAAATAATGTCAATCTTCGGAAGCTTTGGACGAAGATTCATCCTAGGTAGGAATAATATTAATGCTACATAGGATTAATAGGAAACCTATGTAGGACTGATATTTATCAGATTAATATAATATTAATATTAATCAGATAAATATTAATCTTACATGAGATTAATTTTAATCCTAATCCTAATATTAATCCGGCTGAAACCTCAGTAATAGATTACAATAATCTATTACTGGATTATAATAATCCATTACTGGTTTATAATAATCGGTAGGATTAATATTAATCGGATTAATATTAATCCGAGTTGTCCTGTTTGGTGATACACTTCTTTCCATACTGTAATAAATAAACGGTTTTAAAGTGCAATATTCATATGGAAATCATGACCTGTTAATGCTAACAAAACATTTTTGCACGTGCAATGCTAGCCCACCTTATCCCAATCCAAAACTTTGTAATTTATTCCCACTTCAACCCGTACGTTACCCTCAATAGCAGGTGTGGCTTATCAACAATCATGTGGCGGAGTGGAATGCTGAGCAAAGGCTGTTCTTTCCATCCAGGTTCTCTCCCCCACTGGCTGTGTCACAGCCGTTTCAATTGAGGTGAGCTGCAGTAATCTTCAGTTCTTTCCGGGTTTTGCCTACAGCTATGCAAGATTAACAAATATTGATCAGTCTTGAGTGTACCTAAAAGGTAGATGGTTGTTTGGTTCTTTGTACTATTCATGGAGTATATGTAACTTATTAGAGGAGTCAATCACGATACAGGAATCAATTTACTTATAGAACTTATTACAGGAATTAATTTACTGCTGAGTTTGCAGTAAATACAGTTGTTTGGCAGTTTGCCTGCAGCATTTCTAAGAACATCAGTAGAAACTGTCACAGATAAATTGAATTGATAGTAGTTATTAGTGAATATGTCTGCACTAATTATTAATAAATATTTAATTGGCTGAAACAAGACCAAACGTTTATTTTGTATCCTTGCACCATTCAGTTTGGCTGCGTTTTATTAATATTCGAACCTTATAATCCCCGCCAAGGAAAAATTCGTTTGCATCTTGTTTCTTCCGCTTCAATAAACCCAGCATCTTTCAACTTTTGACATCCCTGATGACATTTGAAAGGAACACCTTGAGGGCCTCGTATTTCTTCCGGTGCTCTGACTATTGCTATAGCATGGTTACCCGGGCCCAGTTGCATAAAGCAACTTAAGATTAAGTGGAAATTTCTGCAACCAATCCCTGTGTTCTGGACGATTTCTTGCACACTATTATGGATAAATCGGCCGGAGGCAGATTAAAGAGTATAGGAAACACAAAGACGGTGCGAAATAATCCTCAGGAAAACAGGGAGATAAGTGGAACAACAACAGATGCACTGCCCCCGGGCACTGCCTCCCTTCCATAAGGGTGTTCTTTCTTCATACATATTTCAGTGCAGTGCAATATGGAATTCAAATGAGAGGACAACGATATCTAATAAAATAAAATAAATGCAATACATTTTCCATAAATACTGACTAGAAGTAAAGCAGCTATCCTACACTGCCTACTCTACCTGAACTGGACGTAACATTAGCGGCATCTTTCGTTAAGAGGTTGAACAAACAGACCACCAAATTGCTGTTATGAGAGATGGCAGCCCCGTGGCAACTTTTTTACCTGGTAAGCAAACATGAAGCACACATATTTCAATGTTATATTGCAGAAATGGAAAAATGTGTACTTTTTTAAACAAATTGTGTGCCTTCAAAGCGTCTGGTGTGGAGAATTCCTTGCTTTCTAGCTGTAGAGAGAATACAAAGCCATTACTTATATGTTAGTTTGCTTATACAATTCTGTACCGGCAGCACCTGGCAATTATAAAATATCGTTATAATTGCACATGTTACATATGTTATTAGTATTCTATTATTTATTTTTATGCTTGGTGTTCTGAAAAATGTTACTATAATTGTTATTTTTTAGTATTGATGTATTGTTTTTTAATCACTGCTAATCTCGGCAGCCTGGAAGGTAGTATAAAATTGCCTCAATTGTAACTTACTTGTCTGTGAAAAGTAAGCGAATTTTCTGATTGAAAGGACAAAGGAAAATGAAGAAGTTGGAGAAGCGTGGACAGGCAATTATTTTGCACAGTTACTGATTTTATGACACTGATTTTTTTTTTTGTTATTCTTGTTCAGTAAATTGAAACGTTTACTTACATTTTTAGATGTATCCTTCTTTAGCACTTAAGGAAATGACATTTCTGCTCCTTAGTGGGGCCAGGACTCTCACTGATTTTGGTATGTTTGTTCATTTGAACCTGATACTCTTCAATTAAATGTACCTGTGATCTCGTCACACAATCATTACCATCGAGTAGAGTGAATGCGTGATAAGCTTCGTTTTGTGCACCAAATCTGTCCAAAATGTAAATAATCTTTTTCACTTTTTCTTTTCCTTCATCATCGAGTTTACTGTATTTAGTTTCATTCTTGGACAGCATTTGGTGGAGCAAACTCTTCATTACGTTCCAGTGCAGTTTTGGCAGCATCTTGTGGGTCTTTGTCAACACGTTTTTGTCCTGAAAATGCATTGTACAAAGCTGCAAATCTCAGGTTGAAATTAAACAATAACTGCAAGATAATTGAGAGTTAAAGATTGCTGTACTTTAGCTGTCCTTCCACAAAATGGCGACCAAAATTTGAAATCTGTTGGATAAATATACCACATAGCAATGAAAAACCCAGATTAAATAATAATAAAAACACTCTGTACCAAATAATTTCTACTAATAACCAAGGCATTCATCCCCAGTCATACCAACCTCTGTAAAGTGTAGATGCACCTGATGGTTCTGATATCGATTTTCCACTTTCTTTAGTTTTGAACCGTTGAATTTGTGGCCACCATTTTGGACAAGGGTCTATTGCATTGTTTTAGAGTTAAGAATTCATGCCGTGATTTTAATTTTAAAATAATACGATGTAATAGGTCCTGGAGAACTTAACTTCTTAAAATAACATAAGATATAAAACACTTCAAATTATGTGCAGGAATTCCAATGAGCTCTACCTGGAGAAAGGAAAATGTCATGAACTTTCTTGGTCTCCCTCTCCAGAATTTGCAGAGACATGGGTACCAAACCATTTGTTTCTGCAAACCATAAGACTGCAGCACCAGGACCACAGGAGGGCTTGCGTCAATATTAAGACAATCTGGAGACAGGACTAAACCAGTCTGATTTCTCTTTCTTGCTAATGGTTCATTTAACAAGCCCAAATTCATAGCTTTTGTTTTGACTTGTTTGTTATAACCAAGAACTTGAATTGTCAGGTTATCAGTGGACTGCCCGTTTGATACCCTGCCATCATCATCAGTTTTCCTCCTCCTCGGAGAACATTAGTGAAACTAATAATTCCAACTAGGTGCCAGTACCAGGTTGAATTATTTGATTGTCCCTCACTTTTCGTTGTAGTGAGGTCACTTTGTTCCTTACTCCCAGCTAGTTCTCTGACAAGCTGTGTACATTATTCTTCTACAGTGGAATAAACCTGTGCGATCATGTTCACTTGAGAAATCAAAGGACCAGGTTCTTCAACAATTTCAGTCAAGACAACCTCATCTTGAACAGCTTGACTAATAAACCGAGATTTTTCCAGTCAGTGTCAGTAAACTCATTGGTGTTCTATCCTTCAGGCATCGAGGAACAAAAGTGGAACGATCAAGATTAATTTTCTCTCATATTAAGTATAGTAATGTATTCCCACTGGGTGCCCTCACTCCCAAACACTCCAAGCTATATTTAGTTATCGGAAGAAGCGGGCCCGGAGGAGGGAGGGGCGCCAACTAAACTTCTGGTGGCCGTTTTCGCGAAAACGAGGAGTGAACAGGATTTAATCGGCTTATTTATACCCAATTTGTGTAGGGAATTTGCATAATGAATTCTTACACGGGTTTATACATACATAGGGATTTTAAGCTTGAATAATAACGGATTTGAGGCATTTCTACATGATGGCCCCAGTGAGAATAAGTAATATATTCTTACCGGCTTCCCTCACTCCCAAACGCCTCCAAGCTACATTAAGGGAAGAAGCGAGCCCTATGGTGGCTTCTCCCGGACAGCTCCTTCTTGGAACAAAATATCACACAAAAATGGAGCATAACGTGAGGAACAAATGTAACTCTTCCCAAAACTCAAACACGTTATAAAATACCTAAGGATTGTTGCATTACTAGAAACAGCTGAAGATAATCTATACTAAGCTATTGGAAAACAGGTCTAAAATCCCGTAGTTTATTAACAGCTTGATACGATTGGTTGATCTTACTGCCCTTATTCAGGCCTTTGGGGCCGAGACAGATCCTTAGATTTCCATCCTCTTTCTCGACTATTACAATAGAGTTTACTCACTCTGTAGGCTGATCAACTTTCTCCATTGCACCTAACTGTTCCATCCTTTCGAGCTCTTTCTTTAGCATGGGCAGGAGTATGAATGGAGCTTTTCTAGGAGGATGGATGACAGGCTTTATTTCTGGATTAATTTTAATATGATGCTCTCCTTCGAGCTCTCCAAGGCCCTCAAACAGATCAACAAATTCATCTAAGGTGCTCTCAGTATGGCACTGGCTGTGTCAACAGTTCTCGCAAATTTGATTAGGCTAAGTTCCTGACATGCTCTTAAACGTCGTAGGGGTGGTTGACCCTCAGCCTCAACAAAAGAAATCAGAATCAACCATTTTGTCTTTGTACTTACAAGTCATCCTTGCCACTCCCACTACAGGTATGTCAGATCCATTGAACCCAGTGAGTTTAGCTTTGGTTGATTTCAGTTGCGGTATTCCTTTCAACAAATTGAACACATGTTTCAGAATTTCATTTGCTTGAGCCCCAGTGTCTAATTTGAATTAGACCTTGTTGTCATTCACTTGGAGAGTAGCTTTCTGTTGCCATGACCATCTTTCTGGACATGCCGATAAACTATACTTTACTTTCCACGAGGTAGACATATCGATAAGCATTGAGAAGCGAAATGATTGCCGTTCTTGCACTTTTGACACATTTTTCCAAATGCTGGGCATTCTCTCGGGCCATGAACTGTTCCACATCTTTTACAAGTGGTTGAGGGTTCACTCTTCTTCTTTCCATGGGCCTTCGGCGGGAATTTTTTATGGCACCACTTTTTTGTTCCCATAATCCACATTTTTTGGTTCTTCAGTCATCGATTTTGTTTGGCGTTTCAAAAACGTCGACGCTCAACACATATTAATAGCTTTCTGACGATCCAGGTCAGTTTCTTGCAGTAGCTTTTCTCTCATAGTGTTACTAGATATTCCACAGCCGATTCTATTTCAAATTAGACTCATAATTCGCCAAGTTCACACGTGCTCGCTCTGTTACGAAGCTCTGTGACGTACTGATCGATGTTTTCAGTCGGTTGCTGAACGCAAGTAAAGAATTTGTTGCATTCAAAGGTGATGTTTGGTCTGGGTTACGATACTCTTCAAATTTTCAGAATAGTACGTTGAATTTTTCCTCGCAGGCGATAGTGAGAAGGTGTAAATTTCAAGTGCATCGTCTCCAATGAGATGACGAAAGTTGGTGACTCTCTGTTTCTCGGGTTTCGTCATTGGTCCTGAAGCTGACATGTGCAATTGAAATCGCTGTTTTTAGTCTCGTCAATTCCAATTCATGATGCAGATAACAACTTAAATGTTAAACGTATTTTCTTTTCTCTGTAAGAAGAATGATCCATTTATTGTGGGGATTCAAATGACTAATCCGGACGTCTTGTCCTTCTGGCCGGTAGGATCTTGTTTTGTTTTGAAAAACCTACCGCTCAGAAGGACAGTCTTTATATTTCAAGCAGTTGACTGCTGATAAAGTTACAGCTTGGTTGGAACACAGTTTTGTTTATTCCTCTTTAGACTAGCACTAAATGTTTTGAATTTCTGGACATGAATGGACATGAATGCCTTTGGTTTTGATCTTTGACCTTGTTCTTTTCACACATGAATTACATGTAAGAGTATTCACCACGTTAAGCTTGAAGGTCAAAGGTCAGGAGGATATAAAAACCTATATTTTTTACCCCTCTGACCTTTAATTTTAACCTCTGACCTTGAAAATTTCACAAACTATTAACAACGCAAAGGCACCAAACATACTTGTGCGACAAGGTCAAAGGTCAAAATGTAAGGTCAGGAGATGGAAAATATGTTTCATGACCTTGGCTTTTGACCTTTCATTTAACTACCTCGTGACCCACGTGCACGCACCTTGGACATTTTGTCCACCAAGTTTCAAGGTCAAAGGTCAAAAGGTTAGGTCATGAGAACAAAAAACGTCTTGTTTTATAAATTCAAAGATATGGGTAGATGTGGCATTCCCTACCTAGACTTTGTTAGATGTGGTTGGCAATAAACGTTGGAGTGGGGTTCTCAAGCTATGGGTTACTGATAGTGTTTCACCGGGGAACGTTGCTACCATACACGGAAATTGAAATTAATGATGCTCACGTTTAACAACTAGCGCATGAGTAGTATTTCTTTTTTGTGGACTGACCGTGTGAATCTAGGGTGAGTTTAGTCTCGACGGTCTTCAAACAGTGGAGGTTTACAGCAAATAAGCGAAAACTGGGATTATTTGCCAGAATATCAAGTTTGGGCCAACAGATGAAAATTGTGTTAATATTGGGTAAGTTTAGTTTCACGGCAAATTGGGGAAAACTGGGATTATTTGGCAGAACATCTCAAGTTTGGGCCAACACCTGAAAATTGTGCTAATATCGGGTAACTTTAGTCTCCACAGTCTTCAAACGGTACAGTTTCACGGCAAATTAGGGAAAACTGGGATTATTTGGCATAACATCTCAAGTTTGGGCCAACACATGAAAATTGTGTTACTACCATTTTCATTCAACCCTGAAGCGTGACGAGTTTTTCGCGTATGTTTACGTTTTAAACTTAACGGTTTTGTCTGGTTACGTGTCACTTTAGGCCAATGAAACCTTGTCGGTTATGTCGCGAAACTGACAAGGTTCTTGCTGCCATTCGAACATGTTTTGTTCACGTGCTCTCAAACTTTTCAGGTTCTCCCTGCACAGGAACATGTTCTGTTCATGTGCTTTGAAACTTCATGGTCTGCGAAACGGCCAACATTGAAATTTGTTGTGCTCCAAACTGCAGTGACTCCTCGGTGATTTGGGAAAGGGAGGTAGATCAGTAGTGGACTTTCAATACTTCGATGAGTTCAAGGTCATCTTCCTGTAATTTTTCAGATGTCAGGCCTCTTTAGGCTTCGCTAATTTTTGCATTTGGTCGCAGTATCTGTGCCATACAGATTTTGCGGTGTTTACAGTCGTGCTACTCGTTCGCAATTGTGTAAAACTCCGCGGAATATAACCCGTAACTTGTTCACCCCCTTCACTCAGACCCTCACTGATGTTAAAAGAAAATTCTGTCAATGGTGGAGCATTTTAAATCTTGATCTAAAGCGACTCCCGGACGGTAACTCCTTCCAAACTTGTTAACTTGTTAACCTTTCTCATGTCCTTCGCTGCAAAAAATTAAAAACTTTCGTGCGGCAAAACCTGAAAAGTCTCAGAGCACGTGAACAAACATGTTCGAATGGCGCCAAGAACCTTGTCAGTTTTGCGGCATAACCGACAAGGTTTCATTGGTCTAAAGTGACACGTAACCAGACAAAACCGTTAAGTTTAAAAAGTAAACATACGCGAAAAAATCGTGACGCTTCAGGGTTGAACGAAAATGGTAGTAATATCGGGTAAGTTTAGTCTCGACGGTCTTTGAACAGTACAGTTTCACGGCAAATGAGGAAAAACTGGGATTATTTAGCAGAACATCTGACGTTTGGGCCAACACATGAACATTGTGTTATATCGGGTAAGTTTAGTCTCGACGGTCTTCAAACGGTACAGTTTCACGGCAAATTAGGGAAAACTGGGTTTATTTGGCAGAACATTTCAAGTTTGGGCCAACACATGAAAATTGTGCTAATATTGGGTAAGTTTAGTCTCGACAGTGTTCGAACAGTACAGTTTCACGGCAAATTAGGGAAAACTGGGATTATTTGGCAGAACATCTCAAGTTTGGGCCAACACATGAAAATTGTGCTAATATCGGGTAAATTTAGTCTCGATGGTCTTCGAACAGTACAGTTTCACGGCAAATTAGCGAAAATTGTGTTACTACCATTTTCGTTCAACCCTGAAGCATGACGATTTTTTCGCGTATGTTTACGTTTTAAACTTAACGGTTTTGTCTGGTTACCTGTCACTTTAGGCAATGAAACCTTTTCGGTTATGTTGTGAAACTGACAAGGTTCTTGGGGCCATTCAAACATGTTTTGTTCACATGCTCTGAAACTTTTCAGGTTTTCCGTGCACAGGAGCATGTTTTGTTCACGTGCTTTGAAACTTTATGGTCCGCGAAACGGCCAACATTGAAATTTGTTGTGCTCCAAACTGCACTAACTCCTCGGTGATTTGGGAAAGGGAGATAGATCAGTAGTGGACTTTCAATACTTCGATGAGTGCAAGGTCATTTTCCCGTAATTTTTCAGATGTCAGGCCTCTGTAGGCTTTGCTAATTTTTGCATTTCGTCGCAGTATATGTGCCATACAGATTTTGCGGTGTTTGTGGTCACGCAACTCGTTTGCAAATTGTCTAAAACTCCGTGGAATTTAACCGGTAACTTGTTCACCCCCTTCACTCAGACCCTCACTGATGTTAACAAAAAATTCTGTCAATGATGGAGCATTTTAAATCTTGATCTAAAGCGACTCCTGGACGGTAACTCCTTCCAAACTTGTTAACTTGTTAACTTTTCTCATCTCCTTCACTGCCAAAAATTAAAGACTTTCATGCGGCAAAATCTGAAAAGTCTCAGAGCACTTGAACAAAACATGTTTGAATGGCGCCAAGAACCTTGTCAGTTTCGCGACATAACCGACAAGGTTTCATTGGTCTAAAGTGACACATAACCAGACAAAACCGTTAAGTTTGAAAAGTAAACATACGCGAAAAAATCGTCACGCTTCAGGGTTGAACGAAAATGGTAGTATTTGGCAGAACATCTCAAGTTTGGGCCAACACATGAAAATTGTGTTAAAATCGGGTAAGTTTAGTCTTGACAGTCTTCGAACGGTACACGGCAAATTAGGGAAAACTGGGATTATTTGGCAGAACATCTGAAGTTTGGGCCAGCACATGAAAATTGTGTTAATATCGGGTAAGTTTAGTTTCGACGGTCTTCAAACAGTACAGTTTCATGGCACAATTAGTAAAAACTGGGATTATTTGGCATAACATTTCAAGTTTGGGCCAACACATGAAAATTGTGTTACTACCATTTTCATTCAACCCTGAAGCGTGACGAGTTTTTCGCGTATGTTTACGTTTTAAACTTAACGGTTTTGTCTGGTTACGTGTCACTTTAGGCCAATGAAACCTTGTCGGTTATGTCGCGAAACTGACAAGGTTCTTGCTGCCATTCGAACATGTTTTGTTCACGTCCTCTCAAACTTTTCAGGTTCTCCCTGCACAGGAACATGTTCTGTTCATGTGCTTTGAAACTTCATGGTCTGCGAAACGGCCAACATTGAAATTTGTTGTGCTCCAAACTGCAGTGACTCCTCGGTGATTTGGGAAAGGGAGGTAGATCAGTAGTGGACTTTCAATACTTCGATGAGTTCAAGGTCATCTTCCTGTAATTTTTCAGATGTCAGGCCTCTTTAGGCTTCGCTAATTTTTGCATTTGGTCGCAGTATCTGTGCCATACAGATTTTGCGGTGTTTACAGTCGTGCTACTCGTTCGCAATTGTGTAAAACTCCGCGGAATATAACCCGTAACTTGTTCACCCCCTTCACTCAGACCCTCACTGATGTTAAAAGAAAATTCTGTCAATGGTGGAGCATTTTAAATCTTGATCTAAAGCGACTCCCGGACGGTAACTCCTTCCAAACTTGTTAACTTGTTAACCTTTCTCATGTCCTTCGCTGCAAAAAATTAAAAACTTTCGTGCGGCAAAACCTGAAAAGTCTCAGAGCACGTGAACAAACATGTTCGAATGGCGCCAAGAACCTTGTCAGTTTTGCGGCATAACCGACAAGGTTTCATTGGTCTAAAGTGACACGTAACCAGACAAAACCGTTAAGTTTAAAAAGTAAACATACGCGAAAAAATCGTGACGCTTCAGGGTTGAACGAAAATGGTAGTAATATCGGGTAAGTTTAGTCTCGACGGTCTTTGAACAGTACAGTTTCACGGCAAATGAGGAAAAACTGGGATTATTTAGCAGAACATCTGACGTTTGGGCCAACACATGAACATTGTGTTATATCGGGTAAGTTTAGTCTCGACGGTCTTCAAACGGTACAGTTTCACGGCAAATTAGGGAAAACTGGGTTTATTTGGCAGAACATTTCAAGTTTGGGCCAACACATGAAAATTGTGCTAATATTGGGTAAGTTTAGTCTCGACAGTGTTCGAACAGTACAGTTTCACGGCAAATTAGGGAAAACTGGGATTATTTGGCAGAACATCTCAAGTTTGGGCCAACACATGAAAATTGTGCTAATATCGGGTAAATTTAGTCTCGATGGTCTTCGAACAGTACAGTTTCACGGCAAATTAGCGAAAATTGTGTTACTACCATTTTCGTTCAACCCTGAAGCATGACGATTTTTTCGCGTATGTTTACGTTTTAAACTTAACGGTTTTGTCTGGTTACCTGTCACTTTAGGCAATGAAACCTTTTCGGTTATGTTGTGAAACTGACAAGGTTCTTGGGGCCATTCAAACATGTTTTGTTCACATGCTCTGAAACTTTTCAGGTTTTCCGTGCACAGGAGCATGTTTTGTTCACGTGCTTTGAAACTTTATGGTCCGCGAAACGGCCAACATTGAAATTTGTTGTGCTCCAAACTGCACTAACTCCTCGGTGATTTGGGAAAGGGAGATAGATCAGTAGTGGACTTTCAATACTTCGATGAGTGCAAGGTCATTTTCCCGTAATTTTTCAGATGTCAGGCCTCTGTAGGCTTTGCTAATTTTTGCATTTCGTCGCAGTATATGTGCCATACAGATTTTGCGGTGTTTGTGGTCACGCAACTCGTTTGCAAATTGTCTAAAACTCCGTGGAATTTAACCGGTAACTTGTTCACCCCCTTCACTCAGACCCTCACTGATGTTAACAAAAAATTCTGTCAATGATGGAGCATTTTAAATCTTGATCTAAAGCGACTCCTGGACGGTAACTCCTTCCAAACTTGTTAACTTGTTAACTTTTCTCATCTCCTTCACTGCCAAAAATTAAAGACTTTCATGCGGCAAAATCTGAAAAGTCTCAGAGCACTTGAACAAAACATGTTTGAATGGCGCCAAGAACCTTGTCAGTTTCGCGACATAACCGACAAGGTTTCATTGGTCTAAAGTGACACATAACCAGACAAAACCGTTAAGTTTGAAAAGTAAACATACGCGAAAAAATCGTCACGCTTCAGGGTTGAACGAAAATGGTAGTATTTGGCAGAACATCTCAAGTTTGGGCCAACACATGAAAATTGTGTTAAAATCGGGTAAGTTTAGTCTTGACAGTCTTCGAACGGTACACGGCAAATTAGGGAAAACTGGGATTATTTGGCAGAACATCTGAAGTTTGGGCCAGCACATGAAAATTGTGTTAATATCGGGTAAGTTTAGTTTCGACGGTCTTCAAACAGTACAGTTTCATGGCACAATTAGTAAAAACTGGGATTATTTGGCATAACATTTCAAGTTTGGGCAAGTGTAACACTACTAAGGACACAACAAGCTTCCGAAACGAACTATAATTCTTCATGAACACTGAACAGACTCCAGCACATGTTTTCTACACGCTGACTACGCGTGTCCGACCTAACTCGGGCTCAGGCCCCACGCTACACTACCCCCTCCCATATAAGGTCAGAGGTTAGAGTCTGAGTTATCAAAAGTTAAATAGCAACTGTTCCAACAAGAGTAAAAGGCAATACAGGATAAACAACAACTGTTCTAACATAGTCCCGGAGCCACAATGGCTCTCTTCATTCGCGTCTCGGTCTAACTGGACTTTGACTTAATTCATTAAACAATTCATTGTTTGCTGAAGGGACCTCCAGCTGGTAAGGCACATCAGCGGGCTGTGCATCTGGACTTAGAGTTCCACTCGCCTCCTGGACCTGAGGCGTTTCATGACCCTCTGTGTCCGGAACGACAGGATTTTCCAGCCATTCCAATTCGACCCACCAGTATCACCAGCTGCTCCCTGGGCTTGAGTTGGCTGCAGCACATCTCTCAAGCTTTCTGATTGAGCCGCTCGTCTGGAAGTGGTTGCTTGAGGAGGTTTCTCATGGACCTCTGGTGGTGTTAAACAAGGTTTCAGGTAATTGAAATTTACCACCTTCCTCCTGCATCGCTCCCCGGCTTTCCTTCTCTCCTCCTCAATGCGATAGGTAACATCAGACAGGGCTTTCACAACCCTCCAAGGACCACACCAAGGTTTGAGGAATTTCTTCCTCCTTGATCTGGTTCCGTTTCGATACCAGACTCGGTCTCCTACACGAAACCGCTGACCATGGCATTTGGTGTCGTAATAAGCTTTCTGAGTTTTCTGCACATGCTTGAGGTTCTCTCTCACTATGTGCTCTGTCTCCTCCAGTTGCTTCTTCTGCTGAATAACACAATCGGGATAAGACTGTGCCCCTCTCTGTGGCGGTGACGTGTCAAGCGTCAGGACTGCGTCAAGAGGCAAGATAGCTTCTCTGCCAAACATTAGACGGTAAGGGGTAAATCCAGTTGACTCATGTACACTGGTATTGTACACAAGGACCACTTTCGGTACAAAGTCCGCTCAGTCCCAGCGATGGTCAGAAATCAATTTGCTCAAAATCTTCACCAGTGATTTGTTTAGTCTCTCCACTTGCCCATCACCCTGGGGATGATATGGCGTTGTTCGAGTTTTTGCTGCATCAATTAAATCACACAGTCCCTTGAAGACAGCTCCATCCACATTGGCTCCCTGATCAGAATGTAAACTCTCAAAGCAGCCAAACCGGCATATGTACTCGTCCATCACTTTCTTTGCAAGCGTTACTGCTGACGTGTTCCTCACTGGGAAAGCCTGGGCAAATTTAGTAAAGTGATCGGAAACCACCAGCAGCCACTCGTGACCCGAGCTTGACCTTGGCGTAGGTCCAACTATGTCTATAGCAACTCTTTGCAAGGGGTGACCTGACTTGATGTTGATAAGAGGTGCTTTAGGCAACTTGCTGGGGTCATTAACTTCAGCACACGGACCACACCTTCTAATGTGATTTTCGAGATCCTCACACATGCCATGCCAGTAAAATCTCCTCTGCACCTTCTCCAAAGTTTTTGACACACCAAGGTGACCGGCTGATGGACTATCATGAAGGGCATACAACACTTGAGGCACAAGACTTTCTGGCAAACAAATCTGCTGGTAGATCTCCTGGCCTGTCACTTCGTTTTCCCAGCGTCTGAACACCAGACCATCCTTGAGAAACAGCCTTCCACACTGTGACCAGTGCGACAGAAGTTTGCGCCCACCTCCTTCCACATCACGCCTCGCAGGTCTTGCACCAGATTTAAGCCAATCCACCACCTCCGACAGAACAGGATCTTGTTTCTGGGTTGCTTTGATACATTCATTTGACAGTGGCTCTACGTTGACGGACTGGATCAACATGGCATCCTCCTCACCCTGTTCCTCTAGAGTGCTACCTTCCCCTGTCAGGCGGGAGAGTCCATCTGCATTTCCATGCAAATGTCCAGGGCGATGTTCCACCTCAAAGTCAAAATCTTTCAGCCTTTCTAGCCACCGGGCAACCTGACCCCTAGGGTTCTTGAAATTCTTTAGCCACTGTAGAGCACTATGGTCAGTCCTAGCAAGAAATCGTCTGCCGTAGAGATATGTCTCAAAGTGTTCCGATCCCCAGACAAGGGCTAAAAGTTCCTTCCAGGTCGTGCTATAGTTTCGTTGAGCCTTTAGTCCGGGGCCACATGTCATTCCCGTGGGAGTTTCATGATCAATTTAGTTTCTTTACTTAAAACTATAGCTTCAAGTATGAAAAACAGAAAAAACTTTGTCACCAATTTTTCCAGCCGTGATGACGTCATATTTTATGCAAATGAAATATGACGCCATAAGGTAGCTGTTTTATGATTAGAAAAGAGGCTAAAATAAACATGCACAGTTAAAAAATCATATTTCTCATCGTAATTTCATAGTTGGAGCTAGGTGTGAGGGCTAAAATGAAAACTTCTTAATTTGGAAAGGTTGTTGAAATTTATGCTAATTATCTATGACTTCATACATTAACATGAAATATTTAAAAAATGAGGGAAACCTATAAATACCGTTATGTGGAGATAATCTTTACAGATTAATAGATGGTTTGTCCATCCGTTGTTCAGAAACAACAATCGTTTTTGATCCAAATGTATGAATTTTAATTTCACCCTTGTTCTGTGTGTTAATTTATGCAAATGTACAGGGACGTCACGGATTCATATTGGCCGCAGAGGAGTGAGCTGGTCTTATGTATATCACTTTGTTGTCTAACGCACTGGCAAACTTTAAATAAAAAGACCTTAAAAGGTAACGCTTAAAGAGCACAGTTTAGTTTAGAAAGTGTTTACCATTGTCAGATGAAATTTTACTCCTTACAAAACGAGATCCTCCCCATCACTGTCTTCACTTTCAACGCTTGCTTGCTCGCCAGCCCTGTTTTGACACTTTTCCTCACAGGAGCGACACATGTCCGTACATTTTAGGTTATGTCATCTGCAAGAACAGCTCATGGTAATGCAGCTTCCTCTGCAACAGCACTTGATTAGTTCCAGGACAGCCTTGGGAGCTGGAAGGAGGGTTGTGGGAATAGCTTGAAGTCGGTCGCCATCTTGGCTCTATCCATGAGATGTCGGCTCAGGAAGTTCTGGGTGTGGGGTCCCACATTCCTTCCAGACTAATGCAACATAGTTGGCTCGTTTGATCATCTGTTCAAGAGCACCCTTCGTTGGTGGTAACTTCTCATCCGAGTACTGCCTCTTGCTAAATAAGAACCACCGCAGTTCCTTCACAGTTTTGATCTGGGTTAAGGGCACGTACAGCTGGCACATGTATAGCTCTAGCTGCTCAGTCACATCAGCAGTAACCTGCTCTGAGCTTCCAAGGCTTGCAAATGCTTCCAACACTTGTTCGTCAGCTTTCTTTAAGGTATTCCAGCACGAGATTTCTGACTTTCCACATATGGTGCCCGTTTGATCACATCCAGTAAATGCGTGGAAACCGGGTAATGCTGCCACGACGTGAGGTCCTAAAGCGTTGTACAGAGGGCGCAGTGGAATTAATCGGCGCTTGGCTCCTGTGCCAACTACCAGTGATGTTTCCTCACAGAGACTCGTGTACTTCCATAAAGCCAGTACCAAAACGTCTGTGTCGGGGCTCTGGATACAGAGGGATGTTGCTCCTCTCTCTGTGACATCGATGGCGTGCAGAATCATGCGTGTATCTGCCTCCTCTTGGGTGCTACTGAGGTGTTCGACAGATAGCTTGTTAGACTTACATTCACCCTTTGACGTTACCACATAGGTCTTCCGAGAGTGTGTTACACTGGAGGGTATGAGACGCAAAGTAGATGGCCAACGACTCCTTGTTGGTATTACTGCTTAGCAGCTGCTTGAGCGTGATCTTTTCGATGACTGCATCATCGGAGATATGGTACACCATGGGCCTGCTGGAACCTTGACGAAACTGGCAAGTTCCCTCTGAGAGAGTTGGAAAATCGTAACGATCAAAAATGACATGGACCTCGTCGCATTCCTTTGACTTGTTGTCAATGATTTCAAGGAAATGATTGGCAAGGTCACGGCCAGTGCGGACCCAGGTTGGTTTTCCCAGCGATTGAATGATTGCCATCCCATCAATGATCACAACGCTCCCTTCATCATGTTGCTGTTCTGTCTGTCCGTCGGAGAGTTGTTGAGGAAGCAAATTTTCCAGCACGTTCATCAACTTGCTCTTGCCAACACAATGGCGAAGGTCACCATCAGAATTAAAGAGCGATCGTGGAAATACAGCCAACTCGAATTCACTGATGCTTTCCTTGAGGTCAATCTCAGGTCTCGAAAGAACCACAACAAGAAAACGCGCGAATAGAGCCCTGTCATCCTTAAGCGCGGCAACACCGGGCGCTGTCTTGCTCTTCTTTGCCGCCCTTGTGGTCTTCCATGTCTGAAGGTTTACTTTCTTCATTGGACTCCAAACGCTGAGCTTACGCTCAATGATCCTTTCTTTCACAAACGTTTCAAAAAGATCTTGGCCAATTTCATCACGCTTCACAACTGCTTCTTTCACTGCAACTGGCATGACAGCCTTCGTGATGATATTGAGGAGTTCACTTTCCTCCATAACAAAGGGATCATTTGCTTTGAAAACATCTTTCAGCTTCTTCACGTTCTCCTCGTAACGGTTAATCACAGCATTTGATAAATCATGGTGGTGTGTCAAGCTGTGCGCTTGCACACCAAGCATGGCTTCTGCTTCGGCGGCCAAGCGACTTAATTCTGGTGCAATAAGAAACCATCTTGCCATAGCTGCTGGCTGCTGGGTTAAACCCTTGAGGCCTCCTTGGACTTTCATGGTTTTGTTCTCATGTTCAATTGCGTGGTCTGGACCAATGGCGCAAAAAGGGATGCCATTCTTGTTCACACAGAAGTTTCCTTTCATGAATTCCTCGTGTATATCAGGATCGTTTGATTCAAGCAGTTCCATCTGCGCTAGATAGAGCGGTACCATTCGAGCATAATTTAGTCGATCGTGAGCGAAGAAATACTTCGACAAGGCCTTTAGTGATTCTAAATGAAGTTTCCAGTTGCCTTCTCTTGTCGCACGAAGGAACATCAATATGCACTTTACGAACTTAATGTAGTCGTTAGCAAACTTGAACATTGGCTGTTGTGGCTCCAACATCCCATTAAAGTTTTGTAGCTTCTCCTGAAACTCCTCGGTGATCATTGCACTTAGGAACTCTTTGTGGTTTGCCCTGAGCTCGCTGTATTTGCCTTCCTGACAGGATGCATTCATTTTCAAGGCAGCAACATGCAGATTTGAAAATTCCACTCCACTTTCGTCTTTCTCTGCCCTCAAAATCGCGTCCACGTGCAAGTCGCAGAGGGTGGAGTACGTCATAAGATGTGCAGTCAAGGCACGCTTCATATAGCTTTGAACAGGTCATTGTCACAGTTGTTTAACGAAATCGTAGAGCTGTTTTCCCCTGTTTTCACTTTGTATGGCGTGGACAGGTCGTTTCTCATCGTGGGTTTAACAAAAAAAGCACAGTTCCTTGTTGTACGCGGCAGTGAATGAACGTGATATACGTTGTGGTGCATCAGGTGTGGCGTTAGGACTTGTTGAAATGCATGATTTAGATTCATGTGACGGTCGTCCCGCAGCGCGAGAAAGAACAGCGACATCGTTAGAAGCAACTGCTTTTTCAAACCTGGTTTGGGCTCTTTTTAGTTTTTCAGAACTAACGGTGGTTTTCCTACAACTGGCATGAAAGCTAGCACTATTCTGTTTCAGGTCATCTTCTGACACTCCTTCTAAACATTTACTTGCTTCCAAAAACTCACTTTCACCATACTTTCCACGAGACAATACATAAAACAAAATGTTTTTGTAAGCATCGTTACTAACGTTTTTCAGTAGAGGTTCAGTCGTGTCTGTCTGACATATAATACACTTCTTGAAGTCGACTTTTTCTTCAGGTCGTCTTTTTTTCTTTGGAATATCCATTGCTAGGGTAAATAAATTATTTTTGTGCTGATTTTTTTAGAGTTAAACAAGTTACAGCCTTGACTTGTGTCTGTTTCGACAAGTCATAACTGGGAGTAATGACTGTCAAAAGAAAAAATATATATATTTTTACTTTATTTAAGCAGAACATAGTGAGTACACGGCGTACAACAAATGATATTAGTGAGAGGCATATTCTTGACCAGAGAGATTAAAAAAATTCAAGGAAAATACGAATTGTAAGGATTGAAGAACATGTTACACGAAGTGCATTGTGGGAAAAACAGGTGTGAACTGTGAAAACACCACCAAACGTCATTTCTAAGGTGTTTTGAAATAGTTTTTAGATTCCATTTTAGTCACTACCTTAAAATGTACATATATTCTAAAATTAAGCCTTGTACATACCATTTTCGCGTAACACAGCCTTGAAGAAGAAAGAGGACAAAACAAAATGGCCGACCCGATTTGAAGCGAAGAAGAAAGAGACTGAAAGGTGGAAATTGCGAACTACACACGATTTATCTTCCACCTTGAAATGAAACATTTATATTAAAATGAGAGACTACACACATTTCTTCTTGATTGATGAGGACTTACTTTCACCATACTTTCCACGAGACAATACGTAAAACAAAATGTTTTTGTAAGCATCGTTACTAACGTTTTTCAGTAGAGGTTCAGTCGTGTCTGTCTGACATATAATACACTTCTTGAAGTCGACTTTTTCTTCAGGTCGTCTTTTTTTCTTTGGAATATCCATTGCTAGGGTAAATAAATTATTTTTGTGCTGATTTTTTTAGAGTTAAACAAGTTACAGCCTTGACTTGTGTCTGTTTCGACAAGTCATAACTGGGAGTAATGACTGTCAAAAGAAAAAATATATATATTTTTACTTTATTTAAGCAGAACATAGTGAGTACACGGCGTACAACAAATGATATTAGTGAGAGGCATATTCTTGACCAGAGAGATTAAAAAAATTCAAGGAAAATACGAATTGTAAGGATTGAAGAACATGTTACACGAAGTGCATTGTGGGAAAAACAGGTGTGAACTGTGAAAACACCACCAAACGTCATTTCTAAGGTGTTTTGAAATAGTTTTTAGATTCCATTTTAGTCACTACCTTAAAATGTACATATATTCTAAAATTAAGCCTTGTACATACCATTTTCGCGTAACACAGCCTTGAAGAAGAAAGAGGACAAAACAAAATGGCCGACCCGATTTGAAGCGAAGAAGAAAGAGACTGAAAGGTGGAAATTGCGAACTACACACGATTTATCTTCCACCTTGAAATGAAACATTTATATTAAAATGAGAGACTACACACATTTCTTCTTGATTGATGAGGACTTATCAGTGCAAATAAAGATGAAATATATAAATTGATCTCTATCACCACAGGGGATCCACCTACATAGCCTTTTGCAGTGCTTAAAATAATAGAGAAAAATTTATCTACTGCAAAAAGAAAAGAATTACATCAAAATACAACAAACAAAGATATATACACATTTATTGAGTTGATTGAGATGATTTTTATTGAAGTCTATACGTTTTAAATGCGTTTCTTATGAACATCAAATGTTGGCCTATGACGTCACATTTCATTTGCATAAAAATGACGTCACCATGGTTGGAAAAATTGGTGACAAAGTTTTTTCTGTTTTTTATGCTTCAAACAATAAATCTAACCACTGAAACTAAAATGGTCATGAAATTCCCACGGGGGTCACATTTTTCACACAAGGCCTCGCACTACTTTGATAGTGCACGTGCTGCGTATGCTATAACACGCTCTTTCCCATCCTGAACCTGAGATAACACTGCTCCCAAGCCACTGTCACAGGCATTAGTGTCTAAAATAAATGGTACATCCAACCGAGGAAAAGCAAGGATGGGGGCGTTCATCAACTTCCGCTTAATGTTCAGAAAGGCTTCTTCACACTCAGCTGTCCATCTAAAACGTTCACCCTTTTGAGATGCACTGTGTAAGGGGGCGGCAATGTCAGCATAGTTTGGCACAAATTCTCGGTAATAACCAGCTGTTCCCATAAATGCTTTCAGCTGGCTCTCATTTTCTGGCACTGGCCACTCCCTTATGACTTTCACTTTCTCTGGATCTGTAGAAATGCCATCCCGGGTCACCAGATGACACAACCACCTGTTCTGACAAGAGCTTGCATTTCTTAGGGTTAATCTTCAAGCCTCCGTCCGACAAACGCGACAGGACCAGTGACAGTCTCTCTCGATGCTCCTGTAAGGTGCAGCCAAAGATGATGATGTCATCTAGATACACTAGACAGTCTGACCAGCACAAACCTTTCAAGACAAGATGCATAGCCCTCATGAAACATGCTGGTGCATTTGTTAGGCCAAAACTTAACTTGTGGAATTGGTAAAGGCCATCCGGGGTTGCGAAGGCTGTTTTCTCCCGATCTTCTTCTGCAACCTAAATTTGCCAGTATCCACGAGCAGGCCAAGGTGAGAAAACCACTGTGCACCAGCTAAACTCTCTAATATGTCATCACAGCGTGGAAGTGGGTACAAGTCTCGCTTGGTTACCTTGTTCAGAGCCCGATAGTCTACACAGAAGCGTTGATTGCAGTCAGGCTTGGCAACCAAAACTACTGGAGAGGACCACGGAGATTCAGACGGCTCTATGATCTGTGCTTCAAGCATTTGATCCACTTGACAGCGCATTTCTTGCCTTTTATGGAAAGGGACTCTTCTAGGTGGTACCTGAATTGGCTGTGCTGATCCTTTGTCAATGGTATGTTTTGCACCTTTGGCTGTACCTAAATCCCATGGCCCCTTTGAAATGCAGTCAGCATAAGTGGACAGAACCTCATAGTGCTTACGTTTTTCCTCTTCTGGAACCAAATCACTACTTACGGGAAACATCTCTTCCAAAGGAATACTACTATTGTCAGAGTTTTTCACAAAAACTGCACTACACTGCCAAGTCCCCAATTCCACCTCAACATTTTCCTTAGCAGCCCCTACAACTTTGTAACCCTCACTCAAGCCACCTTTGTCAGGCAGTTCATCTACACCCACTAGTGGGTGGAGGTCCCCAATACAGTAAACACCCGCATATAAGAACACACAATTTCAGAGGTCAGACTGATTGTGTTCTTATTTATCGGATGCTTAGTGAAAAATCAGCCTCAGGATGTTCTTAAATGTTCTTAAATTTTTTGAAATTCAGTGCTGTACAGCATAAAAAATGTTGCTAGAAATTTTAATTATGTTCAAATAGGTCTACTGTAATCAGTAATGTAACAAAACAGTAACAAGAAGGGTGTATGTATAGTTCTGTGGCAGATCCATATGCTGCCCCACCCTTGAAATGTCTAAAGTAGAGGTCCACTGTACATCTGCAAATCTGAAAGTCTGATTTACTACTGTGTTGACATGTACATCAGCAAAACAATAACATTAAGGGTTTGTACTCTTGTTATTGTTTGTAGATCTGTAACCCAAAAGCCAGCTGTGCATCTTAGAAACTGTATTCGTCCAAGCCCTGGGGAGAGATTTTCTCGTCTCCTGAGCCATCAGTTGTCATTAGGCAGCCGGTCTTTTCAAAAAGCCGTCTTAGAAAGTCTTTGCTTTCTTTTAGTTCACTCCAGGCTTCCCCAGTCCATTGAGTCATAAGTATTCGCCTGTCCTTTACAGAAAGTCTATCATGCCATTTTTCAAGATTGTCATCTATCTCCAACCACCTGTCCATTGCAGCAGCAATTTTCACTTTCATCATCCTTCCACATCCTGCATCAATTGGCTGAATTTTATCAGTATGGTTTTCTGGTAGCATGTACACAGAAGTACTGATTTCATTCCTACATGTCTCGTGGAACTCTTTGGTTTGTTGGAAGGACACGTTGTCTGCAAATAACACCTTTTCCTGGTCAGTTTTTCCAACCCCAGGAATGAGTGTTTTCTTGCACCATTGCATATTTGTCACCTCATCCATCCAGGCATTTTGCTGGAAATACACATCAACTCTTTTATCATATTGTTCTTTCTCTTGAGAACTAACATTCCCTTTCCCTCTAAACACAAGGGAAGGCTTTACATTCTGTTCTCCTTCACCTCTTATGCAAAGTTGCAAAGTGGCTTGCCTTTTATCCAGACCTGATGATGGTTGTGCAACCCAGACTTGTTTATTGCCACGTGAGTCATAGGTAGTCCCTTGGTCCACCACAAATGGAAGAGGAACCTGGTCCACATTGTACCTGTTTTCAGGAGTCCACCTGCCATATTTGGGGTCAGTCATAGTTGATCTGTTCCGCCTCCTCTGTGTTTTGAGGGATTTCCTCAAATTTTGATGGAACTTCTGGATGGTTAACCTACCATCATCAGCAGAGTTTTTCTTCTTGTTTGTTCTTCTTCTCAGTACTATATCGTGCCTTTTCTTAAACCTTTGGAACCAGTTAGAGCTTCCTTTGAAACTTTCAGCCTCCTTTTTCCCATAAGTCATCTCAATTTTTGCCTTCATCTTTTTCCTGAACCACAGTTTTGTAATCTTGCATCCAGCTGCTCTACGAACTTTGAATTCAGCAATCAATAGATTAGCTGCAAGTGGATACCTCTCACTCTGCTTCGATCGCCCAGCCACAATTTTTCTTCTCTGCCTTGCATCTCTTATATTCCCAGAATTTTTTCCCTTTTTATTTAGTTCTAGTTCCTTCAGAATTTGGTTTCTGTTTTTGTTCCACTTTTGAATCAAAGATCGATGAACTCCTTTCTCTTTTGAGACGATGTTGTATCTATGTTTTGATGATTTCAAAGAATCAAAAAGATCCAGGGTTTTCTTTTTGAATTCAACTGTGTACGATTTTCGCTTCTTACTTCCCCTTCTCTTGTTTCCAAGACTTTCGACTTCGTTACTGTCTAGAACAATGGGATCATTACTTCCTGACTGGCTAGCCTCAGGCAATGAGCAATGGGCATCTGCTTCCTTTCGATTGGCGAACATATTCTCTTGCTTTGAACCCTCGTGTGAGTTCTCGGTCATCGGGTGTTTGAATTTCATGTGGCTGTCAAGGTATTGTTGACCTCTGAATGATTTACCACAGACGTTGCATTTTACTTCAGCGCTTTTAGATATCTCAGCTGTCTTTTCCATCGTTGGCGTGATGTCAAGCATACAACCATTCTTCAATTCTACTTTTTTTCGAACGCCACAATCGAATAAAGTCCGATTCATCTTTGTTTTAGCTTAATATATTCAGCTCATAAAAATTCCAAACAGTGAAGTTCAACACACGAGGAAGAACACTTTGTGCGCCTCTGCATTGGCCAGCGGTTTCCTTTGTTATATTACCCGGGAACCACTTCGGGCACTGCCAGGTTGTGCGAGTGAGGAACCATCTTGGAATTCGTGAAAAACCTTGACAGATTTTTAAGGATAAACCCACACACATTAGAATAATGACGAATGAATATGAACTATATTTAGAGGCAAGCACAAGGGGTTATCATGCTTATTTCAAGGACGCCACAGTCTACATTGGAGAGATTCTTATATGCGAAATGGAGCCCAATAATCGCCACAGCAAGTATGCAGTTGTGGTAAAAAATGAGGACGACAGGATTGTTGGTCATGTCCCTATTGAGCTTTCTAAACTCTTCTTCGAATTTCTATCAGAGTATGGCAAAATTGAAGCAGAATGCATTGGAAGTAGAATAAACAAAGGGCGAGGAAAAGGACTAGAGCTACCAGTAGACTTTAGACTAGTTGGGAATGCTCGATATCTCAAGAAACTTCTCAAGAAATTACAGAAAAAGAACATTGAGTTCGATTACCAATGGAAGCTGAGCAAGATACAGAAGTGTTGAGTTTGAACTTCAGTTATTTTCAATAAATTTGAATGACATAATGGGCAACAAAAGACTGGACAAGTATTTGCAAGCTTTGATCAACTACAACTGTGATTGACCTTGATACAGCTATAAAATCTTATGTTTTTCTCTATCAATACAGTAGTTTATAGTATTGTAAAGGCAAAAAATGTAATTCATGATATTAGATATTCTGAAGAGAACAAAGGTGCCCAAAACTTAGCTAATACCATTGGTCAGCAGGTGTGTTTATGGTAATTTGTGTAATTTTGACACCCTTCCCATTTTATAAGAACATTATTTTTTTTCCAGGCTGATATTGTTCTTATAAAAGTGGTGCTTTATTTGCCAAATTTCAGCCTGATGTTCTTAATCCATGTGTTCTTATATGCGGGTGTTTACTGTACTGCTGCAGCGGTAAATTTTGATAGGTTTGTTAAGGCTATTAAACACACGAACTGGTATTCGACCATCTTTTACAGTTACTGCAGTCCGCAAGGCCCCAGCGGAATACCTTTCTGAAAACTTGCTTCGTGGTTCAACCACACCGACACATTCCTCCAGGCCACTCACCCCCTCGATCTCACAAGGTATATCAGCAACCATATTTGGTGATAATGTCACGGTTTCAGCAACAGTAATCCTGTAAACTTTATCAAGGGGACCAAACACCATCTTACTGGGTCCCCCTTTACTGTATACAGTGTTATTGTCAAAGTTAATGATACACTTGTGAGCCATTAAAAGGTCTATGCCAATCAATACTTATTGTGGTAACCCTCGACATACTAACACCGTATGTTGCGCCTTGATACCACCAAAATATTAAAATATGCAGATTTCCGTAAGTACTTTTTCCATGGGATTCCAATTTCCAGACAAATTTACAGAAGTCGCTCAAGTACCACCAAAATATTAAAATATGCAGATTTCCGTAAGTACTTTTTCCATGGGATTCCAATTTCCAGACAAATTTACAGAAGTCGCTCAAGTTAGAATAGGTGCCTTTAACTACAACAGCACCATAAATTCCATGAAGATGGGAATCGATATACAAAACATGGGGTGGAGAAAGTATAAAAAAAAGACGTCTCGTCAATGACAATACTTGCAAAGTAGGTCCTATTTTCTGACAGGGTACCTAACTGGCCCGCAAACTGTAGACAACTCGTGCTCGTCTTCCAGTCTTACAGGCAAGGGCCCAGCTGTAGACATATCTGTGAAGGATACCAGAGCGGCAGCATCTTCAATTGACAAATATCGGTTCGGTAGACCGTGGCGACACAAATCATACATTCTATTGCCTAACTCGATACAGCCGCAGAATGTTTTTACAGATTCGGAAGAAAGTACCCCTCCTTTGGGAATCTCTAGACGACTTCTTGCAAAAAAATGCAACTCGTCTGATAGCACAGACGCAAATGCAGTAAGACCTGCTGCGATTTGCTTTAGGGCGAACTCCTTCCCTTGCTCAAGTAGTGAAATTTGTCTTTTAACAACCTGCTCAAAGAGAGAAGAGATTCAAAAGACAACTAAATTGCTTGCTGTTTCGACCTGTTGGGTCTCATCGGCATGGTGCAGCCAAGACTCCAATATTCTGTGTGTTTAGACCTTTATTTATAAAAAGCTGTTTAACTGTTACACCTGAAAGTTTTCAATTTTGTTAGAAATGTAATAATTCACAAAGAACGACATAAAGGTGTGCATACATAAACGGAAATCGTGAATTGATCACTGGAATCTTTGGCAGCCATGGACAGCAGATTATGAATACGGAACAATTTATATAGCATGAAAATGAAACAAGCAATAGTCTGTTCTACAATTAGAAGGCTAGGCGGGCGGATTTGCCGCAGTGTATAACAATGGAAAATATACGAAAATCATGCTATCCGAACTTTTGATTTGAAGGCAGCTGTAGCGGTCGTCACCCAAAGCTTCAACAACTAACTTTGCTAGAGTTTCAACGCACTATGAATCGCGGGGATATACTTTACGGACAGTCATTTGAATTAACTTGATCGATTTATTACAAGAAGCCAAGAATCCAAGATCATATCGTAAACTGAAATAGTAATACAAAGAAAAACTGAACTAAAACCTAGTAAAAGATATACTAACATTCCAAACATTCCATTGCAGAATCGTAGGTTTAAACCAAAAAAACTAGCATACTCAATCAACCAAAAATCAAAGTATTACGGTACTAAAACGCTTAAACCATACATGAGGTGTATAGCTCACAAACTAGTGAAAAACTTAACTAATATCGACGAAAACCGTATTGGCAGGCTTCAAACAGCAATCAAATGCCATGCCACGTGGTTGAAACTTAACAAATTGTGAGCTAAACTATGGAGAAGAATGTCTGAACTTAGAGAAGAATAAAATCACTTAAAGGAAAAAAGGTACTTACATAACAGTCCCGCTTTGCAGATCTTATTCCAAAACCTTCAGTGTTCTTACGACTTACTCCACTGAAAACTTCTGATCTGTTCACTACCAGGACCAAAGGCAACTAACTAAAATGCGGTTTCGGGCAGAACTATAACTACTCTAAAATCACGTCTAAATTATCAGCCACAAAAGGTAATCAAAAAAGGTCAAACAAAACTTAAGTTAAATGTCCAGGGAGTGGGCGTACAACGCCGTTACAGCAGCTATCTAAGAGAAAAGCATTTTTTTTCATATTAAAGCATGTGACAAAGCAGAATATGAAAAAAGTCCTACTGTGTCCACTGATCCGATTTAACTTCCACTAGTGCAACTCTCCAAGTCAACTTCATGGGAAGAAATATCTAAGGAACAGTGTGGAAAGGAAATGAGTAACAGGAAGGCTTGCAAAAACACATTGCTAATAAGAGATATTACATCGGTTGTCGACAGTATCGTTAAAATTACTTAAAGGACAATGGGAGAATATTAACAAATAACATCTAAATTCTATCTCGAGCATCGTAAAATAATATCGGCAACAATACAGCTCAGTTGATAGGGGCACTGAATACAGCTGGTGAGGGTCAAATTTCTCTACACTCAATAGAGGTCAACAAAAAAATATTGTTAATTTAAAAAATGCACATACTTTTGTACTCATAGAAATGTCAACTTAAAGACACTTAAGGTCCCTAAAGGCTACTAAGGGCCATTACCGATCAGAGAAGCCTGTAATTCAGTCTTCCGCTTTTGTATCGATGGCAGAACGTCATCTTTGTAGAAAGAAATAAAGCCATTCATCTCCTTCTTCAATAATATAAGCTCCTCTTTGAAGCGGTTCACCTCCATCTCTTTGTCCACGACGGATCTCTTGGTACCATAGGGGACTGCTTATAAAATAAAATATTACACCCTTCAAACAAAGTGCGAGCACACATTTATGGTGGCCGAGGGCAACTCAAAAACACATCTGAGTATGGAAATAGACTATTTTCAAAGCAGGGCTGCAATTAGAATTCAATCATACCACTGTCATTAGGAGGATAATCAGTTAAATTCCATGGGAAATAGCCTTTCTCTATACTCTCTGCCATAACTGTGTTGCTTTCACCAACCAGTTCGTTGTAACTCGACACCACTGTCTTTAAAGCATCCTTTTCACGAGACACCTTGGTTCAAAGCTTTTGTCTCTGTCGACTTGAATCTAAGTAAGAATGGAAGGGAGCAAAAAAAAAGGAAAAGTTTAGAAGCACTTCACATAGAAGTCAAACGGATACAGTCGTTAAATAACAACTGTTTACTACTGTTATATGGGAGAAGAACATCCAAGAAATTATCAAATATTAGCCGCAGTCTTTACATATCCTTATCCGGTTTCACCATTAACCTTCTTACCTAGAGCAGCGTTGTATATCTCTTCCCTCCAGGTGGTCAACATATCCTCTGAAACGTGCAGCTGTTCTAGATTGTCCAAAAGGTCCTTCCTTGCATTGGAAAGTTGCATCTTTGTCTAAGAGTGTGAAAGATTAAAAATTCCAGATGATGCATTAACGTTTTGGTCGTCAATGTAGGCAAACCGTAATAGTGGCGCCACTGAAAACTGTCACATTACATACTTCACTTTGATTGTCGTGATCTTAGAAAAAAATCTACCTTCGAATATCTATCTGCTAAAGTCCGCGGCAACTTCTCTATCTTTTTCCGGTTCCATTAGAGGGCATGCTCTGTACGCAACTCCTCACGTGCTGTGTAAGAAAAACGAATTGTGAGCACAAGAATATTGAGCAATTAAGCACGGTGCCTCCCTTTCTTAGTGCGCATATGTTTTGTGAATCACGGGATGGTCAGTGAGACATGTTGTTTATAAGGACTCTGTCTCCTAATGCTTCTTAGGTGGATTATGACTATTAGAGATAAGGGTCATCTTAGCAAGTCCTTTTAGAATCCAAAGAGAAGTATGGGGGTAGCCACGCAGTTTTCGGAGATAATAAAGCTTTGTTGTGGAAAGAAGATGCTATTACTGCTGTGTATTCCAGAGCTAATTAGTAACATTGTTGCTTAATTAACTCAGACAAACGCGTGGTTACCTCCAGTTTTCTCTTTGGCTTCCAACAGCCCTTGCTAAGACCTTTTTGCCCGCATAGTCATTAACCTTGAAAACACACCTTAGCATTTGGAGGCGACGTCCTTAATCATCAAACACTTAAAGACCATATCTATGTTGGCGATAGAAATGGAAATGATAAAAGAAATGATAAGAGAGCTACCAGTGTTTCAGTGTATCTTGGGTTATGACATTTGTAGCTTTCTTAACAGTTGCCACTAACAGACTATCAGCAATCAGCTATTTGCCTTATAATTAAATTGAATGTCATGTCCGGTCCTGCGGGCATTTAAAAGGTACTGAAATGAAAAGAAAAAAATTTCTCCGCAAAAATATGACAAAAAAACCTCAGCAATTATTACCGAAGTTGAGAATTTAATTGAAAAAAATTAACTAGACAACTTATTTAATAAAATAATTTATTTTAAATATCCTATATTTTGCCGAGATAAGCAACAATTCATAGAAATGAAAAAAGTAAAAGATGAAGTCCATAGAATAGCAAAAGATAATAGAAAAAAGGGCTATTGCAGTATAATGAGTGTGAAGAACGTAGACAACTACACCATTTGTGCCAATCATATAGTGGTATGGTTAGGTGAATATTTTATTGTTAAAAATTGACACAAAATAAGTAACATTTAAACATGAGTCTTCTTGGATATACCACAAAGTTTCACTATGATATGGAAACACCAAAAACTGAAGACAGCCAGTGTAAACTAACAAAAACTAGTGTGCACAAAATTTGTTGTTGTGTAATCACAAAACAATGAGATAAAAAATGTACCTTCAGGAAGCATGTGCTTAGTGCTGGTACCAAGCCGGGAGAAATGACTATTTATTTTCTCAACTTCCTCCCCAGTGGTTGCAGAAGCACCATTCTGCCACCTTCCACCCCAAACAACCTATAATTATTAAAAATATATATATACTCCATTTAATTTCTAAAGTTTAATGAAATGATTTAAATAACGTCATAAGTAGTAAAAATAAAGACACAGGGCCATGCATGTCTAAGCCTCAAGTTAGACAATCTACTGCCACAAAGCCGTAAATGGTGTAAGCTACCATGAAAAAACTGACCTTTTGCAATTTTGCTTATGCCCTAAACTGCCTGTGTCAGATACCACAGCCCATGTACCACGAAACTTGTAAACATATCTTGATAAACATATTTTGCAGGAATGCAAAGGCATGCCCAAATGAGAGCTATTACAATAACTAGGACAGAGATAAGCACAAGAGAGCACGTAAACTTGAAAATTTCATAGTCATACCAATTAGTGACAATTCTAAATGTTTTCTGGTGGTTTGTTAAAAATGTTCCAACAAAATGAAGTCCAGTTAAAAACAAAACAAAACAAAATTTAAAAAAAAAACAAAGAAAAAATAACAGGAAGAGATGCAAAACTATTGTCCTAGGAAGGGAAGAAAGCTTCCTTGGCACGTTCCAAACAAAGTTTTTAAAGTTTTGGCTGCAAGTTGTCAAAGTAGTGGTCAGAAAACGACTACAGCAGCTTCAAATAGTAGTGTTTTGCAAAAAAATGTTCAGAAGTCATTGGGTAAAGTTGTGTCTGAAGACATCTCATTATTCCTGGCACTTTTGGTCAGCAGCTGAATTCACATCATCATCTCCATACTATAAAACATAAATTTGAACTGAACAGTCAGTTACTAGGTGAAGTCAACCAACTTCCTCACTTTTGTCCTGTATCATGTTTTGAAGAAAAAAAGCTCAAGTGCCACTACTTCAACCAGCAGCAATATAAAGAGAGAATACAAACATTAATCAATGTCAAGGAACCAAACTACCTGGCATGACCATGAATGAGCTTTGGCATGCATCACAGACAATGCAGGCTTCATCTTCTTTTCTGAATCACCAGTGAATAAGCCATGGCCAGAACTTGCAGACAACATCATACCAGAAGAACTCAACCTTCTTTGGAATGAAATATGCTGTCTGCAAGTAGTGGGCATATCCATATATTTCACCGTACAACATGTTGACAGCTTTCTGTGCAACAGAATGGCGACATCCAGCTATTTCTAGCCCTGTTTCGCAGAGGTTTTTCTTTTTGCGGAGGGTATTGCCTGCAGCTCGCCAACTGGTATCGCCACACATGTTCTGGTCTAAGTGTTTGTCCACCTGTACAGTTTGCATGGAAATGTTATGATGAATGCTAAGTAAAAAAACAATTTCAATTTCCCATAACTATAAAAAGCAAACCTAACATTTAATAGTTCTAGGGATACATATTGTTTTTTTTAATATTCAGTCAGGTGACACTATTGCACTTATTATATCCTAGTCTGACATAAATAAATCATAACTAGCTGTCAAATTTTGAAACTTATAGCTATCCAATTTATAACTTAAAAATGAAATCTCGGGGCCTGGTTCGACTCACATTTTTCTATGTCGACCCATATATCTAAGTCTTGTAGTGCTGCGTTTTTCTGGTTACACAATATCAAGAAAATTAGCCAATTTCTGCCTAGGGACAAATTAGAGATGGTGTTACATGCCTTTGTTACAAGTAGAATAGATTATTGTAATGGACTCCTCTATGGACTACCAGACCGTGAAATAGGGAAATTGCAAAGCGTTCAAAATGCTGCAGCTAGGCTGCTCACGTCATGTAAAAAGTATGATCACATTACACCCGTCTTGCGCGAATTGCATTGGTTACCAGTAAAGTATCGAATTAATTTTAAAATTTTATTATTAACCTTCAAGGCTCTTCATGGGATTGCACCTTCTTATATTAGTGATCTACTTAAGGTAAAACATAATACGCGCTATTCATTATGTTCCAATGAAGGTGTATGTTTAATGCATCCCAAAGGTAGGATGAAGAAGTCTTTTGGGGATAGATCATTCAGCGTGGCTGCGCCTACTCTATGGAATAATCTTCCTGCAAGCCTCCGCAGCATGTCAAGCATTTCAAGTTTCAAAAGCCAACTGAAGACACATTTGTTTAGACTAACAGTTTTTAGACATACTCAATTTTATATATTTATTTTCTATTATTACCATTTATATATTTATGTATTTTATATCTATTTGTATCTATTATTATTCCTATATTTGATTGTATATATTTATAAATTGTACATATTATGTAATTTAGATAGGTATTCATATTTTTATTAGTTAGATACTCTGATGTAATGCGCTCTTGATCATATTTATGTTAAATAGCGCAATATAAATTAATAAATTATTATTATTATTATTATTATTATTATTATAAGAATTTTTGTAAGATACAAACCACATTCACAATTACATGTACATGTTTGATAATTATGTCTAGGGATCTCACCTTCATCTATCTGATGCTGTAATCTGAGTGTGGAACTTGATGATTTAGTGACTGCATAACCTAACAAGTTGTTTATAACAAATTTGAACACAAACATTTACATACACTGTGCTTAGAACCTTGATAGACCTTCTGGATTTGTTGGTCGACATCTTTGTTAGAGGCAACAAATGCATCGCCATAGTAACAATCTCTTTGTCTTCTGCAAACAACAATGACAGACACCATAAATAATAAAGATACGAGACCATAGTTTCATACACCTGTGCATATGCTTATCAATGGAAATGATAGGAACCTTTGTGAATGATTAATACAAACTTTTCAACAAAATTAACAAAATCTTTGAAATAAGTGCTGTTATAATAATTAACTAACTTCATTCACAATGGCCGCCAACTGAGTAGACAACAAGATATCGACCATCGTGGCTTTGTTATCCTGCAGACGTTCTTCGAGGTTTCAACATCAAGGTCGCCCATAAACCTATTCGCACCATCTCGAGTATACTAAAAAAGCCAAAAAACAAGACATATCACTTTCACATCAATTCTCATTTATAATGATGATGATGATGATGATGATGATGATGATGATGATGATGATGATGATGATGATGATGATGATGATGACACAAGTCTTATTTGAGGTAAATGTTAAGGCCAGGGTGCTATATCCATTGGACGTTAGGGCTATAACTCCAAAGAAAGAAAGTGTTATGAATTTAGATTGTCAGCATAGCAGGGTAGTTATTAGTGGCCAGGGCTTTCGCTACTCGCTTAGTTTCCCGTGATACTTCCTCCTCGGTGGAAGGAATGTTCCTCGCGCGATCCATGAGAATGCGAGCGACCGAGTGTTTATGCTGGGGATGGTGGTGTGATTTGAAATCAAGGTAACGGTCGGTGTTGGTAGCTTTCCTGTAGACAGACACGGTGATCGAGCCATCTTGTCGTTTTGGTGTCAAGAAAGGCAATGGAACCGTCTGATTCTATCTCGATTGTAAATTTGATGTGAGGGTTGATGGAATTGAGATGTGAGTGGAATTCATCTACGCGTTCCCTTTTTACACGTAGGTGGCTATCATCTACGTATCTAAACCACCATTTGGGAGGGTTAAGACAAGATCGAGAAAGAGGCTTCCAGAGGAATCGTATATAAGATCAAATGTAAAGATTGTGACTGTGTTTATGTTGGTCAGACATCACGTGCACTAAAAACACGTGTGAAAGAACATGCAAAGGCCATAGCAACATTGGATAAAACTCTTTGTTGGCCAAACACCATATGCTTAACGGTCATCAAATAGATTTGGAGAGCGTTGAAATTGTCGACAGGTCATCGGCGTGGCGACAAAGACTAATTCTTGAAGCTTGGCATTCCGTGCGAAATAGGAACACTATAAACGAACACATAGCGCTACCAAACGTATACAATAACATTAGGAATTTTTAGAGTCATTAAGAATACTCTAGAGACTACTGTTGCACCCAGAAAGTTCCTTCAAGGTGTGATTTAGTTTTATCACACATCGGTTACATATTCTAAGGAGGACGCCGTTAGACATTTGCATTTTTATCTTTGCTGAGGAAGGCAACAGTAGTGGCTGAAACGTCCATAACCATATTTTTAGCCAGTGTCAACTTTTTAATTTTTTACTAAATTTTTAACATGTCTGGCTACACACCGAACATTTTTTACTTTTGACTAGATAAAAAGTATATCAAGTTTGACCCCTAAAAAAGTATGTGATACCGAATATTGTTCGTCACGAATCCCGGATTTCAAGAGGAGAAGGGATGTTCTATTGCTTCCTAAAAGGATTTTTTGGGGGAAATTTATTGATGCAGTGTTACAGAATTTTAAAGTTGGACAAAATGCGTTGATTCAAGCGTTCAGAAAAGTCAGCCTAAGTCAGCCTAAGTCAGTGTACACATACACAAACAACTTCACGTTTACCGCAGGTTTTGATCATCCAACAACCTTTAATGCCAAGAATCGTCGATTTAGTATTCTCTTAAGGACGGTACCTCCTAATACAGATGTATTTCTGCAAAGCTTATGACTATGGGGAAAAAGTAGATCTTAGCAAGGGTTATCGGAATCCAAAAAGAAAAATGTGGGTAACCACGCATTTTTCAGAGATAATTCAGCAACCATAATTCTAAAAAAGCGTTAAAATACAAAGAATGCATGGCAATTTTTTTCCAAATTAAAGCTCAATTATCTTCGGAAAATGCCTGGTTACCCCAAATTTTCTTTTTGGATTCTGATAACCCTTGCTAAGATCTGCTTTTTCCACATAATTATAAACCGCGCAAAAATATTGTTGTATTAGTGGGCAAATTCCTTAAGAAACCCGAATATCCGGAGATGCGCAGAACGTATGCGCAGTAACAAAAGGAGGCACCGTCCTTAAACGTCTTTTCAAACACCTTGAGGAGGCTCGCAACAGTTTTTTGGCGTTGGAGTGTATCTTTTGAAGTCAAAATTTCGCATAGAAGATAAACTTCGATTTCCTTGATACTACACCACCTTTTCAAAATATGATCAAAGTTTATTTTCTCACTGGTTCCCTAGCAACAGTTGTCACCATAGCAACGGTAATGGACAATCCCTCATTTTAAATAATGTCGAATATCTCGAAAACTAGTCCGACACTTTATGACGAAACTTGAACTATTTGAACTACTCAACCTAGACAACTTGTATGCAAAATTAGGGAAAAATCTGTAAGAGCGTTTTCACGTAAATCATGATTCATTTTTTACGGGCAGATTTTGGTCATTCCTGCAATTGTCTCCAATATTTCAAGAAAGATAAAACTTAACACTTGCCCTTTTCAGTTGAAGGATCTTTTATGATATCAAAGCATTCTTAATGTACTTTGAGCTTCCTAGGTGGCTGCGATTTTACGATATTTATATTTAAAAACTGCTAAAATGCAGTACAAATCAGCCAAAAAGTCCGTAATTTGCATAAATAGAAATATTTCTAAACTGCCCTTACAGATTTTTCTCTTAAATTGATTGACGTTAGAATAATGTTCCAGCAAGTTTTAGGCTGAATAAACATTTCGTTTATTAGATAAGAAGGCTGAATCTTGGTCAAGTTTCAGTCGTTATTAACTTTCAACGAGCAACAGTATTATTTTGTTTTTCCTGGTCTATTTCACGGTTATTCACGTGCAATGAATATTTATACACGCTGTGCTTGTGTCCTCTCGTGCATTTATAATTCCTTCTCATAATAATAAAAAATTTTCGTCTTCTGAGCTTCTTCCTGGAGACTCTTTGCCATTATTCTTTAAATACTGACCGACGTTTTAGCTTTTTTAATTACGGATTGCATACATGTTAACGCCCACGATGGCATTACACTGGGGCAGAAAAACGACGAGAAACAAGCTCAGAAGACGAATATTTTTTTGTATTATGAGAAGGAATTATAAACGCACGAGTGGGCACAAGCGCAGCATGTATTAATATTCATTGCACGTGAATAACCGAGAAATAGACCAGGAAAAACGAAATAAAACTGTTGCTCGTTGAAAGTTAATAAGGACTGAAACTTGACCAAGATTCAGCCTTCTTATTTAATAATGGAAATGTTTATGCACCAGTCAATGTAAACCCCCGCACCCCCCCGGCCGGGACATAGCGGGGCATTTGCCTGGAGCTCACTGCAAAAGTTGTCAAATGCCCCGCACCCGCAGGCCATTTGTTTGCTCTAATCGGAGTTAATGACCCCGCTCAAGTGCCCTGCTCTTTTTGGGCAAAAATAAATTAGACAGTACTTTAGCAGAAGAAGAGACAAGTGAAAAAGGTAGTAGACACAGATTAATACAAATGCTTCAAACTTTATTTGGAGCTTCAACATTCACACATTTCGAGTACAATCCACCTGCTTGCAAGTCAAAATTGTGGGAAAAAATGTAAAAGAAATAAGCGAACAACTAAGAAAAACAGTTTAAATATACTTCAGCTGTCATGGAACTTCAACAAATACTATTGTACAGAATAGGCCCACTTGCTTGCAAAAACATGCATAGTTATCCCTGGCAAATCAGCTGGCAGTCATCACACTGTACGAAAAACAGTTTATTCTAAATATCATTACTAACCTGCAAATGGAACTTCAACAAACACAGAATAGGTCCACTTGCTTGCAACAGGATGCACATGCAGTTTAATACTCCTGGCTAATCAAATACAACTAGTTGCAAAAAAGAGTTGAGACAGTGCCGCGTTTTACGATAAGTTACCAACTGCTTTGTCATATCGAAATGAATTCGTACAAACGTATAAAGCTTACCTCACAGTTTTCTTTGATACACTTCAGTTTAAGCTTATCTCTATTGACAATTGAAGAAGCAGTAGTTACATCAATCCAATCTTCCAACTCTCGATCAAATTTTTGAATTATATAAAGGGATCCTGCTGAGACCACTCCAAATGCATCTTTAACATTTTGCAATAGCACGTCCAAATCATCACAAGTGATGGATAAAACCTGTCTTCTTTCACCAAACTCAACAAGCACCTAGTATATAAATAAATTTGTAGAAATGATATAACGAGCTTCGAAGTTGTACTTACAGGTACAAAATACTGGTATACTTGAGCTTTTGTTCATAAACAACAGAATAATGAAACTCTACTTTGCATCATTATAACGACCTCAAAGATGGATGGCACATTTAGCCAAGGATGTAAGCTGATTAAAATCAAAAGATTCTCACCTTCTTCGCATCAGCAGTGGCGGCCATCTTCCTGGATTTACGATTCTAGTCCCAGTCCACCTCAGTGGAAAAAGCACCGGTCCAGTCCCCGGCTGATCTTGGAAAGATTGGAAAATGCCCCGATCCAGTCCCCGGCTGATCTTGGAAAGATTGGAAAATGCCCCGATCCAGTCCCCGGCTGATTCTTGGAATGATGCAAAAGTCGTCAAATTCCCCGATACCCGCGGCCCTTTCTCCTGTCAAATCACGGAAAATCCCCGGCAAATGCCCCGCTATGTCCCGGCCGGGGCGGTGCGGGGGTTTACATTGACTGTTGCATTATTCAGCCTAAAACTTGCTGGAACATCAAAAAGAATTATTATTCTAACGTTATTCAATTTAAGAGAAAAATCTGTAAGGGCAGTTTAGAAATATTTCTATCTATGCAAATTACGGACTTTTTGGCTGATTTGCGCTGCATTTTAGCACTTTTAAATATAAGTATCTTAAAATCGCAGCCACCTAGGAAGCTCAATGTACATTAAGAATGTTTTGATATCATAAGAGATCCTTCAACTGAAAAGGGAAAGTGTTTAAAGTTTTATCTTTCTTGAAATATTGGAGACAATTGCAGCAATGACCAAAATCAGCCCGTAAAAAGTGAATCACGATTTACGTGAAAACGGTCTTACAAATTTTTCCCTAATTTGGCATACAAGTTGTCTAGGTTGAGTAGTTCAAATAGTTCAAGTTTCGTCACAAAGTGTCTGACTAGTTTTCGAGATATTCGACATTATTTAAAATGAGGGGTTGTCCATTACCGTTGCTATGGTGACAGCTGTTGCTAGGGAACCAGTGAGAAAATAAACTTTGATCATATTTTGAAAAGGTGGTGTAGTATCAAGGAAATCGAAGTTTATCTTCTATGCCAAATTTTGACTTCAAAAGATACACTCCAAGGCCAAAAAAACTGTTGCGAGCCTCCTTAAGTCCAAACCCCGCCCCACCCTAAACAAAAAGAAAGAAAACATTCTCAGACCGAAAAGGAGATTTTCATGTCCAACCATAGGGAACCCACACGCTTATTTGTAATCTGTATGCGCTAATATTTGTAAAACTGCGACGAAATAAAAATGATAGCAGTAAACTTGAGCTGTTACATTCAAACTGTTAATAAATTAATAACCGCCAAGTGAGTCTTTCTGTAGAAATATAGCATGATAAATTTTGCATTAACTGAGCTACTGGAGACTCTATGGTGAGCAAGGGTGAAATGTGAGTCTTGACCAGAACCGCATCACGCAGTCACATAGTCAAATCACGACAAGCACACATAGGACTCAAAACTGCATCGCGCAGTCACATTAAAGCATACCTGAGATGCAACCATCCAGCCGCCAAGTTTCCGAGTTTTTCAGTTGATGCAAAATTTATCATGCTGTATTTCTACAGAAAGACTCACTTGGCGGCTGGATGGTTGCATCTCAGGTATGCTTTAATGTGACTGCGCGATGCAGTTATGAGTCCTATGTGTGCTTGTCCTGATTTGACTATGTGACTGCGTGATGCGGTTCTAGTCAAGACCCATATTTCACCCTTGCTCACCATAGAGTCTCCAGTAGCTCAGTGGTAGAGCCTCCGACTAGATCACGGAGGGTCGTGGGTTCAAATCCCATCTGGAACTCGGAATTTCTTTTTCCGAGTTTTTCAGTATGCAAAGTTTATCATGTTAAATTAATAACCGACAGTGAAACACGAGACGATAACGTGCCGCGTGACAGCGGTAACAAGAGTATTGTGAAATCAAGTTCAGTAACGGTCGTCGGAAAGAAAAGCGACGAATAACAAGAAAAATACAACGTATAGCAGCGCAAAATGCATTTCAAAACGAACTTCGCCCCACATATCGGCCCTACAGCAGATTCAAGAAGACATCAGGCAAGTTTTTTTCTATCATTTTTATTTCGTTGCAGGTTTACAAACATTAGCGCATACAGATTACAAATAAGCTTGTGGGTTCCCTATGGTCCAACTTTGTATTTTAATCCAGCCATAGTTCATTAACTGTGTTACCTCTTGGAAATCCCTTCGCCCTGCCCACCACGAAAAAGCTCTAGGGTTAATGTGACGCAACCAACGTACGTTTTCTTCAGTTTCACGCATTTTTAAGTGCTCATCTGAAACCAATCTACTAAGAATCTTCGCTCAGTCCTTAAATTAATAAACGTAGGATGACAAGAATAGCTTATTTGAAAAAACAATTCAACCTTATTCCCCAAAGTCACCCGATGCACCCAAAATTTCGTTACCGCGGTACATGCATGCAGTTGTCGATTTCACTAAAACTCGTTCTGACTGAATTAATTAGCGGCATCACCCAAAGCACGTAACAGATGTTTTTGTATTAACGACTTCTTATTTCGCTGTTCAGTTCAGAGCTAGTTTCAAAGGAAAGGCATCATTTGTACAATACCTTAAGCCTGTTTTCTAACGAAAATAGGAGAAGAGAATCCTCACATCAAAAACGGCGAAACGGCATGGCAAGTTGCGATATCAAGTTTCCTTGCAGTTTGCTTGAATTTTATCATGAACAAGGACCACAGCTCTCATCTGTGATACAGCAACATGAAGGTTAGAGGATTTTGTGTTAAAATCGGATTTTCAGGTAAAGCGGAGCTTTTCCATTCCTTGTTTCACAACTAACCTAACCCCACCTTTAATGTATCAATTATACAGAAGTGAAACCTTTTGCTTTACAACATCACACAACATTCAAGCCAGCCACCTGCATGTGATAAAGCTTTGTTCAGTAATTATAAAAGCGGATCGAAAAGGAATTTGCAGGTTCTCGATTTTCCGAAAACTGGATTTCACAGACCCAAAAGGCTCCGATTAGAAATACCTAGTCCGTGCCTGCACCCTTTCCTCGTGCGTTTTAATATTCTTTAAAGGCATCTTGAGGTGACTTGGGCATCTAAGTCACCCTCATATCAAGGTCTTCGAACACCTTTAAGAGTGATAGCGGGTCGTTGTAAAATGACAGTTTTGAGGACTTAATTTTTAATCAAGGCTCGCTTGGAATTATTATCTTGGAATTATCTTTCCCTTTTGCTTAACCGATCAACCGACCGACCGACCCACTTTCTCGAGGATGGGGGCGATGGGTGGGGGGGGGGGGGGTTGGAAACCCACTTGAGGGGAAACCTTTTCATGTTGAGGGATTAAGGGTTCAAACTTCCCCCTTCTCTTTAGCCTTCAGCCCCTGCTGCGCCCTCATTTTGTTGGCTCACGCTCTTTGCGTTTTTAGTTTGCAAATTTCATGACTCGGCCAAACTCATTCAACATTATTCAACAATATTGAACACAACTTTGTTGTGCGATGTTGAACAAGGTGGGCAAACGAATTCATTACTTTTGATCACACCTGAGAACATAGAAAAAGTTGAATCAATATTACAGAACATCGTTGCACAGGGTGGCACACCTGAGGACAAAAAAAAGAGTCGGCAAAATTGTGAAACATCATTAAGCTGGAAGGCCAAACTTGTTTTAAAATTCAACAGCGTTGATTGGTGTTGAATAGAACATTGAACCCCCCAGTTAACCGTTTTGTAGTTTTCTTCACTGTTGGAAGCTTTTAAAAAAGACTACACGCACTACAGTGTCAGTCGAGTAGAGACGTTTTTCGTTGGTGCCTGTTGAGCATCGAAAGCGGAAAACCCAAGACTCATAAAAAGTCATTCAAGTTAAGCCTGTAGTGGGTTGTATTTTCTGCCACAGGACAAAGCTCTTAACAATCTTGCAGATCATTAAATTTATTTCCTGAGAACCAGTACGAGTTTTGATTTCTTATTAATGTCTATCCTCTGTAAATAAGTGTTTGTGTGTTAAATGTACACTAGCACGTAAATACGAACAAGAACCAGGTAAAAATAAAAAGGAGGTTTAAGGTATCGCCACTACCTTATTTGAAAGTCTTTGAATGCCAGGAATCGATACAATCAGTCGATTTCGTGTTCGCTAAAACTTCTTTCCCCGAAACCTATAGCCCCAGCCCCTCCCCACCCTCACCCCAACAAAACGAAAAAAGAATTTTAAGACCGAACAGGAAATTGTTATGCCTGACTGTATTTTAATCTAGCTATAGTATGTAATATAGCGTTCATTAACTGTGCGACTTCTTGGAAAACCAACAGAGAACATATTTTTAAAACCCCTTCGCCCTGCCCATCAGGTAAAAAAAGCTCAGTTTCGGGTATATCACGCAACCAACGCGCGCTTTTTTCAGTTGCACAGATTTCAAAGTACTCATCGAACCCAACCTACTGAGAATCTTCGCTCAATCCTTAAAGTAGTAAACGTAGGAAGACAGAAATAGCTTATTTGAAAAAAAAAAATTAAACCTAATTCCCCAAAATCACCCGATGCACCCAAAATTTCGTTACCGTGGCACATGAGTAGTCGATTTCACTAAAACTCGTTCTAAATTAATTAGCGGCATCACCCAAAGCACGTAAACAGATGTTTTTGTTTTAACGACTTCTTGTTTCGCTATTTAGTTCAGAGCTAGTTTGAAAGGAAAGACATCTTATGTACAACACCTTAAGCGTGCTTTCCACCGAAAATAGGAAAAGAGAATCCTCACATCAAAAACGGCGGATGTTCGGTAAAACGGCATGGCAAGGTGCGATATCCTGTCAAGTTTCCTTGCAGTTTGCTTGAATTTTATCATGAACAAGGACCACAACTCTCATCTGTGATACAGAAACATGAAGGTTAGAGGATTTTGTGTTAAAATTGGTTATTTGATGATCAAAACCTGCGGTAAACGTGAAGTTGTTTGTGTATGTGTACACTGAGTTAATTAGGCTGACTTTTCTGAACGCTTAAATCAACGCATTTTGTCCAACTTTAAAATTCTATAACATCGCGTCAATAAATTTCCCCAAAAAATCCTTTTAGGAGGCAAAAGAACATCCCTTCTCCTCTTGAAATCCGGGATTCTTGACGAATAATATTCGGTACCACATACAATACTTTTTATCTAGTCAAAAGTATGTCGGATAAATTTAATTAGACCTCGTAAATAAATTGCTGAAATTGCTTTTGACATATATTTAAACATCGTTCTACAAGCTTGGTTAATTTTTATTGCTCTGGAATGCTTCATTTTGTCACGCGAACCTTCGAGATTTGCCTTAAATTTTGAGCTTCAAAAGCGGTATTTTGAGCGAATTCCGTTAATATCGGCGATATTAACGGAAGTCGCTCAAAATACCGATTTTCTTGAAAATAAATCGATATTCAGCCAAACGAACTATGCAGCAATTTGTTTCACATTAAGGTCTACCTAACATAAGAATATGAGCGGAATTGATTTTTGACCTGTTGCCACCAAATGTTTGACCGTTTGTAACATTCGCTGTTAATGCGGAATTTTGATTTGTCTTTTGATTTTACTGACAATGCACAAATTTGTAAAGCAGTGCAAAACAACTCTGAAAGGTAGAATGGGCGGAAACATGGGCTCCTGGCGGAATTCCTTTTTGACGTGTCAAATGTGATGTGTTCCCCCTAGGTTTATTATTATATGTTGGATTGTAAAGCCGTGGCGGACATTTCTTCTTTTCATTTTTAAATGTAGTTTTCAAAATGAATTTCACCCCCATTTTTATTCACCTTTTTCTCAGTTCGATTCGTGTTTTATGTTTATCTCTATGGGCAATTTCTACTTCTTAGTTTTTGCGAATGTGATTCTAAGTTAAATTTTGCTGTAACAGTTACGACATTTCTAACTTAAAAGTTAGCGTAATAATTCCTAACGTTTTGAATTTTATCGCGATTTTTCTTTTTAACCGATGACGTCATGTTAATGACGGCAGCGGTTGATGCTGTAGACCTTAAAATGCGGCGTTATACGAGAAACGGTATCTGTCTTATGTGAGGCCGGGGGGTACTCTGTGAGAGGCTGGGTAGGGGTGTGCCACCGGGACTCTGAAACCCTGACATTATGAGCGAGACATTCCCATACACTTTGTAGATGGGAGTACGACCCCCGGGCTTTGAAGTGTTCGCATTGGCGAGTCTAGATCAAGAGGAACTATGTAATTAATAAATGAGCTATTTTATCTACAAACGTTGCTTGTACGTGCGACCAGCTAGGCGCAAAGTTAGAGGCGACTTACCAGAGGAATGGGGTTCTGGTTAGGCTGCGTGGAGGTAGCGGGATTGTTTGTGCAAAGTTTGAGCGGAAAGAACAGCACTACAAGGAGCAAATCAAAACGATTTTCACCTCTAATACGAAGACTAACACCCAATAGCTCCACGCAGGACTCGTTTCACACTTTATAGACACAAAAAATCGGTTATCGTTTTGAGATTACAAAAACACATACATTTACTCATTTCCCGCTTCCTTAGTTAAGTTTCTCCCTTTGTGTAACCCGCAACTACAGCTGCCACGAAAGCCAATAAAAAGCGCCGAAAACGAACTTATGACAGTCTCATGAAAGTCTCATGACTCGCCATTGAACTTTGTCTCATCACATGTTTGTACGTGACAGTAACCTGATCTCACGTAGTTTGCTTCTGTTTTTCCTTTATAAATTTCCAAGCGGAATTGTTAGCTTTCGTAGGAGAACATTTTGACTTCCAACCACCTTGACGGAGTCAATGCCGTATTTATCCGGTTGTAAGCACTACAACTGAAGTACGTGCCGAGACCCAAACTGGGTTCTAAAAATAGATGAAGTTTGAGAATCTGCGTGGTTTTGTATATCAAATTTCAACCCGGTTATGCAAATTAGACCGTGTTTAAAAGCATTGCTCATAACTTACACTGTAAAACAGACATAATGGACATAAAGATTTTCCAGACAAGTGAACAAACATTAAGAAGAAAGGATTACTGTTCTTGTATGCAAATGCATTCGTGCTAACACACACGCAGTGTTTTTGTTCTGGAGTTCGCATGAGAATACATCTGAACATCCGAGCATTGGGAACCAACGGAGAGAAGGTACGTAATGAAATCGCGTGATCACCGTGAATGAGAAGGAGCCGCCATTTTGAACTCCTTGTGCATTTGGAATTGAGCCTTGGGGAGATTTTATGCGTTTTGCTGAATTAAGGTACATTTTCGTCGGTCAAGTTTTTGCTCACTTGCATACGAACACATAAGTAAGTACACAGACATCAATAGGTACATACACGCACACACGATAGGACAAGGGTCGCAGGAAATTTTCCTCTGATAAATTTTAGGAAAAGTCACGAGATGTGGTGATTATTTGTCTAGTCTTTTAAAGGTTATAATTCGTTAAGGTCAGCGCGGGCACAAGGTACCCCCCCCCCCCCCTCAGGAAAAATAGGGTTAAGTCTTGTTGCAGCACTATCTTGGGAAATTTATACAACAGCAAAATTGCGACAAGGTCCCCCCCCCCCCCAAAAGAAAAAACGAAACAAAACGTCATCGGTTCTGCACGCACTGCTTGCCTATGTTTTTAAATAGGAGAACTTCAAATTCCAAGGAAAACCAGCAGAGTTCGCTGAAAAAGATGTAAAATAGAACTCACGCGCGTAACAGAGACTACCATGGCAACATCTGACAAGTTGAAGACATTTTCACATAAAACATTGTAATTCTTAAGAGCGCCTGTCTGTAAAAATTAGACAAAATCAAAATTCGATTTCTTTCATATTTTAATGTTAGATAGGTTAGGGTATAACTAAAATTACTGGATACTTTTTTTGGCAAAATATCCTTTTATTTCAAAGAAAAATGCAAATAACGAACTTCCATTAAAATCGCCATTTGAAGCAGTAAATTATGACACCAATTTGAGGCGTTCGTGTGCAAAAACAAATCCCTCTGTTGTCTTTTAAACACTCAATTTTACTTTTGCAATCTCTCAAGAGCTTCAAAACTGATTTTGGTAGAAACTGCGTTGTTCTCTGTGTTTGAAATAATTTAATTTTGAAAGTACACATTTCTCATCAGGAAAAGTACTTCGTGAATTAAATTATTTTTCACCATGTGCTAAACCTTCAAATCGATTCAGCTTCTGGCTGTTGAATTAAGAAAAGATGTTCTCAGGATTGCTGCAAAAATTTCTTTGGGCAAATGATTGAGAGCGACGCGAGAGCTTTTCAAAGTTCGTTAAAATGCAGGTTATTTGACCCTTCTTGGCAACATTCCGTTCGCGAGTCACGCACACATTTTAATGTGTTTCGACCCATATGAGATCGAAAACGTCAAACAGAAAAACAGTTCGAAATGCTCTTACCTCATTTGCTGTAGAGGACAGGTCCAGAGGCCATTTCCGAGTGATTCTCTTGCCGTTTGACGTATTTTGATCCTGTCGATGACGTCCAATGAACACCGCCAACTGGGTCAGTGTATTGTAAACGGTCAAACAGATCAACAACAACCTTTCTTGCAAAACGTTCGACATCTTTCCACACTGTGACATCTTACTCAACGGTTCAGTTGCTGGTCAGTGTTGCTTAGTTGGCAATACACAAAAAGGTTTTTATCACTACATGTCGCCGCTAACGTGGCCAGAGTTCTATCTAGAGCCGCGTCACGCAATGCAAATCATCGGAATGGACATTTTACTAGAGGGTAGGGGAAGGGCAAAATCTGCTCTGATTCTTTTTAAACGGCTCAGGTTTCGAGAAATGGGAGGAACTACGAAACAAAATTAGTGCTACATTTAGGCACCTCAACCTCCTGTGCCCGGGGGGGGGACTCCCATATGAAAGTGACGGGGATGCTCGTCGGAAAATTAGAATTAAACCCCTAAAGGAGACCAATCTGGGCGTGGCTCAGGCGTTATTTGACCCCTAAACGAGACCATGTTAAAACAGACAACCCAACTAAGAGCTTCAGTGATTTTGAATGCGCTACAGATTGACGATAAAGATTGACGTCGTTTGTTTTTTTCATATAGATATTTCTTTACGCACACCCTACGCGATACCTGAATGGGTAAAAATATTGGCTTTCCTTCCTAAAAACCCTAAGCGAGACCAAAATCTGCAATTTACAGCCCTAAGCGAGACGACGAGCATCCCCGTCACTTTCATCCGGGCTCCTGTGCCAGAATGCAGAAAAAGTAGTCACCCCTCGGCGTGAGTTGTAGGCATGCAAATAACAATGTTCGAACACGAAAATTTGCTAAAAAGGGTACGTGTACTAGCTTAAGTTAAAAACCTCTTCAAAACGTCGAGTCCAGAACATTAAAATCGTTTTCATCAGGGAAATTGCAATGTGACTAACTAGTCTGTGCTTATTGTTTTGGCTTAGAGGGGGGATCTCGGACTTTTTTTTTCACAAATCATACATATTTACATACGTGAATTGCTTCGTTACACAGAAGACGGTTGTTGTTGGTTCCATTTTCTTGTTGTCGGAGATTGTGGTAACAACACCAGACGAATCAAAAGCTTGAAAACAATTGTTCCTTTCCTTTTATGCACCAAGAATACATAGGCCCGTAGGGGGGGGGGGGGGGGCTGAGAGCCCCAGAAGTCTTGGAAGTTGAAAAAACATTACAATAAATGAGCCAAAATATATATAATTAAAACGAACTAATGTGCAACGAATAGTCTTATGATGCTTAAGTTTCTTTTATAATTTTACAACCTTTAACAGGGTTTGACATCTGTTGAGTCACTAGCCACGGGGCAAGTGGGCTTCAAAAATCTACTAGCCTACCGCACATTTCAGTCGCCCAGGTTCCTTACCAATGTCTTTTTTCACCCGTATCACCTTATCCCTGGCAGTATAGCTTTACTGTGAAGGACCTTAATGCCTTTAATAGCTAAGCGACTGCTGTGTATTTCCTGCAAGCTTTAAGCTCATCATGTTGTTTTAAAACAAGTCTAAGAAACAAAACTATTTTTATCTCAATAATTGAGTGATAAAAGTTTCGTAAAAGTTTACGAGAGTTAGGTAAAACAGGTCCGAAATTCGGAGCTTGGCTGTCGAAAAGTTTCAATTTTAACAAACCTTGTAACTTCAAGGGTACTTTTTTAAAACTGATGCTATAAATCTGGTGGATGTTGCCAACAACTTTGTCGGCGAAAAAGCAAACAGGAAGCAGTTTTTTGGCAAATTGTCAACGAACGATGTCCCCCAAAAGGTGTCGATTTTGACGAAATCAACACAAACTGTGGCATTGTGAACAGAGTTAGTATCTATGCGAATGTGTATTTTGAAGGGGGGGAGGGTTTGACTAGGCCAATTTGCTCGCAGCATTTATGTCAGCCTTGGTACGGGCCTGATACCACAAGTTACAAGTCAGTTTTTACAACGAACGCTTGAATACAATGACGATATGTCCCAGCCATCGTGCAAAACTTGGAATAGTGTCGAGCAGAAGCTGCAGCACAAGAGGCCGGGTCCCGGTTCACGGTAAGGAAAAGGAGAGTGGCCAAAAAGTGAAAGAGGACTGGGGAAAAAGGGATCTAAAGTTGTCTTACGCGAGACTGGTTCGCTTGTAAAAGTTGGATCAAGTGAGTTTTATATTCGCTTGTGGTCTATCTGAATATTAGCCAGGTTATCGATGGAAGTCTCAATCTTCTCTTCGTCCTCATGAAGGTGATTCCATTCAATTGCATCGCGCATCCTTTCTGCGCATCATTTTTTGCGTGACTAGCGCGCGCGCGTTGGGAACTTGATAGGTTTTCTATGGAAGCTGAGCTGTTCAGAGAAATAAATGGTCGTTTTCTCCTAAACGAACTCGGTGACCCCACTTTTTTATTCCATTTATTTAAGGAAAATACGACTTTACATGATATATTCAAATAAGAATAATGCTTATATTTCATTGCTAGTTATAACTTTGTTGAAGTAATGGGTGTCTCTAGTACAAGGATAGGTTTTTTTAATATTGCTGTCTAAAGATAGCAAAGTACCTATATACTACAGCCCCGTAGCGTGAAATCAGACACGGTAACCCCCCGCTTTTTATTTTATTTTTCTAATCTACTAGGTGTAATTAGTAACTGTGCAAAGTTTCAACAAATTCTCATTACAACTTCTTTTTCGATGGAATCACCTTAAGGTGTACGTAGAACGTGAAAGAGGCAACAGACGTTTAAGGGCAAGATGCGTGACGTATTTCTCTTATGATATCCTCATATCCATTATGATAAGTATGCTGGCTGCTGTGAGAGATCTCGCTCACTGGGAACCTGTCTCAGCAAGATTCGTAAACAGAAATTCAGGAACAGAACCTCATTTTTGTTACCATGGTTACGTGCCATATTTCACAGTCTTCTAACAGCACTGGCGTGCTGTTAGAAGCCCCACTCATTAGTCAGGACACACTAATGTAGACCATGTCAAACAGCTGACAAGAAAGCACAGTTAAAAACTTCGATCGCACCCATTTGTTATAAAGAGAGAACCCTTCCTGTCCAAAACTCCATCCAACCCTTTAACAGCGAGCTGAGTTTCACTCCTGATATAACTGTGCCTTGTACCGGTCCTGTGCCAGCTGAGAACCAGCAGACTGACACCAATGATGATAGGTAGAATACCCGCTCGTCAATCAACAAAAGGGAGCCCCTTGTAGTTATAGGTTTTCCCCCTATTAAAGTTGGGTCTAGTTAATAATAGCGCCACTTCTGTTCCACCGCTCAGCTGTAAGCTTGTACAACGGTTGGAATTGCGTTTCAGACTACTAGGGTAGCAATTATACCATTTTTAATGGTTGTAACAACACTGGTAATATGTAAGAAAGACAAACAACGCCATTAAAACCACGAATAATCCCTGCAATTAACACTGTATGAAGGCTTTGCCCTTCCCCTACCCCCTAAAATGCCTTTGATACGCATTGCGTGACAAACCAAATACGCACGCGGCGCCATCCACGTTTGGTCCCAATTTAGCAGTCAAATCTTATAATGCTTTTGTGCACTGAAAACTAAGCAACACTCTTATAAAATCAACTGAACCGTTGGGTAAGATGCCGTAGTGCAGAAAGACGCCGAACGTTTTACAAGAAAAGATGGTGTCGTTGAGCTGTTCGACCGTTTACAATAAAGTTGACCTAGTTGGCGGTGTTCATTCGGTTCAGTTGGACGTCATCAGCAGGACCAAAATACGACGAACGGCAAGAGAATCACACGAAAATGGCCTCTGGACCTGTCCTCTACAGCAAATGAGGTTAGAGCGTTTCGAAGTGTTTTTCTGTTTGACGTTTTCGATCTCATATGGGTCGAAACACATTGAAATATGTGCGTGACTCGCGAATGGAATGTTGCCAGGAAGGGTAAAAAGAGCTGCATTTTAACGAACTTTGAAAAGCTCTCGCGTCGCTCTCAATCATTTGCCCAAAGAAATTTTTGCAACAATCCTGAGAACATCTTTTCTTAGTTCAACAGCCAGAAGCTGAATCGATTTGAAGGTTTAGCACATGGTGAAAAATAATTTAAATCACAAAGTACTTTTCCTGATGAGAAATGTATACTTTCAAAATTAAATTATTTCAAACACAAAGAACAACGCAGTTTCTACCAAAATCATTTTTGAAGCTCTTGAGCGATTGCAAAAGAAGATTTGGGTGTTTTAAAGACGACAGAGGGATTTGTTTTTGCACGCGAACCCCTCAAATTGTTGTCATAATTTACTGCTTCAAATGGCGCTTTTAACGGAAGTTCGTTATTTGCATTTTTCTTTGAAATAAAAGGATATTTTGCCAAAAAAAAGTATCCAGTGATTTTAGTTATACCCTAACCTATCTAACATTAAAATATGAAAGAAATCGAATTTTCCAACCTTGCCGCGTTATGTTTGATTTTTACAGACAAGGGCTCTTAAGGTCTGAGGGTGTTCCCCAGTGCGTGAGTGAGCTTGGGGTACCAACCATTTCTTAGCTGTATTAAAGATGACAACCCAAAGCTAAGACCGTGGGGTAGTCATCTCTAGCGTCGTGTTTTTTATACCGGCGAAAGTTACAAAAAACAGGACGCTAAATTTGTTTCAATTTGTAAATCTCTTTAATGGCGATGTCTTTGTTCCCAGCATTTCAGGAAGGCGGGAAAAATTGGCTAGTTTTCCTTGCAGTCTGTTTGTTAGTACGTCAGTCACTCACTTACTTAGTTATTTTACCAGTTTTTTAGTTGACTATTGAGTCAGTCAATCAGTCAGTCAGTGTATCAGTTAGTTAGTCAGTTAGTCAACCCGTTTGTCAGTTTGTAAGTTTGTCAGTTGGTTAGTTACTCAATTTGTCAAGTTGTTTAGTGAGTCAGTCATTTATACATGGTCTAGATAGCTGCTTGTTAGTTGGGATGTTCAACACCCGGATAACTAACAACATTGTAGTATTTCTGATCTGTTGTTGATAACCTTTCCCTGACAATCTCTTTCTGCAGAAACTCAATCGGGGCGCCAGGTTTGGTATAACCAGCAGGGGACCAGTCCGTGGAATGAGAAGAGAGAGCGATGGCGGCAACAGGGCAAAACATACTATATCAAGATCAGGAGAACCTTTCCACTGCAGCAAGTCCGGCCGCCAAAGAATCAAACCTCTAAGCACAGCAAGTGCTCTAACTCAGCAACAGACTGAACATGACCCAGTGGTAGACCATACCTTGACACAGACGAATGTCAACAAATTTAAGCAGTCCGATGTAAAATAAGTAATCCTAATTTAAAACAAAAATTACTGCATAGCTTTGTCATCCTTTTGTGTCTGATATCGTTAAGTAAGATGGTGGGACCGGGTTTAAAGTGCCCAGTGTGAGTATAAGAGACGTGTACTAACACATATCGTTTCCGATATAAATATATGCTGTATTTGTTTTTCTCCTGAAGAAGGAGTCGCCAAAACACCCCAATGATGTCTCAAAATCTAATTCAGATTTGGAATAAAGTAAACCCACACGATGCGTAACCTCTTGAAATGTTTCTGTCCCAGATCTGAATTTGGATTTTTTTTCCAACCGAGGATAAAGGGGTAAGAGAGTTAATCCGCCATATAGGCCCTATCCCTATCCTAATCCCTCTTAAGTTATTTTCACTAACTAAACGGCGGCAAATTGAATTTTTTAAGAAAATGTTATATCTTTTGATTGGATAAAAATGTTTGAATTTTTTCCGGTTTTGAGATCATTGTAACAAGGTCTTTCATAAACAGTCATAAGATATCCCATAATGCTAAAAGCAAAATTTGGCCCTTTGTGATGTCATTTTTCCGGCAAAAAATGTCAAAATTGGGAAAACTAAAACGTGAAATTTTACAAAATGACGAGTTGTGTATTGCTGCGAAATTTCAGGGCAATTTCTTTAAAACTCAATAAGTTATTTGAAGTTTTGAATTTCCCGCATTTTCTTACTAAAAATAACTTAAGAGGGATAGTGCCTATACTGGGGAGTGGCTCTCTTACCCTTCATCCTCCCTTGTTTTTTGTTTGTTTGTTGTTGTTATTGTTTTTTTTTTCAAAACCTAACTTAAATTTACCAGTAGAAAGAATTTTAAGCAAGAGCAAAAGAACCCTGGTCGAACTTTTCTCTCAAGGTTTAGCGTATATCTACTTTGGAGCAACGGGATCTTGCGGTTAATAGAAATTCAAATCGGTACGCAAAGATATACCTAAAGGCCCAGTAATACGGGCAACAGTTTCTTTCAACTTGTCGCGCAACAATGTTGCGTTGCAAGTTGAGATTGTTTGTTGCGCGTATTACCACCTTCTCGCGCAACAAATTTTCATGTTGCAAAAAGTAGACGTCGTTTCTACTTTTTGCAACATTAAAATTTGTTGCACGAGAAGGTGGTAATACGCGCAACAAACAATCTCAACTTGCAACGCAACATTGTTGCGCGACAAGTTGAAAGAAACTGTTGCTCGTATCACTTGGCCTTAACTCATTCGAATTTTTTGGCAGGAAAATAATTTAGATGCTACTTTCAGACTTAAGAATAAATTCAGGCAAATTCGGAAGCGAATGGAACTTGACTATACTTGATGGGGATATATTCTTTCCGTTCATGCATTAAATGTGTATAATCCGTAAATTAACTTAAACAGTTATTAAATCTGTTTTCAACGAGATTGGACTCCACGGCCTTTACGAATACCAGTGCAATTCCACTAACTACTTTTAGAGCTATGAAGTCATTGACAATTAGGCTCGATCACTAGCCTGAGAAAACAGCCGACGTTTCGCGAGGTCGCCTCTTAAGCCCTCGCAAATCAACGTCTGAGTAACGAGCGCAGAAATTCCATACTGATGACGCGTTACTACCCAGATCTAGGTAGTGCTTCTGAGTGGTTGAAACGAAATTCCCTCGCGTTTCAACCAATCACAAGCACTACCTAGATCTGGGTAGTGGCGAGTCATCAGTATGGAATTTCTGCGCTCGTTACTCAGACGTCGTTTTGCGACTCACCGAGGGTTCAAGTGGCGACCTCGCGAAACGTCGGCTGTTTTCTCAGGCTACTCGATCACCAGCCGCTGCCTCAGGTAAGTGAGCCCGCGCTCCTCCCCCGAAGAGGAACGAAGAACGGACTCGAGAGAGCGCCGGAAATCGAGCCTGACAATAAGAGCTCGTCGTGTTTTGGTGTTCTAAGGTAATGGTTTTCGAATCCTGTTGAAACCTGGCGTGTTTGCAAAGGTCGAAGTTTTCATGTGCTGAACCCAATGCAAATAAGCAAAAACAGTTATGGCTAACTTGCATTAGGTTTGGTTCATGAAAAGTCTGACGTTTAAACTAGGCCTAAAACATTCCCGTATCATTATCATACAGTTCTCGGTATTTCCCCATGGAGTAATTGCTACTTACTAGATAAATATTTCTTGAGTCTTGATATTAAAACAAATCGAATATTTATCGCGTGAAATTGTACAATATAATTTTATTGGCACAATTCTCTGTTGCATGAAATTTCGGAGGACTTAGTTTTCGCAATTTTTACGAGTTTTCCAACGATCTGAGGAAGATTTACTACATTTATCACGACAAGTGAAATTTTTAGATTCATTATATACAGCGATATGCCGGACCTGAAAAATTTAAGGAGATACTAAACAAGAGCTTAACTTGAAACGAAAATCAACACAAACTGAAAAGAACACGTAACTTTAACAACCAGGATCCTGTAATCATTTGAAGGTTATAAATCAGAAAAATGAGTAGGTAGGCTTAGCGGCAAAAGTTGAAGAAAAGGTAGGTTCAGCTTGATTCAAATTGCTCCAGATTTGCATAAAGAGGAGAATGTTAACCTCTCATACTCGTATAGTCGTTCTGGCGCGTGTTTGCGGTGTAAAATGCTATGGTATTTAACAAGGAACCCTTCTGACAACAACATGGAACAGTTAAGAACGCGTAACTACACCTTTCTGGTCGAGATGATAAACGCAGCAAAATACAAAACCCAACGAGTAATTGCTACACTTAATTGTATAACATACCACCAGTAGCAGGGGAATTAGCTCAAATGCACAAATTTGTGCATTGTCAGTAAAATCAAATCAAGGGTTCCTTGTTAAATACCATAGCATTTTATACCGCAAACACGCGCCAGAACGACTATACGAGTATGAAAGGTTAACATTCTCCTCTTTATGCAAATCTGGAGCAATTTGAATCAAGCTCAAATGCGCCCGCTTAGCATGCGGGAGGTACCGGGATCGATGCCCGGATTCTCCAACTTATGGTTTTTGCTTTTGAAACTTTTGATTCTATTTAATGCGGAATTGCTTCGGGGTTTGATTTGATTTTACTGACAATGCACAAATTTGTAAAGCAAAGCAAAATAACTCTAAAAGGTAGAATTGGTGGAAACATGTGCGTTTGACGTTTCAGCCGTAATGCGTTTTACCGTGTTGATAATTATTTGGCGGATTGTGAAGACGTCGCTCATATTTCTTCTTTCCATTTTTTAAATGCAGTTTTATTCCATTTTTATTCACATTTTTCTCAGTTCAATTGGTGTTTTATGTTTATCTCTATTGCCAGTTTTCCCTTTTTAGCTTTGCGAAAGTGATTTTGAGTTAAATTTTGCTGTAACAGACTAACTTTAAAATAAGGGTAATAATTCCAACCATTTTCAATGTCATCGCGATTTTTCTTCTTTAAAAAGAAGGATTTTTAATTGCAAGGACAACCAGCAGAGCTCGCGCTTATAAGGATGTAAAAAAGAACGCACGCGCGTAACAGACAAGTATGGCAACTTAAATTTTTTCGTTTTCCCGTCAACAGTAAAGAAAGAGAAAATGCTTTTTCTCAATATGAACAACTTCGTTTTATAACAGATTGGTCGTAGACATCAGCGAACTTGAGAATAACAGTCAAATGTGATATTCTGGGAGGTGTTTTGGAGTATAAGGAGAACAAACTTTGTGTTTAAAACTCTCGTATATCTTACCTTAATGTGTTGCATTTAGTTTAACCGATACCAGAACAAAAGCTGGCAGCGCAGTATGCACACACACTTTTCATGGTGACTACGCAACTTTTTTTCCTTTTACAAGTGAAACACGGCTGTTTGTTCCGCGAAAAGAATCGAAGTGGATGTTTGGCGTCATAGTAGCAGTTTATGACGCAGAGAGCGCGCGAGAAGCTTGTTTAAACTCGTTCCCAGGTTTCTTGGTTTTGTTTTCTGTTTAAATTGTTTAGAGCGGTTTTCAAGTGAATGTTATAAAACCAAAACGTAATTACTCTAGCTAATCAAAACAGGAACAAATGACAAAATGAACCAATGAGAAATTGAGGCAAATACAACTAATTAGCGCTAAGGGCCCATTACAGTATCTCGTTGCTATGATACGCCGTTGCTATGCACGTGCAATTTTTACTTCCGGTCGGCCGAAAATTTTTCGCGCGCTTTCTGGCCTCCCGGTGCCGGCCCGTCACCGGTTCAAGTCACCGGTAACTTTTTTTTTATTTCGTTGCAACAAACACAATAGCAACTTTTTTGTTTACGTTTTTTATTGGTTTTATTTTTCTGCTTGACGTTTACAACATGTGAGTTGTGCCTCTATTTTTAAAACTGAGCGTTTTAATTGAAAATGAGCTGGAAGCTATCCACCTACGCACGAAACAGAAAGCCGCAGCGATGGTTGCAAGTCGATGGGGAAAACCGACATTCAACGATTTTCAGTGTCAGGTCGGGGCCGGAAATGTTAAAGACGCGGAGACACAAACTGAAATAAGTATTGAGCCATCTTACCAAACCCATAAAGAAATCCCTGTGTCCATTGCCGTGCCTTCGACTGCTCCCAAACCACCTGACGTCGCTTGCGAAAAAACTGTGCTTGGTGTGCGAACCCGTGAACCTGTGAACTGTCCTTCCGAACCTGAGCAACTCCAGTGTTTAGACAGCTCTTCAAGAAACGAAGCTCTCGAGGCCACTGACTTGCAGCCACGGTCGCAAGACAGTGTGGAGCAGCATACAGCAAGAAAGGAAGCTTGTAATTTGTCCTTGAAAGCAGCTCTTTCGCGCGAATTTCAAGCCCACATAAACAATGCTAAGCACTCGATAGAAAATCTGACAAATATAACTGGTGAGCTCGATACATCTGATGGGCAACTTCTGCTAACAACGTCAACCTCACTCGAGAAATTAGCAAAACGTAATTTAAGCGATGTAATAGAGTGTGACTGTGGAAAGGACAACTACGAAACTACGAATTTTGCTCGATAAAACAAAACACAGTTGAAGAGTTCGAGTTCAAGTGTAGTCGATGTGGACAAAAAGTCAGCTTGAAGAGTGGTACCTCTGTCGTGAAAGCCACAACTCGTCCAAGGTCTGCAAGTCACGGTTGGTTTTGGTTTTGGTTTTTCGTCTGATTGGCTGAGAGAGTCGAGCGAGCTTTTTAGCCAATCAGAGAGCATAGTAAAGCAAAACCAAAGCAAACACAATAAAAAAAAATTAGCAGTACGTGAGGAATTAGCTCAAATGGTAGAGCGCCCGCATGCGAGAGGTACCAGCATCGATACCCGGATTTATACCCAAGAAATGATTTTGCACTTGGAATTTTTTATTCGTTTTAATGGGGAATTGCTTCAGAGTTTGATTTTTCTTTTGATGTTACTGCCAATGCACAAATCTGAAAAACAGTTCAAAACCAGATCTAAAGGGTAGACTGAGCGCAGATCCTTTTTGATGTTCCATTTGATAGCGCGCTCCACCAGATGAATAATGTTTGGCGCATTGTCAATCATTGGCCATCTTTCCGTTTTTTGCTTTTTTCTTTAGTTTCTGAATTTATAAGTATAAAACTCAATTTCACTTCAACACATTTTCTCTTTTAACAGTACAGTTAGTGTTACATGTTCAACGTGAATTGCTCAACACGTTCGATTTGTTCTGGGTTTTTTAGGTAGCTTTTTCATAGTTTCTTTTTTAGTTCTGTCAAACACTCTCACTTTTAAAATTCTCCTTTGTTCTCTTTTTCTCATTTTTTCTTTTTATTTTGCTTTTCTCGTTTTGCATTTTACGGTTTTCCAATTTTTTTCGTTTTAAGACTAAGTTTATGAATGGAAAAATTAAATAGCTGACTGTCTCACGATATAATGTTGCTCCTTAAATAGATTATACACAGACATTATTATATAACTGCTATTCTTGTCTAGTGTGAAAGGTGGGAATTGTTTATTTATTATTCACGATGAACATCAACTTAAGATGTTTGGCGTCATAGTAGCAGTTTATGACACAGAGTGCACGCGGACTCGTTCCCAGGTTTCTTGGTTTATCTTTCTACATTTAATTGTTTAACTGGCAAACTATAAATACCTGGGGAATTAGCTCAAATGGTAGAGCGCCCGCTTAGCATGCGCGAGGTACCCGGATCGATACCTGGATTCTCCAAAATAGCTAGGTTTCTCTGCATTTTACAATTATCTTTTTCGTTTTAATTGCCACATTTTTTCAACGGATGGTTTATCTTTTGGTTTTACTGACAATGTTCAAATCTGTAAAGTAATGAAAGCCAGATCTAAAGGGTATACTGAGAGCAGATCGTTTTTTATGTTCCATTTGATAGCGCACTCCACCAGGTGAATAATTCTTTGGCGTATTGTCAATCTTTAGCCATCATTCCCTTTTTTTTAATTTATTTATTTTTTTAATTAATAAGTATAAAACTGAATTTCACTACGATATTTTTTCTTCTTTGCAGTTCAGTCCTATTTTTTTCCTCTACAGCGCACTTAAACTTTTTATAATCATTGAAAAGTTCCTTTTAAAAATTTTCCGATAAAATTAAGTGTTAAGAAGGTGTTACGATAAAATACTTATTGACTGAGTTTGGTGGGGCCAGACGAAAAAATATTTGACCGAAAGCCAAATATTTTCCCGTCTGTAATATCGCACAAATGAATGAGGAAGTACCAAATCCCCAAAAATAAAGATTTGCAAATATTCCTCTCTGCTCTGTTGGCCTGTGAATCATAACGGGCAAATCATGTTTGAGAAACGGATCGGGCCAATTTTGTTTTTTTCCACTTCAAGGAGGCGGCTATTTGCGTTTTTCACTACCTTGAACAAACAGTGTTTGTACTCTTCTGAGTTTATTAAACGTGTAACATTTAAAATGAAGTACTAGTTACTGTTTGGCGTCTTTGTCGGCAGCAATAGTCACGTTGAAGCGAATATTTGGACAATGCCAAAAGGGCTTGTTCGAGAAACTAACATTTCGGTTGGAGCCGTGAAAATGTAGAAAAACAACATAGAAACTGTACAAATACAACCAACTTATAAACTTTTTGGGCATTTGTTTGCTTTTTCTATATTAATAAAGGTTAATCGGTCGCTATATTGAGGCGGGCGTAAAAGAAAATCAGCCTGGTCAACACATTGCAGTGAAATCCGTTGTAACATTTAGCAATAATATCCACAGAAAAATATCCGTTGAAAGAATGTTCCTGGCCCTTTACCAAACATGATACGTTCATTGTGTCACTATAGTTGTTGTACTGTGCTTTGCTGTGCAAGTATTGTTACGACGAGGAATCGTATTCAAAGATCTGATATACTAGGGAGTCTAGCGAGAAGAACAAGCGTACGCCCGCAAAAGTAATCTGCCGCGTGAATATTCACGCACGTGTGAGCTCATCACACGCACTTTAAGCTCCCTTCGGCAAGTTCGCTCAATTATCCGAGAAGAAGAAGAAAGGAAGGGCTGCTCATAGTCTAAAGCTGTGGCGAACATAGTTTATTCCTTATTGTTTTTCTTATGTTTTTTTGTTGTTGTTGGTAAAGGGACCCGTCCAGGAGTTGAATCTGGGACCCCTCGCACCCGAAGCGAGAATCCCGATGCTAGATAAATGGATCTTCAAATTGACATCCACAGTACAAACTCCCGATTTTGTTTTAGACAAAGTTCAAGTGCAGTGAACGAATTCTCAGCAGTAAGTTCCCACAAGAAAATTCCCAAGAAGAGAGGGGAGGGGGCTTGTGGAACCTTTTTTACAACGGTAACAAACAGCCAGTTAGACACCTGCGGCAAGTTGCATAAAGCTTATCGTCCAGCGTTAGTTCTTACGTCAGATTTCATTCTAGTTACAGTCTTTATTTTGACATCTGACGTTAGCAGTTAAGCCTGGCGTTACGTTTTACACATGTCTATGTCTCAGTCCCTAGCCACAGCCCCTACACGTCTTACAGGGAGATACTCGTCAAGTATCTCGAGGTTCGTTACTTTTTTCTGCATTTGCTAAAAACAGGTTAATTTAATAGCTTATTGGAGACGAGGCTACCTTCCGGTGGTCACGTCGGGTTTACTTGTACTCGTAACTGTTGTAATGTTGTACCAATAGTAGTAATGTGCGCTCGTATGGCAAGATGAGCCTCGTTTTGATGTAAGGATGACGTCATAACCGGAACCGGAAGTCACGTGTTTTTAAGAGGGGGAAACCGCTGACCAGTGGGAAAAAAGGGATCGCAGGCTCATGCAACCGGAAGTCACGTGATTTGAAAGGGGAAACCGCTGCCCAGTTGGAAAAAGGGATCGTGGGCTCAAGGGGAAGTAAACCCACTGAGAAAACGCGGGCTCAAAGTCCAAAGTCCAATTGGGGGAACGAGGGTGGTCCTTGAGTCTAAAAAAACAAGAAAATAAAAAAAAATAATTTATTGTCAACCTTTTTTCACAACAAGTGAGAGAAAACAAAGTCTAATATGGCGGCTTGCGACGGGTCCATGAAGATATTCGATGTCTTCTTAATAGGATCTTGCTCATGCTTGGCTTTCTTCTCTCTGATGCCAGCCAGTCTGGCATGACGCATGCTCCAAAAGTTTTTGGATAGCGATGTGTTAGACGTACGATAGGTTGTAAACACAACCCCAACAGAAATGGTAGCAGCTGACGTTTTAAGGAAGGAGACGATATGGTTTTCAATGAAATAGTGGAAATCCATGTTGCTCGCAGGGGGTACTGTGGAAAGATTTCCTTTCAATAAAGTGTCCTCCAAACCACAGATGTTCCTATTAATGAGTTCCTTTTGATAATATATGAGTGTTCCTTTGAGTTCCTTTTAATAATATGAGTATTCCTTTGAGTTCCTTTTAATAATATGAGTATTCCTTTGAGTTCCTTTTAATAATATGAGTATTCCTTTGAGTTCCTTTGAATAATATGAGTGTTCCATGATGAGTATTCCTTTGAGTTCCTTTTGATAATATGAGTGTTCCTATTTAATGCAAGCAAGTAAGCAAGTCACAGCCACAGATGCCAATGACAGCGATGGAAGTTGTGGAGGGAAGAATCCGAGGGGGCAACGTTTCTCATTGGTATCCATAAGGAAACGTCTGAAACGTGATAGGATCCACGACTCTCTTCTCGTAGACTAACTGGTATTGTTTGTATTCTGGGAAGGTGTACAGTTGGTAGTGTTGGGGATCGCGCACAATTTGATATGATTTGACGACCTGGGTCTGCCTGGGTTTGAGGAGGGGCTTCTGGATTTCGTCCAGGACATTCTGACGCATGATGTTGTAATTCAATTGGGTTTTGCCTTCGCTGTTAAGGCGGAACCCTCGCACCTTGCACTCGACGTGACCCTTCTGGGTTTGGTATCCATAGTTCTTGGGGCCCCCTGAGACAAATTCCACGATGTAATCCTCCTTGTCCAATTCACTCGTAAACTCGCCGAGGTAATCGCCCAAGACCGGGATGGATTGATTCTCGTCTGTCCAATAGATGACGGAGTCCGTGTCGTAGTAGAGGACACGTTCCCCTAGCTGTTCCAGGGCTGTATACAGTCGGAGCCGGGCCCAACAGGTCGTGAAACACGCCACGAAGATATTGAGGTTCGGTGACACGGGGATGTCTTCGTCTTGGTACTGGTAATGTACCTCCACTAATTGGTCATTGATAACTGATACGTGACGCACGTCCAACGTACTGGTATCTAGAAAACGGTGGAAGGCTTGAGGGTCGTCAAACGTTTGGACTTGGGTCTTGTTGAGTCGTTGTCCAAACTTGCCCCACATGGAATTGAGCATCATTTTAGCGAGGGTACGCAGCCCCGGGTTGTGTTCGATTTTCTCGTACTCCAATTGGATGCCTTCATGCTCGAAGTACTCTCGAAGGTATTGCTGACGTTTGGTTTCGTCGTCACCGACCCAGGATGGCCACCCGCTGGCTTCTTGCTTAATTTTTAACCAGGTGTTTACGTAGTCCTTAAAGAGGCCCTCACACGTCTCGTCAAAATGCCAGACCTCATAGATGTACAGGATGTCGTACCCCAAGTCCACCGCTTTAGATAATTCGGGGGTACACCATGTTCCCGTCAAGGCTCGCTGTTCGTCGGTGTGCACACATTCTGCACATCTGTCTAAGGGTCGTTTGACCATCTCTTGTTCCACACAGGCAGCACAGAGAGGAAAAAGGAGTTTGGAGGCATGACGGTAAGGCAGGACAGGATGGTAGAGATGACGTGGCGGCAGGACTTGGCATTTGAGGAGGCCAAAGTAGAAACTAATGTCGGTGTGTCCCGGATTGAAGATGAAACGAGGATGGCCTTTGGGGTACACACAGGTCTTGTTCACCCAGGGGTACAAGGAGGTCACATCAATGTAATGTATTTGTTGACTGGGTGTCACGTGATGGTACAGTTTGACGGCATTGGTACGACCCCCGCAGAAAGCGTCACGGGGATTCAAGGGTTCTGTGAAGTCAAGGGTCCCCAGGAAAGTTCTGATGTCCAAGGAGGTGTCTTTGAGACGGGACCAATCACATTCCCACATTTCCACGACAGTGAAGCCTTGCTCTTTCAATTGTTGGATCCTTTGCTGGGTGGCCTCGTAGACATCTTGCATGGTTCGATCATAGTGACGTAGATGGCTTTCGTGACGAATGGGGAAACAGCGACGACATCCATGCCAGAAACACCCGTGAAATTCGTAGATGGTGTTGGTACTGGCATCGAAACCATCGACATGGAAGTTAGTGCCAGGGATGCAATACTCGCCGGCATTACGGGCATGTTGAATGGTGTTTTGTTGTTGGGCACACCAGGTTAACCATTCCAGGGCCACTTTGGAGTAGTTGATGCGATTGCGCCATCCTCGGACGGGTTCACTGGCAATACTGTTGGGGATCATGCGATTCATGCGTAGATCGCGGTTACAGGCAGAAGCAATGGTGATGTGGTCGAAGGGATTGAAGCCCGTGAGCGTTTCAAACAACCGTTTGAATGTCAAGCAACCTTCTTTCAAGAGACGTACATCGGATTGGCAGTACTTAACCAGTTCTTTGCGGAAGTCAAAGACCTGGTCGCGTTGCTCTTGATGCCAGGTTTCCAAGGCTTGCTTGCCTTCGGGGGACATGGTTTCAGGCATGTAGTAATCGAGGGCCGGGATGGGTCCTACGTAGTTTTGATGGTCTGGATGATTGAACTTGTGGGGGAAGTACCCTTTGCGGAGTTCTGTCAATCCAAAGGTTTTGGGAAACGCGGACAGAGGCATCTGGAAGAAACTCAAAGAGTCGATGAAGCGGATACGGTCGTGTTGGACTTGCAAGAGTTTACACCCGTTCCGGAGCTGCTCGACGATCCTATTGTCACCATAATATTGATGAATGATAAAGTAACCATCGTACCCTTGGAAGTTATGGGCCAACACATTAACTTGGCGGGTATCATTGACTGTTAAGGTATCCAACCATTCCAGGAAATCTCGGACGCAATGGTTGCCATGGAAACACACGGGTTGGTCGTCGTCTTCGGTTTCGGCCACCACGAGATTCGCGATGTGTTGTTCTTGGGGTTGCATGGCTTCAATATCAAAGAAGACATGAAGGGGTGGTATGCTGTCCTCCTCATGGTCTTCCTCCTCCTCGGGTGTGGCATCCACCCTACGTTTGGCGCGAGGCCCTCGTTGTCGTTTCCTCTTTCTTTTCTTGTCTTGAGTGGCTATTTGAATAAAACAACGATGAGTTGCGCCGTCCACGTACTCATGACAACAGGGACAATCCATGTAGCCACATTGATGGTCGTCCATGTGGCGAGCAGGAAGGAGGAGGAGACATTGAGCACAGCGACGGCGCCGAAAGCAGACGGAGGAGTCTAGGTTGGTCACGGGTTTGCCGGCGTGGTCCTTGACCAGATGCATTTGGAAACAGGTGTCTCCAAAAAAGTCCCGATGACATTGTTGACAACGTTGCGTGGCTTTCTGGCCTCGAGGGTACGCCTCTAGGAAATCAGGGCACTCTTTTTGGCAACAGGCCCTGCAATGACGTTTGTTGTTGCATCGATGTTGTCCCTCATGCTCATAGGGTTTCCAACAATGGGCACAGACGTAACTGGATCCGAAAAAGCCTGGCAACTTGGTAATGACATCATAATGGCCTTTCTCGTGCAACAGGATCAATTGTTTGTCTTGAAGGGGGCCAAAGGTGGTGATATGATAAGAACGGTCGGCATCCACCAACAGGATCTGGTAACCGGTCAGGGAAGAAGCGGTACTGAATTGGGTCAAGGCATGGTAGCCACAAGGGCCGAAGGGCACGTTGGCCTCGTGATGGAGCAAGAGAGCCATTTCTTTTTGCAGTTTAGTTCCTTGGCGGATGCTGTTGTATTTCGGGTGTTGGTCCACTCTGGCTTTGGCGGTGACGAGGGCTCTGGCACAACAGAGGTCATCCCTGTTTTGAATATGGATAATGGAACGTTTCTTGGGTATTAAATTTCGTAGAGGTTGATGTCCGGGTTTCTCCTGGCGTCGGCGGCCGGTTCCTTGAGGGGCATGATGGACTTGAGTAATGGAGACTTGAAAGGAGTCGTCCATTTCAAATTGTTCGTTGCTGTTGAGGGCTTGGGCTAAACGTTGGAATAAAGCCTCGACACGGTCGCCGCCTTGGCGCCATTCTCCTGCACGTAATCCCCAGCCCTGAAAATTATTATGGAGTCTGTTGGAGGCGATGGTAAAGTACAGGCGATCTTGATCGTGGAGGGGTGGTGTGGTGGTGGTCAACACTTGATTCACCGCGCGACGTAACCCCTCTTCTAGAGCTCGAGTCATGCTCTGATTGGGAATGAAATTCCCCCTTTGGCGTAAGCGGGTGTTGAAATGACGTTCACGTACTCCCAGACGGTTGCTCAAACGATCGACATAGGGTTGGAGTTCAAAGTCAAAGACACCCTCCGCATTGGCATCCAAACCTCCCCCAGTTTGTTGAAGAAGATGGGTTTGAAACGCACGTTGGCGTTCGAAGCGATCCAAGGCGTCTTCACAAATCTCATCACTGTCCGGCATGTCTTCATGGCATAACATAGGCCCCACACAGGAAGTTGTTGTTGTTGTTGTTGTTGTCTCGTCTTCTGGCTCTGAATCGGACATCTGTAGGCCCAGCAGGGCCAGGACCTCGCGTCTTGCGAGGCCACTAGGCCCTGCTTCCTCTTCTTGGCGAGAGGACATGATCAGATGAACTGACTGGAGATCGGGGCTCTGTTTTTATAGAGAACCAAAAGGTCACGTGGGAGGGGAAGGAGCCAATCACTAAACAGGGTGCCCCCCTGAGCGGGGGTGCCCTAGGGAGGGGTGGGACGAGGTGGGGGGACCCCCCTCCCCCCTCTCTAGTTAGGGTCCAGGGTGCATGATGGGAACGAATGAGAGACTATAAAACAGATCGACCCTCGAGGTGAGTCATCTCAAAATGGACGCTGGCCATGAGAAGTTGCTAGAAACCTTTGAGGAGTTTGAAGTCGATTTAGAAGTTGAACAGATCTTGGAGAAAGTGAAGAGGGAGTTGGAGGAGGAGGAAAGCTTTGCTGAGTTTGCCGAAAGGTTAAAAGAACTGGAACCGGAGAAAGTCGAGGCGCAGAAACGCCGAGCCGAAGAGGCCGTTCGTTTACAAGCATATTGTTACCCTCACATGACCTGTGACTGGTACATTGAGGGGCTGGATTATTGCTGGACCAACTGGCACCACCAATTTAAGCGGCCAGCCACACCTCCCCGAGCACCGCCACCCTCTCCCGATGTCCCGCGTAAGACAGTTCCGCAGCCGCCGTCACAGATCCCCCGTCAGCTACGATCAAAGCGACGACGACGACGACGATGACTCCACCAACGACACCGACCCCGACGATGACAACGACGACTCCGACTATGACCCCCACGACGACGACGACGACGACGGCGAGTACGAACGGGCAGTCCTCAGGGCGAAACGACTACGCAACATGGCCAAATGTGCACGGTACCGGGCCGAACACCGCGATGAACTGATCGCCTCCAAAAAAAAGTACCGAGAAAACAATCGAGAGTTCATCGCGGTGTCCGGCCAGTGTTACCGGGACAAACGTCGTAAACAGCTGTTGACGGCCCGCCAGAGCTACAAGGCAAGGTATCCAGAGCGCGTGGCTGAGTGTAATAGGCGTTACCGGGAAAGGAATCGAGCCAAGCTGTTGGAGAAGCAAAGGCTCTACCGAGAAAGGAATCGAGCCCAGCTGGTGGAAGCCCAAAAACGCTACCGGGAAAAGAATCTGGAACACCTCCTGGAGAAGGAGCGACAATATCGGGAGACCCATCGAGAGGTGTTGATGGAGAAAGAGAGGTGTCGTCGAGCCCGCCTGCGGGAGAAAAAGAGCACTCGAGCCCGCCTGGTGGAGAAAAAGAGAACTCGAGAGAAAATGGAGGCTTTAGGAGCTTTGACACTGACCATCCCCCTGACGGATTATTTGAAATCCGTTCCTGTGACGCAGGAATCTGTGGATACAAACGGACCGCCCACGGACTCTCATACTGTGTTTGATTTGGATTTCGGGGGCGATACAAACGGACCGCCCACGGACTCTTATACTCTCATTGATTTGGATTCGGGGGGCGTGCAAGTTGCGGACTCCCCTGAGGGGAGCGATACAAACGGACCGCCCACGGACTCTTATACTCTCATTGATTTGGATTCGGGGGGCGTGCAAGTTGCGGACTCCCCTGATTGGGAGAATGTTTCGTATTTGCAGGAGTTAATGAAAGACATGTCACCCGAGGATTGGCAGCAGGTCATGAACAATGTCGAGACTTTTGATCTGGAGACATTGGTGTCCCCTGAAGACCTCGTTCATGACATGTCATCCGACGAGGGGGTGGATTTATTGTTTGATTTCATGTCTTAACCCCCCTCGTCCTCTGGCAGAACATCCGTGTCAGTATTTGTGAGAGAACAAATGAACTTGACAACTCATCAATCAAAATGACACAAGTGACATTGTTTTTATTTTATCTGGCATCACAATGGGTTCTGTCTCGCCAATGCTGCTTGAGACTACCGAACTGCAGAATAACAATGTAACATTTTTTGACTCAACATGTTAATTAAATGTTTACAATTTCAAACGTTTCTTGGCTTGCATGATTTTCTTGACCACCCGTTCCGTCTTGTTTTTCTTGCCGGGTAAGCGATCAATGGCTTGGATCATCTTGGTATCGGCTTTCCATTTATCTTGCAAATTCTTAGCACGGCTGTAATCAATGTCGTGTTGCTTAGCAATTTGGTCCAAACGATTGATCCCGGGATCCCCACGTTTCAGACGTTTAGCCAAATGGGTGCCAGGGCCCATGTACTGATAACCGGGCCAATGAAATTCCTTCCCCGTTTTCGCAATCCATTTTTGGACATCCAAGGCCCCTCCTCGTTGGGTGCGTCCCCTTCTCCTCCTCCTCTTAGCGGGCATGTTTTATTCACTGTCGTATTGCAAACGTCTCCGTCGGGGTTGTTTGGTTTTGGTCCAATCTTCCCAACCGGGTAAAGGTTTCAATCGTTGCACTTCCCGGGAGACGCCTTTGCCTTTGCCTTTGCCTTTGCCTTTGCCTTTACCACTCTCAGCTAACTTTTTTTCCAAAGCCTTGCGCTGTTCTCGAATGGCTTCTAAACGCGATCGGCTATCCCCTCGACTGGTAGAAGGTCTCTCTTCTCCTCGACTGGTAGAAGGTCTCGGTTCTCTCGCGCCTTCCCTGGTAGCAGGGGTAATGGTGGGTTTGGGAGCCGACGGACCTCCTTTTATCATGCGCTTCAACCATTGTTCCACAGGTCCCGTCACCAAATCCCCGGCTTCTTCTTCTTCTTCACCTGGCGGACCACCCGGGGCACCCGGGGCGCCAACCCCCACCCCACCAGGAAATTGACGAATGCGTTTGGTTAACTTGATTAATTCTTGACTCAACGGTTTGGTTTGAGCATTCACTAGGGCGGGGGGTAATTGGGGATTGGCTAACAACACATGTTTTTTGGCGGCGAGCGTCGCGGCTTTGTTCAACAAGGCATTTTCGGTGAGTTCTCCTTTGTAATATTGAATGAGTTGTTCCAAGTCCTTTTGGGGAATCATGTACACCTCGTCCATGGTCGTTGACTACAGTCGGAGCAAAGTTCCCCGTCTTCTATCTGACGACAGCTCTCACAAAGACGGGCCCTCAAGATGTGCCTGTACTCTCGATACAACAGGTGATATTTATGCTTCCAATAATGACACTCGTCTTTCCACTGGTCGGTGGCCCGATTGGCCTCTTGTAATAGAGTCATCCACGTAGGGAGGGTTAACGAACACATTGACATAACACCTCGTGAAGTCCTTGAAACAATCCGCTTCCTTTTTGTTGGACTAACCACTGACGACGTTTTTTGACGGAATGTCGACGACGTCCCAAATCACGTAGTACCTTTTTATAGGGTTGAAGTTTAGCCAGCATGGGTGGGGTGACAGGAATCTTGTTTTTTAAAAAGTTCAAGACCACTTCACTCACAGCATTGATTTGATCGGCATTGGCATGTTGTAACAATTCTTGACGTTTGGAACCATTGGCTTCTTGTAACATGGACCGTAAAAACGGGAATTGACGTCGAAGACGTTGCATCCTTTATCGATGACGACGACGATACCGTTGATTGGCTTTTTGAATCGTGCGTTTTATACGTTTATCCGTTTCCAAGGCCACGGCTTTCCCCAATCCTGCCATAGCGGGCACCAATAGATTTAAAAAACCACCTCGTTGACGACGGCGTCGTCTTCTCCTCCTCACCATGGTCGACCTGTCAATAGCCGTTGAAGGGCTTTGTCTTGTTTGATGAGGTCTCGCGTCTCTTTATAGCCTTGACGGGTATTGCGTTTGAAATCGGACCACCAACCCCCACCTCGTTGTCGTCGGACATGTTTTACATTATCGGTAATGCCTTTCAAGGCTTGACCCCCTAATTTGCCTAAAGCCAGTCCAAACCCAGGGGCTGGACCTGATAGAAACATACTCATGCCATGGGCAATTTTATCCACCAAACGGGGTTTGCGGCGCATTAAAGCCCCTCCTCGTTGTTTCCTTTTTCTGCGTTGACGTCGAAGACGTTTCATTGGATACAACATTTGTTAGGTTTTTTGGCATAGCCTTTGTCGATCAACCAACTGTTGTACCCTTTGGTACCCCCTCGTCTTTTATACGCTTGATATTGTTGTTTGTACCCCGAGACCATCTTTCTCCCTTGGGCAGCACTCATTTGTGGTTTTTTCAAGGCTTTGACCAAATCACTTGTGACGTCATACCCCTTTTTCACGTCGACGAGCCAAGGTATGCCTTCTCCTTGCTGGGTTCTTCTTTTTGTCCGTCTTCTTCTTCGGGGGGCCATGGTTCTAAGAGTGTGGGACTGGGAGGGAGTGGCTTTTTATGGATCCAATAGTCTTTGGGTCTCAAGGGACGAGGACATCCATCTACATAGCATAGGGCTTCCAAGGGTTGGTACACAAAATGACCATGGTAATCTTGGACACATCGTTTGGGTAATGGAGGGGTGAAATCCACAATGGTATCATCCAAGGTTTGCATCTTGATTAAAAATCGTTCCAGATCCTCCAAGGGAATACCCCGCACATGGGTTTTCAATTCGGTCAAGGCTTTGGCATAGGTGGTAAACGCAAATCGACTCATGGTCACTTTAAATCGGTATTGTTTAAAATCATTCCATCCTTTGACCACGGTGCTCACCGCCGCCAAACAGGCTACCAATGTACTGTTTTCCAATAGCGGGCCCGCAATCATACCGGCAGCCATCAGGAGTAAGGCCATGCCATTGAACAAGGCATTGATACACCTGTAATGATTCAACATTTTTCGATAACACCACCATTGTTGATGATAAAAGGCATACAAGGAATCCATGCGTTGTAATAATTCCGGGGGGAAGGGAAGACCATGTTGTTTCGATCCATTCAATAACGACACGACGGTTTTCATCTTTACGGCGAAACACGGGACGACGAGGTTTGTACGCTCGGTGCTCCTCCCTGTTTATAACTGGTGACAATGCTATTGGTCATGGTGACATTAGCAATTTCACGTCCTTGGGCCAACTGTTCTTGATCTTGTAACAGCATGCGTAAACGTCGTTGTAAATCCGCTTGACGCAAGGTACGAGGCTGTCGGCCAGAACTCCCAGATGACCAAGATCCTCGAGGGGTAGCTGGATTGGAGGCCGGTGTCAAAGGGGAAGTGGGGGTATTTCGTCGTCGTCCTCGTATTCGAAACGGTCGTCGTCCACGACGACCCCCACCACCACCACCACCACCACCACCTCCACCTCCTCCACCACCACCACCACCACCACCACCACCAGCACCACCAGCACCTCCACCACCACCAGCACCACGTCCACCACCTCCTCCACCACCTCCTCCACCACCACCACCACGTCCACCACCACCACCACCACCACGTCCACGTCCACGTCCACCACCACCACGTCCACTACGTCCACCACCACGCCCATTACCCCCAGCACCCGCTGCTGTTCGAGCACCCGCTGCCAAGGGTACGCTAGGAGGAGTCGCAGGGGTTCGAGCACCAGAAGATGGTTGATTTCCTGGACTTCCTACCCCTGCGGGGGAAGAAGCCTGTACACGGGGTGGGAGGTCAGGCAGCGATTCCAAATATCGGGTGAGGGCATCATAATCACCAGCATCCTCTATTTGATCAAAGGCTTGGTCAATCAAGGTTTGGTCCCCCGTATCCAAAATTTCTTGGATGGTACCTGGGGACACTTGATTGCTACTGGCCGCCCCCACCCCCGCCGGGGACACGGTATCGTACGATTGCGGAGGTTGACGGTCATCATCATCATCGGCCATGGTTGCTCTTTTTCCTGTTCAAATGGGGTGTCGTGCCTTTATAGTCGTTTTTGATAGGTGCGAGTCCATCCTTCGTCTTTTAAGAGGTGACTCAACACCCGTTGTTGATCGGAGGAGGCGGGATGTAAATCCAAGACCAAATACCCATACGGTCGTGTGGTGGCTTGATGAAACGTCTCCAACGTGTCTTTCCACGTGGTCGGAAACGATTGAAGCATGACGTTGCGTACCCCTAATTGATCTCGGGGGTTCTTAAACGCCACAATGTAATGGGCATTGCGGGATATACTTTTCGCATAGCGACCCACGGGAAACATGTCTTGGCACAAGTAGAGCACCGTTACCCCTTGATGATGCGAATGTTTGGTGAATAAATCCAACACGCGTTTATCGTGACTCCCTTCGTCCATTAAATCATCCAAAACCAGGACCCCCTGTCCTTCAGGAAACCATTGCACTAAGGCCTCATGATCGGGAATCCCTTCGTGAAACACCACCCCTTGATCTTGCATGCTTCGAAATCGATCTTGCCAGGCCCCATAACAATAATGCATTTGAGTCGGTGGGGTGTCAAACAACTCGGGGTTGTCCACCAAGAGTTTTTCCGTAAACGCGGTTTTCCCACATCCCGAAGGACCCACCACCAAGATAGAGGAAGGCGTATGAAAACGAAACGGTTTCCCCGTTTGCATGATGATGACGAACTACCCTTAGAAAAAAAAAAGGCACCTTTTTATTGGAATCGGTGGGACTCGAACCCACGCACGACCCTCCTCATGTATCCGAAGGGGGATCCAAAGGCTCTACCGACTGAGCTACGACTCCGACACCACTTTTTTTCCAACAAATTTTATTTAAGCATTACATTGATGATACGGCTGACAACAAAGTTGATACCATCTGGCTTCTTGGCCTACAATCAATTGTTGAAGGCGTTGACCGGCTTGATGGTCATTACTAACATAATCATGATCCGAAAACTCATTTAAAAACGCTTGCAAGGTCCGTCCACGGGCTTTGGCTTTCAAGTACAACAAGGCGTAATCCCCACAACTCTTGCTTGTAATGGCTTGGAGGGACTTGCCATTGGTCACTACATACTTCCAATGTTGGACGATCCAATCTCGTAACGGGGTCGCTTGCACGTACGTATCCAATGGCAAAGCATAACTGTCCAGGACTTCACACACCTTTCCATCCGTCCACACCGCTAACCAATGTTGTCCCGGTTGATCGTGTGGGTCGGTATTCACAATGTACCCTTGAGGGGTAGTCTTGACAGGAGTCTTGGGTAAACGATCACAGGCCACCGTCCCGTAAAAGACAGGGTTCAATTGGGGGTCGTCTCGGGCTAAATAATCCAATTGCACATTATTCAAGGCCACATGTTCCATTTCTTCAGTGTTGGTAAATGTTATACAACACGGCTCCGTTCCTGTCAATCTCCAGCAAATTCTCAAATTCTCCATACACGAGTACGGTTATATTGACACCGGGGGCAGCTCCAAATTCCAAGACCAGTTGTAAATCTCCCGTTTGCTTGGGGTTGAGGTTTTGACTGTCAGCACATCCATTGGCCACATTGTCAAACATGAACAAGGTACAATTTTTACCTTGGCCCCAATCCAGTAGTTCTACCATGTTGCCTTTCTTTTTACACCAGGCACCACTGGCTTGCAGAAAACGGAAGTAGCCTAGATTATCTCGGGTGCCATTGTTGTGCACTAACTGCAGGGTTTCATAAGGGTACTCTTCTCCCCTGACAATCTGTTTAATGGAACTCAGACCAAATTTCTGGAAACAGAATGGATCTCGGGTCACATCTCCATTGAAGGCACGGCTGTCCAGTAACCCCACAATCAATCGGTCAGGTATTCTGTTTTGAAACAGGTTGGGGATATCAAAGCGGACCAGGTTGTTTTGCATGCTGAAAGTCCGGATTTCACTGCGGACGGTCGGGTAAGCCGCCACTTGGCCTTCATTGTGTCTTTTGCTAGAGATACTCTGGTAGATGGCGTCATTCAAACGCAGTTGACAGAGATGAAACCGTAGTTTCACATCGCCTTCCATCAATCGGCCAGCTAGACCCACTCCATTCAAAAACAAGCTGGGGCCATTGAAATGAAATTTCATCTTGATTTCGATACCAGGCACCAACAGTTTGCCGGTATGAAAGACTTCCAAGTGCGGGGTAAACACTAGACTGTGGGTGGCACCTGCAGCATACTTCTCCACTTCGGCCGCAGAGGCATTGAAGGCCTCTTGATGATTAGCAGGCAGATCTTGCCAATGTTGATGGTTTCCTGCTTTGTCTGTGTTGGTGGCAGTCCATTGGGGTGGGAAATCCACTTGATTGAACCATCCTTGGGGTCCTAACACGGTCTTGCCATCTTCTCGGTCAAAATTCAGCAAGTTTTCTAGGTAAGCTTTGTAATGATACGTGTCGGATTGTGGACTGATCAACGTGCCATTCAACTGCAAGTCAATTTGTTTGATGATGGAATGGGCCAAATTGTTGACGGGCCACAATTTCTCCGCGGCCACCAAGTTCGCACCATTCGCCTTTTTCAAACTCAATTCCATGGTAAAGTAACTGCGTCCCAAATCCACAAAATCGTCCAACCCCGGTATGATGAATTCCATAGGATTGATACCCGTGGTGGTGGGTTGGATGGTGACCATGCGATAGGCATTGATGCTAATGTCGGTCGGTGGCACCTTGAAAATCCGTAAGGCAGGGTTAGCGGTCCCTTCGGAACGCGGATGCGCTGGGGCAGCTTCGGTCATTTTAGTGGCGTCGTCGTCGAGTGGTACCCCGTCGTCGTCGTGAGGGGTTTTTATAGCGTCGTCGGGCTAAACGTTGTCTCAAATCAAACCCGGGGACTCTCATCACCTCGGGACTCAACCAGCCACCACGTTGTCGTCGTCGTGGCATGAGTTTCCAAAACGGATACAGTCCACCCCATTGAGACAACCCTCGATTACTACGAATCCGTCGAGGTCGTGAATGCACGGGTTCCATTAGACTCCCAAAATATCACGTGCACGTTTGGTTTGTTTGGGAAATAAGGCCGTGGCTACACGCACGGCGTCTTTCACGTTCTTATGACTCAACGCTTTCTTGGCTTGTTTGGTGATTTCCTTTTTAAGGACTTGTTCGGCTTTGCGTTTAACACCGCGTGTCAAACCCGTTTCCAAGCCTCTCTTGATATTACTAGGCAATTTTAAAGGATTTCGCGTCCTTATAAGACCTTGCAACCCACCACGCATCAGATCCGTCACCAACCCTTTGCCTTGTTGATCATACCACTCGTCGGTTCGAAATCGTGTCAAACTTCCCCCACGCATGGTGCCTTCTTCTTCACCAGGGATAAACGTTTTGTTTAGGCTTTATGGGACTCCCCTTTTTATACCGTCATCGTCGTTTTTTCCGAAAAGCGGCTTCCAACCCTTTTTTAGCCCCGTAACTCGCGGCACCACTTGCAGCACCCAACGCCACAGCTTTTCCTCCAGCGATCAAGGCTGGAATGAGGGCCGCCAGGGGCAAGAGACCCCCTCGTTGCCTTCTTCTTCGTCTCCTTCCACGCACTCTTGTCTTGGGCATCTTGTCATTGGGACACTCCCTTGGCCACTCCCTTTTTATGTCTTTTTGAAGTGTAACGTGACAATGGTATGGCCTTCACCAAACTTGACCAAGTCTCCTCCGGCACCAATCGTTTCAGCCACTTGAACGTGAATCATTTCCACCACCTCGTTACGAAGAGACATGTAATGAATGTGCAACGGTTCAAAATACAGGGTGCCACGTGCTTCTCGCTTGTACTGGATTTCACGCAACAAATCAGTCACGCGATTGCCTACCATCATACTGCCTGCCACGTCCGAGTACACGTGCAACGATCGGGTGGGTTCCCCCACCACGGAACGAAACGCCGTATTCAAGTTGGTGAAACGCCACCCACAACTCATACTCAATTGTAAATAATCCGGTAAAATCGCACGCACCGTCCAAAAAACCGCGTTCCCCTGACCGTCGGTGACATCCTGCCAATCGCTGTTGTTGGTGATGTCGGGGACTTGATCCCCCATGAATTCTTGCTGTAAGTTCGGGCCCAACACCAATCCACTGCTAATTTTACGTAACCATCCCATCTTGAGCGCCAACTTGGTGTAGATGGTCAGAACTGGTGTTTTGTTACCACAATGGCAGACATTCGTGTTGTCGATGAGCAGATCGTCGCCTTCCCACTTGAACTTGACGTAGGTGTGTTTGCCTTGATCGTTGGTAAACCGGCCTCCTTGAATGGCCGTTTCCTGGCGTCGTTGTTCCAAATGGGCAATCGTGGCTTTCATGAAACTCACGCCATCCACCACCCAATCCAAATCTTGAACGTCTTGGATGAGGGTTTGCGCCGTGCCTATGCGCGCGGCCATGGTGCCATCGGTTTTACCCGGGGCGGGATAAGTGATCTCCCACGACGTCGCTAGGATGTACCCATCTTTCTTCACCAACTCGTACAAATTGACGCGGGTATCCGGTAAGGAAATGGCACTCAACCCCACTTGCCATCCACCCCCTGTGAGCTGTAACGGTTGAGGTAAACGAATCTTGAAGGAATTGGCTTGGTTGTTGGGAAATTCACGTCGGTTGGCATGACTGGGTAACGTCACGTAAAACGACATTTTGTCTTCTTCATACCACCACTTCCCTTTTAAAGTGGAGGGTCAGGAGGGTACGCCCTTCACCAAATTTCACCAGATCCCCATTGGTTTCGGCCATCTGGGTTTCGACAATTTCCACCACTTCGTTGCGTACTGGGATATATTGAATATGTCGAGGTTCAAAGTGGGTGGTGTTTTGAGGCTGGTACTTGATTTCTCGTAAGAGATCGGTGATGCGACCCCCTACCATACTGCTGGTCCCTACATCACAATACACGTGCAAAGGACGCGTGGAGGGAAATTCCAACGAGGGACGAAAGGTCTGGTTCACATTCACAAACCGCCAATTACACGTCATACTCAAGTTCAGATAATCCCCATCCACTTTCCAAAAGGCGGGCCTGTTGCTGCCATCCAGGACATCGGACGGGGTGGGAATGGAGTCCGTATGAAATTCTTGCAAGAGATTGGGTCCCAATCGATACACACCCGTCGACACTTGTTCAATCCATCCCATTCTCAGCGCCAAGGTTCTGCCCCATAACACGCGTGCCACTTGCACTTTGTAATCCACATTGACGGTATTCAATACCAAATCCCCTTCGGAAGTCCATTCAAAGGTCGGGTACAATTTGACGCCATTGTCCTCGGCCCATTTGTTGAGGGGTTCGGTTTCTTTGGCACGGGCTTGCACGTAACGGTACACCAATTGATGAAAAAAGTGTGATCCCGTCGACGAGGCCAATTCCTTTCTCATATCTCGACCGTAGACAGTGAGTTCGCGACGTTGATGCCACCATCGATCGTTGCCTTGATCGTCTTGGGCATACACCCGTTCGTGCCATCGTACGTACAACAGAGGATGGGAATCACCCACGCCTCCTTCTTCCGCTACCACGGGAATGGTGGGTAAGGATAAACTCACCATACCCACCATCCATCCTCGTCCCACAAATCGGATGGGTTTAGGCAATCGGTTTCTGAAATGATGACTCTTGTTCCCAGGAAACTCTTTGGTACTCGCATGACTCATCAACGTCACGTAAAACGAAGAGTTGGGCACCAATGTCATTGTTTTTTAGCGGCGTCGTCGTCGTTTGCGGGGTTGAAGGGATGTCACGTCTCCACGAGCAATCCAACTATTGTACTTGTCGGGCCACCCTTTCCACTTGACCAACCAACGACCTTTTTGTCGCTTAAGTACCTTCTCGATCCGAAACACCTCGGACACATGGACTTTTTGTAAATCCTCTTCATAAAACGTCCCTTGGACGGGGGTCTCATCCCATTCGCGAATCTTATACGTGGGGACAGGACCAGGGATCACACGATGCACTACAAACACTTCTTCGGTCCAACCGGGTAAATACCCTTTTTCAAAGGTACGATGAATCGTATTGAGACGGACATGATCCCCCACCTTCAATTGGGGTTTTTTGTAGCCTTTCAATCGTTTGGCATACAATCGGTTCCACACGGCTTCTTCGTTGTCCCACGTCACGTTTTCGGGGGGCATACCAATACTTCGATGACGGGTGGCATTATACCCCTGCACCAACTCGGGTAAGACATTGTCAAATTTCAACGTGTTGGCCGCGGTCAAATAACGGTATAACCGTTCTTTCAAGGTGCGGTTAAATCGTTCCACCACACTGGCTTTGGCATCCCCTTCGGTTGAAAAATGATGGATGTCTTGCTCCTCCAGCCATCGTTGAAACGTCCGATTATAAAATTCTTTCCCTCGATCCGTTTGCAATCGATTCGGGTGACGTCCTCCTTGTCTCACAATCTTCTCAAAGGCTTTCACGAGGGCCACCCCGGTTTTGGTTTTCAACGGTTCGACCCACGCGTACTTGGACAACACATCCACGACCGTCAACAAGTAGCGTATACCCCGATTATGTTTGGCCAAACGTTGTACTTCCACTAAATCCGCGGCCCATTGATCATCCAACCCCCCTACGATCACGGGTAAGGTAGCAAAACGACGACGTCGGGGTTTATGCAAGGTGTAACCCACATCCTGTTCCAACACCTGTTGGGCTTTTTTCAAAGGGAGACCCTGGGCTTTAGCAAATCGTTGCACCCCACCTAAACTCCCCGGGGCACCAGGATCATGGTAACGCTTCAACCATTGTTGCGAGACCTTCTTCTTCTTCGTTGACGAAACCTTGGTTTTCTTCTTCTTCAACCATGAGGACGACGAACTCCAGCGTGGGGTTCTCTTTCGAGGGGCCATACGTTTTGGCATTCATCCCATAAGGTCGATATGGTAGGGACCGTGTGGGGATGCGCCTTTTGAATGATTCGATACCATCGCCATGCCTCTGGGTGAGCTTTTAACCATAAGACAAACACCACCCATCGATATAGGTTGCGGTCCACATGGGTTTCTTCAAACAGGTGGAGAGGATGCGTGTCCTCGGGACAACGAGGTATGGGGATTTGAGACCCGGGTTGATGATCATATAAGACTTGACAAAGGGTTTGATGACATTGCCATTGCCCCAGGGACAAGATAGACTCCCACGCATCACACACAGACTCCATGGTGACATTGATAAAAAATTTTATTCCTTCTCTCATTTTAAAAGAGACCTAGACGGCCATAACTGACGGTCTCTAGACCTTTCTGCCAGTTCTCCACACTGTCACTGTACTTAGGGGGTGGTGGAGCTGGGGCCACCATCATTTCTTGACGGTTCTTGAGATCTTGAATTTCTCGTAACAATTGTTTCTCATAGTCTGTCAGGGGTCGTTCTCGTTCCACGTCCTCTTTGCTTTGGACTCGAGGGGGCGGGCCAGGGATGTCATAGCCCCTCTTGGGATATCCTTGAGCATCACGGGTGGGTGGTTCAGCTTGTTGGTCGGCTTTTTTGGGAGGGTTGTCATGAAACCAACTCCAGTACTTGGGACCCAAGGGTTGATCAGCCCATCGGAAGAAGCCACACGTTTTCTTAGAACAAGTCAGAAACAACCGATCGGGGTTCTGGGTCGAATGACTCTGTTGAAGCGTGGCGGGTTCACGGCAAAAGCATTGCAAACCACCCCACATGTCCAACACTTCTACATGAGGTTGACTATACACGGCTTTCATATACTCCAGAACTTGATCTTGACCACAAAACAGCAAACACGGTTGCATGGGACATTTCACATACTTCCATCCCTTTTGAGATTCTCGGGCCTCCAAACGCACCTCATGGTAAGGACATACCATAGTGTCCACTGAACTGGGAGGATCATACACGGTCGTCAAGGTGAATTGAGGTGATGGGGGTGATTGCTCCACCATGTCATTCAATTCTTTCATCATATCTTCCACAGCAGCTCGGGTGTCTTCCACCACGTCGCACACCACAGGATCACAGTCCACGGGCGTCATATGTTGAATGCTCTTCTTCTTCTTCTTCCCCTCTGGGGGATGGGTTGATTTTCTCTTCCGATCGACAGACATCGTACTCAAAGGTGGATGTCACCCCCACTGCCCATGCCTTTTTATACCTTAGACCCTTGACTGTCATTGGTCAGCTTATCCTAGCCATATAAGGACTTGTTATCTTCCCATTGGTCAGCTTGTTCAATCCAAATAAGGTCCTCTTGTCTTCCCATTGGTCAACTGCCCCTATTTAAGACGGTCCCTTGGTCACTAGATCTTCATTCTCAAAAGCCATGCCCCCTGACATGATGATCGGAGAACAAGATCTCGGTGCCTTGGAACTGCAAGTGGGTCATGGCCATGTGGTCTATACAGGGGGAGCCAAAGGTACGGATGCCCTCGTGGAAGAACAGGCCAAACACTTTGGGATGCAACTAGAAGTCCTGGTCCCCCCGAACCATCCTCGATCCACTTTCATCACCCCTTCTACGGTGGAAGTCCTGATGCTGGCCAACCCCCATCTTCACCAGGCGGCGGAGAAACTAGGCAAAAAAATGCCCAGTCATTTTTACACCCTGCAATTGCTGCAACGCAATTATCAATTGGCCAAAAAAGCCCATACCATCTATGCCTTTGGCATCTTGGAACCGGATCATAAACGCGTGAAAGGAGGCACTGGTTGGACTGTGCAATTGGCTATGGATCAAGGCAAACCCGTCTACCTGTTTGACATCCCCAGTCAATCATGGTACCGCTCGGACCATTACTACCAAGTCAATGAGAATGCCGCCACCCTGGTCACTGGCAGTCAATTTGTCCCTTGGGGACCTAAAAAGCCCACCCTACATCAAAGCAGTGCTATTGTGGGATCCCGGGATGTGGACGAGAAAACCCGAGCCGAAATTCAAGCCTTGTTCAACCGCACCTTCTGTCTACCCGAGAACATTGATCAATTACGCATGGAACTGGAAGACTTTCATTTGTAATTTCTTAGTTTTTACTTTTGGAATTGTACATAGCTTTTCTTTTTTTAATTTTTTTACTTTTTATTTTTTTCCAATTGTACATAGCCATTTTTATTTTTTCAAATTGTAGATAGCTTTTTTCAATTGTACATAGGAACGCCCCACCCGCGTGGCAAAGAACACAGACCACCCATTGTAACATCAACTCTTTTTTAATTAAAAAATTTTAAAAAATGACATCACTGAGTTTGCACGTGGATCATAAATAAATGTCTCTTGACTCACAGCTGCCTTGACTCACAATAAAAAAAATGTTCAAGGAAACAAAACACGTCGCACGTGGTCCCGAATCTCCTCTCTCCTCTCCCGCTCCTCCCTCCGCCGCTCCTCTCGCTCCCGCTCCATGTCCCCGAAATAAAGGCGAATTCGTTGCCATGGGCGGGCCGCATACACACGTGGCAGGTACAAGTTCAGTTCGTTATCCACTTCATGGAATTGGGCCAATGTCATGGGCCAGCGACATTCAAATTGGGACCGGATGCGGTGCTGGTCGACCCATGGTATGACTTTGTTGACCAGGGCTCCCAGCAACGCTTCTGTAATCTCCGGATGTGGCCGGCCCTCCCGATCGCCATTTTCTGTCCAGACCACACAGTTTAAAAATAATTGAAAAAAAGCAACCACGCGCTGACGGGTGAGGGGGCGCCAGGTTTCTTGTCGTCTCTCCCTCATCAGTCTGATCTGTCGATCCACAGCCGTTCGCTCTGGCCCCGCTCTCCTCCTCAAGTACTCTGGCCCACCCACATTCACCGCACTGGCTAAAGAGCCCAAGGGCGTTCTTGTTTCTGACATTTTCTTCTCACCAACTGACATAAGTCGTAAAGACTGAACTCAAAGCTAGGAGTGACGTCCTGTGGCCTCGCTTGACTTATATACCCTAATTCGCGCAATGCACCATGGTCTATCTAAGGAGGGGGGGGGGGGAGGGGGGTCCCCCCACCTCTTCCCCTCTCAAAGCATGATGGGTCTTTTCTCTCATTGGCCTATTCCCTCCCACGTGACCCTTTTGGTTCTCTATAAAAAACCCCCTGTCCCATTCCATCTTTCACACTCAATGGATGATCCAGTCCTCAGTCCAGAAGCCCAACAAGTGATTGATCGTCTACGAGCCTTGTTGTCTCGACTCGAAAAAGACTTGGAACAGATCCGCTTCAAAGCTTCTTATTTTGAACTGCTCCGACTTCATAGTCAAAAACAACTCAGTCGGAACGAATTGGCTTTATTAACTTTGAAAAACTTCTACCGGTGGTGAATGGGTGACAAACCCGACACTCCTAGCAAGGTCAGCCCTCAAGCCCTGCACATCATTGAACGTTTGGGAGAGATCCGAAAACAAATCAATCACCTGGTTCAACCTTTACGTTACAAGATCACTTTTCAAGAACTGTGCCGACTCCGAAAAGAAGGGATCATCACCACCGTCGAGTTTCAACTCTTGACCAATCCACTGTTTGATCCTTTCACCGATCCTTTCGCCTGATGGCTCAACCCCCACCATGTGTGATTTGTTTGACACCTCTCGCCAATTATACCACGTTGAGGTGCTGTGGTATTCCTTGTCATGTCGCCTGTGCCAAGCAACAGAACCATCAGCCCCGCCTATGCTCTACCTGCCACGTTCCTCTTGTCGTCCAGGAAGTCCTCCATGAAGACTGGAAAAAAGACCCGGATTTTATGCAGCATGTCAAGGACGATTGGAAAAACAATCCTATCTGGTATGGCATTTGCTATGAGAACAACCACGCCCTCCAAGGATTCTGGGGAGAACTGCGCGATCCCTATGAGCCTCACCGCAAAACCCTCTACTTTCTGGGTCACACCAAAAGCCTAGCCATTGGACGGATGAAAACCTGTATCAGCTTCGCGTAAAAAAAAGGACACCCCCATGTTTGGACATTGAACTCGTTTTTTTTCTACTTGTTGTCAAATAAAAGATGTTGATATATGATTTACATTAAACTATTTTCTTTCCCCGCGCCTGCCCATTAAGGCTCGCAAGATCAGATGAAGAAAAGAATACCAGGAGGAGCATGCCAGACTGGCTGGCCTCAGAGAGAAGAAAGCCAAGCATGAGCAAGATCCTATTAAGAAGACATCGAATATCTTCATGGACCCGTCGCAAGCCGCCATATTAGACTTTGTTTTCTCTCACTTGTTGTGAAAAAAGGTTGACAATAAATTATTTTTTTTTATTTTCTTGTTTTTTTAGACTCAAGGACCACCCTCGTTCCCCCAATTGGACTTTGGACTTTGAGCCCGCGTTTTCTCAGTGGGTTTACTTCCCCTTGAGCCCACGATCCCTTTTTCCAACTGGGCAGCGGTTTCCCCTTCCAAATCACGTGACTTCCGGTTGCATGAGCCCGCGATCCCTTTTTTCCCACTGGTCAGCGGTTTCCCCCTCTTAAAAACACGTGACTTCCGGTTCCGGTTATGACGTCATCCTTACATCAAAACGAGGCTCATCTTGCCATACGAGCGCACATTACTACTACCAATAAAAAAGCTATTTTCAATGTCATGATGTTCTAAGTTGTAAAAAAATATTTGACCCCCCCCCCCCCGAAAAAAAAAAAGAAGAGTAGATTACTGCAGTGAGGGCTTTGTTTGAGCCTCACAAAAAGGGATGCAAAAAAAAGGCAAAAAGAATAATGAAAAAAGTAAAGACCGATCCGAGACTGATAGCTTGAGTTTATCAATTTTTTTTTCTCAAAGTGTAACCATAATACCCTTCCTTAACATTTTGGAATTTGGTAAAGAGCACACTTAAACACTCGTGCGAAAGAAACAAAAATCTCTCGATCTGGGCCGGGAAAATTTACTACATTTATCGTGACAAGTGAATTTCAATTAAATAAACGAACAGTTTCTGTGGTCTCTGGGTAATTCCAAAAATGGAATTTTTTATTCGTTTCAATGCAGAATTGCTTCCGAGTTTGATTTGTCTTGTGATATACTGACAATGTAAAGCAATGCAAAACAAATCTAAAAGGTAGAATGGGTGGGCGGAAACATGGGCTCCTTCCGGAATTCCTTTTTCACGTCTATCCATAATGCGTTCCACCAAATACTTATTTGGTAGAGTGTGAAGCCGTGGCCGACGTTTCGTCTCTCCATTTTTGAATGTAGTTATAAACCTGAATTTTCATTTTTATTTACCTTTTTCTCAGTTCAATTGGTGTTTTATGTTTATCTCTATGGTCAATTACCCTTTTTAGCTTGCGAAAGTGATTCTGAGTTAAGTTTTGCAGTAACAATTGACATTTCTAACCTTAAAATAAGCGTAATAATTCTAAACATTTGAAATTTTATCGCAATTGTTATTTTTTAAAAAAAGGAGAAGTTCAAATTGCAAGGAAAAAAACTATCAGAGTTCGCGCTTGAAAAAAATGTAACTAGGACGCACGCACGTAACAGAGACTACCATGGCAACTTAAAATTGTTCGTTTGTCCGTGAACAGTAAAGAAAGAGAAAAGACTTTTTTTTCCAATAAGAACAACTTCACTTTGTTGTTGTCGCTGTTGTATAGATTGGTCGCAGACACCAGCGAACGTGAGAATAAAAGTACAATGTGAGAAATTTTTTTCTTCTGATATTGTGCTGGAATGTTTGGACTTTAAAAAGAACAAACTTTGTGTTTAAAACGCTTGTATTTCTTACCTTTATGTGTAGCAACCGGTTTAACCGACAGCGAAAACCGGCAGCGCAGTAAACACATACAGAATTTTCATGGTGACTACGCAACGTTTTTTCCTTTTACAAGTAAAACACGGTTATTTGTTCCGCGAAAAGAAGCGAAGTGGATGTTCGGCGTCATAGTAGCAGTTTATGACGCAGAGAGCGCTCGTTTTAGTTAAACTCCTTCCCAGGTCTCTTGGTTTGGACTTCTACAATTAATTGTTTAACTGGCAAAGTACAAGCACCTGGGGAATTAGCTCAAATGGTAGAGCACCCGCTCAGCATGCGGGAGGTGCCGGGATCGATACCCAGATTCTCCAAAGTAGATTTTCAGCACTTCCCCATTTTTTCGTTTTATTTGCGAATTTTTTCAAAGGGTAGTTTGTCTTTTTATTTTACTGACAATGGACAAATCTGAAAAACGATTCAAAACCAGCTCTAAAGGGTGGATTGGACACTGATCGTTTTTGAACTTCCATTTGATAGCACGCTCCACCAGGTGAATAATTGTTTGGCGCATTGTCAGTCCTTGGCCATCATTCTGTTTTTTTTTTTTTTATCAGTTTTTTAAATAATAAATATGAAAATGAATTTCACTTCAATGTTTCTTATTCTTTACAGTTCAATCCTACACACATCATTTGTTCCTGTAGCGCGCACTAGAGCCAAGAACCTAGGGCCAAATATTTTCCCGTCCGGCGCTCCTACTTAGTTAATAAGTGCATAATATCGCACAAACGAAAACCTACAGCAAAAATTCAATACCAAATGGTAGCCTTTGAATTCTAGCCTCAGCCCTGGCATTTTCAGTATTTTTTGCACTAGGTTTCACTAGACAGCCACTAGATTTCAAATGCATCAATTGGTATATTTTGTGTGAGGACAGTGACACCGGCATGTTTCAGTTACACGGTCATAACAAATATCAAATAAACTCATAGTTATCCGTGTAATTCTCTTTCACGTTTTATCCAGAAAACGGCAAGAACGTCATGCTAGCCCACATATAAGGCACTAATAACATTACAATCCTATATGAATATATACACCAACTGATTAACGCACCTACCTCCACTAACACACACTTTCCTTCACTTGTACTCACTTTCCTTCATTTGTACTCACTTCCCTTCACTTGTACTCACTTACCTTCACATTAGTGCCTTATATGTGGGCTAGCATGACGTTCTTGCCCTATATGTGGGTTAGCATGACGTTCTTCCCCAGAAGACGCTGCAAAAAGCCTCAGGAAGTCCAAGGCTCGAAGTATATGCCTTATTCGTCAGTTGCTGACATTTGGATAAACTTTTTCTTTGAGGAAAATGCCATATTCTGTCCTGGAACAATTCATTCGTTCCTTTGAACCCTTCGATGTTTGTTTTATTTGAATCGAGACTTCCAGAGTTTTCCCATTGGTTTTCGCTTTTTAAATGGCGTATTTTAATCCGTCTAATGTCCAAAACCCTCTTGAAAATTGTTGCCTACAACAATAGGTCGGACAATCATTTTTGCATACCTCCACATAAGCGTGGTAGAGGCATTACGTTAACTTAGTCTTGTCCCCAAGAAAACCACGGTCAAAAAATAATAGTCCTCTCCGTACCCACCCCCATATTTCATTCACATACTAATCAATCATCCAGTGACCTTGAATAACCTACTACGAGGAAAAAATTTTCGTTCTACATTGCTAGGAGACAGTGCCCCACAGCGCCGTCTTAACAAGCCACCTCGGACGGACAAAAGGACAGATTTGCTCGTTCGGAAACGTTGTCCCTCTTCTTAATTTACGAACATAAACGGCTTCGTTCAAAAGATATCGTAATGGTTGGTGGGTGCGTACGATTTTTATTCACGAGTTGTGAAGAATCACAAACGCACAAACGAGCCCAGCGAGTAAGTAGCTTTTTGGTTCGTTACAATGAACAAATGAACATCGTACAAGGGAAGTAATCATGAAGCAAGTTGTGTATTATGTGAGTACCGAGATATTTTAACAGCTCTTTTTCCAAAAGATTCTTTTCAGATTTTTGTCATAATAGCAAAAACAGGCCTGTTTTAATATGAACCAACTCTTGGGTAATTTCATTTGCGTGTTATGTCACAATGAGAAAAGTAAGTTTGCGTTAAGAACAATGTACGCAGCAAGTCCTTCGACCCTTGAGCCCAGTTGCATAAAGCAACTTAAGATTAAGTAGGAATTTCTGCAACCATTTCCTATGTTCCGGAGGATTTTCTTGCATGCTATTAAGAGAATTAGGACACACAATGACGGCGCGATAAAAAACCTCCGGATAACAGGGAGTAGTTTCAGAAATTCCTACTTAAACTTAAGGGGGGCAATATACGTGAATTTTGAGCATTTGGGGTTGTTTGTGGCCTGTTTTGGTATCCGTCTATTAATTATTAACTTTAAATTTTATTTTTGATTTACCTTTAATTCTTAACAATTTTAATTTTCTGCCCTTTCTCCTTCTTTACGTTTAGCTCAAAAATCGCCAAAAATTCTCTCAGATTTATGGGAACTCGCATTTGGATCCTATGATAGCATTTTTGGTTTGAGAGAAATCTCACGGAGATAATTAAGAAAAACGGCTAAAACGTTGGCGAAAAAAGGCATCCACGTATATTGCCCCCTTAAGTTTCTTTATGCAACCGGGCCCTACTTCCCTGAAGGGCCGTATTTCACTTGATATATTTGAAGTTGGATCAAACCGGTCCTTTGGGGCTTACAGGCCTTCTACAATAGCGCTAATAAAAGGAGAAGCCTTGTAGTCAAAGTTTAACGTCCATGCTGGCACTCTTGGATACGCTTACGGTAGTTTATCTCCAGCTCTACGAATAATAGCAGTAGTGACATCGTATGGGTGTCATGTTGGCACTGCTAGCAGAAGTTGTAGTTGAATGAACTGACACATGTGCAGCTGACTTTAGACTTTCTTTCTTTAATCGCAAATAGTTTATTAAAAAACGTTAGATCACATCACAACTGATTTGACTGTTGTTTTTCAAGTCTTTTCAAGTAGAATTTGCTCGTTATTGTTTACTCTAATTACAAAATGGGACAGGGAACTTGCAGATCTCTCGGTTCTTAACGATCTGATAGTTTATATCTCAGCGAGTTAGATTCCTCCATGTAGATCCGTTTTGTACTTTTATGCGCAAATTTTCATTATGACTTTGTGACAGCATGAACAAATTAGTTAGTTTTCGAGAGACGTGGGGTTAAAAAGGTTACTTTGGGATCTTTGCGACCTCCTCCGAGAGCATGCGCGCGCTGATGTGACGGCATCTTGCACTTGCACCTTGGCTTTTCTTCGCCTACTTTTCAGTTTTTGCCCGTTCCACAGACTTTCCCTTGCCCTACTATCTGCCCTTGGGTCTCAAATGATGGCACGTGCGATCAACGCGGAAAATTTTACCACTACCTTTACTCTTATTTTCTTGCAGTAAATTAATAAAATAAAGAAAAATAGACTGAGAAAAAAAAAACAATTTTCTCGTGCTATAGATGGAAGCCGACTTGGATTGAACGATTCATTACAATTCGTGAGTTAAGGTGTCCACCCGGCCTAGTGCCTAGGCGTTCTTTCTTGCCCGTAGTCTGCGCGAACTCTGGGAAGGGATGGGTGAGGGAACGCCAAGCAAAATATTGCCAAAATACCCTGAATTTTTTCTCAAAAAATCCCTGGCTAGATTTTACTACTTTCAACGCCTAATCTCTAGGAAAAGCTGCTCATCCTTTGTGTAGCGACGTGAAAAGTATTATGTCATGATCGGTTATAATACACGATCTCAATATTTGCTAGGCGTTCTCGGCGTCTCTGTCGGCGACGTCACAGCTCACGGTCCAGGTTTGATCAAGCTGTGAACTCTTAGGGACTAGGCTGGTCTCCACCTTCGATTCGGTGGCGTAATGATATTGGTCGTTATATCCGCACAGATTTTAAGTTTGAGATTCCGAATTTCAAGGCTCAGGCCCATACATTTTACTGTACCTTTGGTCTGTTGGAAAAGTATCCTTTGTTATACATGAGACTTTGTTAAAAAGGGGCTCCTTATATCAAGTTTTCACCGTATGTCCGCGAAAAAGGCAACAGGCAACTTGGGTTTACAATGCAAACGGCGATCGTTAATATAATATTAAGGGACTCGCGCTCTATAGAGAAAAACTGTCTAAATGCACGCGCTAATAATGAATTAAAAATGACGCGAGTTAAGTTTGCAAGAAGAACGAATCTGTTCGAGTTTCTGGGAATAACGTGCCACGTACATCTTGATGAAATTTTGGATCGTTCTTGTTAGCATGACATTTTGCAGCAACTTATAAACGACAATGCTTTCTTTTATTTCTGTAAAATGCTGAATTTGTTAACTTTTTTAAAATTTTGTAAAAATCTGGTCGTTTGGAATGTCTGTACAATAAAAAATAATCTTCTGAACAATTTGGTGGCGCAAATAAATTTGTACATAAAGAGCGTATTTGTTGTTTTTCCTTATAGAGCGCAAGTCCTTTAAAAGTAGCGATAGCCAGTAAGCCACAAAAAGTTGCCAACGCATAAAAACTAGTCATACACAAATCAAAATGCTCATTACCTTCGTAAAATATTACACAACGCACGTGTAATGACCATTTGAACAAACGTAAAACTTACGTTAGATCCAACCGAAAAAAATTAGAGTGGTAAGACATGAAAATGTAACAGGAAAACTGCAAATTGCCATCTAGGAATGTAATCAAGGTGTTTTAAAAATAAAGGGAGGGGACAAATCCAATGATTCGAATGGCATTCTTGACAGGCCTTGCAGAAGCACCGGGGTCAACTACACAGAGTGTAAAAGGTCAGCAAATAATGACTGATGGTGATTAGTTGTACGCTGCCAGCAGCCACCATACACTTCAATTTCAAACATCTCGTCTGAGCCAGTGGCAGGAAGAGCAAAACTGGAACAACACAGTTCACTTCCTCAAAACTCAAATCCATAACTGTCAAAACATTTAAAATAAACAATGAAAAAACAACCTGCTATCCTGCAATCCTGTCTTAACTCAATCAACCGTTCCTCTACAGAAGACTGAAGTTGTGCCACACTACACGAAAATGATTAAAACTAAGGATTTCTTCACACTCACTGCACTTTGTTTGAAGCATCTAGCTTGATGGACCGCAATAAAAAGGAAAACACAAGGACATTGAAAAGGCTAGTTAAAGGGACTATGTCACGCTATTTTTGTATCTTTTCAAAAAGCTAAAAGTGTCTTCGCATCAACTGAATTCCAAAAATAATGGTCTGGCTTTGTTATTAAAGACTATCTTACGGCACTGAAACCATTTTCTGTCATCTGTTGCTACCGATGGCAAGGATGGAAATGGATTGAAACTTGAAAAAATTGGGCCAATTTTTTCAAGTTTTGATGCTATGTTCTTAAAAGTCGCCAAAAAAAATTATTATAGCGAGCTGTCGCTGATAAGATTCACTTGATATCTTTCTCATAGTATTACAGGAGCACTTTGTGTATGAGTAAAGGCACTAGGTAATGATTTTAGCACAGAATTGAGCTAAGCCAGCAAAATCCTCGCTGACGTAGCCCCTTTAAGTTTAATAGTATTTCAAGCTTGTTATTTGTATAAAGTTCAGTTAACAGGGGCATAGCCAGGTTTCCTCACTGGGGGGTACCGTACTAAGAAATGTGTGCTATATGTGGCTGTGCAATAACACTGTGCCAATTTGAAAGCCTATTATTTTGCACAGTAATGAATCACTGAACTTAAAAATCCAAAAAGCATGACTGGGTTTTCACAAGATAGCTAATTTGCTGTATGATTATGATTATGATTAATTGATTAAGGTTATGATTATTATTATTATTTGAAGAATCACTCTACAGGGAAACAAATTAAAAGACACTAAACAGTGTGAACAAAGGAGCGCCAGGAGTTCCTACTGTCCTTGGCTGTATAAGCCCCCAGGCTTTCTTTCACCAACCCCACAATTAAGTAAAATGATATTGTAATATGCATAAGTAACAAATGACCTGGGGGTAACTCATCTGAAAGTTACATTATTTTTAGTCTCAGTATCATCTCCGTTTCAGTCATCTCTCTGACGTTTCATGTTATCCAAAAAATGCCATCATACTTCTAGAGTGTAAGACTCCATAAATTTTTCAGATTTTTTTTAGTGATTTTGGGTTGAGAATTTCAAAGAAAATCAATGGTGACTCAAAATTAGATATTGATGTTAATAAACAATAAATGAACACCAAAACAGTCCGCTAACAATTTAAGGTGGCCGAACACAGTTTTCTTGTACCTATGTGTTATTTATCGTTATTTTCAAACCACTGGCAGTTGGGCAGCCAAAATTGGCAAGGTGCAAGTTCAACTAAAGATTGTATTTTCATATGTTTTATTGGACTAGCTACCGTTACCATGGCAACACAGCTGGTAGTAAACCAGCATTAAATAATGGGTTTGATTTATTTTCAGAAAATCCAGCCGTTAGATTTTTTTCCATCATTTGTCTCTAGAAAACTCAGAAAAATACTGGCCTATTGACACTGGTCTCGTGAAATTTTGACAGAGAGATCTTCTGTTATTTTGTGTTTTGCATTTTAAAGTGCTACTATGATCAAAAAATCACTTTTATTTTTTCTTCGGATTTCGAAACTATGTTTGTTAAACACTCCCCAAGCGAAATTATAAGCGTTAATTTTGAGAAGAAGACCGTTAATTTAAACTGCAATTTTCCGGTTTAATGGTCCGCCATTATTACACCAGAAAGGATACAATGACGTCATACACTCAAGAGCTGTAAAATGTAGTGTGTGAACGCGGCTTACAAATTATGCAAAACACGAGTTTGAGAGTGTGAAAGCTCAAAACTCCCGTGCTGCATACTAAATAAGGCACTTTCACACACACTGCATTGAGTGTATGACGTCATTGTATCCTTTCTGGTGTAATAATGGCGGACCATTAAAACGGAAAATTGCAGTTTAAATTAACGGTCTTCTTCTCAAAATTAAGGCTTATAATTTCGCTTGGGGAGTGTTTAATAAACATAGTTTCGAAATCCGAAGAAAAAATAAAAGTGATTTTTTGATCATAGTAGCACTGTAACGTTTTCTGAACATGTCCTCTGTGAGATTTCAATTTTTGCTTGCAGGCGAGCTAAGCATGTTCCGAACTATTATTCTACCAAATTTCATGAAATTCTAACGAGCGGTTCCGTAGAAATCAGTGCATTTCCACTAAATCGTGCAGTCACAATTTTCTGGTTAACTACGCATGCGCTGCATTTGACAGGATTCTCGATCCCAGAAAGGCAGGGTATTTTCAAGAGTATTACCTTTAATACATTGAAAAACAAACGTTTTTGACACATAACAAACTGTTTCAGGATTGTTAAGACGGAAAAAACACTTGCACTTGCAAAAAACACTTGCTCAGTCTTCACTGAACAAAATGAAATGATCGCTGAGCAGGCTCCAACGGGCGCCATGTTTGTTTTTCTCAAAGCCTTATGCGCGCGAGCTTATTCACGTCAGCAGTACAAATTGTAGAGTGCGTGCAAACTGTGTTCAGACACCTTAAACCCCTGTCAAATTCCTTCTTTTGAAATAACCAAACACTAAGAGATAATTCCAGGAAAATGAGTCCCACCACTGCTCTCCCAACCCTGATCTTCAGGTGGTTACTGGGAGCAGCATGTCTGCAGAGTTCCACCGACACTGGTCTCCCCACACTGTACCCTGGCCAGGTGCATTGCCCCTCAGAGTAAAACCTTTTCAGGTGGGAAATAAATAAATAAATAACCTTTCTTAAGTGTCTGAGTATTCAGCATGGCAGTGCTAATTGGGGACACTATAAACCTCTGAAAATAACATGACAAATGAAACATAAACATTTAAAAGACCCCAACTAGAGGGAGGCTTACCAGTTGGCTATTAACAAGAAGCATGGCTAAGGATTTGAACACGGGTCTACCGTGAAACAAATCCAAGTGTTCATAGCAGGACTTGAACCTGGAACCTCCGGATTACAAGTCCAGCACCCTAACCACTAATTAGGCCACGCCACCTCCAAGAAAAAACCAAGGATGGTTCCAATGACTCTGTTCCACCCTACACTAGGTGGAAGTATCAGTGTGATAGTACAACCAGGCCCTGTAATGTCAGTCGAAAAACAGCAAAAAACTTTCAGTTAGATAAAAAGAAAGTTGATAAGAGATAGCAGTCAAATGAGAGAAAATTTGAACTTTAATTAAGTGTAATAAAATTCAAGCTTTGAAAGTACAAAAGATTAGAAAACAGCAACAAAAGAGACAAAATTTAAACTCTCCTCAACTCTCCATGATTTATGTTCTGTTCTTTTTTTTACCCATTAAAAAATTGTAGACTTCCCCCAAAATTAGATTTCTTAATTAAGCTACAACACCAGACACATTAGTTGGGATGCATTCTGTCTCCCTGCCCTTTCAATGTTGGTGTACAAGATTTACTGGCTGAATTGCGATAAATAACATTGCGAGGGAGAAGGGGAGCACGAGAAAGAAAAAACCAGTGATGGCTTGAATTGTCCCAACTAATTGTGACTGAGACTGTTTTGGAAAAGTGGTGGCTGACGTGAGGCAAACATCTTATGAAATGTGGCAACACAAGGAGATTTGCCTGTATTTTTGACACATCCTCACACAAATGCATAAAATATTTACGGTAATTGCTTTAACACTGACCGTAAAGATAATTAAAACAATTCAGTCTATTCTAACCACAGATGTTTATCATTTTCATATGTTCAATACATCACTGCATGAAGCATCAGTCAACAAAAGACGAGCTTCTATACGCGCATTTCCAGAGTGCTTTCTTTAGTACTAATTTTAAATGGCAAGTTGATCACTGCCAAGTTGGAGGAGGAGGTTGTCTTCCTCCTTGCTTTCTTTGACTTTGTTGCTCAGGTACCAGTGACAAGTCTTCCGTGTTAGAATTTTCTAACAACTTACAAAATAGCCAGTATTGAACATGATTGTATCAGTATTTCTACGTGGTCACTACCATGCCTCTGTGCCCTAAAATTACGGAATAAAATGCCAAACCACATTTAAGAAATATGGAGTTCTTAGTTTGTATGATAATGGTCAAAATTTAAAGGACACGTCAACACTCGTCAACACTATTTTTAAAATAATATTATTTTTGGTTACATGCGAAAAGATTAATAAACAAGTTAAATGCTAACTATCTTTGATGTCTAGAGAAAATATTCTTTTTTCTCAATGTCAAAATGAATCTGATCTCTCAGGAGTCAGGATATTCATTCTATGATTAGTGCATCTTTGGTGCTAACTTTTTGAATGGTTATCAAACCTTCCAAGTGCATCTATTGTATCTCAACAATGCATGGCTGGAGCACTCATTTTTGCTTTTTCAGAAAAACTTTGACAACTATACTATATTTAATCAAAAACACAACCACCATTATGCAAGCAATACTTTCACAGTCATGAGATAAAAACCTGAAAACATTTTTAATATTTGGCTCCTATGAATCACCTGTGATGTACTGTTAACAAATTATCTTTATTGCCAGAGGAGAAAGTCTTCATGTAATTTATAAACAGTATGCAAACTTCACTTGTCAACAATAAAAACTGTTTAATCCCAAAATTTTAAACACAGAGCAATTGTATGAGTCGAGGATATGGGTCTCAGCCTGTCAATCACAATTCTCAATGGGCGCTAAATGAGTGCATTTGATTGGCTCACTGACCAGATGGGAAGTCATCAAGGAGTGCACCAAATTTGCTTCAAACCTTCTCGCAAATCTCTGCTCTGTAAACACTGTAAATAATTTGATTTTAGCTCTGCGAAAGAGACAGTACTGTAAATAGGTAAATAGCAAATTTCAGATTATCACATGAATTGAAAATAAAGTCTTTGTTTTTATCTTTAGGTTTTTGCATTGCAAAGATCTAAAAAATAGAAACTAATTGAGGGGAAAAATACCTGCTGTTAATGCTTGAAAATTTGATAGCACTCTATTATTATTGGGAAAAATAATAATTCAAGCATGATGAAGATGACATGACAAACATTGACTAAAATTTTACCTTATTTCATTGCCTATGTTTAAGAGAAATACTTTTCTTGTAAACTTGTAAAGCTGTGGTGATGACAATGCCAAGGAATAAGAGTGAGCAGTTCAAAACAGCATTGTGTGTAAACTAAACAGTCAAAATAAACTTGGAAACTTGTAGAAAATTGAATTAAACTAAACTGTTTTAAAATGGACCTACTTATGAACTGAACAAAAATTGAAGGGTATTGAATAATCATTTGGCTTTTATCCATTATAAAACCACTGGAATATTTCAAGGTGGTTATATTTGCTGAACTGGAGTTGATGTCTTCACTGTAAATCACATTAGGGCAACTTTTTAGTTGTAATTCAGTTTTTTAATAGTTTTTTTTTCACAAGAGAGCCACATTTTTTCACAGCCACACATATTTTTCACAAGAGAGTCAAAGGAAAAGTTTATAACTGTTGAAATGCTTCAGGACCATTGTTTCCTCAACATTTGAATTTGTCAAATGAAGCCAACAAAATGCTTCCCATGATCCTTTTATAGGTTCACTCTGTGTTTAAAAAGTCAAAACTGTGCCCCTGGAACTGTTGCAAAAGTGTTCGAAGTAATTTTGGAGAATTTTGCTAATGTATGTCACACTGTGTAATTAAATAATCCAGTGATTTTGTGACAAGTTCTCATTAGTGAGTCCCTGGGGCTCACTCCATAAATAATAAATTATGAGTCCCAGACCAAAACCAATGAGTCCCACCGTTAAATGTTGAACTCATACTTTGTTGTTATGTTTTGTTTTGTTTGTTTGTTTTTTTTTTGGCCTCAGCTATCGTCATAAATGACGGGCTTCAGCGAGCTTTACACAGCATGTGCCTTATTCCAGATTTGACATGACCTTGCTCCCAGGGTCCTTGTGACATCAAAATATGTAACCACTTGATCACAAACAAACATGAGGGTGTTTGCAATCGATCAAATTTATTACTAACGCAAGTAGAGGCTTGAATTTTTCCCCTCAGAAATTACTTCTAGATATAATCTAGTACCAAATGATGATTTTCTTTCGAGGTAAGTTGTGTTATAGAGTCCAAATTACACAAACAGGATATTTGATCGATCGTGGCACGTTCGCGTTCATGTGTCCTTTTTTTGTGTCTTTTAGGATTTTTATGTATCAGTGACACAGTATGCAGGGGTAACAAAATCACTGAATAATCATATATTTTGACTGAAAAACATTGTTGCTTCCCAGATACAAATTGCTTCGAAACGCTTCATAGTTTAGCAAGGTCCTTACAACTAAGTCTGTTTCATTGAAAATACTGCTACAATAATAGGGGAATAGAAATAATAAAATTAAAATAATCAATTACATACGTGGTTCGGCTCCTGTACTTTTCTTTTGTGTGTAGCATCCAGTTAATAGATACTAGTGACAACACTATAGTCGTGAGCTGAGCTGTTTTGTGTAAGAGCTGATCTGAGCTATGCTGATGTTTTATTTAACAAATAGTTTCCATTTGGCACTCAAAGTACTCTGATAAGGTACAGATGACATCAAAACATCAGAACCTATGTTCTAACTTTGTGCATTATCAGAATACATATGTAAGCTGGCCAAATGGAATCTATGTTGTTTTATACATTGTTTTGATATTGGTTATCCTGCAGAACTTTCCGGCTCACTAGGTACGTTTGTCTGTACTTTAATCACACTCTCCTAGAGACAAATCAAAACACACGTTTTACTCTGTCCATTGTATCAATAAACCTCTTTTCTTTATCGCCCTTTGTGGTATGCACAAAAGAGAACCACAGGAAATGAACAATATACGTGAGTTTTTTAATTTGATTAGAGTGACTTTACCTTAACGCATGAAATGGATACTACAGTATTACACATTATTATCCAACTGCATTAGTTATTGTACAGAAAGCACAGGAAAGGGGCACAAATATCCCACGATATTGTACAGTACCGTGCGCACACTCATCCTATTACACTTGTGGTTTTCTTTCAAAAAGGTTAAGTTGGATAATAAATCTCTTATTAGATGTTTCGGTGTGAAGTGTCGCTGAATAAAAATAAAATAAAAATAAAATAAAAATATACGGCGATACTTCACACCGAAACATCTAATAAGATATATCTACTACACACTAATTCCATCGTTTTCCTTTTCTCAACTTTGACTATTAAACACTAATTGTTAGATATTGTTTCACGGGTTGAGTAAAATCGCTCTATGTATTTTCTCAACTACCGTGAGTTCCCTCTGGCTTCAGTAGACACACACTAGCTCAAATAAACCTGCAGCGACACCAACAAACCCATGAACAAATTATAATAATAATAATAACAGTTTTTATACACCCATTTCGCAGAGCCTCAATGCGTTTACAAGATAAAAATATTAAAACCTAAATTACAACCTTCGATCGTATTTTCTATGCATTGTAGCCGTGCAAGGTGACCAGGGAATAATATTCATTCAGTTTCTCTCCGCTTCCTCTCAAGACAATCAACATCATTCACGCATCAATCCGCAAATAAGCTAAAGCTTAAGTATTTAAACATCACTGAGCTGAAGTACGGCGTGGTATAAACCTCGCAAATGGTCAAGCTTACCGTATACTGTTATGGAGATACTTTAGAAATTATACCTGTCCCCTTATATTTACATATCTCTTCATGCTTAAGGCATATTAAAACAAAAGGAATAATTGTTATTCAATGACATGCAAATAAGGGGAGAAGTATTCTAAAGTTTAACCATTTCGGCTTGCATAATAAACACAAACAACAACAACAACAACAACTGTAGACCCATTCATGTAGTGTGAAAACTTCGTCTGTTTTAAAACTAAACAAAACAGCGAGATGTCTAATATTAAACGTGTTCACGAACCTGAACATTCCATTTTGTGATAGTATTGCTTCCTTTTTAAAGATGCTTTTAGAGCACAAACAGCGGTAAAAATTCCGAATAATCACGTTTCTGCGCTACCGCAGTTAGTTGAACGTTTTGCGAGATACTGCTCGAGAGACTGAGTCGAGCATTAGTTTTCAGTCCTTTCGCAGACCTCGCTTCCAAAACAGCGGAAAATTTAAAAATTTTAGAGGAGATATTTTTTGAGGAAGAGTTATTTCGACTCGTTTAGGTCATTCAAGCGGGAGTTTTCGCTTCTCAGGCGAAGTCCCGTTTGACACAGACTACACACTTCGGGTAATGAAGCGTAACTGTTTCTTGTTACTGAGATTTAAGCTTTTTTCTGTCAGAATCCTTGAAAAAAAAAAATACAGATGTCGGATGTTCGGTTTTTATCACAGTTTTTTCGAACTCTTTAAGAAATTCGTCTACGCAGAGTCGACAACGAATACTTTTCTTGCCTTTTAGACCCACGAGAATTGCTTTTGCGCATGCGTTCGATGTAATAAGCTGTCATTCAAAGAGTGCATCGGGTGACTAACCACATGTGCGCGACGTATAAGTTTATGTGAAATATATAGAAAATGTATACTATAGTGTAGACGTGCTCGCCTCGTGCGGCACATATACTAAAATTGGAACGATACAGAGAAGATTAGCATGGCCCCTGCGCAAGGATGACACGCAAATTCGTGAAGCGTTCCAAATTTTTTTCCATTTTTGCCAAAACTTTAATATTCTCCTTGTTCTCACAGGTGATTTTTTTCCCCAATAATTTTGAATTTCCTGACTTCCTGACTTCAACTTCCTGGATTCCTGAGTTTTCCCGGTGTTGTTTGTGACTGCTGTCAAAGCAGCTGCTTTGCTTTTGCTTGAAGTGCACTTTTTTTTTTTCAGTCTATTACTGGAAGTTACAACTTGCATCGGCTTTTGGGCGTAAATGGATGTCCGATATACAGATGTTTGTAAAGCAACTGTTGAGCTATCGTATTGGCCCTACTTTCTCATCATTTAAAAGACTCAAATTGAAACGCCAGTGTATAGGGCCACGAACTTGACCTTCAATGCTTTTGTTTGCAAAATAATAGCTGAGTGGTCGAACTTATGTTGCGGTCAGATTCGCGCTAGAATCTTGCTTGACATGTCATTGCTGTTTATATAGCAAATTCCAAGCACGATATTCAGTGTGACTGATCAAGCGTGTGATCGCGTGCTTGCTTGAAATCTAACCCCAGAGTAAATAAAAGTACAAAGGATCCGAAGCTCAGCACAAGAGCGGTGTGTACTGCTCTTGAACTGTGCTAAATAAATAAAGTATATTTTTCTTACGAGATTCGTCCAATGGGGAGACACCACTTTCGAGAGCTTTTAAGCCATCAAAATTTAACCGTGTCAGTTCTATTCAGGGCATCAGAATCTCACGAACTGCAAACAGGCAGCATATGCAAATCGGCTCTCAATTACTCTGAAAATTCAACGAAAAAGGATGTCTCGAGATCACAATTCACCGATTCCTTTCGTTGATTCGACTTATGGCCATGGCTTCCCAGTCCAATTTCCACCTCAAGGTAGACCCTTTCAGATGGGTCATGCCTCTGAAAGGAACAACTATGGCGTTGCACAATTCGTGAACGCGGCTATCGAGCGTTCTGCAGCCACTTTTCCTTCAGCTGCCCCATTCCAGCCTTTCCACCCTGCAGTTTTTCAAAGAACACCAAGGGAAGCAGAAGGCGTCGAAAATATGTTTTCCTCATCATCAGAAACATGCAGACCTGAAGCAGGTTCAAGCACTCAAAACGAAGAAAATGGCGCGAAACCAGCAAGCCAAACGAAGTGGTCCGATCAGCAGACTTCAGTGCTTGTCGAGGAGTGGAAGGAAAGGCTAGACGATGTTGAAAGTAGCAAAAGTTTGGAGGCCTGGCAAAAGATCGTTCAAGCAGTCAACAAGGCAGGTCCACCAAAAACGATCAAACAATGCAAGGACAAATTACGAAACTTGAAGCAGGCTTACAAGGATGCAAAGAGCAACAATTCGCAGACAGGACCTTTATTTGCATCAAGCCGCACATAACCGAATCTCTGTTAAACGTGCTTGACTTATTTTATTTAAAATGTCTTTATCATTCCCTTCCACCGGAATGGAAAAAAGAAATGAGCAGCAATGTGACTCAGGCAGCAAACAAAACGACACCGTTTAATATTTTCGTTCAAGAAGAATTATCCTCGAAGAAGATTTATAATGTTCTCATCTCAAAAATATCTAAACCACCAACAGCAAAAAAGAAACTTGAAAATCAATATGCCTCGGAAACAAGCAATCTTGATTGGGAAACTATTTACACGCTCCCTTTCAAATGTGCACTTGATACAAAATCGTGGGAATTCCAGTATAAAATCCTGAATCAAATATTACCATTAAACACCTTCCTTTTCAAAATTGGCAAAATCGAGTCTCCTCTCTGTGCGTTTTGTCTTTGCAACGAGGAATGTATGTCGCACTTTTTCTTTCAATGTACCGTGATACAAAACTTTTGGAGCTCAATACAACAATTGTTTGGGAATCACATAATTACTGAGAGTGACGTAATTCTTGGCATAACTCACCAATCAGAAGCTGCCCTTTTAAACAATCATCTCATTCTACTTTCAAAACAGTATATTTATAATTGCAAGCTAAAGGGTGTGTTACCATCTAGAGCTGTGTTCTTAACCAAAGTGAAAGCAGTTTTTGAAATGGAGCATCGGATCGCCAAAGAGAGGAATAAACTCTCTATCCATTATAAGAAATGGAACAAGCTCCTTTCCCGAGAACATCACATCCAATTTCCATTTTAATCTTAATAGACCTGATTTTTCAACCAACCTACTTTTCTATAGCTATTTATTACTTTAAATTATTGTCATTTCTATAACAAGATTGTGACACGTAGTGCCAGTAGTAATAACAATAGTCTAAGCCTAGAGAACACGATTCCTTGCCCAACTGTGAGTGTGTGTGTTGTGTGTGTAGTCTTACAGTTGTAGTGTAAGTAATTATGTGTAGTGTTAGTTTTCGCATAATAAGTAGTGGCGCAAGCAATAGTATTGTATCTAGTATAATTTGTTTTTGTTTTTGTTTTTTGTTTTTTGTAGTAGACTTGCTTTAGTATTGTACGTAGTGTGTCGGTGTTGTAATAAAGTTTCATTAAAAAAAAAAAAAAAAAAAAAAGACCAGTCCCTTCTTTGATGTATTTGAGGAGGTTTTGGGCTCAAGACCTGTTGTTAAAATGCCCAGGGTGATTCAGTCATCCAGTGAACCTAGTACATCTTCGCATGCCGATTCAAGTGAATCTGATGGAGACGAAGAGTCCTCCCCAGAAGGGAAAAACAAAAGAAAGAAAGTCAATGCACCTGCTAATGCACCTCCTAAAAAGAAAGCAAGAAGAAGCAAGGAAAGCAATCAAAATGCTTTCATCGAATTGTCTGAAAAGATAATTGATATGCAAAATGCACGGCCTGAAGCGATGGCGAGATCACAAACACGTGCAGAGGAGCTTATGTTAAAGTTGGAAATGGAACAGAGAAAACTTGACGAAGACAGCCGAAGGAGAGACCAGGAATTTTCCCTCCGAATGGCTGAACTATTGAAAAAGTAGAAACTAAAAATTTACTTCGGTATGGAAGAAAAGACATGAAGTATAACGGGTACAAGAGGCAATGGCCGGACTTTGCTGTTTACACTTTTAATTGCGTGACAGTTTCGTTACATAGGTAGTAGCTAAAATACAATTCTATTATATATTATTAAACATCTTGTTTTTGATTCTATTCATGAATTTCGCTCTTTATTGGAATTAAAAAAGGTTTTAGGGTGCATATACTTTTGTAACAAAGCAAAACAATTAAACGTTGTGTTTCTAGAATAACCTACAATTTGTCACGTCATTATAAGTCATTTTCTATTGCTTGACGAACAGCCTGAGCCGCCGGATTTCTTACAGCATGATGTAGCCGTCTGGACTGCAAATATTCTCTCTCAATGCCAATGACTCTTCTCAAAATCTCCTGGTCGTCAAATTCTTCTCCTGCTTCTTGACAAAAATTATGTAAAATGCAGCATGTGAGGATAACTTCCGGTACATTGATAAACCTGTTATCCATTCTCTTAAGCAGAATTCTCCATCTCCCTTTTAGAACACCGAAAGCCCGTTCAGCAGTTACTCTTGCCGAGGAAAGAACTTTGTTAAACCGTCGCTGAGTTGGGTTCAAAACAATGTTGTTTGGGTAGGGCTTTAACAGCCATGGAAGCAGAGGGTATGCTCCATCCCCAAGTAGCAGAGGTCGAATCTCGTTACTGTTTATATTTACCACTGGCTCCCTTAGAATATTGCCATCCTCTACTTTCCTGAACAGCTCGGAATTTCGTAGAACTCGTGCATCATGCATACTGCCTGGATATCCAATTGCGGTGTCTAAGAACATTAGATTCTCCCCAACTACTACTTGCATTATCATGCTATAACGGTGTTGTCAATCAAAATAATCGAAAGGATTCTTAGGGGCCACAATTTTGATGTGAGTTCCATCAATTGCTCCGACTGCTTGGGGAATTTTACATTCATCTTGAAACAGGGCAATGGCTCTTGTTGTGTCACGGTGGTTGACTGGCAATTTAATAAAACGTCTCGAAAATCTGTTCAGCGCGTGGCAAAATTCTTTGGTGATTGTGACACAGGATGACTTTCCCACATCAAAGTGCGTAGCAACTTCGCGAAAGCTTGCACCTCCAGCCAACCTCCATAAAGCAATTGCCACTCGCTTAGCTGGGGGGATCGCGTCTCGCAGCCTCGTGTTTCTCCTTGAAATTTCTGGAGAAACAAGGTTAACTAACGAAGAAACGTCTCTTTCCGCATCCTGAAGTGTTCCTTCCAATAGCGGGACTGGCTCTCGTCCTCAAGCATCAACTCAAACCAGCCAAAGCGTGGACGACGAAGTGTCCAAGGCCGTTCAGTTGGCATACTTTGCAGGTACATATATGCAACATTTAAAAGCGCCAAGTTGGTTGATGTCGCTGTTGGCAGAGTCTGCGACAATAAACCACGTTGCAGGGATAAAAACAACCTTCTCCTTCTTCGCCTCATAGCCATGCTTCTTCTATTGCAACACAATCGATACGACATGAGGGAAAAAAACAGCAAAGCCAAATGTTCATCCATCGTGAACAATAGCTGTTAGAATTTGATTCCCATAATCTTAACTTAAACATTCGTGTTTATTCGGTAAGCCTTCGGAAGCCCTAAAACCACCAATTTTGTGTCCATGAATACAGCGCGAATATAGAATTTCCTGAACTGACACAACAGGCACATAAACTAGGTGTATTGTAGGTTGTCACAACAGAAGCAATTTTTTCAAACAGGCTTTTAAACAAAATATTGAAAGCTTCAAATTTAAACAAGGACGATTTTACTCATTTAAAAGCTTACAACTTTCAATGGAACTCGAAATCCAAAAATCGGCTTCTGTTGTGACACAATAGAGGTTTTAACTGATCAATGAGTGGTAAAATCAAGACGTGTTGTCTTCTCCACGAGGAGAAAACTTGGACACGGAGTCGCCTTTTACAAAATCTTAACTTTGGGAGCTCATAGCATCGCAAAGAAGCACAATCATTCAAATCAAAAACAACCTTGTTGCACGTCCACCATTCCCCAAGCTCTCTGTTAAGTTTCAAAGGAATCGGCTGCCAAATGTTCAAGATATGAAGTTTTTTAACTTAAGACCTCCACCAAATTTTGAGCAGCTTGTCACCCGCGGCCTTAACGGGAAAGAAAATTGCACACATGGAAATTTCGTGAAATACGTGTTTCCTCAAGACCAGAAAAAAAGGGCGGATAAACAGGCGGCCAAAAATTTGCTTTCTAAAAAATCCTTCAGTTTGCTTCACTGCAAGTTTCAATTAACGTTTCTCTTCAACTAATCTCTACATGTACATCTGTTGGCAAACAAAAAAATCGGCTCCAAAAAGAGTTTTGCAGTGGCTTTTCTTTATCCCCCGCCAAACGGTTTTCAAAGGGATCAGGCTTTACCTGTTTTGAAAAAGAGCATTTTCCACTACTTTGCAGCATTTTTAACGTATTGTAAAAATCTAGCTTTTTTGCAAGTGCACTTGTTACCGCTACAACTGCTTTGTTACGTTCAAGAGTTTCTGCGGTTTTTGCTGTACGTTTCTCCTCTGTTTACGGGACAAATCTTATGAAATTATGTTTCTGTTTGTAGGATTGTTCAAACTTACCTTTTGAAAGTGTGATTTTGGCGAATATTGTAGCGATACATTCTTTTTAACTTTAAATTACTCGGTGTATGAAAATTAAAAATATGAACATTACACAAACTCGGAGAGTTTTTCGCGCGAAAATATATTCGGCCTTACGTACTTTCCTGCCTTTTACACTGTTTAAGTGTTAATATTGAGGAATTTTAAGAAAAAAGCCATGTGTGAAAGTTCATTTTCCCTTTTGATGCTTTTTTATGGAATTTAGGCAAAGCGTTTACCAGTTGAAATTTGAATTTCCTGCCATTTTGTTACTTAAAGTAACTTAAGAGGGTTTGCGATGGGGATAGGGCTTATATAGATTTTAACTCTCATACCCCTTTATCCTCACTTGACCAAATTCAGATCAGGGACGTGAACATTTAAAGAGGTGCACAGCGTCTGCATTTATTTTACCCCCAAATCTAAACTCACCTTTGAGTCACCGTTAGGGCTTTTTGAGCAACGACTAGTTCGGGAGAAAATCAAATACAACATACACTGTATGAGAAAAGATCTGAGTTAGTACAAGTTGGTCACTGGGCACTTAGCATTCCGCATCCACAATCTTACCATAACATCAGACACAAAAGGATGACAAAACTGTTCAGAAAATGTTTTAATAAGGATTTTTTTTTACATGAGATTGCATAAATTTGTTGACATTCGTGTGTCTCAAGGGATGGTGCACCACTGGGACATGTTCAGTCTGTTGCTGAGTTAAAGCACTTGTTGTCCTTAGAGGTTTGATTCTTTGGCCGCCGGACCTCCTGCAGTTGGTAGGTTCTGATCTTGATATAGTATGTGTTGCCCTGTTGCCGCCATCGCTCTCTCTTCTTATTTCACAGATTGGTCCTCTGCTGGTTACACCAAACCTGGTGCCCCGATTGAGTTTCTGCAAATAAAATCAAAGCTTTCGTTTTTCAATTTCCGTCGAAGGAAACCAGTGTTTTCGCAAGCGTAAGTGCGCGATACCTTTGCGGAAACAGGCGAAAAACGTTCCGGGAACAAGTTTATTTCATGTTTCCGTCATTGTAATCGGATCTAGTTATTTACGGAAATAGGAGTTCAGCAGTCGGAAATAGGTGATTTCAAGATCTTTTCATTGTGTAAATTGCGCTTTTTAGCATCTTGGGCCCGGTTGTTTGAAACAGGGTTCAGTTAACCCAGGATTAGCAGCAATTTAAAATTCCATTTTATAGCCATATGATACGGATTCCTATAAATTTTTTGCCCTACATTTTGACTTTGGTTGGTTTTAAACAATTACTTGTTATTTGCTATGAAAACTATTTTGAATTAAGAGAAATAGGAACCTTGGTTAAATTTTAAGAAAGAAAGTTTCCAAAATTATTTTGATTCAAGTCATGAGAAGCACAGTGCGTCCGGCAAACCGATATACATTATTAGGGGACTTCAACATAAATCTCCTCAAATTTGAAAGCTGCAGGTATGCCAATTACTTCTTGCTTTCCCTCCAAAGCTATGCCTTTACTCCGGTTATTGATAAACCAACTAGAGTACATAACGATTCTGCTACACTTATTGATGATATCCTTATCAACCAAGTTAACGGCTCCGTTTTGAGTGGCAATGTTGTATCAGACATAAGTGATCATTTCTCTCAATTCTGCCTGTTACCCTCTTATGATTTAAAATCATCGTTAAAAACCCCACGCAGTAAATATCGTGATTTTTCTTCTTTTTCAGAAGAATCATTTATTAATGACTCAAATCAAATTGATCGGGATAGTGTAAACTACGCAAATGATGTTGATAAATCGTTTTCCTTCTTCTGTAACAAGACTAACAAGGTCATAAATAAACACGCACCTCTTAAAACCATTTCAAATCAAAAAGCTAAGCAGCTGTTAAAACCTTGGATTACTAAGGGTATACGGAAATCTATAAGTCTAAACAACCAATTCTATTTCTCCGGAGAAAACAAAAAATATAAACTCTACCGAAATAAAATCTCAACACTGACAAGAATAAGCAAAAACCTCTACTTCCAAAACTTTTTTTCGCATAACCTGAATAACACAAAGAAAATTTGGGAAGGAACAAACAATTTAATAGGCCGTAAGGATAAATGTAAACATGAAATTTCCTCTATAAGATATCCTAACAACAGTCGAGTGACCACAAACCCAGAAGAGATTTCAGATGTCCTCAACACGCACTTTGCCACTGTGGGATTTAAATTGGCGTCGGTAATACCACAATCTAAACATAATTTCCGCGAGTACCTCCTGGGCCCATCGCCCTCGTCCTCATTTTTCTTTGACGCAATTACACCCTCGGAAATAGAAAACCAAATTCTGTCGCTATCAGGCAGTAAAGCCTATGGACTATTCTCATTCCCAGTACGTATTCTTAAATGCGCCTGTACAGTAATGTCCAAACCGTTAGCAAAAATTATGAATCAATCGATTGAAACAGGTATTTTCCCTAGTAAACTAAAACAGGCCAAAATAACCCTATCTACAAAACTGGTGACGAGCTCGAATGTGGAAACTATAGACCAATTTCACTTCTCTCTAACATTAATAGATTATTTGAAAAATTGATGTTTAACAGAGTCAAAGCCCTTATTTCGAAGCACGATATATTATGCTCATCACAGTATGGATTTCGTCAAAATCGCTCCACTGAACATGCATTTTTAGATATTGTTAGCAAAATACAAACATATATGGATAAGAACCTATTCTCATGTGGCACCTTTATTGATTTGTAAAAGGCCTTTGATACCGTTGACCATGAAATATTGTTATAGAAATTAAATCACTTTGGAATACGAGGCATTGCCAATAATTGGTTTAATTCATATCTCACAGGAAGGTATCAGACAACCCAAATCGGTACAAAATTCTCAAAGAAAGAGAGAGGAATTTGTGGTGTGCCCCAAGGGTCTGTTCTAGGACCATTATTATTCCTATTATATATCAATGATATTCAAACTTCATCTGCCAAATTTGATTTCTTTTTGTTTGCTGACGACACCAACTTCTTGTTTGCTGAAAAAAGTTTAAAATCTTTAGAAACTGTTGTAAACAAAGAATTAGAATGTGTTTGTGACTGTTTTACTTGCGCAGATTCTGTTCATTCCTATAATGCTACATCTCCATCAGCTGGTAGATTCTACATAAAATATTCAAGACTAAAACAGCAGAGCCACTCGTTTCCACGCATCGGATGTAAAATATGGAACTGACTCCCAGAACATCTCCGAACGAAAAACAAAACCTCCTTCAAAAAATGTCTTCAGCAAACTTTACTGCAGCTTTTAGAACACGATGAAGATTATGTTGATGTTCACACCTTAATTAAAAACATACCAAGCTTTCGTTCGATCACTACTAACCGTTATTAAAATATATTAAGAATTTATAGACTTATCCATACACCCTTATTTATTTATTTATTTATTTGTAATTTCCTTCTATTCTCTCTAGGGGCTCCGCACAAAAAAGCCTTAGAACGCTGATTACGTAACCCTAGCATGCTCCGTTCAGTCCGTGGCAATCCATCACGTGTCTCATTAGTATGGGGCTCTTATATAAGGCCACTCCCTTGTCGCGATAGCTCATTCAGTCTTTTCGGTGTTTCGAATGCTTCTTTTCGCGCTTTTTGTTTTCGCTTCATCGCTGCGCCACACTTTAATTCTTATGGCTGACCAAGTTCCTGTTGTTCCGGCTGATGTTCAACAATTACAAGACGCTTTAGCAGTTCCGCCAGCACAAGCCGGAGCTGCTCAGGACGCTCAAAATATTGATGGCGGCGATCCACCAGCTGCAGTAGCGCAAGTTGCGGCCCCTGCAGCTCAACCTGCTCATCAACCTCATGCTGATGTGGTAAGTCGTTCTTGCCTTTCGTTCGCCTGCTTTGCTTTCTTTCTGCTATTGGTGGCTAGCGTTTACGTTTTGCGGATCGTCGCAGCTTTAGTTTCCCGTTTGGTTAGCTTTATACGCTAGTTTGTCTTGATTATAGCGTTGTTGTTATAGGTTTCAAGTGAGTTTGTTTCGCCCCTCCTGCCTATCGTATTTGTTCCGCTCTTTGTTGTGGTCACTAGTTTCATTCGAAGTCTCGTAGTCGGTTCGTACTCATGTCACCCGAACTGTCCTAGCGAGTTAGTCTCGCTTGGGTTGGTGTATAGCTAGTTTTTTACTGCAGTGTTGCGGTGAGTTTGTTTTATTTCGCTTAGAAGCGTTTACGGATTGGTGTTATGAGTTCGTCTTACCGTAAGTTATAGTGTTTACAGTGAGTTTGTCTCCGAAGTGTTTTTGTGAGTTTGTCTCTCCAAAGTGTCAGTGAGTTTGTCTCACCGAAGTGTTAGTGAGTTTGTCTTACCGAAGTGTCAGTGAGTTTGTCTCACCGAATTGTTAGTGAGTTTGTCTCACCGAAGTGTTAGTGAGTTTGTCTCACCGAAGTGTTAGCGAGTTTGTCTCACCGAAGTGTTTTTTTTTTTTTTGGTGAGTTTGTCTCACCAAAGTGTTAGTGAGTTTGTCTCACCGAAGTGTTCTTTTTTTTTTGGTGAGTTTGTCTCACCAAAGTGTTAGTGAGTTTGTCTCACCGAAGTGTTAGTGAGTTTGTCTCACCGAAGTGTTAGTGAGTTTGCCTCACCGAAGTGTTAGTGAGTTTGCCTCACCGAAGTGTTAGTGAGTTTGCCTCACCGAAGTATTTTAGTGAGTTTGTCTCACCGAAGTGTTTTTAGTGAGTTTGTCTCAACAAAGTGTTGAAGTGAGTTTGTCTCGTCGTAGTTCTATTATGAGTTTCCCTCACTGAAGTGTTAAAGTGAGTTTGTCTCCTTCACGTGTTGTAGTGAGTTTGTCTCACCGGGATATTCTAGTGAGTTTGTCTCACCTAGATGTTCTAGTGCACTTGTCTCGCTGTAGTTCTATTGTGAGTTTACCTCTCTAAGTGTTATAGTGAGTCTACCTCGTTGATGTGTCGTAGTGAGTTTGTCTCGCCGAGATGTTCTAGTGAGTTTGTCTCTCTGAAGCGTTTCATCAGTTTGTCTCACCCAAATGTCATTGTGGGTTTGTCTTTCTAGGATATTTATATTGTGCGTTTGTCTCGTTGCCGGAGCTTTTTGCTCGCTTGCGGCGATGTTAAGAGTTTATCTCGTTGAAGAACTGTATTGTGTCTTGTCTCGCTTTAGAGTGCTAGAGTGAATTTGTCTCACTTCATGTGTTTTAGCGATTTTGTCCGGCCGTGTGCTAATTTTTTACTTTCTTTGGTTTAAGAATGTTAATGCATTGAAAGACAAGGTAGAGCGGTTGGAATCAACCCTGACTCGTACTAGCGTTACGTCGGCCCTCGATACTGTGCGTCAGCTGGCCAGCCGCCCTACTCCCCTGGTTGACCGGTACGCCCTTATTGCTGCTCTTGAACAGTTGGCGGATGTTTCAAGGGAGACTGTCCACCCCGATCGCAAGAGATTCGATGCGATCTTTAAACAGTGCAGACCACTTGTCGATGAACCCTGCCTTGCCGCCATTATCATCAATTTGTTGGGTGACAAGGAAGAGAAACTGGTAGTGGGCCAGATTCATAAGCTTTTGAAATCAAGCAATCCGTCTCCGTCGCCACGTGGTCCTGTCCTTCAATTTGGCCAAGGTTCTCAGCCGGGTCCCAGTTCTTGGGGCCCTATGTTCTCCACCGGCTTCAGAGGCCGTAGAGGCGGGCGCTCAGGTCCCTTACGGGGCAAATGCTTCAATTGTAAGAGTGTAGGGCACTTTATTGCCAATTGCCCTTTGAATAAGAGGAAATAATAAAGATGTACTGTTTGTGTGTCAGTTCCTTCTGAATTTCGTTTTTTCTCTTGTGTGTCTAGTTGTATCCTCGTTTCCCCGCTCGAGCTAGGCTTCCCCGAAGGGGTTATCTTATACCCTTCATTGCTCTGTCCCTGGACGGGGTATTTCGGGGTTGCTTCGCTTTGGGGTTTTCCCCCCTCACAGTTCGCTTCATTTCCTTTCAGGGGAATTGTAAACGATTTTAGACATTTCATTTCAACCCAGAAGAAGCTGCGCTCCAGCGTGTTTCCGTTACCTGGTGTGATTGGAAGGGTAAACCCCAAGGCGTCGTAACCCCGGTACCCTCGGTTCAGATGGTTTCCTCGCTCATGGCCAAAACTTCACCTAGTCTTCTTTCATTCCGAAACCCGGGCGCTTTTGTAGCTGGGGAGTTGCACAGGCATGTTGACAAGTGGGAGGAAATCCTCGCCCAGCATCCAAAACAAGATGAGATTTTATCATACATCAAATATAAGGTTAACGTTAAGGACTTTTTCACCCGCTTTCGAGGGGATTTTCAAGGAACATTTTACGATTCTCCTTGCCCGCCAAGAGCAGAGTTCAGCAATAACAAATCGTGTCTTGGCTTTGAGGATTTTATTTCTTCTACAATTTTGGAACGTGTTAAAAACGGATCTCTCTCAGTCTGGGGAAGGGTTGGTGAAGACGATCCCCCTCATCTTGTTATGCCATTGACTATAGAACCCTCTAAGCCAAGGTTATGCCACGATGAACGCTTTCTCAATTTGTGGATAAGAGATTTGCCCCTCAAGTTGGATTACATATCTGATTTACCTCGTTATGTCGGAAAATACCATTTCCAAACAACTATGGACGATAAAAGTGGTTATGACCACGTTGAAATTTCCGAAGAGAGTAGAAAATATTTTGGCCTACAATGGCAAGGCTGGTATTTTGTTTATAATACTATCCCTTTTGGCTGGAAGGGCAGTGCATACGTCTACCACTCTATTGGTATGGCTGCTACCAGCTACATTAGATCCCTGGGAGTACCATGTAGCCAGTATATTGATGACAGACATGTTGGACAGCTTTCTCCTCCCCCTGAATCACGTGCGTCTGCGGAGGATTGGTCGGATTTAGAGTTTGCCAATGCTGCCATTTTCATAGCTGCTTTTGTTCTTATTTCTTTGGGATATTTTATTGGCTTATCCAAGTCGTCGCTTATCCCTGCTCGAGTAGTCAAATTCCTTGGATTCTTGGTTGACTCTCAACTTTGTGCCTTCCTTTTACCGGAGGATAAGAAGATTAAGTTTGCAACTTTACGTGAGCACATCTTAGCCAACCGGGAGGTCTCAGTTAAGACCCTCCAGAGTCTGGCGGGTAAAATATCTTCTTTTTGTATCGCGGTCCCTGCGGCCTTGCTCTATGCTAGGGACATTTTCCGGTCCACTGCTGGCTTCTCTAGGTCTTCGCGTTTAGTTCGGGTGACGGGAGCCCTCAGGAAGGAAATAGAACATTGGCGCTTCCTTGACTCTTGGGAGGGTTGTCTGCCGTGGCTTACTGAAAAACACGTTGTGGTCAAGATTTCCTCTGACGCTTCGAATTCTCGTTGGGGAGGTTCTATCGTGTCACCGGGCTTGCCGCCATTCGAAGTTCGCGATTACTGGACCAGCGATACTAGATCTCACCCGATTGTCATTAAAGAAGCCCTCGCCTTTGTTAATACCTTGCAAGCTGGTAAATCCCTCGTTACCAATGCGCGTGTGGATGCTCACACCGACAGTTTGGCCTTTTTACAGTCTTGGGAGAAACAAGGCGGTAGGAATGTGCAGCTCAATGACGCTCTCAAAAAGTTGCACGAAACAGCCTTCGCGCTCAACGCAGTAATTTCGCTCAAGTATGTCCCATCTTCTGCCAATCCAGCCGATCCGCCGTCCCGTGTCTTGTTGGATCTGGATTGCACGCTTTCTAGGAAAGCTTGGCGAGAACTAGAACAGAAGTTTGGTCCTCATACAATTGACCTCATGTCTCTGGATTCGAACGCCCAGATTGATAGCAAGGGCAAAACGTTAAGGCACTTCACCCCCTTTTTTACGCCGCACTCTTTAGGGGTGAAAGTTTTTGCTCAAACTATTTCGCCAGCCGAGAATGCTTACGTGTTTCCTCCATTTGTGCTCGTTGGTCCACTTTTGAGATTTCTGCTGGAATCCGAGCTGTGCTTCTCTATCGTCGTTCCCAAGCTCTACCCACTCCCGTTTTGGTGGCCTATCCTGGTTTCTCGCAGCCACGCCCGTTTACAATTGGGAAGTAAAGAGGATTTGGGGATTCTTCTTTTTCCTTCACGTAATGCAAGTTTTGAATCTCGCCCACTTCCATGGGACCTTTTTGCCTTCAGAGTAGCGAGTGGAAGGTAGACATTTTCCTCTTTTTCTCTCTCAGTCCAGACGACCCAGAATTTGGAGACCGGCTGTGCCTATCTCAACGATGATTCGTTTAACTTTTGTCAGAGGTGTGGATTTAGAAGAGATCTAGTTGTTGTGGATAACGCCCGAGACCTGGTAAAAATCGACCTTAAAGATATTGAAGACCGTATTTCGGAACTCAAGGAGATCAGGTCCAACAAACCTTATGAGAAACAAAAGTCCTCTACTCACCGGGAGCTGGTTAGATTTCTGGCATCTTTACCCACTCCCAAGTCTCTCTCCTCTGCCTCCCCTGGGAACATCCAGAAATTCCTCGTTTGGAAGGACAAGTCAGGCCGAACAAAAGTCCATCAGATGTCATGTCCACAAGCGGGCCAAACTCGACCTTCCTCTTGTAGTTGCCCTACGAGGTTAGCTGCCGGTACGGTCGACAGCCTGTTGGGAAAGCTCAGGGCCATCTTTACTGAAGCTGGACTCGGGGGGAGAATGGGATGACAGGTTGGGAATTGGAAATCCTGTTTCCCATCCATCTATTAAGAACTATTTGAAATTAATTAAGGAAGAACAGGCTAAAGCCAGAGTTTGCCCAAAGAAGGCTATACCTTTGTTTCTTAAAAAACTTCAAATTATAGCTCAGTTTATTCTCGCTCAACTTCAAAGCCCACGGATCTCCCCTATTTCCCTGTATATTTTTAGTCGAGATCTTTGTTTTTTCACTACCGACTTTTTCTCGGGAGACCGCTCTTCCGATTTGGGTAGAGTCCTGTCCAGAGAGGTTTTATATTTTCCCGATTCCTCTGGGATATTATTTAACCATACGTTTGGGAAAACTTTGAGAGGGGATTCAGTTAACACGTTTGCAGTGCGTCGCTGTGACAATCTAGTTGTGTGCCCAGTCAAGAATTTTGAGTGTTATATTGCAGTCGCTAAGTTAATTAAAATCAACCTAGGTCAGGGTTTTTTATTTCGTGTTACTAAAGGTAATAATGTTACCCGGGAACCTTTTATTGGTTCTGCAGTTCATGGTCGTCTAAAGTTCTATCTAGACCAAATTCAAGCCAATGATGGAGAAACTCCTCACAGCTCTCGTAGTGGCTGCTCCATAACGCTTTCTCTGCTCAGAGCCTCCAAGGAAGCAGTTGCTAACCATGTCGGTTGGGCTAGTACGAAGATGGTTGACCACTATAATGACCTCCGGAACATATTACGCCCTAATGCTCCAGCTGCGTTACTCTCTGCGGAAGCTTCTGGCTCTTCGTGCAATGTTGCTATGGTTTACGAGTCCTTTGCGGATATTTCTTCTTTTAAGCCAGTTTTTCCATAGAGCTTTTTTTTCTCTGTAATGCTTAAACTTTGTTCTAGATTTTAGACTTGTTAGCTTCTGTAAGTTTCTGGCCTATTTTTTAGTATCGTTTGAGTTTTGGGAGGAATGTACGTTCAGAGTTTATGGGATCATAGATTTTATATTCATATGGAGTTTCCAGGAGACTCTCCGCCGTAGGGCTGAGTCTCCCATATCTTATCTAGTCTAAGGCATTGTTTGCGGACAGCCCCGGAGAGAATATATTACTATTCTCTCTAGGGGCTCCGCACAAAAAAGCCTTAGAACGCTGATTACGTAACCCTAGCATGCTGCGTTCAGTCCGTGGCAATCCATCACGTGTCTCATTAGTATGGGGCTCTTATATAAGGCCACTCCCTTGTCGCGATAGCTCATTCAGTCTTTTCGGTGTTTCGAATGCTTCTTTTCGCGTCCCGCCCACCTCCCCGCAGCGATGAACCGGCACTCCACCAGGAGCTCCCCGCTCCTGACCGCCTTAGGCTGAGTCTCCCATATCTTATCTAGTCTAAGGCATTGTTTGCGGACAGCCCCGGAGAGAATATATTACTTTTTTCACCTATGCATATATTTTTTATGTTAATTGCTTGACTTTCTTTCTGTAATTTCTTTATTTATATTTGTCATTTGACTTTTTCCGTTCTATATTAATGTAAACGCTACCCGCCCAGACTAGCTACTGCTATTTGCGGGATAGGTCTTGTAGATGCCTCTTTGCCAGTCCGGCTTACGCGGGTGCTGGTGCGTTGTTGCTTCTCTCTCAGCCCTTCCAAGTAAGCTTCGTCGAGTTTGGCTTTAATGTTCTTTAATTTGCTTCACTCCCAGGCAAACTTTGTTACTTTTCCTTGCTTAGGACTTCTGGACTCTCTAGGGACATCGTCTTCTCTTTCCTCCAATGGCATAAATTCTACTGCATTTAGGGATGACAGAATCTCTCGTGCTTTTTCTGTTTCCGTCTAACAGGACCGTCGTCCTGTCCAAACACGAAAGGCGTCTTGACAGTTTCTGAAGATAAAACCAAAGAAGAGAAATCATCAAAACACAAAGATATTTAAGAGCGACTTTCAGTAAAAGTCAAGCTAAATTTAAATTTAGCGGCAGTAGGTGAAAAATCGATTTCTTTCGTATTTTGCATATAATTAGGTTTTAGTAAAGCTAGAAACCTGATGCGGTTCGTTTTCGCCAGAAGCGCTTTATTTTCGAAAAAAATGAGGAAATCGATTCTCGGGTTCCGTAAGTCCAAATTACAGGAAATTAATCTTGAAAATCAGCGCTATAAACTTGCATCGCGCTGGTAAACTAAAGCGCAGAGAAAAAGATAGGGACTTTCTATCGACAGAACAAGTCTTTTTCATTAACCAGACAATTGTGAAAAAGCAGTAGCGAAATCTGCTGGACACAAACAATAGCCCTTTTTACAGTTCCCGGCACCATATTGCAATGGTAACCGCGCAAACACGATGACATTCAAAACCTCACAGCAAAGAATCTACGAGAGAAATTCTGCGATCTTATTCAGAATCAACGGGAGGAGTGAAAGCTGATCTAGTGTTGAAAGTGTACGCTTTGCTAATGCGAGAAGTCCTACTATCGTGTGCGAACAACAGGGGAAATGAAAACGATTTTCTACAAGATCAAGGGGATTTTAAATACGAAACCACCATAAGAAGGATTTCAGCTCTTGGATGGCCAACTGATCTCCGTCATTTGCCAGAAATGAATTTCATCCAGCTATACGACTACCTCGTGGTATCCGCGCGCAAATATTGCCACATCGTCCTCAAAGGAACACATAAGAAGCTTAAGTCCTGTCAATTCTTTTTCGAAGGAAATGTCAAAAGCTAGGAAGTAAAATTTTTGAAAACAAAACCTACGTCAGGGCAAGCGTCTTCCCATCGATGAAGAAGACGCCATACAGAGTAATTGTTGAGTTTTCGCCTACGTGTGATGTATTGCAAGCAGCCTGGTCTTGGATTGCAAGGCAAAGGAAAGTGTAATCACGTCGGAGGAGTGCTCTTTGCTGTTGAGGATTTTCCCAGAACAGAGTTACAAAAAATCCTGAGCCATTAAGCTGTACCTCACGACTGTCCGTCTGGGTTGTGCCTCGCAATCAAAGTGTTGCTGCAAAGCCGCTTGATAAAGTAAATAAGGTTCGGCAAAAAGAACATCAGAACGCGACCCAAAATCATTAAGTTCGATCCAAGAGAGCCAAATCAGCGCACACGAAGTGAAGAGAATTTTAAAAAGCTGTGTGACAACCTTCAGAATTGTTTGCCTTCACGTTCTTTCTTTCTTTTTCATGACCTTAAATCAAAATGCGCAGGCAGTGATGAACAATCAACTTCAGCCTCGGAAAAAGGGGAGGGGGAACAAGACAACACACCCTTCACTGACAACTATGACATTGCTACAGCTCATTTTAAAAACATTGTAGATGAGCATGTTGAAAACTTGACAATCACAGACAAAAAGATAAGTGACACCAAAAGACTCACGAGGGGCCAAACCAAAAACCAACTCTGGTTTGACAAATGTTAGTCAGTGCTGACTGCTTCAAATTTCGGAAAAGCAGTGAAAACTAAAGTGGAACCATCAAATAAAGTGAAAGCCATGCTCTATGGGAATTTTACCACAGAAGCTGTACAGTATGGAATGGAAAGTGAAGATTAAGCTGTGGGTCTTTACATAAAGGAAATGCAACAAGAAGGAATCACTCTTGAGGTGAAAGAAGTTGGACTTTTACTGTCCAAGAAGAAACCATTTCTGGGGGCAAGCTTGGATAGAGTAATTACAAATCTTAACACAAATGAGAAGTGGGGGATGGAGATTAAATCTCCATTTAGCAAAGCAGGCGTGACAGTTGAAGATGCCTGTGAGACTAAAAGATTTTTCCTCGAAAAACTTAGTGATGGAACTATCAGACTCAAAATAACACATGACTACTACATTCAAGTCCAAGGACAACTGTATGTTGCCTACAATTTAGATCTGAAAGGTATTGTATTTATCGCGTATTTTGGAGAGGAATTACCTTTATTTAAAGAGAACATTATCTTTGAAAGTAACAGGTGGCAGAATGAAGTTCTTCCCAAACTTGAATTTTTTTTACAAAAGGGCTTTTTTCCCTGAAATGTTGACACAGAGAGTAAAGAGAGGCAAACCTCTGTACCTCCATGGTGGTTGGGTGCAATATGGACAATACTCTTGTACAGTAAATGGTCTTAAATTAAGATTTCTGAGAGCTACATGACCACCTAAAGGGTGCATGTCATACGTGTAAGACTGATTATCAGTTTTTTAGCCTTTTTAACTTCATGCAAAATTTGCCGTTTACAGGGTGTTTCCCTTTTTAGCTCATATCTACAGGAACATAAAATTACATAGTTCCGCTGAAATATTTCAACTTCAGAAACTAGTGGTCCCTTCAAATTTTAACCTTTCACATTCTGATGATTCTCTCTGCTGTTGTTCACTGATGTGCAGGATAGGTTAAGGAAGCAAAAGCCTACTTGAACAGTAACATTCCAGATTTAAATGCATACACTTCACACTTTATTTATTATTACAGGATACTACTGAGAGGAGTGACCAACACCTGATTTCTCCTTACAACTGAACAGCATTTAGTAGTGGTACACTAGTTATTATGGGTGCATTCACTCTACCAGATTCTGTAATAAAATTCAAAATGAATGCTCTATAACAGTCACTTAACATCCACACTTGGAAGAAACAGTGCATTAGTGGTACTTGTTGACCTAAGATGTCAAGAATATATTTAGCAAACTTAATAACTCAAGCATTGCCAATATAAGGGACTGCATATGGTTATTCTGGAATATGGTTGATAAAGCACGCCCTAAATTAAGAAACCTAGTTTAATGGTACAGTAGATTTTTGCAATTTCAAAGCTCTATGTTACACTGAAACGTTTTTCCTTTTTTATATCGTTGTAAGGTAGTTTCCGATGAACTGTTTTGAACAACCATGTTTAACTTGAAGTTGATGTAAATAACTGTAAATAGATTATTTATGTACATATATCCAGGTGTACCACGAAGTAGGTATTTTGGTAAATACTGAACTTTTTAGTCAACTTATGAGAATAATTCTTTCCAGATACTGTAAATGAAGGAATAAGCAACCCGTCTACGAGGTCAATTTTGGAATAAGCCCCCAGGGGATGATTTGGTCATATACGGTAAAATACATCAAAACTATTTTTCTCCCTGTTGTTGATATTAATCATGGATTAGCTGGTTAGCTGGAAGTGCTCTGAGTAAATAACAGTAGAGTTAGATACAAAAAATCATCTTTCCCATGCCGTCCCTTGATCAGGTTACACCACCGATTTCTTCGCGTTAACTCCTTCGGAAACCTAAAGAAGTGATAGGGTGTACGTAAACCGTCTGATCCATAAAAGGTATTTGAACGCCCAAAAGCGGCACACTCCTTTCCTTTACTGCTAGAGGAAGCAGAAGGGCTGTTCTGGCAACTGTTAGGGTCGTCCATTTGCAGCATATGCTCACAGATTCAGAAGAAACCGAAGAAACCACGTCAAGTTTACTAGAAATGACGCGACGCGAGTCAACCCCAGCCTCGCTATCGTGTTTGCATGGTTACCATTCCAATATGGCGCCGGGAACTGTAAAAAGGGCTATTCCCACTAAAAGGCAGGTTTTGATGATCACGTACAAACTGATTTGGAACCTAACTTCTGTGAAATAATTTAACATATGCCATAATTCTAAATGGTCGCAATCCTCATTCAATAGACAGCACAAACATTGAAATAAACCATACCTTGAAACTGGCTTGGGTTATCCATGCTACTTTGTTTGGGGCCAGTTCGAACTCAGCAAAGTTTTAACAAATGGGCTTAGTGAAGTTGAATTCTGCCGTACACAAAAACGCGGGAAATTTTGCTTCTTTAACCAAACGGGTCGCTCTACTTCATTCTTGTTAATTTCCAGCGTTAACATTCATTTGCGTTCCAAAAAGAGGAAGAAAAAGCCCGAAATGGGCGATTTTCACGTTTCCAAACTTCTGTTTCTTCGTGTGCAAATATTTTCTGTACATTTGTTTGCATTGTGTTACCAAATACCGTGACTAAATGTTTAACCAAAGTTGGATATATGATGACACAGGTGTAGCATATTAGATGTCACGTTTTGTCATGGTTTGCAGAGAGAGCTCACAACGATATCAGACGATATCACCAGTATCGTTCAATTTTTCTTTTCCCTCTGCCTTTTTTGAGAACCGAACATTTTAGTTTGAAGCCATCACCACGCATCAAGCAACGACGAAGTTTTGTCGCGCGCAATTTGTACAGCCATGACCGTAAACAAGGACAAAAAACGTACTAAAAACCCGAGTATGGAGTTACCCAGACGAAGAACTCCTTATTTCGCTGTGGCCAAAGTACACATATGCTTGTATCAGACTAGCACGAAAGATTATAAACGGAGCGACAAGAAAGCGGCAGCTATGGAAGAAATCCGAAGAAGCCTCGAAGAACAGTTCATGGAGGAGCCCTTTTTTTGTATTTGAAGCACCATTTGGTATAAATAATAAAATTAAAAATATTCATATTAATTTACTTACAGAATTTGAATAAATATGGATTCTTTCAGTTTTAAAAATAAAACTGATTTACATAAAGAATACTTACAGTTACGGATAATCAATATACTCAATTTAAGGTGGTCCGATACTATTTATTTGCGTGAGAGGCAACTGATTTGAAATCAATTTTTTAGCTGCTCAACAGCATTCGATTGCTGAGATATTTCAGACACTGAAAAGGGAATTCTTGAAGTTTATCAAAAGCGTACTTTTATTGAGATCGATACGAACATACGAAAATTCTCGGCAATTTTCTTGACCGTGGCTTTCAAAGAAAATGCGTTTTATCGGGAAAATGAAAAGATGTTTTTCCTTCATATTACTCTGAACAGGTGTTGCAACCACAAAGATTTCAAAGACCAAGTTTCAGGTATATCGGCTCCACACAACCTTTACAAACGGTGATTAAAATAGTTATTAGAATATAATGTACAAGAATTTAGCCAAAAATACTTTGAAAAGGATTAAAGCAACAAAGAATCGCACTTACTGGAACAAAGGTACATATGTCTTGTAACTTATGAATCAGAGTCAAAGCGATAAGGAATGGTTTTGTCGACATTATACGGTAAAGCGACAGCACGCCTTGCCGGTAAAAATTATGGCAACCACGTTGTTTTCCACATTTCGCTAATTTCCTGCTCTTTTTGTCTTATTTTTGTCTCTTTTTGTCTTATTAGCTGTTGAGCAGCTAAAAATTGATTTCAAAACAGTTGCCCCTCACGCAGATAAATAGTATCGGGTCACCTTAAAATAGTCACATGTTATTTTGATTCAATAAATATGGCTTTTAAATGCAAGTGGCATTAAATATTAAAGCAATGTACATCAAGAGAATGCTGTGACTTGCTTTTTATCAACCCTGAAAGGATTCCCTACCAAAATATTTTAAACCCATAAAAATTCACCTGAAAATTACTCCAAAAAATGTTCACTACTTTCAAACCTCTATCAAACCACTGTCACTGATACACTTGAGTACCCCATGGTAAAGACTGACACTTCAGATGTCTGCAGTTTGGTATAAGTCTTTAACTGTACATGTAGTTTTGTCTGGATATCCTTAGATCAATAAAATAATGAAAACATAAATTTAACTTTTTTGGGCAGACAAAATTAAGTTGACTTTGGTGATTATGTTTTGGACCGATGAACGTTTTGGGATTGAGCTTTAGCCTAAAGGGACTTTTTTGGTCAAACAAGATAATGCCTCACTCTTGGATTCATGCATTAAATCTGGAAGTGCAAATTGAGTGATTTGATAAAAAAATGGTTTTGTTTCGAGGACTGCTTTGGCTTCTTATTTCAACGAGACAAATGCCAGAGTGGACCAAAATTTTCATGCGACCCTTACATAATTTATGTACATCCGATTGGAGGAATGCTGTTGCAAAACTGTCAAATACCGTAAATGGGGGGGGGGGGGCTTATTCCAAAACTGACCTTGTAGACAAGAGGCTCATTCGGGCAAAACTGGAAACAAAATGAAACAGTATGTACTGTATTTTCTTTGAGTTAAGGGCTTTATTCAAAGGTTGACCTTGTGGCTGGTGGGGGGCTAACATTGCAATGGGACGGGGGCTTACTTGGTCATTAACAGTATGTAACAGTATGCAAACTCCAGTCAACTCTAATGGTAATTGGGATGGACTAAGCTACTTTGTCATTAATCAGTCAATATCACTGGAAAAAAATCCAAAAACCGAACTAGTTTTTACTTGGTTTGCGCCTGGATTTTTTAAAAACCAACCTCGCATAAAAAACCATGTTCTGTTTCAACCTGGTTTTTTCCTGGTTTTTCTGTCAGGTAGTAAAAATCACTGCCTTTTTCCAACCCTGGATATTGAAGAAAACAGATTTACCCTGTATTTCAAGTAATCCAAAGAACTGTAGTTGGTTTAATCTTGGATTTTTTACTTAATCCAAACTTGGATAAGATCAAAAACCAAGACTGGATCTGAGCTATCTCTTTTCTTTATTATCCAGGTTTGGTTATTAACCATGGGTTTTAAGATATCCTACTCTAGAAAAAAACTAATCTGGATATCTTGTTTTCCTGTATTGGATTTTTACTGAATCCAAACTTGGATAAGATCAAAAACCAAGACTGGATCTGAGCTATCTCTTTTCTTTATTATCCAGGTTTGGTTATTAACCATGGGTTTTAAGATATCCTACTCTAGAAAAAAACTAATCTGGATATCTTGTTTTCCTGTATTGGATTTTTACTGAATCCAAACTTGGATAAGATCAAAAACCAAGACTGGATCTGAGCTATCTCTTTTCTTTATTATCCAGGTTTGGTTATTAACCATGGGTTTTAAGATATCCTACTCTAGAAAAAAACTAATCTGGATATCTTGTTTTCCTGTATTGGATTTTTACTGAATCCAAACTTGGATAAGATCAAAAACCAAGACTGGATCTGAGCTATCTCTTTTCTTTATTATCCAGGTTTGGTTATTAACCATGGGTTTTAAGATATCCTACTCTAGAAAAAAACTAATCTGGATATCTTGTTTTCCTGTATTGGATTTTTACTGAATCCAAACTTGGATAAGATCAAAAACCAAGACTGGATCTGAGCTATCTCTTTTCTTTATTATCCAGGTTTGGTTATTAACCATGGGTTTTAAGATATCCTACTCTAGAAAAAAACTAATCTGGATATCTTGTTTTCCTGTATTGGATTTTTACTGAATCCAAACTTGGATAAGATCAAAACCCAAGACTGGATCTGAGTTATCAGTTTTCTTTATCATCCAGGTTTGGTAATTAACTATGAGTTTTTAGAAATCCTGTTTTAGAAAGATGCAACTCTGGATTTCGTACCGGTATTTTCCAAGATAATTAACAACAAGTTTGAATTTCAGTAATCTGTTTTTGAATGACACCAATTCCAATATATTAACATTCATACATGGCTCCAAGGCTTGAAGGAATATAGCAAAAGAAATCACATTGAGGTCCATGGATAAATACCGGTAACTCATTCCTTTTGTTCTATTCCCCTAAGCCTTGGAGCCTGAATATAACTATTATTAAAATATCCAGGCTAAATTGGACCTGATTTTTATCTTAAGTCAGCATGCTTTAAAATAAAATAACTTTGGAAATCATAGGAAAATTAAGAAATCCATTTTCATATGTATAGACTTGCTAATAATTTTATATATCCTGTTTTTAAACAAAAGAGTCTTGATACTACAAAGCTAAAAGTTCTCAAGTGTCTCTCCGTGCGTTGCCCACCCATTCACCATTCACAGTCGACAAAAGGCTGTTGAAATGAATGGTCTCCTTTCTTTGTGGCCTCTCTCTTATCCAGAGGTGGTTAGCATCAAAATTGGGATGTTTTACATAGAAATAACCTCCCACAGTTGATGTACGATAGTTCACTTCTGTTATCAGAGCCCTCCAAGGGTTTTCCTCCTCATCACCAATGACACACACAAAATCATCCACTTGAGGAAAGATGGGTACAATAACCCTGGGGAGGTTCACACTTGTTCTGAAGGGATCTACCACTGCATACTTGTTACCTGTCTCCGGAAACAACATGATTTCTCGTCTGAGATCATTTAAACCTACACAAATGTAAGAGTGAGCAGATTGAATATAAACAGTATCACTAACAGGATGTCTTGAAACAGTACCACCAGGATTAGTAATGAATTGAAAAGTATCACCGAGAACAATTGATCGGTACACATTACTAACTTTCACCAAGAAGAATTTCTCTATCTGGAAAAAAACTTCCACCCCTTGTTGGAATGCAGCAACAAAATCTCCTTTTCTGTAAAGCTTTCCACCCATTGGTTTGCAATGCATGGGGAGAAATGCACTGCGGAAGGCCTCGGCAGATTCATCCATATTATCTGCTGTAGGATGCTGTAAATATTCTAGAACAGTTTGCCTCTCTTGACGAGACATCACATGGAGATGGCCAGCACCAATTAACACTCCTTGGTTCACTTCGTCAGCGAATGGGCCACCAGAACACATTTTTACGAGGGACTTGGCTCCTTCCAAAGACGATGCGGTTACCTAAATCATTATGCACAACCAAAAACAGAATTACATTGAACTGCCTAAGCTTGAAATAACATCATAATTATAATTTTCCTTTGTTTTAAACTCGATATCATACATACCATACCCCAAAACAAAGGAAAATTAAACTCATCGCAAATCGATGCGCTTGGGAACTGGTGCCTTAAAGGTTGGCGGGGTGCCAAAGCCATAAGCCGCTAGGATGTATCCATGGCAACCCTGGAAAGCAGGAACCACCCACTGAGCGTCCGCTAACCGGCACCGTCACACTGAAAAAAAAATTCAGTGGAAACTACTTACCTGAAGAATACTTACCCTGAACCAGAACAAAACGGGAGGGAGGAGAGGGTGCAAGAAACTGCAATGATTCGCAAGCAAAGCAGTGCAACTGATCCGCAACAATCAGCTGAATACACTACGACAATTGTGCAATGAACCAAAAACCCCTGAAGGCCGTCCCACAGGTCACGTACTCCCAAAGGGGGGAAACCGCTGACTGCATAAGCTCATATTTAACTTGCCTACCTGATATTAGCTGATTGGGCATGCTTGCTGGCTGCATTAGCTCGAGTTTAACCTTGCCTAAATGATATTTAGCCACATTAAAATTTAAACCAAGGATAAAATTGAACCAGAACACATACAAGAAGTAAAATAATTATAATCATTGTGCTTATTGCCACCCAAGTATAAATGCATTTAGCATTCATACTAAATTGGGTGATTTCAGAAGAAATGTACTGTGCTGCATAATAAAATAATAATCATTGGGTTATTACAATCACGTACCTTCTCGTTGTCTCTAGCCCAAGTAAATCTGCACCTTTCAGATGAGATCAGCTTTAGGTCTTGCCGAAATTTCAGGAATTCTCTTTGACTTTCTCTGCGGGCAAATGATTTTTCAATGTGCTTCTTATTGCTACTCTGCTGCACGTAACGCTTGACAGCTCTTTCAAATTGAAAACACCAGAAATTATCTGGTGCTGAAAATCTCTGAATGTCTTCATGTAAGTGCGTCAATTTATGCAGATTTATCACACATGCATTAGCTCCATACTGCTCTTCACATGAAATGCAATATCTCCAAGCAAGACATCTAAAGTTCTCAATCATATCTTCAGTCCAGCCATTTCTTCCTGAATTAAAGACAAACTCTACCATTCTTGGAACAGGTGCCCACAGTTTCAACTCTTGCTCAGAAAGTAATCCATTTAAGACAAACTCTGATGCTGGAAAAGCCAGTTTCTGGTATTCTTCAGCTTCAAGAGAAAATTTGGAATTAGGTTGCTGCTACAACATAATATTTTAATAATTGTGCTATCAGCAGAACATTTGACATTTAATGATGTCTTATTCATACAACAGGATCCCTTTAAAGTTTCTTATATTAAGTGTCATACCTATTTTATGGTCTATACAATACACTCTTTTTTTTTTATAAGAATACAGTTTTTCCGACCCAGGCTGAATATTCTTATTTTTCTGCGGATTTTAGGCTGAAAATATTCTTGTGGACATTCTTAGAAAATACCGTTTGACATTTCCGTTTTAGAAAGTATTGGGTAATCAATATGTATTATTTTGTAAGTTATTGGACATCAAAATAACATAACAGAAGGGAAATATATGATACTTACCAGTCCAGTAATCCACGGAATCAGTATCCAGAGGCAAGCGAGATGTACGATAATCTGTAAAATTAAAATAATATTTCAGGCACGTCAAGCACATGTAGTGAAGTATTTTCATATTATCATTAATGTAAACTTTAGCTGGAATCAGTATCCAGTCAGACAGTTGAAAATTTCATTTGTGAATTTGTTTCCTTGGGAATAAGCCAAAGATAGCAGTAAAACAGAAAATAATAAATACATTTTTGTATCTACACTGTACATGTAACTGGCTGAGAAATTAAATTCAGGCAATTTAGCTTTTAGAGACATTTTTTAAAAGTATATATTATCTGTAAAGCAATCAAAATCATCGCAAAAAAGTAGCACTTTAGGCTTATTTAGTATAAAGTTAACAATCAACAGAAAACGACTCCATTTGACAACTGAGAGCTGTAGAGCTCTGCATACACCTTACAAAACTGAACACAGTCAAATCTCTTATAAGCAGTCCACTTATTTGTTCAATTATGATAAACCCTATTTTTTCAAACCACTGTTTATTCCAGTAAAATTATTTATGCCTGAAACAGTTTACACATACATGTACCTGTGGTCCAAGGCATTTTTGCCAAGTTGGTGTCAAAGTCCTTTTTGCTAAAGTATCCTCCCGAAATCCATCGCTCAATGTTATTCTTGACTACATTGAGAGGCAACAGGTGCATAGCATCAAAGACTGTGTCCCTGAGAACATCAAATCCATAAAGGGGATAAAGCCTATGAAGAACTGATAACCCCAGAAGGCCATTTTCCTTGCTTATTCTTTGGAAATAGGTAGGTCTTTCTTCCTCTTCTAATGACTTCATTATCGGTAATTCTTCCTCAAGTTTTCTCTTTTGATAAGGGTATCTGTATTGTTTCCTGAAGTTTGGGTAGTAGTTGTGATTGTGTTCACTTAGCCATGTTCCTGTACATGGAGTAAACAATCAAAATTTTATTAAGGCACTATTCCAAGCTAAGTGAACGAACACATGCTTTCCATACTCTTTGGGATTGAGAGGATACATTACCCAGTGCACACATGTAAAGCCTAATAATAATGGTTATCAGAACCGGCACTGTCACCTACCGCATATATGACACCTTCGACATCCCTTTCTGCCTCCAGCACCCTTTGTCTTACACACCTCGCACTGTGCAGGATGGTCTCCTGTCCAAAGCAGTGAAAGGTGCCGAATTGTGATGTTGGCAGGTGGAAAATTTGGAAGTGATCCTGCATAATTCACTTGGTATCCTAAAACCGAAATGACATCACAATTTAAGTAAAAGAGTTAGGCTAGTTACAGTCATTAAAAAATACATGTTATTCAACAGCTTGGTCCACATTACCATTCATTTGATGTACACTGTACATGTATAATAATCAAATGTGTGTTGAACATTTCTTTTATGTATGCCAGGTTAGCATTCTTAACTTACTATTTGCAGGAGATTGAAATGATGAACATAATAAACAAGTTCCCTTATCATAAGCTCAGGTTACTGTCAAAACATTCACCATTTCTTGACTCATTCATAAAGTAAAAAATACATGTAGCTAACATTAGCACCTAATTAAATAATATTATCAATGTAATAATTTGCTTTACCTTCAATAAATCCTTTCTCAATATCACTGACAAGTGGCTCAAGAAAAGGATCAGTGGAGTTGGGCCGTGCATCAGGCAAGTCACAAGAAGGCACAAATCCAACTGTGTAAACTTCACCTGTCTGCAAGCGTTCTTCCTTTGCCATTGTTGCCACTGAGACTTCTATTGCACCTATAGTAGACACAGGGCAGTATACAAGTTGTTACATGTAGCTAGGTAGTTGATAAAATCTGACATGTTAGCTAATGTGTGTTTGCACAGTCTTGGATGCTCAGACAATATTCACTTTGATACAAATTTTATGTCCACTTGACATAAAATGACACTTATTTTCACTTGCGACATCCAATACATGTATCATTAACCATGAATACAGATGAAGATTTGACTAAATACAATAGATTTCACCTTACCAGTACTGCGTGATTTCCTTCCAAATGGCTGAAAGCCATCCCAGTGACCTACAAAAATTATAAATTGAATCAATTACAATTAGTGTAATTTAGTCAAATAAAATAACAGAGCATTTAAACATAGACAAACACTGTTGAGTACCAAAGAAAATGTAAGTGGTATTCACACATGTAAATTGCAATGGAAAATGAAGTATACAACATTTGTCTTACTGTGTACCAAAATGAATGTCAAATAAACATGACAAGATCATTGTTTTGTTGCAGTTTAAGAACATTAAATTATTGCTTTAACAAATTGGACAACCGTGCATTGCTGGCAGGTACAAAACACAGACCTGTCACAGGTCACTGCCCTGGGCTATCAATAAATAACTTCCTCTTGATCTAAAACACTATTCTTGGATATATTGATTAGCGCTAGGAGATTTTTTTTAGCTGTTTATTTATCTGTAGCTTGGTGGCCTATTCTTCTGAACTGTGACCTGCATTTTCTACCTGCCATTGCAGTGTGCTTAGGAACTAACCTTACCTATATAGGCGATATTCCTTGGGTCACCATTAGAATACTTAGGATAATGAAGAAATCTGGTATAGCAGCAGTTACAGTACAATTCTTTACTTCCATCAGGCTGATCGGAGGACTGTAATATGTCTTCTGCACTGAAAACATTTTTACAGCCATCTCTGACACACCTTGCAGGCAAACACCATCTTTTATCAGGATCCCAGAACCAAGCCAGTTCTGCAAATCTTGCTCCATCCCACACCTCTTTTTTAATCTCCCAGCCATCAACATTTCCATTTATCCAGTGTTCCTTTTCTGACCAGTGAGCTGTCATCTTTGAACACATGTCTGGGTCTTCCGTCCACTGCTTAACTTTGCTGTTCAATCCAAGGTAATAATATTTAATTGTTCCTCCTTCTCCACAAAAGCGACACTTTGAAGATGCAGACTGCATTATGTCCCAGTGTTGCTTATGCATTTCACTCAAGCAAATGAAATATTCATGAGCATCCTGGTACCCCACATCCTTGAGGTATTTTTGGGCTGTTTCCCAGTCCTTGGGCCAAGAACATTTCACTGGGAGATCTTCTTCATCGATATCTTTCCCCCTGCAATACATACGCCGTGCATAGCATAGTAGGTCTGCAAATGTGACTAGAGAAGTACCGGTTTTTGTGCTAAGTTCAATTGCTTCAAAAATGCTCTTCACAATGGCATACTTTAACTTTTCTTCTTCAGTACTGATGTTACTTCTTGCATTGTCCTCCAAGTCTTCCCCACTACTAATTCCATCACCCGCAAAGCAGTCAGACACATCTTCATCTTCCAATCCAGATCCTATGGGTGAATCTTCTAAAGAAATCAAGAAGGACAACAAAATGACGACTATTAATACAACTTGACACTATTGTTGTTGTTTGTTGTTGGAGTAAAAAAGTCATTGTGTTGTTCCAGAAAATATCCATACCCCTCCCATGGAAGATTTTTTGGTTTGAGTTCCCCACCCCTCTGGAAATTCCAGTTAAGCCCTATACATTCCTTTAAAAAGTTTGGCTTTTGAGACCCCCCACCCCCTTGGAATTTCCATTGACCTTCCATGGGGTGGGTATGGATATTTTCTGGAACTGCACAATTTTGTTTTGGGGCATTTTAAGCATGTACAGTATATGGATGCATCACTGACTTTTAAATAGACATGCTGATGATAGAGATTGTTTTAAAAACTGCAATGATGTCATCACTGCAAAATGTTAAAAGAGAAATTAAAAAAGCCAAATAAAAATCAATTTGGCATATCTAGTTTCATATTGTTTGTAGACATATATACAAGTATATGTAGGTGCTAAAAATTCTCATTGCATTTGTCCTTCTCATAGTATTGTCCTGTTCATTCTTAGAGATTACTCAAACTTTGTATACTGGACCGAGTCCAATAATTCTCCCCAGAACAGCGGCGATCACCCTTCACTGATTAAAAAAAATAGGATAGAGAGACTTTTGTACGTCAATTTACACCAACATAAAACAGTTTTTCAAAGCGTTTTTTAGAACCTTAAAAGATCAAAGAATGTAGTATATTTGCTTAATTAATTCCTATTTGACTCTTTCCATTTTTCACTTTAGCAACGTAACTGACATTTGGTTATATTGTTACTATACATTTCTAAAAATCAGTCACATAAAAAGTAATGCAATTTTGAATTGAGGAATATCAGGCCAAACTGAAATACAAATAATTGAATATGTTTTCCTACCATTTGAAAAAAATAACAAAAGTCTTACCTCCCCGCGTGGGCTCTGTTTCAATGTCAAATTCAAGTTCACTTGCTTGCTCGTCAGCTCTTCCTGCTCCACAAAAGGTAGCCGAGTCTAGATGAGCTCTTTGTGTGCGATAATTTACTGCCTTTCCTTTGCAATTTATACAAAAACAATGAACATGGACAGCTGGACGGTCTGAACAATGGCAGAGAGACGAAAGCGTCCTTCCACTAGCACTGCTCGCCGCCATATATTTTCTTCTTTGAACAACGCTAGTTCCCAGTGTTCAGGTATCGCTGAACATGTCACTGAATCGAAAACGAGGTTCGGCGGGAAAAGGAACAAAGAAGGAGAGAGAGAAGGGCCAATGAAAAGCCCGAATTTGGACGGCGGGAAAACGCAACCAATAAGAGTGCTTGCCGACTAATCAATAATCCACCGTGACATGATATGACATCGTCAGTTTGCCAACGTGGGTTCATTCGACGACAAAATGGCGAACGAGAAGGGGAAGGTTTTCAGGGGAAAGCTTCCATTGAATCCACCGCTTGTTCTAACTGACCATGGTCAACAGCAGCGCAGCCTAACTCAGAAAAAGTCTCAAGAAGAACTACACGAAGACACGGATTCAGTGGGCTCCGAAAGTGACGAATCAGTTAGTATTTTATCCCAATCCATGAGTAGCAAGTTACCAGTGCGGCTGAAGCGGGAAAATGCTGTCATCGATGAGTCGAACCGAAGTACGTGCGGGGAAGCAAAAGGCACCTCAGGTAAGAAACTGGTTCATTTTCCTGTATTCAAAAATCACTGCAGGTAAACGTGATATTTTTAAAACATTATGTTGTTTTTTGTGACAGAATGGTCTGTTTCGGAGGTGAAAGAGTGGGTGTTTGAATTGTTTGGAAGCGAAGAAATTGCGTGCAAATTCGAGGAAGAGGAAATTGATGGAAAGATTCTTCTATCATCAACTGTCAGGAGTAACGAAGCCTTGGAGAAGTTAGGACTTTGTACAATTGGAAAGAAAGGGAAATTTCTGGAAAAGACGGAGGAGCTTGCAGGTACCCATTTTTCACTCTTAATCTTGTTTTAAGAAATCAAAGGATGAGAGGTTATTTTTCTTAATTAAACTTTTAAGAACAGCCTTCTTAAAATAAGAAAAGGCCTTTATATTAAATAAGAACAGACTTCTTAATTTAAATATGAGGTTTAAAATTAAAAAAAGATTAAAATGGATTACAGTAATATTGGAGTTTTTGAAAACTGCTCAGCTTTCAAATGTAATGATTGGGAAGTCGATTTATTCTTTGTCACAAAGCTGTAGTAGTCATGTCATTTACAAGTAATTTCTTCGCTAACAAACATTAAGTTCCATATTGAGAAAGGGCAAGTTGTTGGTAAAACTGAACAAAATGGACTACACTGATGTGCGAAATACAGAGTTGCTTTTAAAAGGGATCCTATCAGATGTCACTTGTGTTTATAGCAAAAATTACTTTCTTGAATGTTTTAGAACCATTACATTTCTCAGATTTGATCAAGGGAATCTCTTTCCAGCTTTTCATGGCATTCTCTCCCACTGGTGCAAAATATAGGAAGTGGGAACTGCAAGCAGTCTCTTATTTTTCTTCATAAGTTGGTGGGGTGGTATGCCCGTGAAGTTAGGGCAGTAGACAGATGACTTTTTCGTGCCTCTCTCATCTCATGCCCTCAGTTACATATTTGCCCATTTTTTCTTGCACGTCCTGCTTAATTTAAGAAAAAATAGAGCCTGCTTAATTATATATAGTGTAAGTAGGAAGCAGTTGCTAAAACTATTGGTTCCTAATTTAGCCTTGCTACATTTCAGGTGCATTTGCCAAAAAAACAAAGAAGATTAAAAGTGAAGGCTTTGAATTACTGTCAGCTTCAGACTTCTCATCAGTGGATCGGCTATTATCTAATGCCGAAAAAAATGAACTAACCAGGCAGGACCGATCTGTATATAATACAAAGTAAGTTTGTAGGTTTAAATTATCTGTTCTTCATTCCTGTTGACAGCAACTTTATTGGAATGCATACTTCCAAGCAAAACTGGGGGAGGGGAGGGGTGGGGTGGGGTGGGCAGAAGTGGGGGATTTGACTGATCTCTTCATCACCACCCTCCAGTATTCAACTTTTTAACTAACCGAAATGTAGTGCTTAAAAGAGTAATTATAACAAGTCACTGCTTTGACAAGAAACGTCAGATGCCTTGCCTGCAGTGCTTTGTTCTCCTGGATCAGTCAATTCCAAGTGTGCCCATCCTCCTTAAGCTTTGGGTTCTCAGGGTGGAGTATTTGTCATCAAAGGTCTACCTGGGAGTGGGGCATTTGTAACTGTTGAGTTTCACATAAATTTCCTGCTACTGTGGAAAAGCATTTAATAAATGACATTTCAATCATTTTACCTATACTTTTCACATCACAGGAAGAGGAAAATTACAAACTATATCAAGGATATATGGCCAGTAGATGCACCAACTCCTAGATTCCGCAACCATGCAGAAAACGCAAAAAAGCTGATGAAGGTAGTTGAGACACTTTCCAATAATGAAGAGTTCACTTTCCGAAAGGCAGGACTGGGGAGTAATGCTATTAGCCAGATAGTAAGAAAACATATGGACGAAAGAAGAAGGAAGGAAGCAGAAGTGTCACTTTCTTCTCGCAGTGAGAGTGATCTCAGTAGCGCTAGCTCTGGCAATAGTGAGGAAAATAGCCCTGGCAGTGTAGAAAAAAACAAGGCAATGCAGCTGGAAGACTACTTCAACAGTGGTAAGTGTCGTAATCAAATTTTTTAAAATCACTAGAAAAATCATCTTGGCAGTGGCCAACAAAAACACTGCTGCCTGAGTGTGCGATTCTCCAGTTAAGATGTGTGTTGATTCAAACCGTTGTCATTCATGCCTATCCAATTTCCATGAATCCCTTAAGGTTTTATTAACACTGAATATGTGTAGTTCCGAAAATATCCATACCCCTCCCATGGAAGTTTTTTTGGTTTGAATCTCCCACCCCTCTGGAAATTCCAGTTTAGCCCCTTACTTTCCCTTAAAAAGTTTGGCTTTTGATGCCCCCCGCCCCCTAGGAAATTTCCATTGACCTTCCATGAGGTGGGTGTGGATATTTTCTGGAACCACAGATTGTTCAAAAAAGGGACAGTTGGAGTCTAAAATTGAGTTTTTATTTCTTTAATAAAACACTGCTGTTGGTCTTCAAACAGTACACAAATTGTAGTCTTCAAGGTTTTTTTTTTAATGTTTCAGAACTCAGCTTGGCATCCGCTGAAGCAGTGCTATTGGTTTGGCTGGGGAAAACATCCATATATGAAGTCAGACTGGACAAAGATCTTAAACCTGCTGCAAAGGACTTTGGATTGAGACTTCTTCGCAACAAGGACAAACAAATGCATGTAAAAGCAATTGTCAGTTACCTCATCAAGAACGGTTTGGTAGAAGTGACATGCACTGACTTTCAAGGGAAGATGACACTGACACTGACTTTCAAGGGAAGATGTTCAATTAAAGAAGAAGTAGTCTTAAACCTCTAGCAAGGCAGTTTGGATTAAAACTTTTCTGAAACAAAGTTAACATGCATGTGAAAACAATTTTTGAAAGAGGTTTAATATATGTTTCAGAGGATGTTGAAAAAGTGAACATTGACGTAATCTTAAACTTCGAGAAAGGCAGTGATTGAAACTTTTGCAACTGATGATGTGAATGACATCCAAAACCTGTCTCGCACATCATGTTTGGTTTTGAACTTATTGAAACAAAATGCATCAAAATGTTCATTGTCTAGCAGCCTAACAATACTTTTGAACAAAATGATTTCAAGGGAAGATTTTTCCAAGTGAACATTTTTCTACCTCAGTGTCCATTTTGGTATGGTTTTGAACTTTTTTACATAAAATAAGTAAGAACGTGTATTTGTTGTAAAATTATATTGTGTTGTTCCAGGAAATACATTCATAGTCACCCCAAGGAGGTTTTTTTTTTGGGGGGGGGGGGGTTGGTCTTTAACATCCCCCCACTCCCTTAGTATTTCCAATTTTCCTCCTTGGGGAGAGTGAACATTTTCTGCAACCACACATTACTTGGGTTCTTTATGAAATGGCATCTGCTTCATAAAGGTTTATTTTTAGATCCTTAGGACTAGCCCTGGGATAGAATGTACTAAATTTTGAATTTATTGAGGATGTTACTCAGGGTTTCCTTTTTGCTTTGTGGAAACATGTATGAAAGCACAAGTAAACTCGGACACTGCCATTACAGCCCAGATATATATATCTATCTATATATATTTTACAGTTTTGTGTTTTGTGACTTGTCCTTTGTATGGAAGCGAGGATGGAGTTGATTAAAGGGTTAAAATCAGGGTGAATAGAAATACCGGTAATTTCCTTTTAATTAAGGCATTTCATAAGGTTTAAACGTCGCTTGTAAAATTATGTTTCAGTTTTCTTCTTGTCAGAGTTAACAAAGACTTAAAAATATTGTTAAAGATAATAAAATGATGTGAGTTAATTTCAGAGTCTTTATTTATTTACCACTAGCTAAAACTCCTCTGGAAGACTGGTTGATCAAATCCACTCCTGTAAACATCTGAGTCCGGGTCTGTATACTTTACAATCCATTCTTGTTTTAACTGAATTTTCTGGATTGTTTATCTCGCAATCGAAGACCGGATATTCAAACTCCAGTCTTGTTAATACCTAGTTACAAGTCTGTTTGTGTTAAAATCCAAAAACGGTTGTTTGAAAATCCAATGTTGTTTATATTTTATTCCAAGTCTGTTTGTTTTAAAATCCAAAAATGGTTATTTGAAAATCCGATGTTGTTTACAGCTAATTGCAAGTCCGTTTGTGTTAAAATCCAAAAATGGTTATTTGGAAATCCAGTGTTGTTTGTGACTTATTCCAAGTCTGTTAATGTTTAAATCCAAAAATGGCTGTTTGAAAATCCAATTTTGTTTACAACTAATTCCAAGTCTGTTTGTGTTAAAATCCGATACTGGGTATTTAAAAATCCAGTCTTGTTATTAACGTATTCCAGGTCTGTTAATCTTAAATTCCAGGTCTGAGTTTATCAAAATCCATGTTTGTAAGATATTACATCCAAATTTGGATTGCCATATTTCAAGTATGGTTTTCCAGAATTTTCCAGGTTTGGATAAATATAAAATCCAAACAGGAAACCAAACCTTGGATTACTCCAAAAATCCAAACAAAAAACAAGTAAAATCCAACTGAAATCCTACTTGGAAATTTGGGATTTTTTCCAGTGTATGCAATATTGGAATCTTAGATCGATGAAAGCAGAGGTAGCACAAGCATACCAGAAATTCAATAACACATGTAAATTTTGTCATTTTGTCCTCTCACATAAACCATATAAAAATGATAATAAATGTCATTATCATGACCATTCTTATACAAATAAAGGCCATAAAGCATTGATTCTCACCTTGATTTCAATGTCCCTTTCTGTCTTCTAACTTAAATACCCTTTTGCCAATTTTCTGCAACCCGAGTACCTGGACTGTAAAATAATTATTTTAATTTCTAGCACCCCTCTGACAAATTAATTGTCTATTGTGAAATTCCCTCACATGAAGTATATTAGGAGTACCTGTGATGAAAACTTTAGGAAGGGATCATAGTTTACCTGGGGGGGGGGGGGGGGTATGATGATTTCTAATCTTTTCCCTTATATTTTTAGAAGCCTCCCGCCATGATGGCCTAAGTAAAGTTTTTCTAGCCCCCCTCATGGGGTTCCCTGAAAACCACGGTAAAAACCATGAACTCTAAAATGGCTGACAAAAGTACTTTTTAAGTCTCAACATTTCCCTTTATTACTCCGTTTGTGTTTGTTTTCCATCCTTTACTGCATTTGTTTCGACTTCTTTTTTTTTTTTTTTTGACATTTCATTACACTTGCATTTGTGAAACCAGTTACAAATGCAACATGGAATAAAAAAGACATTCTGGGAGATAGAGCGACTATCACTGCGAGTTTCTTATTTATTGAAAAGGCTATTTTACTTTCTCTCGTTTGAGCTACTAAAAATACACACAACAACAAATATAAACAACTGTTGTGCACAGATTTAACAAGTGACGAACAAACTAGAACTTTTTGATGGCCGCCCTAATACCTTGTGTTACTTTTGGGAAAATTTTCCAAAGCCCCCACCCCTCAAAAAAAATGTACTGAGAAAATCATGACTCCCCCCTTAAGACCATCATACCACGCTCTAGATAAATAATGAACCCATCATTAGAATGAATCAGATTTTTCTGTTGTTTTGACTGTAATTGGCGCCATTTCTTTAGGATTAATTCCTACGCCATAAACCGTAAGCTTCTGTAAAGTTTTAAACCCGCCACTAAGATTTATATTTTTTTGTCCCTGCTTTTACAGAAGAGAAAATCAACGAATGTCAGTTGATAACAGATTTAGCGGACAGAGATGCAGATGCCCCGATATTTGAGCGCCGCTTTCGGCATGTTCCCCATTTTGTTTGAAGTCAATTCATGACCGACACGAAGCCAGTGCATGGGAATGGGCTCAGCTGTAAACGTGGCTAAAATTCATGACATATGATTGGCTATTTCGTAACCCTCATGGGGATACCCGGATCTCGGAGGAGACCTAAAAATAACTAAGAGGGATTAGGATAGGGATAGGGCCAGTATAAAGATAGGGATAGGGCCAGTACAAAGTGTTTCCTGGTGGTTTTGGAGAGCAGAGGAATTATAGTGGCTTTGAAGACCGGGATCAGTGGCCAAAAAGATCTTCAGAGCAACATCGAAGAGATGCTTACAAAGTGAAGAACTGTAGCTTAGGAGCTAGCAAGTGAACTTTAAAGTAGATACACTGTTTTCTCGGAGCTTCCTTACTATACAAGTGTCGAGATGTGTGTCATTGACTCAATGCACAACTTGTTCCTTGGGACAGCCAAGAGAGTCTTCACTAAGTGGATCGAGTCTGAGATTCTTACGAAGGCAGGACTTGAGACAATACAAACAAGGATAAATGAAATGCCTTCTTTATCAGATATTGGAAGACTTCCAGGAAATATAAAGTCCAATTATGGTGGGTACACGGCTGCACAGTGGAAATACTTCGTTCTTCAGTACTCAATGTACTGTCTCAAGGACGCCATTTCAGATCAACATCTTCGTTACTGGCAATCCTTTGCACGGGCTTGTCATCTACTTTGCAAGCCCTCTATCACGAAAGAAGATTTGATTGTTGCAGATTGCAAATTGTTGCATTTTGTTAAGATTATGAGAAAATTAATGGCGAATTATCAGTTTCTCCCAACATGCATCTGCACCTTCACCTTAAAGAGTTCATTGAAAACTACAGCAGTATTTATGGATTTTAGCTGTTTAGCCTTGAACGATAAAGTGGTATTTTGGGTTCCTATCACACAAACAACAAGAGAGTAGAAATACTGATTATGTGCAAATTTATGACTTTTGGAATTCTGGCCAATATGCAGTACAGCCTCCCTGAAGAGTACAGAGACTTCTTCTTGTTCAACTGTTAAAAAACAGCTTGATCCAGTGGGACTTCTTGGAAAACTGTTCTACTGCCACAGTTGTTGGCCTTTACGGGTCCTTTACTTGGAAAGGAAGCAGTGTGGACAGATCTGACATCAACTTGTTTTGAAAAGACCTACAAACTAGCATGTCTTGACCAAGGCGAACTGAGTGCTTTGCAGTCTGTTTATCCTGCCTTTGTATCCTGACCTGATGGAAGCCTCATTGAATCTGCTTTGTCTTTACGAAAAGTAGAAGTCTTTATCAGTTGGCGAGGCACTATGAAATTACGGCCCACTGACCTAAGAAAATTTCAGATTGCTCGGTCCAGGCTTCCGAGCACTCGATCAGCCTCCTGCGCAAGCGCTGTCCTGCAAAATTTTAGAAACAAATATGGCGGACGCTGGATTCAACAACAGCGTAGACTTCGAGAATTACAAGTTTATTTCTTTACTCGAGTATTCAGCGGATAACAGAAAGGTTAGTCGGAAGAAGCACTTACTCAATGCTCGTCAGGAACAACTTTTCCTACCTGAAGGACACTGTTCGTGTATTTTATGGGAAAGAACTACAAAGGAATCTGAAGAAAAATCCATGGGGATAGCTTTTGTTGGAGGAGCTAGATACAATGAGCCGTCCACATGGGAGTTAGGGAAATCTTTAACTCTAATGGAGTTTGTTTTAACTGACAATGATGTGGCTATGAATTCGTGCAATCTGTATGGCTCCCAAAAAATGAGAGGGCCGTCTTTGTTTCCTTTGCAGAGGGAGTGCGCTCATCAACGCCCAGTCAAAGTCATCGCCTGAAGAATATCTTTTGCTTTTGTGGGGGGGGGGGGCATAAATCAAGAACCATGACTTGTACGAATGAGCTGATGAAAATAAATGTTACTTGTAAGGACAGGCAAAATAAAGGGACAGTAAGTGGTTCAAAAAAGATGCCTGAGTCAATGAATTTTGAGGTTGATTTGACTGCTTCTACTGGTGATACAACATCTTCAAGCTCAAGTGTGAGCTCATTTTCTCAGAGTGGAACAGTCCCTTCCCCAAGAACAGGGCATAGCTTCACAAAAATTTCCAGTGAAAAGGCTATTCTGTTTGGGGGGGGGTTCTCTTTAGAGATCCGTCTTGAAGGAGTGGACAATGTGTTTAAACAAACATGTAATGATGGAAGGCTATATGCCTTCAATATTAAGGAACATTCTTGGTCCTGTTTACCTGGGGAAATCCCTCCCAGGGCTTACCATGCTGCAGTCTTCAGATCAACAACAGGGATTCTTTACATCCTTGGGGGAATTCAACATGCTGATGACCGCGCAGTTCAATATTGCAACATACATGAAATCACAGTAGTAGGATTAAACTTTGCAACACATGAGATTTTATCATCATCTTTACAATTTCCCACGGCTGCACCACAATATTTGTCCTCACAAGCTGCCACAATTTTTGATAACATCATTCATATCTTTGGTGGCTATCAAGCACCTGCCACAACTACCAACACAAAGCCAAATTTAAGTTCAGTTATGTTTGCCTTTGATGTTAACAAGTTGGTCTACCTTAGCAAGACTGCAAAACCTGAACATGCCACTGCTGGTCACAGTAGGGTACAAGTAGATAGCTCAACACTTTTAATTTGTGGGGGAAGTAAAAAGGAAATTCTCTTGTTTACAAAGATAGTACCTCAAACTGATTGCTGTGACCTTGGTGACAAGTGCATCATCAATCAAACTGATCTTATTATTCCTGTCCCATGGGTAAAATGCGAGGGTGTCTGTAAAATGTGGATTCACCAGTTTTGTACTGGATTAACGGTGATGCCCAAGGGAAAATTTATTTGTGACAAATGTAAAAAAGTTGGTAAGAAGTAATCATTTAATGTTGATAAAGGTTTGAACTGCAGATGAAATAAGAAGTGATGACCATCGCAGTTAAATACTTCTAGTAGATTAAGTAACTATAAATAGCTAGAAATGACTTAATTCAATTGCCGCCATATGGATAACAAGTTTAAATAGCATAACTCAGTGGAGTCACTATTGTTAGTGTTGATATCAGGGATTTGGTGCAGATGGGGAGGTGTTACAATTATGCCCATTCTGCTTACATATACTGCATTTGTAGTTTCTCCCTGCCACTTCACTGAGTTTTTTAAGCGTAAAGCTGCAATAAAGCCAATGCATCTTCAACACATCAGAATCACTTTCCAAAGTTCCAGTTTTTCTTGAATGATTCCTGCGAAGGTGTCTAAAGAAAAACCAGAAAACCCTCCCAGTGTACCATGGCTTTCTATCACCTCCTGCACGTGCTCTATTGTCTTGTAGACATAATTGCTCCACCTTGCATATGGGTAACAAGTAAGAAGGTGCTTTCCAAATTCAACTGCTCTTTCTTTGTACTGGGACCATTCGTTAGGGAATTCCTCCTTTGGCTTGCTAGAACTAAATATCTGGTTCATGAATCTTACACGTGTCAATAAACTAGCAAATTTATGTTTTTGTTCCTCAGATTTAAGAAGGTAAAGGATGTGCTCCTCATTTTTTGGGGAAAACAAAATTCTGGCATAGTTGCCTGGCAAGATCAGACAGGGATTAATTCCAATTGTCCTTTTGAGATGTACATTTATCTGGTTGGTTGCTTGCTCAATATGTTTAATATTAGAAGTTTCGTTCCACTGAGTGATACCTGCAATTTCTCTAATCAATAGCTTGTAACAGAACTTTCCTAAGTTTATCCTACCATAATTAGCATCCACTTTGTGCTCTGAGTGGTCAATATTAAGAACTGGGTGAGCTTTGACTCCCTTTGCCACAGCAGAAAGTTGTGTCTGGGTAAGTTTGTCAGGATTGAAATGAAGAAGATCAGCAATTTGTTTTGTTTCTTCAAGGGTGCGGCAGGTTTCAAATGTGCCAAGGTCACTTTTTGCTGACTCTTGCGTGGATCCAGCCCCCTGCAGTCCACCATCAACAGCAGCTAAAAATTGATTTCAAAACAGTTGCCCCTCACGCACATAAATAGTATCGGGTCACCTTAAAATAGTCACATGATGTTATTTTGATTCAATAAATATGGCTTTTAAATGCAAGTGGCATTAAATATTAAAGCAATGTACATCAAGAGAATGCTGTGACTTGCTTTTTATCAACCCTGAAAGGATTCCCTACCAAAATATTTTAAACCCATAAAAATTCACCTGAAAATTACTCCAAAAAATGTTCACTACTTTCAAACCTCTATCAAACCACTGTCACTGATACACTTGAGTACCCCATGATAAAGACTGACACTTCAGATGTCTGCAGTTTGGTATAAGTCTTTAACTGTAGATGTAGTTTTGTCTGGATATCCTTAGATCAATAAAATAATGAAAACATAAATTTAACTTTTTTTGGCAGAGAAAATTAAGTTGACTATGGTGATTATGTTTTGGACCGTTGAACGTTTTGGGATTGAGCTTTAGCTTAAAGGGACTTTTGTGGTCAAACAAGACAATGCCTCACTCTTGGGTTCATGCATTAAATCTGGAAGTGCAAATTGAGTGATTTGATAAAAAAATGGTTTTGTTTACAGGACTGCTTTGGCTTCTTATTTCAACGAGACAAATGCCAGAGTGGACCAAAATTTCATGCGACCCTTACATAATTTATGTACATCTGATTGGAGGAATGCTGTTGCAAAACTGTCAAATACCGTAAACGGGGGGGGGGGGGAGCTTATTTCAAAACTGACCTTGTAGACAAGACGCTTATTCGGGCAAAACTGGAAACACAATGAAACAGTATGTACTGTATATTCTTTGAGGTAAGGGCTTTATTCAAAGGTTGACTCATGTAAATACTTATGCCAGTCTGACTTTTGTGGATGGTATTTTGTCATACGCTATATTCGTGAAATAATGAGGAAGAACATCTGAATTCCACAACTGAACATTGTGCGTGCATAGCTAGTGCCAGTCCCCAACCGCACATTAAAAAGAAAATCAGTAAAACTAAGAGGAAACTAGTAAAGTTCCGATTTTTTTGCAAATCGCCCCACCCTTCTTTACAATCCGAAGCATGCAATTACTGTTTTTACATAGAAAAGAAGAACTACAGCAGAAAAATGTATAAAGAAATGTGCTTGTGCTATCATAACTTTTATATTCATAATAAAGCGAATTTCTAGAAACTGTTGCTTCAAATTTTGCATCCTGATAATTTTTAAATGTTCGCAATGTTTACAAAAGCGAAAACTGTATGCTGTTTGAGTTTTAGCATTTTTTCTTTTCAGGTCAAGTGACATGCTGAATATAGTTGTGACTTGAAAATCTTGAAAACCTTTCCCATAAAACAAACGTGGCCAAGCAGCTTATCTCTGGAAGTAATAGGGTTTCCAAGATATGATGGTTCTGAGCAACTTCCCATAACAACAATATGGTGATTAACAGTCACCCCCAAGGCTCTAATTGCCGCCCAAATGGAAGTCTTGATGGCACACTCATGTAAATGTTGTGGTTCAAATTTATCGTTGGTTCAATTTTTATTTTCCATTGTGAATAATAGGATTGCCAAATAAAAATTGGAGCTCCACTTTTAGGCTTGGCTAAATCTATATATTTGAATGATTTTAAAGCTGTTTAATCATGTTTGACTGGGTTCAGAAATTTTATGGAATCAAACACAGCTGTAGGCATATTTTTGATGAATAATTATTGTGTTCAATTACCGAACCCAAATTAACCCAATCACTGCATTCAATCCAGTTAGATATGTAAGCTGGGCTAATTATATAACTGATACCTTCCACGTACCTTCACTGTAAGAAAATGCTGCATCACTGATGACTGCTGGCATACAAGCCTAGAACAGAAAAAAGGATCAGTGAAAAAAAAAAAAACCAACAAATTCAGGGCTAAAAATTGGCAGTCGCCCAGTCGCCAGTGGCGACTTAAAACTAACCAGGACCAGGAAAAGTCGAGGTTCAAATGCCTGATAGAGGACTGCAAATAAAAGTTACACCGTAGTTACAATTTAAATAAATTAGACCTTCATTGGAGCATCTTTCTTTTCTTTCCCCTCCTCAACTCTAAGTTCATCAATTGAAGTAAATTTTCAGTTCTTGGAGTGCAAAATTCATGAGAACGAGCGCCTGGCAAATTACTTTCATCCTTAATAACTAATATTGTATGTAACTTACATTATTAAAGCATTCACAACGCAATTTTTGACCAATGTAACATATAAATGAACAGAAAGATTGGGTGAACAGAATAGTAATCATACTCAATGTCAATTATTAAGGGAGTCGTCATTCACTTTGCTAGCATTGTCACTTGCAGCTTTGAAATGTTGTTGCCAAAGCTATACTTTGCTTTACTTTTGTGATCCACTTGATTCATGAGACGTACAAGTGCCTAGTGTTGGAAATTTTTGCATCCACCCGTAAAGTGCTCTTCTTTCCAGCTTTTGTGGAATCCTGACAAATAATTAATGTCATCGCCTGAACCTCTCATTTGCAGCTATCCAAACTCTTTTAGCCATTTGTCTAAAACGTGGTTACATGTATGTCTTCCGCCCTTTGCACGGTTCATTGGATAATATGGGTGAGGTAAAACACTTGAATATCAATCGATTGAATGAGCAACAAAATGGCAGGACCTCATTTAAGTTTCCTGGATGTTTTCAAAATCATCTCCAGTCTCCTTTGCTTAACTCAGTAAAGAGCCAATCGCAATTAATCAAACATGTTCTAACTAATCCCAGCAGACAATTGTCTGTTAAACAAGCCAGGTTGCCTTTAGAAAGCAAAAACACATCAGTACAGATATGTCAATTGCATAAAAAAAATCCTTCGCTTACACCCTTCTAAACTATGCATGCATGCAGTCATGATTGCATGCATGCTTGCACGCATGCTGTCATGATTGCATGCATGCAGAAACCTACTGCATGCATTATTTAACTAATTATAAAAAAATTATTTCCAGCTAACAAAAATTTCTTACAATGACAAAAACTCAATGTAGGCTAAAACCTTAAACCAGTGCAGACAACAAGCCAAAAATGAACAACACAGATAATAATTGTTAGGCACACTTCACCGAACAATTATGTCTGGTAACAGCAAAAAGTACAGGTAACGAATTCAACACACCTTGGCTTCTTGAAAGGCTTCAGGTGATGCCCCAGTTCTTTATTCAAGGAGGTCACATCAATTCCTGCCATGATGTCCTCTTCTAGATAGGGTTGTAGTTGTTGCATAGCAGCAAGGTGGTATGGATGATCATTCTCCAGAAGCAGCACTTTCAAAAAGTAGAGAATCATTCCCACCTTCAGTCTGCCATCCATTCCAACAAAGACAACTGTGTAGCTGTTTCTTTTCTTCACCTTTGAACAGGATTTGCTGTAAAATAGCTGATTCCTGTAGCTGATCTTTCTGAACCTAAATGCCTCTTGAGTATTGACAGCAGCCCCAGGGATTAGCTCGTTGACAGCAGCTAATTCCTTGTCATCTAGTGTCACTTTCTCTAAGAAGCCCATTGAATGACATCCTTGGAAAAGGGAGACACAGTTGTTTCTGTAAGGATGCAACAAGACAACACACAATCATTTAACTTCAGATAAGACATAAATGGAGCCCACTGTCACAGTACAGAAAATTAACTTGTTAACTAAGAAATTCTCTTATTTTTGCAGCTTATTCCATTACCATAATAGTAAATATATTCATGTACATGTACAGTAATATTTACAGTTGCATTTAACAGTCAAATAAATTAAATATGTAAATTAAGTTACTCAAGAACTGTTGCAGGGCACATACTAGCAAAAAATGTCACGATTGTATGTACTCACCTTGCTGGTTTATTAAGACTCTGCCTGAAAGAAGTTGCACTGGAAGACCTGTTCTGCACGTTGTTGTTTTCCAAGAAATTTACCATTCTGATGGCTTTGATGGCAGCAACAACCTAAACATTTTATTTTAAGAGAAACCTTTTGAAGACAAGGCAAATTGTATTTACTTCAGCTCTTTAATGCTGACATAATTTGCTGCAATGTTTGTCTAGTTTGAATAGATGTTATTTACATGCAAGTAAAACACTAACTTCTGCTAAAGCCCTGTTAGTGTGTTAAGCCGTGCTCCTCCTTAGTGCCCCCCCCCCCCCCCCTTTGCTCTAAAAAAAAAACAAACTCCTCTCATCATGCTTAGATAAATAAACCATGACTTAAACCGTTTCAAGAAGTCCCAGGAGAAGAATCCATCTTGGATTGTGTTACTGGACAAAAATTTAAGTCCATTGGGTGTGATGCTCACCTGTGTTGCTACATGGTGCGTTCCATGTATGAGCCTCATCATCGTGCCATTCCAGCCTTCTGATCCAAAGCAAGAGAATGCCCACAATGGCCCAGCAAGCCTCACACTTGTTGTAATATGCTTGCAAGTATTGTGCACATTAATTGTACATGCTGCTTCACCTTCAATGAAACCAAAATAGTTTGAAAATTATTAGAGATGGCAGCAAATCATTAGAGGCAATTTTTTTTCCAAAGGTTATAATTAAATGATAAAACTGTGTTTAAGGCATAAATTTTACTATTTTTTATATTTTGGATGAGATATAATTTAAAATACATTTACAATATTGACAACACTACAGCCCAAATCTACGGAGCCCAGTTAGGGCCATGGAAAATTTACGCCCGATTTTTATTTTCCCGACATTTTTCTCGACTTTTTCCCGAGTTTTTTTTTCCCGACTTTTTTCTCGACTTTTTTCCCGACTTTTTTCCCGACTTTTTTCTCGACTTTTTTCCCGACTTTTTTCCCGACTTTTTTCTCGACTTTTTTCCCGACTTTTTTCCCGACTTTTTTTCCCGACTTTTTTTCCCGACTTTTTTCCCGACTTTTTCCCAGACTTTTTCTTACCGCTGAAACTTCGTGGATTCAAGTTTCACCTCCTGGAAGCATGGCGGAGTCCACATCTCCTTCCGGGCCGTCGATCTCGTCGCTGGAAAACGTGAGATAACCATAAATCAAATAAGTTAATCAAACCTTTCTTAGCTGCCGTTTTGTTCGTGAAATAGGCATGGTGATTTCCTTAGCTGTTTATTGTTTACATGTTCATAACGGCACGCTTCGATGTGTTACGGGCATGCATTAGCTGCGAAATGAAACTTTCCATTTAGCCAAAAATTCTCGGTTTGAAATTCCAGATACTTTCCCTGTCAAATGGAGACTAGGCTATCTCAATACAAGCGAAGAACGTCAATTTCATTTCCAAATTTACGATCTGACTAATCTAAAACTTGTGGATCGCGTGATGGGACAGATTAGCCAAATTCATGGATGTTACACTGGCACCACTACTTTCTAACACCGAAGACAACTTTACCAAGGAAATTGAAACTATGTGGAGCAGCGGAAGTGATTTTGACTTTGTTTAAATAGCAGCTACCTGTTGCTTTGCGGAAGAATTAATTAGAGTACAAAACCATCGAGTCTACATCACTGTTTGTAGGCTAACTTAATTACTAAGACGAGTTTGTGGTGTGTGCAGCAAAGATGGACATTTCGTGTTAATGGAACAGTAATTTTTGTTCCAATCCAGATGGACTGCAAAAAGTGGAGTGCCTGCAAAGGTCTTCCGCTTGTTCTTAATGACAGAATTATCTGTACATTCATGCAGACAATAGAAGTAACCCCACTGGATATCTAAAGCTTTTTCATGAAAAACCACATGAAGAATTACAACCACAGCACCAGCTATGTTTTGTGGATTTTGTTCTTCAAAGTCTAGTTTGATCTAATCCTGTATCAGACTGACTTCAAAAATATGGCTTATAAAATATTAAATCAAGTGTTTAAGTGACACAGACTGTTGTGGAAACCTACTGATTGTTTAATGCTCTGTGTTTGAATAGCCATGCTTTCGCTGTACTTCTTATATTTTTAACCCTGAGGAAGGTTTTTAAATAAAACCGAAATAATGGCACGGTTCATTTTCCAGTTATGAGTTTAATGTACGGTTTTTCTGGAACAAAATGACTTAACGGGATGTTTTTCATCGAATGTTATATTTTTAACATAGGTCTGCCAATTTTTAAGACAAAGGGATGTTGGAGAAGAGACAATTGCTAGATTTCAAGCTGAAAAGGTACGGTTTTATATTGTTGTTTTCCTTTTAACAACTGCAGTAAAGTTTCCAAAATAAAGCTTATCCTGTATCTTATAACCTGGTATTATGTGGGCCATAACCTAAGATAAAAACAGCAAACAAGATGGCTATTATTAGATAGGTTATTATATTATTAAGCTTTGTTTATGTGGAAGGAGGGTGGCCCTACCAAAAGTGCCACCCCACTACAAGAGAAAAAGGTAACCCTCATTTATCTGGAAAGGGTCATCCCTATAGGGCTATCTTGCCTATTCATGCTTATTCAGCCTGGCCTGGTGGGGGTGGGGGCACTTTTTGAGTATTGAGGCTGTGACAATGACATTTTGAGGATTAAGTTAGAATGTACATTTAAAAATGTTTCCTTTGACCCTGTAGACTGAATAGGGTTAAGGCCTTGGAACTGAAAACATCTCGCAGTAGGACTTGAAGTCAACTGAATGTTACATAATATTATTATTTCTGCCACACATGCTCATTTCTGTGGAATTCTCAGCAGTGATTTTGATTGTAAGAAGTTTTTTGCCTGAACTGATGACTTTGTTTTCTCGTCTCTGATCCTTGACTGATCTTTGGCTTTTGACTCACTTTTGATAGTGCATTCTTAAATTTGTTTCCAAACTGCTATTGCTGAATTCCCAATTCCGCTGATTTAACCTGGTGAGCATATAACACCAAAAATATCCCCATTTGTAAGTGTGCAAAGTCATTTTGGGGTGGGTGACCCTACCTCAAGCAATTACATGGTCACCCTATCTCCATGTAAACAGGGCCTTAGCACTGATTGATATCCTGTGTGACATCTTTCACCAGATGGATATCTCTGCTATTATTATAGCATCAGATAACCTGCTAGAGGACTTGGGCCTATCCAAAGTTGGTGATAGACTGAGTTTAAGAGGATTCTGTACAAAGGAAGTGGAGAGAGTACATGAAAAGGAGGCAGAACATACAAGAGAACAAAAAAGGTCGTATTTAGAGGCCTTTTTCTTGCGTAAGAAGGTGAAGAAACCACCACTGCAAAGTAGTAGCCCTAGTGACATCTCAGAGAAATCCAAATCCAAAAAGATCCAAATTGGATGGAAGCATTTTAGTGAAAAGGAACACAAGTTTGTCCTTGTTCCTTTGGCAAAGGGAGGAGGAAGCAGAATGATAGACATGCCTCTTTCCTCAAACAGATGGGATGTAATGATAGCTGCTAAGGAATTGTTTTTCCCAGATGAAGAGTCTCTATATGGGAACATGGAGGATATGGAGTTTGACCTTCCCAACTTCAAGGATGAGGCAATCCATTCCTCCATCAGAACACAAAAGGGGACAGTGCCCTTCACTTTGCAGAGCTACATTCACACTCACAAAGCAAAAACTGTTCGTATTTATATACGATCCAAAGTAGTGGAGATGACAACAGATGCTACGGAAAATGGTTGTGATGACAACAGTAGTTCCTTGATTGGCTGTACAGAAGAAAGAAGATCTATTTTGACAGAACAAAACCACGCCTATGAAGAGTCGTTGAAAATTGATAGGGCCAAGAAACAGACCAAGGAGGATGCCCTTAAAGAGAAGTTAAATAACGAGGTACAGAAAGAGGAAGTAAGGAAAGCCAGACTGGCCAGAGTGCCACCAGAGCCTTCTGACGCTGTTAATGCTGTGGCAGTTAGAGTGCGGCATCAAATAGTAGGGCTGCAGACAAGATTCTTTCTTCGTCCCTGTCACATGTCTTTGGTGTATGACTGGGCTGGCTCACTTGCCACTGAACCTGAAGACTTCAAACTGTGTGATCCATCTGGGGTTGTACAGCACCCTAGCAGTGTACTGGCCGATCCAGTGACTCTGAACATGGCTCCTTCTGATGATGGAACACCTTGCTTGTCACTTTCAGATGATGAGGTAGAGTTTAAAGGGTTTGGAAAACCACATGACAGCACCTCCGACACTTTGCCAGACCTTGCTTGTCACGAGCTTGATGAAAATCCTCATGAACCACAGGATATACCTGATACAGACACCACGGGGTAAGTTCCTTTACGGTGGGCACTGCAGACAAAAAATTTCCCTTATTTCAACATCAGCTCATTTTCCTGTGCAAAGTGAGGACTGGAAAGGTTTCAGCTATTCAATTTTGCATAATCTCCGGAAACTCTGTCTGACTCCAAATCATCTCTTTGACAAAATATGTTGGACAAAATGTAGGAAATGTTAAAGGCTGATCTTGGAGCTATTTGTGGTCAGTGTGGTAATTAAATGTGGGAGTGGAAACAGAATGAAGTTTTTTATTGGTTTGGTTTGTTATATTTGCCCACGTGTATCATTCTGTTTGGGTAAGGGCCCATCTATAAAGCATATTAATTTTGTAACATGCCAAAATTTATCCCTCAGGTCCATGTGGGGATCGAAAGTCTACCCAGATGAATCAGAAATGTGCAGTCCTTATTCTTCAAGCTTTGAAGTCTATCCCCTTTCTCACCATCCACCAACGCAGTTGTTGGAGGGCGACGAGGAGTAAGTTGATATATATGCTGACTTATCGGTGCAAAAAGGTGTTGATGTGAACAATACATCATGTCATCTCTTCTTACCTAGTGGGTTTCATCATAACTATCCCATTGTACAGAATATGTGCATTTCTCGGTCCCATTGACTCAGTTCTCTCCACTAGTCTTCAAAAACTTTACTTTTGACAGCCAATTGTAAGCGACATTTCACTTTGCTGTCTGCTGAAGATAGTAAGACAATTTGATTCATTCGTTCATTTGTTTATTCATTTGCATTGCTGATGAAACTCCCTATATTAACAAGGTGTACTGATCAGAAACAAACAATGTCCAAACATTATGTACAACCTGTTATTCATGACCTCAAGTGTTATTTAACTTGTATGGAACATGATACAAAGCATGCATATATACGCTGTCATATATACCACGATGTGGTATACGAAATATGAATATTTGGCTAATTTTTTCTGCTTAGCGAAGAAGAACATTCATCTCCAAATTCAAGTTCTCGTAGAGATTCAGCAGGACGACAGTTCAGCCAAATGGTGAACCAGCAGTATGCTACAGAAGCAACAAACATGGTAACTGTCAATATAAGCTACAAATAGCTTAGAGAAAATATTTTATTCCCAGAATTATTCCAAACTGAATGTGTTTAAGACACACGGTCCAATAAATAAACATAATCGCGCGGTTCGAAAACAAAAACGAAAATAGCGGTAACTAAATAGCACTGAAACGAAATAAATCGAAATAAATGCAAAATAAACAAATACAAAACAACTTAGGTACCTCATACAGTTGTACATCTATATGAAGGAAAAACTATCTCCAAAATAAGGAAACATAAACAACCCAAGTGGAAAATGCTTACCCATGCACATGGTGAAAACCGCCCAAAGAGAATCATGGGAATACAAAATGCAGGCCTGCAATACGCGCAAACTAGATCCTACAGTCAAGGTCTAAACAAGAAACCTGGTGGCCTTTCCAGTCCAAAATATAATCTACTTACATTTGGAGTCAGTCAATGCATTTACGTCACTAAGTCAGTGCATATAACTCAGTCAGTGAGTCAGTCAGTCAGCCAGTCAGTTAGTAGGTAAGTCAATCAGTCCGTCGGTCAGAAGGTAAGTGGTAGGTGAGTACATAAGTAGCTAGCTAGGTACATAGGGTCGTCAGGTACATAGGGAGACAGGCAGGTAGATACTTTAGCGCAAGTTATGACTATGCAGGGCTAAGCAAGGCCTTATTAACCTACAAGCAAGTTCTCAGGGGGGGGGGCGAGGGGTGGGGAGGGAAAAGCCCTCCCGGGCACCTGCCGAGAGTTTCCTCACAGGCTAAGGGCTTATAGTATTCAAAAAAGAAAAGTTTGGGGAACCGGGAATTTTACAGAGACAATTAAGCATCTATCTGGAAATAAGGTCCTGTGTTGTTAAGTATTTGAAACTTTTTAAAATTGTTGTTGCTCAGTTATCTCTGAAAAGTGCATGGCACCCCCAGTTTTCTTTTTGGATGCCAATACGCCTTTTGCTGGGATCTTTTCTCACATAGTCATCAAGCGCGCAAAAGTACCTTTGTATTTGGAGGCACCTTAAGGGTAATTTCACCTCAGTTATTGTTGGTGAAGCAATGAGAAGTTATGCTACCCTCCAAGGTGATTCTTGCCACAAGGATATTGTGGCATTAGCTTCACTTTAAGACATGTTATGATTTCTTTGCAACCAAAAGGCATACACTGGTTTTTATAGTTTCATCACACAGCTGGGTCTGAGATTATAAAAATTTAGACAAATTGATTACATGAATAGTCACTCATTTTTGCCTTCTTTATTTATTTATTTATTCATTTTAATTAATTAATCAATTAATATATTAATTTATTTATTTACTTTTCAAATAGACCCATACAGAGAGGATTGAAAGACTCAGGGATGAATTACAGGATACGCGAAAAATCCATCTTTCAAGAGAGGGAATATTGGAGAGTATTGTACAATTATACGAAACATTGCCTGAAGTTGTTTCCTTGATGGTAACGTTCACTCTTGAAGGCGAGCAAGGACTTGACATGGATGGCTTAAAAAGGGAGGTGTATTCTACATTCTGGAAAAGAGCGTTTGAGAAGTTCTTTGAGGGAAAGAGCACCTTCGTCCCAAGAATTGGCCCCGACATCCAAGATAACCACTACCAAGCCATAGGAAGAGTTGTCAGTCACTGTTACTTATTGACTGGCATATTCCCGACTGCCATAAGTAAAGTGTTCGCAACTGCCTTGCTGGTTGGGAAGAATGCCCTGTCTGCAGACAACTATATCTCTGGTTTCTTGGAGCACGTATTCCAGTACGATCATATGCGTTTGGAAAGTGCACTTGCGAAATCATCATTGATAGATGTCTTTCCAAACGAGACGGCTGAATTCCTTTGTGAGTTCCTTTCAGAATATGGAGTAGTGCAGAATCCAACACCAGCCTCACTTAAGCAGATTTTGGCAAACGTTGCCAAAACTGAACTGATAGCCAAGCCGTCCATTGCAATAAATGAAATTAGGACTGGGATGTTAGCAGGAAGCTGTAAGGAGCCGTGGGGAGATTTTCGTAAAGAAGATGTAGATGAACTCTACGACAGAATGAAGCTCACCACTTCAAAGTTACTCGGGATGATTCAGGTGGATGAAATGGTCCTTACTAAGCCACAATCGCAGGTTCTCCAGTTTCTTAAGCAATACATCAGAAGTCTGTCGCCCAAGGAGTTGCAGTTGTTCCTCCAATACGTAACGGGGAGTTGTTTGCCAGTGGTGAAGAATGTCAAGGTCGTATTTCACACACATGCTGGAACCGTCCCCATGGTTTTTATTCACACCTGCTCTGCGATCATTGACCTTCCCGATGGCGGATACACTGGTTATACTGATTTCAGAGTGCAAATGGCAAACACACTGCTTTCCCCAGAATCATGGCGAAGTAAAAGGGGGGCTTATTTAGGTATAATTTATGCGAAGCATTTTCGGGGAAGTTAATGAGATGCAAGGATTTCGTGGAATAATAGCCCTAACCCTAAGTTGATGAAGACTAACCCTAAGTTCATGAATAATAGCCCTAAGTTGAGGGAAGAAGAAGAAGATCGGGAAGCGATCTAAATCCCAAGAAGAAAAAAGAAGGATGCGCCAGCCGGGACTCGAACCTGAAGAAGAATTGAGAAGATACCAATGAGTAACCTAATACTTACCTGACTGTGCCAGCCCCGGGCTGACTGGTTAAGTAGGTCAATGAGTAGTAGTAAAACCTAATGCATTAGGTTTACCGAATCATTCTAAACATGACGAGTTACGTTTTACAGTTTAAAACGTGGCAAGAGTTGTATGAATTTATGAAACCCTTTGAAGAGATCGCGGCTTATCAAGCCAAACAACAAGATATTAAGAACGCGTTAGAAGCAAGATTAGAAGGAGTCTCTAATATTAAGATGACGCAAAGTGACTATCGACATTTAGAACATGAGTACAGTCAACTGGTCGTATACTTTGATCCCAACCCGGACAACTTAATTGAAAAAGAGCGAGCGATTTATTTCAAGTATTGGACAACGTGCGGTCGATGTCACCGAATGTGGAACACCGAAGCACAAGCCGAAGCTTCCTGTCCAAGAAACGGACCTAGAGGATGTGAAGATTGTGAATATGAACGTATAGAACAACTTATCACACAAAGTTAACATTCTTGTAATTTATTTTTCAACCAGTTGTAAAACTTTAGTCCTTTAATTTATTTTTTAACCAGTTAAAAAATAAAAAAGTTTCCTGTTTAGGACAATGAATAAACTTCATGGTCTCTATTTTATAACGTCCACAGGATGTCCCAGGATCAAAATGACTTGACCAAAGCGAATCGGCTTTCGGACAACCAAAGACTTCTAAATCCACGCACGGTAACCCCATCTTTTCTAAGACATCTTTTTCAATGTGTCCACCTTTGTAAGCAATCAACCCGTCCTTGTAAAGTGCCCGAATCACACTTTCAACTTCTCTTTGCGGTAAGGCGGCTTCTTTGTAAGCGGCTTCGAAGCGTAACCCGTGCACATGTCGGTACACGCAATTAACCGTTCGCCGATCTTTGTAGCTAAGATCACAGTATCTTAACGGCGAATAAAAATGTTGACTATCGTTTTCTCCTTGGATCGTACACCATCCTAATTCTCTGACAATAAATTGCCCTGAACTTAAACGATAACCATCGACATCTAAAATCAGTGTGACTTGACTCAACATCTTTTTTGACTGATTGCGTTTCGTAGAAAAGCTCAATCATAAGCCGACATGCTAATCGCGTGGGCTGGTCTAAACAAGTCCCGCTTTGAAAAGGCTGCACCCATACCATGTCATAATAGAACCCTTCTCGGAAAAATTCAATAGACCGCACCTAGTCCACGTCACAAAGACCTAGATAGGTATAAAGTGCAGTCGAAAAAATCAGATCATTTTATCTTTGACCTTGTGTCTAGTCAAATCTCTGTCAGTCTACTCTACGATTTAATCACAAGCTTGAAGACAAGTGTTAAAGTTGTCAGCAACGCATCAGGACCATAACCGTAAGTTTCATTTTCCTTGTCTTCTAGAAAACCAATTGGTCTACGTTATTTTCTTTTAGAGGTAGGATGGGTAAGTGTGTTCGTTTTAACAAGTAACAGTCACAGAAGGTGTGTTCGTTTGGAAAAGCAACAATCACTGAACGTGTGTTCATTTTAAAGGCAACAGTCGCTTTTTGCGTGTTCGTCCTGAAAAAACAACAGTCACTGAACGTGTGTTCGCTTTTCAAACAACAGTCACTGAATGTGTGTTCACTTTTTAAACAACAGTCACGTAAACTTTCCTTCCTCTAGTTAGAAAATTTGTATGTTTTTTCCAAAGTATTAGGCTGAGATAAAGCGGGTACAACTTCTTACGAACTAAAGTTGTAGAGCAAACAAACTGTGGTTGACGAAAGAATGGAACGAAAAAATTGGATGTTTTGAGAACTTATACCCATTTTTTCTTATTATTTAAGAGTTATGGATTCGGATCAAGAACTCAAGGACATGATGGATCAAATCGAAGAGTACGAAGGATATGCATTTGATAGTGGTTCGGAAGAAGATTGGATTGTGAACGAAGGATGGAATCAATACATCCGCGCGGCGAGAGATCGGGGTCGCCAATTTCAGCGTAACTTAATTGAACAATCGGGTGGTAACGTCAACCCCGAGCAAGAAGGTCTTGATTTTGACTTTGAGCGTGTGCCAAGAGATCACAACAAGCGCTTTAACATTAACGCAACCCGCTACAAAACCACCATGCAACAGGGTGGAAATTTCATTGAAAACCAAGATTTGTCTGCAGCTCTCCATGATGGGTTGAAACGTAGTATTGACAACGTCCTCAAACAGCAAAAACTGACCCAAGATCATCGCGTCTTCTTCCATGTTTTCTCCGATCGGTTTTATGGCGGTCATTTCCACGGTATGGGGTTAACCGTACGCGACTGGCAGAGAGATATACAATGCGCCGAGGTCTTTACAACCCTGGCAAACACGTTGAACTCCAACGAAGACTTTGAAATTGATGACACCTTCCATGTAGAGAATGTAACCATTCCGCCTAATCCTCGAGGTCGCGGAAATCGTCGCAAGCTTAAACCGGCCACCAGAAAAGCAGCGTGTTCCGCAAAACCAAACACAGTGTGGTTACCATCCAGAATTATGATGATCTTTGTGCTGCACGAGCCATCGTGGTAGCAAAAGCCAAAGCAGACAACCATCCTCAGTACAACAGCATTAAACGAAGTATGGGCTTCATGCAGACAACCCTTGCTTACAGACTTCATCAAGCGGCTGGTTCCCCCGCTACCCCAATCGGTTGGGAAGGTCTACTCCAGTACCAAGCTGTGCTTCCTGAATATCGTCTCCTGGTCTGCTGCGAAGATTACGACTACAAAGTCGAAGCTTTGTTCGAATACACGGATGAAAATCAACCCCAGCTAGCCCTGCTGTATTCCCAGAAAGAAACCAAGAATGCGGACGGCGAAACTGTCTTGGAAGGTCACTACGATGCTCTTACTTCTCTCAAGGGTCTTCATGCCAAAAGTTATTTCTGTCATCAGTGTCTGAAAGCGTACAATTCCGAAGAGTGTCATCACTGTCTCTACGAAGACAAAATCTGCAATTGCTGTCTACAAGTAAACTGTGCGGGGTATTTACGCTGCAAACCTCAACGCGTGGAACCTAAGATTGCTTGTCAACGTTGCCTTGAACATTTCTACGATCAAGCCTGCTATGAGAATCATCTCAATATGACCAGCAGTCGTAAAGAAGTCAGTGCCAAAACCCATCCAGTTTGTCTGACGCATCGCCGATGTAAAACGTGTTTTAAGAAATGTGAAGGTTTCCGAGATGTGCAGCGTCATAAATGCGGGTACGGCTTCTGCGATAGCTGCGAGAACTATGTGGAACTTGCCAAACACAAGTGTTTTATTCAGCCGCCTAAGAAACGTAAGAGAGGAGACAACCACCCGAAGAAACGTCAACGTCTTGACTCAGACGCATGCCCTGAAGATTTCATGGAAGACGAAGCCGACGCAGAGGAAGCCTCGGAAGAAAAGAAACCACCCCTGAACGTTTATTTTGACATTGAAAGTCAGCAAATCAATGGAGAGCATCTAGCCAACCTGGTTGTCTGGTCGACGGATGAACATTTGGAGGGTCGTTTTCGTCATGCCTGGGGTGAAGATTGTATTGAAAAGTTTATGGAAGCCCTGCAAGGGTATACCGAAGGAGAAACGCGAGATGTGCAAGTGATTGCTCACAACCTACAAGGGTACGATGGGTATTTTGTACTCAAACATTATTATAACCACAATTACAAAGTAGAACAAATTCGCAATGGTGCCAAGCTGATGAAAATTGAAATGGATAACGTCAGGTTCATCGATTCCCTGAACTTTTTCCAAATGCCCCTCAGCAAGTTCCCCGAAACCTTCAACCTCAAAGAAAAAGCCAAAGGATTCTTCCCACATCTTATTCAATCGTCCAGAAAACATGAACTACATGGGACCGGTACCGCCACAGCATTACTACATGACACAATCCATGACACTCAAGACCAAAGCTGCCTTCGACGAATTCTATCAAAACGCTCAAGCCCCTGTGACTGTCTTTAACTTCAAAAAGGAACTATTCCTGTATTGCGAATCTGATGTGGATTTACTCAAATCGGGCTGTCAAACCTTCAGAACCATCTTTGAAGATTACGCGAACTTTGATCCTTTCAGCAAGATTACCATCGCTAGTGCTTGCAATGAGGATTTGAGAAAAAACCGTATGACGAAGAATACGATCGCCTGTGAACCCTTGTCCGTGTGGAAGAGAAACTGCTCTTTCCTCTCTGTCGTAGCTGTGCTGAAGAAGAAATCAAGAAACCCCTGACGGAACGCACACATTTCTGCCAACACTACGACGAACAACGCGAATTCATCGGTACATGGTGTACCCCTGAACTGGAGAAAGCAGTAGAAAGGGGATATGTCATCAAAGAAATTTACGAAGTCCATCACTTTCACGAGCATCCACCAGGACTTTTCAAAGACTATGTCAACAAATGGTTGAAAATCAAACAGGAAGCCAGTGGTTGGCCTAAATGGTGTACTACAGAAGCCCTTAAGCAGAAATACATCTGCGATTACTACAACAAAGAAGGTATCCAGCTAGAATACAACAAGATTATCAAGAACGACGGCTTATGTAACATTGCAAAACTCATGTTAAACAGCATGTGGGGGAAGTTTGGACAGGCCCTCAACAAAGCTAAACACAAACAAATTCAAACCACCGAGGAATTGTATCAACTCCTGGATGGCGATGAATTTCACATCAAGAAGTTTGATTTGCAAAAGAACGATCAACTCACTGTGTATTACGACATGACGCGCCATTCGGAAGAGACCAACCCGAACGTGAACGTCTACATTGCCGCATTTACCACTTGCTGGGCAAGACTGAAACTGTATAACACACTGGAGAAACTAGGTAAAAGAGTACTGTATTACGATACCGACTCGATCATTTACGTCGAAACGGAAGGAGCCGATGAATTTCAACCGGAATTGGGAGACTATCTAGGAGAGTTTACGGACGAACTGTACGACAAGAAAACAGGAGAAAGTCATTACATTACGGAATTTTGTTCAGCAGGTCCTATAAACGGGTATCAGTGCAAGAATGGTAAAGTCAAGTGCAAAGTGAAGGGCTTTCGACTCAACACAGAAACTTACGAACAGCTCAACTACCAAACCACGCGAAACAATCTACTGAAAGAATTGAAGAATCCTCAGGACAAACCTCGCATCGTTCATGTCAGCCGGTCGTATGCCATCAAGAGAAACCCGGTGGATTTCTCTCTGAACACTGTCTCGGAAAACAAAATGTATCGTATGGTTTACGACAAACGCGTCATCGACTATGGCAGTTACGAAACCTACCCTTACAGTTACACGGACCTGACCGAAGCAGACTTTGATTCACAAATGGGACAGGATATCAACACTTTGTTGGACCTTTGAAAGGATAGGTTAGTAAGTTGACAAGGAATAGTAAAGTCGGTTTTTTGGATTGTAAATAGTTTTTGTATAGGACTCTATGTCAAACTTTGTAAATATAAGAGTGTAAATAGACTTAGACTTAGGATTAGAACCACTAGGGTTAGAAAAAATGTAACTAGGTTTCAGGCAGAATAAAAACTCATTGTGGGTTTTTAAAACCAGAGTTTTATTTTCTTTTTGGCTTGCATGATACGTTTGACAATTTTTTCTGTTTTGGTTTTCTTGCCGGGTAAAGCATCAATGGCTTGAATCATTTTGGTATCCGCCTTCCACTTATCTTTGATTATGATCACAACATAAAGCTGGTAAGGCAGACAAGGAGACTGTTCGCAGCCCAGCGGCAGTCATTCAGATTTTCATGCAATTTTTCTTTCTCTTCAGCTTGGACATCGCCCTTTTCATACAGATCCAAGGTTCTCAAATAATACCTACAAACCTATCTTAAACATTTATAGGTATGGAACCCCTTAACAAGAAATCTGAAGAAACATCAGACAAATGAGAGATAAATTAGATAAACACAATGCTGAAAGTAACATGGTGACCTTGTAAGAGGTGACCGCACTTTGACAGCAATTTGGTGGCATTTATGTTAACAAAGTCTCGGGGTTTTTACCACAAAACAAAGGGACTTTACCGCACTTCGCACATAACAAAAGGTAAACACAAATTATGATTTTACATACTTAAATTTTTATCTTGGTTTGCAAAAATCACTTACACGACCTGTTTTCTTCCATATTATCAAAACTAACAATTCAGCTTTTTTTACTCATTTTGCTTGCCGATAATGTTTGACATGTTTTGCTTCAATTGGCGTGACAAATTTTCTCTGTAACAGTCAAAAGTGACATATTAGTCAAAAATATCTCACTTTCGACTGTTAACAAAGCAGACAAAGAAAACTTTTCACGACCAAGTTTCAGTTAGCCACGCTCTGGCTAACATAGTCGATTATTCCCAATAGACTATTTTTAAATTCTTTTTGTTTTGCATATAAAAATCCACCTGCTGCTCTTCAGTTAACATTGGGTCTTCTATTTGCAACTGTGAACTGCGAGTTGTGCTGTTCCTTTGGTCTCTCAGAGGTGAGAGCCATTTTATCTTTATTTACCTTTGATGCTAATAAGCCTGCGTTCAATTTACCTGTCAATTGATCGTATTCCAATTTCCGAATATCTTAGACATCTAAGAGTGAGCAAATTCTCACTTATGTACTCAGTACACGGTCAATCAAACGTGCCCTACTAACACAGATCAACAGCGTCTTCTGCCTGATTTCTACCGATGACACTGAGTACAACATGAGTGCGACTGTGGTGTGCATCAGTGTGTGTCAGGACGTATGTATCCATGTAGATCAGTAAGTGTAAAGATCCTAGGTGGCTGCTGTTGCTGGCATGAAGTTTATATAGAACATTAAGTCTCTTTGCTGAAGGACCTCTACCCTACTTGTTATATCAATGTGAAATGTCGATTTTGGGAGGATTTATTTCCATAAGCAGGTTGTAATCTGTATTTTTTTTTCAAAGAGATATGTCAATTTAAGGGTTAACTAAAAAATAACTAACCTGGTGAACAAGCTCTTCTGCTTCATGAAGGAAATTCTCTTTTGCTCCTCACTGCCTCACCAACTGCCTCACCGTTGTTGTTGATGAGACTTTCTGAAGCAGTATAGGAAAGAATGGAATTTCTGAAGGTTGTAGGGCTGAAGACAAGATTTTCCAAGGGGCATGGAGAAGAAAAACAAAAATTTCTGAAGGTTATTAGACATTAAAACGTCACTGAAACTAAATGTATTTCCTTTATCTCTCTTAGGATTTTATCTCTAGAATACAACATCTATCACGGAAGGAGACAGACAGTCACCAGGTAAGAGAAACCAATCTTGTCTATTGTTGTTAAAGGTTTCCAACTGCTTGCACAACACAAAGATTCACAACTCTGACAACTGTTTATCCCTCTTTTCTTTTCCCGGTTTGCAGTTCGGTTTTTCTGAATATAGCTTTAAGGTCATAATGATATACAGTGGAACCCCGTTAATACGGACACCAAGGGGACGGGCCAAAATGTCCGTATTAAAGGGGTGTCCGTATTAAGCGGGGTCTCAGAAAAAAGTCACGGATACATGTTTTATCGATACAAAGACGAAAGCAAACGTCTTTACAGCAACAAAACATTGTTTAATTGTACTCTAATTGAAACAATTGCAAATTTTGAACTCTCAAACTAAAATTTATAGTTTTTACGAAAACCTCAACAACGTAATGATTCGAAAATTTCACAACTTAACTATAAACAAGAAATGAAACGCATTTTAACAGCAACAGCACGTTTTCTATAAAGTTTCCTTGACTGGAACTCTGAGCGTAACAAACTTATTTAAAAAAGTCAGTAACTTTGCTTTGTACAGAAGTTTTAAGCTTGCGATACAACCAAGCGGACTGAAGATGTGACAAAACTTTTGCAAGGCTATTTGCTGTTTCGGTTAAATTTTCAGTGGTGAGGTATTCTGTCAAGTCCTCTAGCATGGTCATTGCTTCTCTCATAGACTCGACTTACACTTCCTTAGTCTGGGAATTGACCTCAATGAGATCGTCATCACTGTCTTTGTCTTGTCCCGGGTCTTGTGAAGACGATGCCGATAGATCGGAGAAAAATTCCTCCTCCCAATTGGCGCTTAACTCTTTACACGTTGGCAGAGCAGAAGTTGCTTCTAAGGCTTCAACTGCTGACGGTATATCTGAGCTAGACCAGGAACTCGGATCGCACAACAATGAATTCACCTGCGCCAGTTCACCTGATTCTAGCTCCTCAAATGGATCAAACTCCCGGTGTTCCGCAGGGAATGAAACGAGAGATTCGTCTGCTGAAAGAAAACCTGCCTTTACAAAACATTTCTTGATAGTCGATTCTGACACTGTTTCCCAGGCTTGGCCAATCCACCTAATGGCTTGTAGTAAATCCACAGATTTACACACCTCGGTGGCAGAGTCACAGTCATCTATTTTGCTGACGACATGTGTCAGAATCAGTTTCATGTATTTAAGCTTAAATAATTGGATTATTCCAAGATCAAGAGGCTGGAGTCTTGATGTACAATTTGGCGGAAAAAATACAATCTTGATATGATCGTATTTGCCTTTCATATCTGGAGGATGGCAAGGTGCATTGTCCAGGAATAAAATAACATTCCTGTTCTCCCTTGCTAATTTCCGGTTTAGCTTGGACAGCACGTCATCTAAGATGTTAAAGTCCATCCAAGCTTTAGGCTGGCTAAAGTATGAGCAGGGTAGTTGAGACCTATCTCTGATTGCTTTGAAGCAACGTGGACTTTTTGACTTGCCAATGACAATTGGTTTCTCGCAATGGCCCGCTGCATTAACAAAAAATGCACACGTTATTCTTTCTTTGGACTTTTTCCCTCCAGTACACTGCTTTGATACCTCGGTCAGAGATCTGTTTGGAAGTGCTCGAAAAAATTGCCCTGTCTCATCCACGTTGAAGACGTTCTCTGGGGAGTAGCCGCTCAAAATACTCGGTAGACGCTCTTTCCAAGATGATACAGTTTCTTCACTGACGCCCCCTGCCTCACCACTAATAACTTTGCTTGTAATGTTGTACCTTTTCTTGAATCTGTCCAGCCATCCATTAGACGCTTTGAATGTTGAGTCTCCAAGCTCTTCACTCGCTCGTTTGGCTTTTTCTTGCAGCATTGGTCCGGTAACTGGAATGTTCTTGGTTCTTGCCTTTTGGTACCACTCGTATGTTGCCTCGTCTACATTTTTCATTGGCGATACTCTGGCCCGTTTAGAATGTGCATTCTTGTATGCGCTGTAATCCTCTAGTATTTCATTGCCCTTCGCTAAAATAGACTGAATTTGAGATTTGCCGCAAACAAACTTCTCAGCAATTGTTCGCACACTAGCATTTGGGTTTTCCTTTTTGTACTCAATGATCTGAACCTTTTCAGAAGCAGTAAAATCTTTCCTTTTACGCTTAGCTGAAGGACGTGAAGCCATGATGCAATGACTGTGGCGGCACGCTACAAGGTTCACGGTAACTTGTGAACACTGACAAGCTGTCACTTACAACTGCCGCAACTTAAACGAAATACAAAGGCACTTTCAGGTCTAATTAACTGGCTAATTACACCTCACACTTTGGAATTCGATCTAGTCGGTTTCTCTTGAGAACTGGAAAGTATGGACGATCACCGAACGCTGAAAATTTCTTCCTGGATAAGAGGATTTCATGTTTACAAGGACTGGTGGACTCCTACATGCCAGAGCCAGAAAACGCTGAGGATAAAAACGCAGTCGCGGTGCTAAAAGAGAGTCGAGTTATTGGCCACATTCCATATCACCTCACAAACACAAAAAACCGCACTGGAATAGTCACTCATTTTATTTCAAAGCCTACCAACCGAGGATTGGTTGAAGTGTGTGGAAAGGCAGTAAATCAAGGTGGAGGTCTTGGTATGGAAATACCGTGTGTCTATATATTTGATGGTCCAAACAAACACGTGGATTTACTCGAACAATTAATAGATGTCGATAACAATCCAGCAGTTCGAACAGAGGCTGTTGCTGATACAAGTGGCAAGCAAAGGACATCAAAGAGGAAGAAGCCTACAAGCGATGGCTACAGCAAAAGGCAAAGGAAGTAAAACTTTTGAATAGGAACAGCAGCCAGAAAACCATATTAAAGGACTCACGTACAAGGGCCGAACACCGGAAGTGACGCTATTGAGCTTCTCTTTGTAATAAAATTGTTTTAACTCTTCAAATTCTGTCATTATTTGACCACGGTCCAATTAGCAAATAATAGTGACAATGAAAATTAACAGTACACAGATACACAGTGTCCGTAAAGCGGGGTTGACAATGTATGACATTTTGTCACTCGGGACACGGAAAAGTGTCCGTTGTCCGTATAAACGGGTGTCCATATTAAGCAGGTTAATTTAAGAGAAAATGTATGAGGTTTTCGTCGGGACCAACGAAACTGTCCGTAATACCGGGGTGTCCGTATTAAGCGGGTGTCCGTAAAGCGGGGTTCCACTGTATATTATTCCAGCACAGAAACTGCAGAATCGATGACAAATAATCAACTTGGGCTAAAGTTATTTATTTATTTATTTAGTTTGCTTCGCCTGGGAGTTGCGTAGTTAACCCTACCTATGTATGTTATGCCTTAATTCGCTCTTGGAATATACGTCGTTCTGAAAAAAATCCACATATCCCCAACCGAAGGCATTCTGGAAAATCCTACGGCAGGGGGGGGGGGGTATTGGGTCTGGATACCAGGTGGAAGGGGGACCTGAATCTAAAAATACCTCCTTGAGGGTTACTTTTGATCAACATTTCAGTCGCTTTGATCGATATGTTTTGACAAATTACTGCTCTGCATTTTAAAGTTATATTAGTGTCTCAAGCTACAGACTTCTTACCACATTTATTTTACATCACAACTTATTTCTTGGGCACAAACTAAATATCAGGATCCCCTCAACCTGTATCTTTTGGGTGGTCTACAAATTAAGAGAAGTTTGCTGATGTGAGCTTTATAAAATGAGTTAACTTATGTAAAGATCTTAAAATATAATCTTGAGTTTCACAACAATCGGTGAAATTGCCACGAATGGACATTTATGAAGTAAAAATATAATCTAAATGCAACTTAGAGTCTTCTACATTGACTGTAAATTAAAATTATGGCCTCTAAGATTTATGGAAATCCAGACCTGTGGGAGGGGGGCTATCTACATGGAAGGGGGATTTAATGGTTTTGGAAATCCAGGCAAAATGGGGGTGTAAAAAACCGTGCCTTCTGTTGGGGGGGGGGGGGTGAAGGAGAGAAGAGGACAGAATACGAGGTGAGGAGAGAAAAAGAGAAGAAAGACGAGAAGAGGAAAGGAGGAAACAAGACGAAAGGAGAAGAGAAGATGAGAGGAGAAGGAGCATAAGGATGAGGAGAGAAGAGGAAAGAAGAGAAGAGCAGTGGCGAGGACATGATAGGAGAGAAAGAGAGAGGGGACACAGACAAGAAAAAGAAAGAGGGCCAGAAATAGGGAGAAGACAAGTGAGAAGGGAGCACAGAGAAGGAGAACATAGAAGAGGTAGGAAAGCTCTTCAACTAAGAACAAGGTGTTGTGCAAAAAAGTGTTAAGCATTTACAATTAAAGGGAAGGACGGAGTGAGGTCCTATGTGACTAGGTTTATTACTGGTATCTCCTTTTGTTTCATAAGGAAATGCATGAAAGTTATTCAAGGACAGTATACCGGTGTCCCATGCAACCATTCAACTATGAGCAGCATTCACCAAAATTATATTTAAGTTAAATTATTAAATTTTTTGACAAGTCTCTATATCATGACATAGCTCCTTTAAACACATAAAAGTACCCACTGCCTGAAATCAAGAAAACGTTTCCTTGGTGGTCTAAAACCATCATTCAAACAAAGTGCTAGTCATCTAGAGAAAATTCTTTTTTAGATCATTTCATTAAGACACATGTCGCATTAATAACAATAATGATATATTTGGAGCATTTTACTAAGTCTCAATGCTCTTCACTTCGGCCACTATAAGAACTGAAAGGGGTCACATGATACTGCATAATCCTAAAACGGTTTCCTCCCTTCCTCTAGGGCTGTGGCTGATGGGGGGGGGGGGGGGGGGGGCGTGGTATGTTTTGCAGCAAAGGGTGTGGTTTTTGACCCACCTTGCTGTGAAATTTAATAAAGATCTCAAGTAGGTAAAGTAGGTAGAATCAACAAATTAACTATGAAATGCCATGCCACAAGAACCCATGAATTTTTTGGAAGAGCCCTCCTATCATTCAAGGGGGGAGGGGGGGCGTGGTAATACTTACTACATTGGTATGTTTTGCAGCAAAGGGTGTGGTTTTTGACCCACCTTGCTGTGAAATTTAATAAAGATCTCAAGTAGGTAAAGTAGGTAGAATCAACAAATTAACTATGAAATGCCATGCCACAAGAACCCATGAATTTTTTGGAAGAGCCCTCCTATCATTCAAGGGGGGAGGGGGGGCGTGGTAATACTTACTACATTGGTATGTTTTGCAGCAAAGGGTGTGGTTTTTGACCCACCTTGCTGTGAAATTTAATAAAGATCTCAAGTAGGTAAAGTAGGTAGAATCAACAAATTAACTATGAAATGCCATGCCACAAGAACCCATGAATTTTTTGGAAGAGCCCTCCTATCATTCAAGAGTAGAGTTTTATGTCAATAAGTTTTTTTTAAATTTTGGTATCTTGCATTATTTCAGTTTGTTGCCACAAGTGCAGAAAATATGGGCACAAACGTGCCCAATGCCCTCAGAGACAGCAAGAAAGGAAAGAGACGGGAAAGCAACACGTTGTAAACCACTTCTATTTTAATGCCTCTCTTGATAATGTAAAATTTCAGTAGTTGACTCGAATTTACATTATCAAGAGGTTTCTGTCATATTTCCCTGAACACTCAAAACCATTACAAATTATACACTCTCTACGCCAAAATTCAATCAATTTCACTCTTTAGAGGTGTGGATTATATCATTCTTCTGTCTAGTGCTGACCATCTCCTGATATATTAGACGCAAGAGGAGAGGCGACAAAGACAAGAAAGAGAAAGAAGAGAAGAAGTAAGGAGAAGGGAGGACAAAGAAGGAGAGCACAGAAGAGGTAGGAAGCCCTTTAACTAAGAACAAGGTGTACGTTGAACAACAAAGTGTTAAGCTAGCATTTACAATTAAAGGGAGGGATGGAATGAGGTCCTATATGACTAGGTTTATTACTGGTATCTCCTTTTGTATCATAAGGAAATGCATGGCAATTGGGAAAGGGGAATCAAACAGTTATCCGAAGGCAGTATACCGGTCTCCAGTGCAACCATTGGAGACTGGAAGGGGTGACATGATACTGCATAATCCTACAATGGTTCCCTTCCTTCCTCTAGGGCTGTGGCTGGGGGGGGGGAGGATTGGGGGCATGGTAATTATTACTACATTGGTACGTTTTGCAGTAAATGGTGTGGTTTCGACCCACTTCGGTGTGAAATTTAATAGATCTCAAGTATTGTCTGGAAAGGTAGGTAGAATCACCAAATTAACTTTGAAATATCATGCCACAAGACCCCATTGATTTTTTTTAGGAAGAGCCCTCCTATCATTCAAGTGTGGGGTTTGTATTTAATACATTTTTTTTGATATTGGTATCTTGCACGTTACCCCAAGTGCAGACAGCATGGGCACCAACGGGCCCAATGCCCTCACAGACGTCAAGGAGACAGGAAGGAGACAGGAAGACCATCCCATATTGTTAACAACTTTTATTTTAATGCCTCTCTTGATAATGTAGAATTTCAGTAGATGACTGAAATTTACATTATCAAGAGGATTCTGTCATATTTCCTTGAACACACAAACCCATTACAAATTATGCAATCTCTACGCCAAAATTCAATCAATTTGACTCTTAAGAGGGTCATAAGCAATATCAATGAAACCTTCAAGGTGTGAATTATATCACTTTATCTTGTCTAGTGTTGACCATCTTTTGATGTATTAGATTATGGTGGTATCGAGGTTCATGCAAGTATGGCAGTAGGCCTTTGTTTAGGTAAAGAAAAAAGGAAACTTTCATATTGAAATTTCCCATTAAATACTATTTGATTATATTTAATTATTTATTTTTAATATCTATTTAATATTCATTTTTTGGTTACCTGTTCTTGTTGTAAAGTTCATAGAAATAATGGTTCGTTCTTGTTTTAAAGTTAATTGAAATGGATTGTTAGCTTGGACCACGATTGAGACTGCAGAGACTGGGTACGAGTGAGGGTTGTCCAATACACCCAAACTGACTCGATTCGTCTAAGGTAGTGACAACTTGTCTCGATTCGACTTGAATCGTCCGTTGTGTAGTCAATTCGACTAACTGGAAAGTCGATTTGTGAGACACTTAGAAAAAAATCACACAAGAAGGCGAACAGAGCGGGCTGAAAAAGTGGGCGAAGCAACTCGACTCGAATCGTCCGTCAATTCGAATAACTGGATAGTCGATTTACAAGACACTTAGAAAAAATCACACAAAAAAGCGAATGGGAGGGCAGGAAAAGTGGTCGAATCGACTCGATTCGAGTTGATTCGACTCAAATCGTCCGTTGTGTAGTCGATTCGACTTGCGAGACAGAAAAATCACACAAGAAGGCGAACAGGGAGGGTAGAAAAAGTGGTCGAATCGACTCGATTCGATTCGACTCAAATCGTCCGTTGTGTACTCGGTTTGACTAACTGGATAGTCGATTTGCAAGACACTTAGAAAAAAAATCACACAAGAAGGCGAACAGGGAGGGTAGGAAAAGTGGTCGAATCGACTCACTTTAAGAACGAGGAAGGTTCATGTTATCTTCTTGTTGTTCCGTGTGCAAATCCTTCAGATCGACAACACAAGCGAGGAAGAAGGTTCATTACAATGTTCCTGCTTAGTGTCGCATCAGTGACACTAAGAACGAGAAAGGTCCATGTTATGCGTTCCTTGTTGTATTATTATGTCACGCGCACATACTTGAAGGACTTTACGACCTGATTTCCGCTGAGTCGAATTAACTTTGAGGAATACGAATCGACTCGAATTGAGTCGATTCGAGTCGATTCGTCAAAATTTGTCACCTCCCTGCGCATTTATTCGCGACCTGACTTCCGGTAAGTCGAGTTCCGCTAAACGGACTTCCGGTGAGTCGGAAGTCTTTGATCCTCAAGCTGACTCGAATCGTCTTTGCTTTAAGACGATTCGACTCAGTTTGGGTGTATTGGACATGAGTGGTACGAGTGCAAGTTTAAAAACGTAATTCATGGCCTTATATAACTAATTATTACACCAATCTCGGTAGCATTTATTTGTGTGCTAGTCAGCTTCAGGAAGGAGTAGTAGTCAGATTAGTTGGGGGGACACAGATAACTTGAAATGCCAAAGCAATGCTTGTACTCGATTTTATACTCATAGTCAAATCTAAATTGACATTTTCCAGATTTTCAACTGTTTCAAGACGACAATTTATTTAACTATATTGATAATTTATTTTTAAATTTTTCTATTCCATATTTATTTTTTGGTTAACTGTTGTTGTTATAAAGTTCATGGAAATTATGATTCTGTTCTTGTTTTGAAGATAATGGGAAATGGGCAGTTGATTCTATTGTGAATTTACCTTCGCATTAGAGTAATATATAAATTTAGCGAAGCCTAAAAGCGGAGCTCCCAAGGAATAAGCTGGTGTTCGTTTCTCAAGAATAGTCCTGAAACGTTTCCATCTCAAATATATTTTAGGGCTTTTTTTTTCAAAGAGTGTTTCTCAAAAAGCCCAAAAGTGTTCTGAATTGTCCTCCAACAGTTTGGGGATCCGAGCTCGAAAGGTAGTTCTAGAGGCTGAGCATGGCTTGATTTAATATTTTTTTGGCCATCAAACTAAATTAAACTCTCGTGAGCCGTCTTGCTTGGTGTTTGTAATGTTTCCATATCCTGTCATTTAACTGTCAAGGCTTGTCACATCTCCTTGGATTATTGCATATTGGCTGTTCACTTGAATGAACTTGAAACGGCGCTCATTTTAATACAACAACAAAATATAACTTACTCTGAAGTATGGGTCATCTTTTTGGGTTTTCATCGTGTCTGGATGTTAACAAATAACATGAACTGGCATTTTGCTGAGATTACCCGAAAGAAAGCATTTTGGGAGCTTCCAGGCACTTGTATTAAAATTATCAAAAAAATGTCTTGTAAGTTTAGCAGCAACTTGTAAGTTTAGCGGGCACTTTGAGGAACACAAAACCGTTTTCGGAAGCTTATCGGTTAAAATAGTATTAAACCAAAAACTGCTTCCCTCATAGTTACTCAAATAACTATTGTATTTTGTTCTCTAACTAGAGACCATTGAGATTGAAAACAAACACCAAACATGCTTAAACTATGGTATAAGTTAAGTCTTAGGCTTAAATAAATTTGGGTGCTTTGAGGAACACGCAAAACTGTTTTCGAAAGCTTTTCAGACAAAATAACTTTACGCCGACAACTGCTTTGCCTAAAAAATTAAAACTTCTAGAACAAGAAAATCGACAATTGCATAAAGAGATGTACCTGACAGTCAAAACTGAAAACAATAATTATTATTCACTGCCATCTCACCGAAGTGATGCTTGTGCTGTTGCTACCGTGTTTTGACAAACTGTTATGAATAAACAAACACAAAATGATGGACAGAGAAGTCATTTTTGCAAAAATTTATTCGAAAACCCGTAAGTTTTTACTTAAATTCGTGTTACACTTTCTGCATCGTTTTGGCAAAATATTCAAGACTACGGCTGTCTCATATCTGAGCGCATTTTCTAATGTTTTTTTAAGTCAACGCCAACATAAATAAAAAGTAAATGACGCATTTCTAATGACATTAATTATTAAATTTCCATTTCAAAACAAAATTTCTTTAACCGTAATTCTCATAATCATGTACCTTAAACCCTTTAAAAACTTCACGTACTGGGTTCAGAACAGGACAAGCTCTCTGCCATGGAACAAAGATGAAGTCATTTGAAGGCAGCTTCCGTTGAACTTTTCGCCTTCCCCCAGTATTCTTTTGAACTTTTTCTTCCCATTTAGAGATATTAGATGTTTTTTCTCAAGTTTAAAACTTCAGTACTCTCGAACAATCGTTTTCCTAAATAAACTTAAGCTTTTTAGAAACTTCTTTATCAAAAGCACGATGGTCATGCAATTTGCCACCAAGAAAAACACCCGTTGCACAATAGCACAGCGCGATTTCCCACCAATTTTGTGTTTAGATTTGGAAAAACACCTGAGGCCTTTCTTGTACATTCTGCACACTGCAGAAAGGAAGCCAAAGGAAACAGCTGAAAAGATGCGGCACAGAATATATTCCCGACTGTACGGGATATTGTGGATGAGCAAATGATGTTTATTGGATGGTAATTCATCATGAACAAAATAGATATGTCTCCTTATGTTTCTCTATCGTGACATTGTTTTATACAGTAGTAGTTGCATAACATAACTGCGTGGGAAAATGTAGCAAATTCCTCCACTGCACTCAATACCAAATGATTTCGTTTGATAAACTCAGACAAATACCAAAATGCTTCTTTCACATACTGGTACACTGCTGTGAATATCGTTGTGTTTTCTTTAAAGGCCTGTGGCCGGGGAAAATTATGGAGGGCAGTATTGGTCACTTCTTGGCATGCATACGTACACTGAAACGAAATTACTATACATGCTGTCTTTTGGGATTAATCTAGGGAGCCAAAGATACAATCTCTTTACTACAACACGACCACCGTCTGTGCCATTTGCCATGTGAATCATTTCACTGTCTTCGTTAAGTGTAAGTTCAAATGTGAGCTGCATTGGGGGCAACATTTTTTTTTCTAATTCTTGGAAAAAAACTGTATCGGTTCAACGGTATCATCTCGTTAATCGATTTAGCTCCTCCGCCGCCGTTATTCTGATGAGCCTGGGTTAAAATACGACGGGCCTCAAAACCTGTATTAGTATCTGCTGTTGTTCCATCAGTATCAAGATACCAGAACGAATTCTTTCCAACGGATCTACTAAAATCATCACTATATTCGAGTAAATTTTTAACATTCGTAATTCTATGTAAATTATCACTCTCGTATACTATTTTACCCGAGCTTTTAATAACCATATGTTTGATCAAACTAGAAGATCCGTTTATCATGGTGATGCGATCCGCTTGAGCATATCCAGTACCATCTGCCTTTTTTTGAAGCTCTTTTGTCACTTCGAAAAACCCATTGAAAAAATCGAACATAGTCGACCTATCGTTGATTGTGAATCTGTAACCCGTCTTTTTCTGTGATTGATTGTTAGCAGGTTGCTCAATGACATTGTCCAAATGGAAACGAACGTATTCATATCTTTGTAAATTATCACTTGTTCTGAAACTCATTTATATGAGTAGTTTAGATAAAATTCACTTTTTATATAAACCATTTCCCACTTGCTAGTCTATTTATAATTGGATAAAATTCACTTTTTAATAACATTTTATCATCTTAATCCAGTACCAGATATAAGTCTATTCAGAATTGTGTTGTAATCGTCTTCTTGTTTTGGTTTAGTAGGTTTGGTTGGTTTCATGGTTTTATTCATTGATTGTTTAGTTGAACCATGTAATTTTCTCATAATAAGCTCTCCGCTTTTTTCAGCTGCTTTTTTTCCCAGTTTGTCTCCAGCATGTGAAATACCAGATTCAAGCGCTTTTTTGGCAAAAGGTTTTAAAACCATTTCTGGAACTTTACTTAACACCCTTCCAACCGGTTTGAAAATGTTATCAACAATGATCCCAGATCCTTTATGTTCATAAACAAATCGTCCAAGTTTTGGATGATAAATACGCTTGTATTCATACGACGACATATATAACTATTAGTTAGATTAATCTCTCTTCTCTCTTAAAATCAAACTGAATGAAGTGTCACTATGATTAAGATCTATGATTCTTCGTTTACCGTCGGTAATATAAATCCGAATTTTATTAATCGTATTTTTATTGACAGGATTGAACTGTACTCGTCTTGGCTCTTGTGTGAAACTATAACTCGGGGTGAGAGTTGAGGTACTGAAACTATATATAATATCTGACTCTTCACCATCGACAAGACTGTCACTTATCAAATCACAATGAACTTTCAATATTTCTCTGTCTTGTGAGAGATTAGGAATGTAATCTCCAACATTTACACTACTTGTTAGAATCTTTTTATTGAAACCAATAAGATCATTAAAATTACTTTGAGTAAGATCTAATCTGTAATTTGAGGCTAGTGTTATTATTGTCCTGAATACAGTATCGTTAAACTCCAGAGTGATTGGATATTGAGGGTTTGATGAGGTCCCTGTTTTTGTTTTTTCTTTGATTAAATTGTCAAAATCAATGTAATTCCATACTCCAGGGTTGAATATAATTTCCGTCCAATTAGCACCACTATCTGTCGAATATCTTATTTTCTGATTATTGAGTTCTTTCGTAATGTTAAACCAAGTGAATGACATCGAAATGATTCGGTCTAGGCCGATTTCATATTGTCTGTTTGAATCTAGTATTATCGGATTACTGTATTTGATTGTGAAATCCGATGGTTTATTACCACTTATACCTTTGACGGTATGACTGGATAATACAAGTTGTCTATTCATTTATATGATTAGTTTAGACTAAAATAGTTTTTGTATATTTTGTTATATTGCGGCTTATTGAGTATTGAATTTCTCAACAAGATGTCGAGAAGAGCGACACCTGTGTTTCTTAGCTCTATGCTATTATTACCAGCAACCTTTGATCCGATAATCAGTTCAAGTTTTTTAATCATTTCTGTCGGATTATTGAAAAACATTACCTGTCCACCTCTTTGTTTTTTTCTTCAAACCAGACCCTTTAATATTTGTTAATTTTTGATTATTGTAATTGATATAATCAGTAAGAACCTTTCTTGTATCTTGAATAATTTTTCTTCGATATTGAGCCTCAGCTTCAGTGATTGAACCACTATTTAATTTTTTAGTGATATTACTCCAATAACCATTTAGTTGTTGCCGTTTCTCTTTAGCATCTTTCAAGATTTTTTTCAGATAAGCTTTACTCTTTTTATTATCCATATCTTCTTGTTGAAGTCGTAATTCAATATCATCATAGTTAGGAATTTGAAGTTCATCTAAAGCTTGGTTAATTGCATCCTCCTCGAGAATGTTATAATCAGGTCCTTCTTCTTCGTATCCAGGTGGAAGATCTTCAGGTTCATACATAAATTCTGGATCTATATACATTTGTTTTTCACCTGATGCTAAATCCTTAAGGACATCTTCATAAGATGGAGGTTTTGGAACTAACTGTTTCTCGTTTTCAGGTAAAACAGGTTGATCAAACAAATCATCCAATCCATAATCAGGCACTTCATCTTCAATAGCTATTCCATAATCTGGAACAGGTCGCTTTTTCTTTGGTAATCTTCTCAACGGTGCTTTTGGGGCTGTAAGTTCCTTTAACTCAGATGTTATAGGTTTGAAAAGTTTCTCTGCCTCGACTTCACCCATTTGATCAGATATCGTTTTTTGTTTTATTGTCTCTCTTACTGTATTAATCTTTTTACAAAGCTCGGATCGTTTCTCAGCCATTTCTTTCCATTTGAGTAAACTCATTATATCATTTGTTTACATAAAATTTCATATTTTGTTCGGAAAAATTAGGGTTATTATATATAAAAACGCTCGCATAGCGTGTCGCATAGCGTGTTGCCATGCGATAAAATTGTATAACATATTATCATATGAAGATTCAAAATTACGACATTCAAGATGATGAAAACAACGATTTTGTTCAATTAAAGAGTTTCATGCCAAACCGATGTTTCAGGATGCTTATTTGTGCTCCCTCTGGTGGTGGCAAGACTAACCTTTTGCTTGATATGATATATAGGCTTCTCTATTTTGATAAGATATACCTTTATGCTCGCAATCTCCAACAAAGCAAATATAAGCATCTGTTGAAATCACTCGAACCAATATCAAAATCAAAAGAGGTTGGTTATGACGTGATAGAAGCAAGTAACGATGAAATCATCCCTCTAACAGATTTGTCTGATGAAAACCAAAAATTAATCATATTTGATGACTATTTGAATACAGGTAAGAAAAATGACGAACGGATACGAGACTACTTCACCAATTCAAGAAATAAAAATTGTTGTTGTATATATTTGAGTCAAAGCTATTACGGAACCGATAAAACAATAAGACTGAATAGTTCACATTTTTGTGTTTTTGATTTTCCTTCTATAAACGAGCAATCGATGATTTGCCGAGAACTGAACATAAATAAATCAGATTATCAGAAAGCTACTAAGGATCCATATAGTTTTTTGTATGTTGATAAGGTAAAAAAAAAGGTAGCCCGAAATTTCGACGAAAAAATCTAAACTAATATTATATGAGTTATACAAACGGTATTCTCAATCATGTTGATTCTCAAGGACAAGGTCAGATAGGTTTAAGAGGTTTACCTGGTATTGGATTTAAATTAGATGCTAATAATGATTATGATATGCAGAATAAAAAATTAGTGAATGTAAAACAAGGAACTAATAATGATGATGTGGTTACTAAACAATATATTGATTCTGAAATAGCTAAGATTCCAAGTGTGGATACATCTAAATTTGTTGCAATATCTGGTGATACGATGACAGGGTCACTCGTTGTCCCAAAAGACAATTATCCAGTTCATGGTAATCTCAACAAGGTTATCAATTATGAATCGCAAAGAGAGATATTCTTGTCAAAGAAGGAAGGGGGTCAAATGGAAGCAAATATTGATATGAATAATAATACAATTTTCAATGTGAAAGACCCAACACAGGCAGATCAAGCCACAAACAAAAAGTATGTCGAAAATCAGCTTGAAAAAAAACTGGATAAAGGATCTGATATTGATATGAAAAATAATTCAATTATCAATCTTGATCTTCCATCAAACCAAAGAGACGCCGCATGTGTCGAGTTTGTTAACAACAGAATTGATGACATGACACAAAAAAAGTTTCTCAAAGTTGATGGCACCAACAATATGACTGGAAACTTGAATTTAAATAACAATAAAATTATTAACTTACAAACCGATTACAGAAATTCAAAATCCGCAGTTAATGTTGATTTTGTGCAAGAGGAAATAAAAGATTTGAGAAATCTTGTCACTCAAAAAATTCGTGAATCTCAGATCAATAACTCAGGTCAAAAAAGGGATGCCTTCAGATACTTGATGGAAGACACTGATGAATCTTCGAGTGAAAACAATATCGAGGTTTTGGGTATTGTTGATTTTCCCAATTCTCCACATCAAATTAATAAAAAAGCTTACCAACTTAAACTCTTGTTTGAAAAAAGCTCACCCAACCAGTACCGCTCACGTCTTGGTTTTAACTTATATAAACTTCCAGTCGGGTATTACACAATGGTCGTTGAATGGTTTCCGCCGGAAATGAATGAGATAAGTGTAACAGCTCAAGGAACAACGATTTCAATTTCTGATGAAACAACCAAAACATTCGAGAAGTACACCAAAACAGTTATCCATTTTCACAGATGGGGTAGCTCACCCCCACAATTTATATATCTCGATCTGCACGGTACAGTCAGTAAACAATCGTTTTTAACAATTGGGCATTTAATTGTCTATGGTGTTAAAGAAACACTTTCAAACGTTGACCCAAGTGTCTATGACACCGCTTTTGTTATTGAAAACGGAAAAATGGTTATGCAAACAGATTTGTCTTTAAACGGGCATCGTTTGCGTGGTTCCGTTCATTACTTACATGGGAGTTTAGATATGAAAAATAACGAAACATTTTTTTCATTAAATGGTAATGCTAATGTACTCCTTCCAGAAAAAAGCTATATATTAAGTATAACAGTATTATATAGAAAAACCACAGCTCCATTTCAACCTATTCCTTTAAAAATATTTAAAAGTGGCCCTGCGAAACTTTTCACTTCAAAACAATCAACTCAAAAACAAACAATAGATATTAATTTAGAACTACCAAATGGTCTTTTAATGGTGCAATTACATTCTCAAAATTTTATTAATGAAAAATTCTTAATGTTGGTTAAATATAGAGTGCCATGAATATTTTTTCATACATTATATAACACAATGCAGGATATCCATCTGATTGGAGCATGGAATGCTTTTTAGAATATATTATTATCCCAAAAGAAATAATGAGGATTCCGAAGAAGAAGATAATGAATAATCTAACTTTATAATATAATGAGAACAGCTATTTTAATCAATGAAATCATCGACAGTATCGAGAAATTGGTTCAAAATATCAAAAAATTATACCATAGTATTAAATTATCATTCAAGAAGAAAAAAAATGTAACCGTATAATATATGACAACAAATATTTTTAATTGGAATCATATATCAGAAAATTTAACTGACGATCAAATATCTGAGTTGAAAGCATTGTATAAATTCTATCATAAAAAATATTGGCTTTTCAAAATGACTTACAAATATTTATAATAAAGTTTCGATATAACGCGCGCTCTGATTGGTGGAAACAGCGTGCCTTATCAGAGTACAGATGCACGGAGTAGCCCGTGACGCCATTCTGCGCGCGCTGGCAAGCTGAAATCCTTTCTTGCGCGCGCTTGCAAGCTGTGAAAAAAACTTGATTTCTTGCAATTAAAAGCCAGTTTCTTTACAAATGTGAGCAAAGCTTTATTATAAAACAAATAAAAAAGCCAAAACCGTGCTTTGTTCTGTGATAAAGCACTTAAGGAAGTGACGAGAGCACTCAAGAAGTAGGGAGAAGCACTCGCCTGCGGCTCGTGTTCACCCTACACTTCTTTCGTGCTCACGTCACTTCCTTGCGTGCTTTATCACAGAACAAAGCACGGTTTTGGCTTTTTTATTTGTTAATTCAAAAAGGCAGAACTTGCATGTAATATTGGATCTGTTTTTTTTGTAGTAACAGGGACAGTTGTCGGTGGTGTAACACTAAACCCTATTGTTCTCGGAACAGTATCTGGTGCCGGGCTTTTGCTTAAAACATATTCAGAGGCTAAAAATTACAAAAGAAAGATTGAGATGTGTAAATTCGCGTACACTACGTATGAAAAGGTTTCAACTCATTTACGGTGCTTTATGAGAGGACTGGAGTATAATGACAAAGAATTTATTGATTATGTTAAAGTTCTAGATGATATAATCATTGATATGTGTCCTATCACTGACAAATTTGAAAAGAAATATAATAAGGTATTCATCCAATAATAGATTTTATTTCATCCCCTATCAACAACATGATGTGCCTCCAATATTTATCGCAGAAAGCTAAAGTTTTTTTCGATTTACTAATTGGAATTTGTTTATGAGGTATCCCCATCATCTTGAATATCTTTCTCATAATAAAATTAACGCTAATCATTCTTTTCCTTGTACCATTAACTTCATTAAGAACCTTACCTATCTCGACATATATAGCATCAATCTTATGTTTCTGACAGTTTGATATTTTAATGTTATATTTTTCTTCAATATCGAGTAATATGTTGTTGATGTGGTACTCTCGATGGTAAACAGATTTTCTTATAAATCTATGTTTATTTTTATAAAAATCAACATATTCTTTCACATAATTATATCCTTGAACAATACCACAACTTAGACATGCCAACATCCCATCGTTGTTAATAATATACTGATCATTACAGCATTCATCATATTTCGGTTTTTCATTAGAATCTTCCAATTTTTGGTCACAAAAAGGACAAACAATATCTCCTGATTCTTTCAGTTCATCATGTAATTCATTGTTACAATTCATTCTATACTATAACATCAGATATTATTTTATGTACTTACAAACATGACGTCACGACACAGCTGTGTCGGTCTAAATCTTACAGGTATCACAAAAGCAATCTAATGACTCATTTCCTCGGGAAAGTTCCTGTGGTTTTTAAGACTTCCTGTTTTCCGAGAATTTCAGACTTCCTGTTGTCTGTCGTCACGCGATGGAAGAGTGCGTTGGTTTTCCGCATGAAATAAAAAACATATAGAATTCCATAAAATAATACAATCAGATGTAAACCATCACATGGAAAGTAGATATAGAGTTGGGTTTGGTGAGAAAGCATTTTGACAAAAATGCTTTCGTACCCCCAACTCTATAACTACTCTTTGTATATTGTCCTGGCGTCTGATTACCATTCCTACGTGTATCAGAGTGACTGACTAATAATGACTATATACACGTACTAGATTAAATTAACCCTATTCCATGAGTAATCAACATCTCATTCCTCCTTAAATATAACCATATATTCAGGGGGGCAAGTGGGAAATTGTTTTAACTTGTCACAGTGTAATTTATTGGCACTAAAACCAACTAAAAACTTTCAATAACAAATATACAACATAAAGTTGCAGGTTATTCCAAAAAAAATAAAATCTTCTTCAGTTTATTTTGAAAACTTAAATTGGAAGCACGACAGTCTGTCCTAGCCTGCAGAATTCTCACTATGTTTTGTGCATTAACACCGGAAAAGCACAAACAATAATGGTATGCATGCAGGTATTATTTTCGTGCCCCTTCTGTCATGCATGACTCGTGCTCCGCACTTGCCTAATTAATGCCTATTTCAGATGTACACATTTCCCTATGATCCCATAGAGAAGACTAGTCCCTTATTTTTGTGACTGTACAACATGCTAAAAAAAATTTTGTGTGGGTTTAGGAACTAAGAGGAAAAAAAATTCCCAAATAAATTTCCAAACCATTGTGAATTGCACAACATTGATCATGTCTTTTAATACCTACAAATGAACCTAAGAAATGCTACTGTACAATGTATGAAATACATGGCATTATTCCACATTATCTGTTCTAGTTCTTGTTGAAGTTCTTTTCTTATTCTAGTTGTACTAATGATAATTATATGTAACGAAAATAGTTGAATGAGTAAACTACAGATTATTAAAAAAAATACCAACATCAATTTGTTATGTTTAGAGCAAGGCACAAAGGTGCTAAAGTGCTTAACAAGAAATACAAGTTCTAAAATGAATAAAAACGAATACAAAAACCTTGCTATAAAAGAATAGAACAAAATGAACTCCCCAGGAGTACAAATGGCTATAAGGCTGATTCTAGCCGAAGAGCTTGAAAGATTCAAGAAACGAACAAAGCAAGGATCCAGCCGTAAAAGAGGTGGGTTTTCCACTAACAAAAAGCAGCTCTTCCTCAAAGCCACCAGATCACTCAAAAAGTCAGTGATCAATTATTTGTTGTGTGGAACATAGTCCAAAAACACTTTGAAACGTGGGTTACGCAGTAGAGCTTGTCCACAAGCATACATGCTCACGTCCACAAGAGCCAAAAGAGGCAATAGTGAGTTTTTTCTCCAGACTATTTACCATATTTCTTGCAAAAACAACAACAAAAAAGACAAGTTCAAAGTCGTCTGATCTTTCTCATCATATTTTTAGATTTTCAGCTGGCCCTTTCCTGTTTCAAACTTGACTAGACACCTTCATTTATTTCGAAGCTTGACTGAGGGCTTGTGTTTCACAAATAAGGTAGAGAAACCAAAAAGAAACATAACACGAAATAGAGAGAAAAATATCACAATTATCCTTAATCCAGACAATGTAACTTCACTTGACAAATGCTCTGCAAACATTCCCTCAAAAAAGCGCACGACTGCTCCAACAAACAAGGTAAACAAGGTGCTCTTACAATTTTGCAAAGAGAAAACAAAAAGAGTTAGGGGGCAACACCATCAACACATTTTCAAAAGCTTCTGTTACCAGGAACAAACACATTAGAGATTTGTGTGTCACAAACCAAAGAACACAACCTGCTCACTTTCTCAGCAAAATTCCACGAGCTGAGTACTATAATTCATTTGGCTGGACTTGACCAAGCTCATTGAGAGACGGGTATGAGTGCAGATGCTCAAAGAAAAACTGTAATGGCAATAGTGCGCCAGAACTCCTGGTTTTCTGGTAGCAAGCTTTTTATTGAAAAAAATGCTTGCCCTAACTTTAATGCTTAGGCAGACAAATTTACTACTAGTCAAGCAGTGCATGAGACCTCACTAGACAATGAAACCACGTCTACAGAAACGGAGGTAGATTGGTAAAACTACTGCTGGACGGTTTGTGCTGACAGAATCATGGAACACCATGTGGGGCTAATAGGCGAGCAAGTACAACTGTTGAGATCGACAAGTCCAAGTTTGGCAAAATGAAGTAGCACCATGGTCGCTCCATAAAAGGACAGTGGGGCTTTGGATGCATTTGCCATGAAACGTAGGCCTACTTCCTTGTTCTGGTAGAGGCCAGGGATAAAGATACACTTTTGCCCACCATACGCACTCACATTTTGACAGGAACACGCATGATGAGCGACAAGTGGAAAGCTTATGATTGCCCACAAGACGAGGGCTACATTCATCTCACAGTGAACCACAGCCTAAACTTTGTAGACCCAGACACCGATGCGCACACACAGGGCACTGAAAATAGATGGTGGGGTGTAAAACAGGGTTTGCCCTGTACAGGAACATCCAAAGACCTCTTCAAAAGCTACCTACAGGAGTATATAACTAATTCAATAAAGGCTGCTTTGGCAATTGGGCATATGGAACACAATGCAATGCCCTGCTTGAGTGTCTGCCAAACAAAAGCTTCCCAATGCACAATTGCCCAATGCCCAAAGCAACCTTTATTGAATTAGGTATATGTGGCATCAGCACTATGGAGACGATCGTTTTGGCAACATTATCCAGCACAAAGCTGACCTTCATGAGGCCTGCAAGACACATTAATGTTCTGAGTATCTCTTGCACCGTTCATGATCCCAAACTACAAAAGGGAAAGCGAGAATACAACACAAAGAATTTGTGCTTCACAAGCATTGGTTCCATGCCAAGAAGGCAAGCAGAAATAACAATGACACAACAAAAAAGAAAGGTAAGAAAACCTTTTTATTGTTTTAAAACTGTTATTCACATTAACAGCATATGTGCTGTCCATAACCTCATTTTATCGCTAACCTCACGACTTAAATTTGGAGTTTGATATTTTGGTTTTAGAGACTTTTGGAGCCATTCAAAGGACTTAGACCATTCTTTTGATCATTGAGGACTCACTGATCACTGTGTACAGTTATCAGGAAAATCTTTCTTGTGCACTTTAACATTTCGACAGGTGTTGTTATAGGATTAATTGACGACAGTTTGAGGCCATTTTGGTTTGCAGACTGGTCATTATTTCATTGTTTCCCATCATTTTGGGGACTTTGTTACCTATGATTTCGTGTTACTGGAGTTTGTGGTCCAGAATTTCGTGTTATTGGAGTTGCTCGAGAATTTTAGTGGTCATTGACATTTGCAAAGGGATTTTTCATTGTGCAAATTAATATGGCGTTTGGTTTGCCGGGTTGGTTGTGATCTGAGGAGGAGCTTTACCACGTTAAACAGTCAAAGAGAGAACAAGAAAGAATTCTGGAGCTTAAGCGAGTTAAGAGGGCTAGAAAGACAGTAGTTACAAAAACACCCTACAGTTCAGAGAAGTTGTGTGCGACCAGTGAGGACGCCAAGCTGATTGAAAATGAGATCGCAGACTTGAGGGTGGCATTGGAGTCGTGCATCCACATTCACGTTCAGGGGAACTGGGGAACAAGAATTCAATTACGGTGGAAGCAGAAGGTCTTGAAAGTGAAATAAACAAAGGGGCTAATCAGGGCATAATCAAGCAACTAGTAAAGAAAAGACAAACGGCGTCAAATGAATAAACAGTACCACAGTACTGGGTATTTTGTGGTGCACCAGTACCATACCGAAAACCAAACCGCTGAACAGCTCCACAACGGTTTTAAACATCATCCACGACAAGATCCTTTTTATTGATTCCTTGAGTTTCTTCCAGATGCCCTTCTCGGCTTTTCCTAAAACCTTCGGGGTCACCAAACTCAAAAAGTGGTACTTTCCTCACAAGTTCAACACCCCCAAAAACCAAGCGTACGTGGGCAATGCCCCAGCCATCGACTACAACATGGTCAAAGCCTTGTCCCCTCAAGGGCGCCAAGAGTTCAAAAAGTGGCACCAGGAGCGGCGCAAGAAGCAAGTCGTCTCTGAGTTCCAAAAAGAATTGGTGGCCTACCGTGAATCGGATGTCTGGTTGTTGAAAGAAGGTTGTCTGATATTTTACGTTTGTTTGAACCAAAACAGGGTTCAATCCTTTTGAACACATGACCATCGCCTTGGCCTGCAACCCCGATCTATGCATGAACCGCATGATCCATGACAGCACGGGTGGATGGTGCAATCAAATCAACCAATCCAAAGTGGCTCTCACGGTTGACCTGGTGCAAACACGAACCCCTTCTGGGAGGTGTCCATTAGCGGAGGTTTGACTGCGTGGTGATTCAAAGTTATGGGATATTCAGCAGTTACTCCTTTGATCATGCCAATAACATAATTCTTGATTGTGATTGGTCATCTACATGACTACTTCTTACGTAACTAGGTACATGGTCACGTGGGTATCCGATTACAATCATCCAATTCGCTTTTTGCAATTGGATACCTGAAATTTTACAATAACTGTACGAACTCCTGCACGCTGATTGGCTCTTGCCTATTGTCAATGAGAGTACAAATCATAAAAACTGACGTCATATGTAATGCAATCCTGTTTGGGGCTGTAAATATATTTTGCAAATCTGTTGTGCCCTGCCATTTCTTAACCCTTATCGTGCGGCTCCCGGAATATTCCGGATTTGCGAGTACGTCCATATGGACGGATCCCGGAATATTCCGGATTCCCGAACACCATTGTTTCTTGTCGGGAAAGCTCGGCCAACCTCGAGCTAGGGTAAGGACTACGTCATACCAATACACAAGGGGCATAAACAAAGCACCCGACAGAGAGCCGAAGTCCAGAAGATAATAATAGATGTGATTAGCATAAAAATAGTTCGTGTTCGCGTGATTAAAAAAATTCAAGATGGCGACTGGTATCACGTTTGTTGATGAGGGAACTATTGATGAAGTTTACGGCGGAGAGGACAGTGCAGGAGATGAAAGCTCGAGCGATTCTGAAAGTGGAGAAGAAGAAAGTGATGAAAGTGAAGAAGAAAGCGACAGAGAAGAAGAAAACGAAGCAGACAACTGGGTTATTGGTGCTCGCGAACCGACTCGACTCGACTTCACAGATGATCAAGGCTTGAACACGGACCTTCCAGACAATCCTTCCTTCTCGGATTACTTTAATCTGCTTTTCCCTGACAACCTATTTGAAGATATAGCCAGGCAAACAAACAAATATGCCAGGGAAACTCTTGCTTATCTACGAGGAAGGGATAATTTGCCGCCAAACTCACGATTTAGAAGTTGGCCTGAGAATGGCGTGACATCAGGTGAGATAAAAGCATTTCTTGCCATGACTATCGCAATGGGCCTTGTAAACCAGGAAAATATCCAGGATTATTGGTCAACTGATGAGGTTTTGTCGACCCCCTTTTTCCCTGAAATAATGTCAAGGGATAAGTTTATGAACATTTTAACATTCTTTCACTTGTGTGACAATGATAATTATGTTCCAAGGGGACAGGCTGGCTATAACCCTGTGAAAAAACTTGGCAATGTATTTAGTGTTGTCACTGAAAATTTTTCAAGTGTTTGGAAGCCAGGAAAAAATGTTTGTATTGATGAAGGGATGATTCCCTTCAGAGGAAAGATACATTTTAAGGTCTACAATCCAGACAAGCCTGATAAGTATGGAGTGAAATCATATCAGTTGTGTGACTCCAGCAATGGGTATTGTCTGATGTTTGAAATTTACACTGGTGTAAATACAGATCCACCCAGTGCTAAGGGTAAAACCTACGATTTAGTGATGAGGCTTATGCAGCCATACATTAATGCAGGGCGGTGTTTGTATGTTGACAATTATTATACATCACCAACATTGTTCACTGATTTGTATCAGTTGGATACTGGAGCCTGTGGAACAGCGCGTCACAGGAAGGGTATTCCCCATGCATTCAGGGTTGCTCAGGTGAAAAACAAGGGTGACAAATTTACCATGAACAATGGAACTTTGTTAGCAGTCAAGATTAAAGACAGGAAAGTATTCCAGATGTTGTCGACTGTGCACTCGATTAATGAGGTTCAAATTGGACGTAATCACCATGCTACTGGACGTCCGCTTACAAAACCTGACATTGTTCATGAGTACAACAAGTATATGGGAGCCGTTGACAGGTGTGATCAGATGGTTGCATATTCCTGTTTTAGGTGACGCACCATGAAATGGTGGAAAAAAGTATTTTTTCACCTGTTCTCTTTATCAGTGCTAAACAGCTACATCTTGTATAAGGAGAAAACAAGATCACCTGTGCTACAGAGAACATTCAGAAGGGAGCTTGTAAAGGAGCTTATCACTAGTTCTGGTATTTCTTATTCCCTCACTCCAAGAGGTCGTCCGAGGAGGTCTGCAGAAGGTTTGACCCGACTGGAAGCTGGGAGGCATTTCCCCGAGAAGATTCAGGGAACTGGGAAGAAGTCCAACATAAGCCGGTCATGTGTTGTTTGTTTTCCTGCCCAAAAAAAGATTTTGGCAAGAACAGGAGAGAAGAGGAAGAGGTCAGGAAGAGAGTCCTGTTACCAATGCACTGTCTGTAAAGTGGCCCTTTGCATTCAAGAATGCTTTCAACTCTATCATACTGTTCAGGACTTTGTTGCTGCTTACATAAGGAGACATGATGCAAACAATGATGATAATGATGACAATTAATTAATTAATTAATTAATCAATCAATTTTTTAATATAATGAATTTGCTGGTGGTGCTTCTTTTTGAAAAAGTCTTGTATGCATACATATGGGTGCAGGCAGATAACTGGTCTGCATCCCTATTGGACTTTTTCATAGTAGAAAAGAAATCCTTGTACCCCACTAATTTAGTTAAGCTCAACAAATTTACTCGTGTCAATTTATTTATATAATATATAAACTTTCAGCTATGATCAGAAAATTCTAATAACAATAACTATTATTGTTTTATTAGACTGATGTTAGTGGGGAACTCTAATTATCATTTCTGACTTACATTGACACTCTGGAAAGATACTAATAAGATTTATATTTTGGAAATTTATAATTTTTACACAGTTTTTATCAAAAAAATATTATTTGGAAGTTCAAAGTTTTGCATATACATCCTAAAAGAGTGTTTTATTAGCAGAATTAGAAAGAGGATTTATTAAGCTTTAATTTGATATATAGGATGTAGGAAATTGCTGCATAATTGACTGTACACAGTGAATTAACAGACTTGTTGATTTGTAGCCATGTTTATTGAGAAAAAAAGTCAGTTTCAGGGAATGTTCCCGGATCTGGCTGTCAGCATGATAAGGGTTAAAATTTTTCTGACAGAACTTAGGCAATTCTGGAAATATTCATTGAGGACACAACCGATAATTTATAAATTGGAATTTTAATTGACTGAACTCAGAAACCAACTGTGAGGGAAAAAAGAGATTATTTGTGATAGTCTGACAGCAAAAAGTTTTGAATGGCAAGAATCAGTTGTTTCATGTCGCTATTCTGACATGAAATTAAGCCCGCTTGTTCTGGCATGAGCTGTCTAGGGATCTGTTATGAGAAAGCATGGAACAATGTTACAACAACAACGTTGTTCTTCAAAAGATACGTCAACTGGGGGAGGAACCCGAGCGAAATTTACAAACTTTTGCTGATACTCCAAAGGAAGGGAAAAACCACGCTTTGTCTCCGAGTACTCATCTGCTCAGACACTCAGTTCTATTCTACGTGAATCCCTTCAAGATCGTACGGATCAATTCGAGCAAGTGATTGTTAACAAAAAATTACTGGAAGCTTTGGATCTGGTCGCAAAATGAAACTCTAACCAAGTAACTCCAAGCATTGGGGCTATGAAATAGAATGGGTTTGCAAAAGAAAGATTGCTACTGTAAACCAAAGAAAGACAACCTTTCAAATGGAAACAGTGTTGCTGTCAAATGAAAGGAACCTCAACTACCCACGTGAATTCAACATCAAGGACCAACAAAAACCAGAGCGAAAAAGTCTGTCAACTTTGAAGACTGAGAGCCTTAATGATGATCGATCAGTGCTTCAAAGATAACATGGAGTTGTGAAAAACAATTTGCGAAAAAGATTATACTTTCAAATGAGACTATACTTTCCAATCAGACTCTCTCAGAACTGCATTGTTAGAAGTTTACCTTTTGTGTAATTACGTCTAAACAATTCTCTATTGCAGCATGAACTACTATATTTCTTTTGTTTCATTGTCTAAAACATAAATGGTTGTGTGCTGTTTATTAAAGAGATTATTAACTCGAGGTGCCGCTTGATGGAAAACTTCACATTTGTACAGATTATGCTGTGCGTGTAATCCAGGAAGGGTGCATCAATTTTTGTTCTCTTTTCTTAGTAACTCGTCTAACAGGTTGTCATTCATTGGTTCATAATTTATCAATTACTCTCACCTCTCTGATCGGATGAACTATAGGATTATCGTCAGAACATGTGGAGTTCTTCACTCAGAAACACAAAGGGTATTTCATGCAAGAAACCAGCTCAAGAAAGAAAAGCTGAAAAGAAGAGATAGATAGCGCCTATTACCTGAAGAATTGAGAAAAGAAAATTGTTCAAGTCAAGGAACGTAGGTGAGCGATCCAAGAGTTGTCAAAACGGCCAGCATGAACAAGGAATGATACAAGGAAAACAGAATCGAAAGAAAAGGTGGAAAAAGGGAGAAACTGCATAAGCCGATCTGCAGCAAAAAAGAGAGAACAAAAGGCAACAAATTAGGGAAAGAGTCCGTAAATATTGCAAAAGAAAAGTACAGGAAGGAGGATTAAAACAAACAACAGAAGCGGCATTGACTTCAAGTGTGGGTGATGGATTTAAAAACCAGACATCTAAAAAACGTGCAACTAACAAGGTTAAACAGACACTCCTGTTTAGCTCCTACGAAAAAGCTAACATTTTAGAAACACTGGCTAACAGTTCAAGAACAAGGAAAGCACTCAAAAAGCGTGGATTAATTAAATCCCTGGGACAGCAAAAAGACATGTCCACCCTGAGGGCTTTGGCATCAGACATCTCACAGGGGTTAAAAATAGTGAAGCACTCAGGATCTAATGAGAAAAGAGCGGTCTTCAGAGCTTTTCCTGGAGAAAACAAAAGACGAGGGCTCAAAAGTCCCCAGGGAAATTGGTCAACATTAATGAAAGGAGCATGAGCAAGGTGATAAAGAATCGGGAGAGCATCATCAAGGGCGATTTGACAAGGTGGCTGTACACTAAACGTAAAGTTCATCAAGATGCTATTGCAGAGGAAGACAGCGAATTTATCTTCAACTACTGGGCAAACGACACCAGCAGACCAACAGGAGACAAGACGGATGTCGCAAAAAAGTGCATTGGAAAGAAGGAGTATGTACATCATGTAATGGCAAAGTTCCTTTCAAACGGTTCAAAAGGAAACTCCACCATCTGACCTATTCAAATACTCCTTGCCAATTACCTGTACCATTCATTTACAGTAAAATGGCAGTGTGATCAACTGGACAACCTGCTAAATAACCTTCCTCTTGAGCATGTGGTGTGTGTGTGCATGACTACTCTAAAGGAATATGCATGCAGGCAGCATGATGAGACCCAGTCAGAGGTATTTTGACGTAGCCAAGGTTTCTCTTCATGTCACCATACTTCACCGTCATGCCATAAAGCCACAGATGCAGTGCCAAGTACAGAGGAAGAGCCAAACATAATCAAAGAGCATTTGTTTATAATTTCCAATGACCCAATCCAGGTTCAGGGCAGTGTACACAAGTTCAAGAGCTGATCCACAGTTACTTGGTTGATGTTGTTGGGTATAATGTTGTGAAGATGCACGAGGTTACTGATGGTTGTGGGGCAACACAGTTAAGCCGTGACATCACGGCTTAACTGACAGACGACCAATAACATCACGAGATCATTGACCAATCATGACAACGACCAGAGACTTATAACATCTACTGACGATTCACAGTTCACTTGACTCTGATGATGACTTCCGCTCAGGTTGTCGAAACCTCAGTCAATGTCACCTCAAACAGTCCTTCTCAGGACTACACTCACCCGGACGATCACCATTTACCGAATTATAATAAATACCTTATTAGATGGTTTAGTGTGTAGTATCATGGGATATTTTCAGTCGTCTTCTGTATTATGACTCACCCTATGGGCTCGCCAAAATATGGCGTGACTCGTAAAAATATCCCACAATACTACACACTAAACCGTCTAATAAAATATATATATATTGTTGGATGCCTACCAAACAGTTGCCACAGCAGAGTTTGAGAGTCTTATTTTAATAAAATTTCTGTAATCTATTATTGAAGTAATTTGTCCAATTTGCTATGATGCGCACCATGACAGAGACAAATGTATAGCGTCTCCAAAGTGTTGTGGTGTTTGCTAACCGTTGTGGAGGACTGTGGCTTAGTCAGCTGACACCATTAGTTTTCAACAAGATAATTATTATTTTACTCCAAAAAAAACACCTTCAATTAAAACAAAATTGTGATTGTGGAATGAGATTGAAGGATGGCATCATGGCTTAAAACCCCACAGCTGGCAGGCATTGCAGCTAACCAATGTACCTACTGTAGCGATTACATCATTGATACACGTTATTTAATAATTTACTACCAATGTAACATGATCATCCAAGAATGAGATTACAGTGTGTTACATCTGACAGTGAACGTGTGTACTTGTCTTCCTTCGTCTTACCTGATCACTACACCTACTAGTGAATTTACTATACAGTGAGGCACGATTGACAGCACTCTAAATTTGCCTGGTTTCAGAAGGAAAACTCAAGCAGATTCAGCAACGAGTATACCGACAGCAGCAGGCAAAGCTTTTTGTTTCCTGGGAATCATTCAACAATGGAGAGAAGTCTCTCAAGCAACTTCTTAAAACATGCGCTAACATCTACAGGCCAGTATGCCAATGACTGCACTGAAACTTAAAAAGGACATAAGATTTATGAACTGTTGTTAGGATTCAACATAGCCAATTGTAAATTTCACTGCTGTGTGTATATACTTAAGTTAGGATCTGATACGTTATTGTTTTCTTTTCGATTAAGTAACGCTTCGCGTAAGAACTATAGAGAATTTGGCAACGCGGCAGGAAGTCATCCGGTGTCTGTTTCCAATTAAGTAATTAAAATACGGCTACGTGATTGGCTGAAATTAGAAAAATAGTGATAAATAGGCCAAAAATATACAGAAAATACATTTTTATGGTCCAAATATGGACTATACCTATTGTTCTTTCTGTCACGAAAGTTTCGTCACAATCGTATGTGGGGAACCATGGTAACGACAGAAGAACGTGTGCTCCATCTGTGGCTGCCATCTTGGATTTGACGAGTTCGCGTCCATTTCTTCACTGCAGCTAGTCATCTTGGTTCAAATTTCCTTGTCTTTTCGTATTACAAGAGCCACTCTGCTGGAGGATGCCTTTTGCAGCAGTGCTTTGTCGTTCGTTCTATTCTAAATAGGGTTTTGGTGACCCCGAAGTCCTCGCACCGCGTAGAAAGCTGAGAAAGCGATCGAGTTCCATTTGGGCTTATCGTTTTGTGGGATTGTGCAATGTGGTGGAAAGCACAATGATCGGAAGCGAAATCTTTGTGTGGCGCGTGTATACAGAATCGAATTTAAAGGTTCAACTCGTAAATATCGAACGAATGCACAGGTCAGTAGCTTTTGTTTTATTTTGGATCACCGGTATGAACTGTATATAAACCAAAGAGTGATATGAGAGTTCGAATGCTCTGAAATTAAATTTCAGTTCTCCTTTTCGGAGCCGTGAACTTCTAAATAAAATTTGAAAAACCATGTCTGTTGTGTATCTTATGTATTTTCGTCACTTTTCCGAGCCTCTAGAGATCGTTTAGGATGATGATTTGCTCGCCGGTTGATCGCCGTCAAGTAAACTAGACTTTCCCTGCCTTGGCGCGTATCCCTTCCCGCGTGATCTCGGGGAGTGGGTAAATTGGACTGTAATTTCTAAGTATAAATAGCACCGGTTACACAAGGTAAAGCTAATTTTATGACCAGAAACTTTAGGGCCTAAGGCGTTGCATACTGAGTATGAAGCAACATTGCTTGCGGTCTCGTGTTAAGATTTTCCGGGGTTTTCACCGTTTTTGTACAAACTTTAAGCTTAAGTTCTTATGTTTTGGCGTCGGGAAAAATGTTCAAAGATTAAGATTATAAAACCAGGTAACGAAAAAGTAGCTAGCTAGCAGACTTTATTTGCGAACTGCGACGTCAAAATGTCACGATATTTGTCACATTTCATTGCGTGGATTTGCGTGTGAACCAGATCCAAAATAGATGCCACGTACTGCACAAAACAATGAAATGAGGGTAAATGATTGATGAAACTGTCAAAGTTACGACGAAAACAAGGCAAAATATGGTTCAAATATCGCTTTCGATCTCATCATCTTCGGAAACTCGTGGTTCCCCACATACAATTTTTCTTAAACTTTGCGTCCAGAAGGATCTTTATTTAAAGAAACTTCTTAGCTAATTTCAACGCTTCCTTCGAATACTAGGCTTTTGTAATTTTCCTGAAACCATTTGAATTTCGCGCTAATAACTTTTTATCCAATGAGAAAGCTAATTTAAGGCTTATTAACACGTTTCCTCATGGTAGGAAATAACGGCTCCCATTGCCGCGGTCTATTGTTCTCTACTATAGTTCTTACGCGAAGCGTTACTTAAGTTAGACATCCTTATTTATCGTAATATGCGATCGCTTAGGTTAAGATAAAAATGCTGTAAATATCTAGGCTAGGCTGCATAGCTAACAATTTGTTTTCATAACATTGTAAAATTTTGTAAAACAAAGTTAAGCATAGGAAAGAAATTTGTCAAAAGCAGTTACGGATGTATATACAAAAAAAGATTTAATAGATATCATTGAGACAAAAATGCTGTACATGATGTTCGTACATGTAGGTTTTATTATGTAGGTTTTATTGATACAAAATGCTGTAAATAATATTCGTAGGTTGAGTTTAAGATAAATACAAGTATGAAATGATACTAACGTGTGTGTTTTGTTGGCCTTAATAAGCGTTAGAACTTAAAATCAATCCAAAAAACTGGGTTCAAATCAGCCAAAAACTGTGTACAAATCAACTTGGGTACGAATCGACTTGGGTACGAAACGTATATAATTCAAGCAAAGTTTGGATCAGGGGAGGGCACAAAGTTTGCATTTCAACCAGAGAGGGGAGAGTCCGACTTTTGTGCAGGAGGAAATCTTTTTAGAAAGATGGGAAAATAAAGATAGTTTTTAACCTTGTGTGATAACAACTAAGTTGATAAGGTAAGTTGGCTACTGTAAAGAGATTGACTAAGGAAGTAGTAGGGAAAGAAGGTAGTTGTTTAGTTGGGAGTTTTGTGGTGAATTTAGTTAAAACCTTGTTCTCAACAGAAGAACTAGTGGACTGCAACTGCACGGGAAGGAAGGGAAAATGAGCCTTACAACAAAGCAAGCTAGAAAGGGTTAAAAATTATACTTTTCAGATGTACCCAGTGCAGCCATCACAGAAGGAACAACAGTGAAAAAATATTATGACCATCGATGAGTTCTTAAGCCGTGGCAAGTGGAAAGATAGCATTCTTGAGCACCAAGATTGAATTATGTAACTTAGTAAATGTATTAAGGATTTTTTGTAACATGTTAAGATGAGCGTATTTAATGTGTTTAACCCACTGACTCCTGCGTGTTTTCGCGTGTTCCACATAAATTAAAATTTGTCAAGAGTAGAAAAAATACCTAAATGCACAGTAGAGAACTAAACATCGCAGGCTTCCCAAATTAACTTCTTTGAACACTGGCATAGTCAAATAAATCTATTCTGATGTAAAAAAACCATGGTTGCGTATCATTTATTAGCCAGAAAACAACCTTGAAGATGAAAATTGCTGAAATTTTCTGTACGGTGACGAAAGCCGCTTGCATCTTGAATTTCAACCTGGTTATGCAAATAGAGTTCTAAAGCGCTGACATCACGTTGCCCAGCAACCAAAAAACTTGACTCTAAACAAACGCACAGATTTCAGTAATGGCGGCGCTGTCGATAACATCGCTAGTTTCTTTCTTCGGAAATGAGCAAAAATCGTTAACGAGAGGTGAAAACCACTACAAGTCGAATCATGTGGAAAGTTTTACGTATTCTGATGGCATAATTCGTGGTGTAGTTTGGACTTTAAAGGATTTTGTTGTTTTAGAAATCTATCGGGACAATTCTTGGGCTGAGAAAGTTCAGCAACTTAGAGATTTTTATCTTAATCACCTCTTTCCAAAAATTGTTGAAGGTGAACTGTAATGACATTATTTTTGTTGAAATTGTCGCTATCAACTTGACAGTAACGTGTACCAACAAGTACATAAGTTTAGTCTTTACAGAAGGTTTTGCTGTACACAAGGTTAAAATGACAAAATGATGTTAATTGCTTGTTGATATCAGGCATTTAGAACAGACACACTTGTACATAGGATCTTTTGCCCAGGGGGGGTACACCGGGATCAAAGTGACAGGGATGATCGAATGGAGGTAAAACTCAGGCCCCAAAAAAATCCCTAAATCTTCCGACATTACCCAAAAAAATCCCTGGACCAAAAAAAACAAACAAAAAAATCCCTAGTCAAATTACCCCTAAATTGCCAAGGCCGCGCCAAGGCACTTTAGTTTTGATTTTAATATCCAAAAAAATCCCCTATTTAAATCAAGTCACCCAAAAAAATACTTGCCAAATTCCCCTACCCAAAAAAATTCTGGAATCGAAAATTTCGACCCCAAAAATATCCTTCGCACATCCCCAGTGACAGTACTGTTCTCCCACCCCACTCCCTTCTTCAAAATTATAACAAAAAAATATAAGCCCAAATAAACTTTTTGAAATGTAACCAAAATATTCTCTTAAGGCTCCCTTCGATAATCTTCAAATTCAACTACAGTACTCAGATTTACGTCCACAAATTAAAGTTTAAAACAATTTTTTTTTTTATTTAATTCAAAGTGGGAGTGAATAAGCTCCTAACAAAACAACTTATTATCTGAATACATCCCTCATAAACACCCATTGAAAGATAAGTAAAAAAACATGTTCACTGTTTACATGAAACTCAGTGCATTTTGCATAATTATTAGCTTTGATCAGTCAAAGTCTGTTCCTTCGCACCCTTCCTTAATTAAAGGGAACTGCAAATTCACAAGAGCAGCACATAACTGAAATACTTTGTCCATGTAACACCTCAATTATTTGCTCAGCATTTGAGATATTGCTTCCATTTTGCATTTTGTCTGAGATATTTTCAGAATTAGTAACAACTGCCATTTCACTGATTGCCGATTCATCAGGCTTTGCATTAAGTTTCCTTTTCTTCTGAGGGGGGTTTCCCTGTGAAGGAAACAGTTTGTTTGCATTTCGTTCAAAGATCTCAGGTCCTGCTGATTTCAATCCATCTCTAAAGTGGCAGCTGCACACCTTTGAATACTTGCTTGGTTCTCTATCAGCTCTCCTGAGAAAAATTAAAATAAAGTTTCGTGTCAAGGTTATATTTATAAAAAATGTACTTCTTCACAAACTATATATTTTTTATACTGCTCACAAATGACTGCAACACAACACAGTTCTGCATGCAGTTATACTGATATCTTAGCTTCTAATCCTGCATTCGTGTTTACATTTACATTACACCAGTAACTAAAACACATCTTCGATCCTTTTAAATTTAAAAAGCCATATATTACCGTTTTAATTCAACGGTCATATGAAAGGCTCTGAAATCATTGAAACCTTTAGCCAGAGTTTCGTGTATATTTCATAACCACAACAAATTAAGCTTATTCACTGCATATAATCGCGTATCAAAATGCAGTATTAAACAACACTGTTTCATACCTCAACAAACGAACCCAGCGACGGTGTTCCTCCTTGTTCTTTTCTTTATTTGGAAAGAGGAAAAACTTGCAGTTATGGGATTCCGATTGATGCTTACAATCCGGAGCAAAGCACTGTACCATGGCGACCCTTGCCCTGACTACGAATCGATCGAAAACATACGCATTCAGTCGCGTCCAGCGTTATTTCTTTTGTAGAACGGAAAAGTTTTGCAAGAAACTCAAAGTTTGGATCTAAAACCACGTATTATTTTAGTCTAAACAATCGCCAGTGAACTACAACAAAGGGTTTTAAACGAACAAAAGTGAAGACAATATCCAAAATGGCGTCGTGGCGAGCTTTGCGTGACTTTGTTTAGAGTCAAGAATTTGGTCGTCATGACACCGTGACGTCACACTTTAGTACTCTATTGGTCAGTGTTTACAAAATACTGCTTCCTGAACCCAACTATCAATTAAAAAAGACAGAAAAGTCGACTACAGGCTTTTCTAGCCAAAAATTTTATTCAGATAAACAATACATTGGCTTCTAGAAGCAAAAAACTTTCAATTTTCTTGCGTGCATGAACACTCACATGCACTTTTTGCAGACACTACAGCTGTGTTTATGGCAATGGCTTGATCGCACGTTCCTGGGCTTTGTGAACAAAATTACAAAAATTATACGAACCTGGAGCAAACAATCAGCTAAACAATTTTTAAAAAGCAAATCAACATTCAAAAACAACATTTACCGCACTGTAGTGTTTTTCCAAGTCTTGTAAAATCGATATGGATTCCGCAGTTCGGTTTAAATTTTTAGCAAACTTTAGGTTGTCTCTTACAAATCAAAGGAATCTCAACGCGAAACGGCTTTTCGTCGCTTTAAAGACCTCCATGTACTCTTTCTTGAAGTTCAGTTATTCTTCAGGATGATTTCTTTCCATTTTGAACTTCAAAAGTTAACTATCTTAAATTTCAGAGCAGAAAAATACATCTTGAAAATCTAAGACCGATCCGCGCGCACCGCCATTATCTTCGTTTGCAAACTCCATGCGGTCGGTTAAAAAGCCGCCTTTCCCCTACCTCCTAAAACTCATAAATATATGCGCAGAAGACAGTTTCTGATTAGTTTATATGTCTCCTAAACAATTGACAGCTTTAGAGGGCAAAAAAGTACCTAGTAGGGGAGGTAGGGGATAAAGTGTCCTCCGCGCGGAACATGCGCACGGCACGGCCAGTTTTGGCCGGTGTAGGAATCACTGGGTTAAGGCTTTTTTATAAAATAAAAATAGTGTAATGAATTAAATTGTTTTGTTGTTATTTGTGTCTCGCCCTGTGACAATTTCAATCAATCCAGTGGGTGCATATGCACTGTTCACGGTCTGAACACTTGGATTTAATGCCAGCAGTAACAGTGTATTTCTTTACATAAGCTCATGCTCAAGAAGCTTGACTTCTTGATCAATGTACCAGCTGGAGTACACGAGACCCTGCCACTTGCCAATTACGTGCCATCAGGAACCACTCCAGCAGCAGAGGTTTAGGTCCAACCCTTTACGACCAAGACACTGTACCAGCTCTTAACAGCAGTCAAGAATTTGAGGATGCCAGAGATTGACTTGGAAGTCTTCTTCCTGGAGGAATGTTCTTCATCATATCTATATCAACATCTCACCGAAAATTTCACAGTGTGATTAATATGCTACCTCTTCACACTGGATGAATTGGAGGGAAGAAATGTAAAAGGGGTTGGGAGTATGAAGATGTAAGGTGACAGTTCTGACTCAATAATGTGGATTAGAGTTCCACAGTTATAGAATAAAGACACTTAAAATGTTTTCAACAACTTTGAACAGGCATTTTGGAGGAATGTTTTTCTTTCTTGATTACAGAACAATAATTTACTTAGAAGAAAAGTGAACTTTCAATCATACAATTGCAGCATTCAAGCAACAAGTCAACCAAACTTTTGTTAAAATTTACATGCTCATTTCAAAATCCACAGTCCACGTAAACATTGTGACAGAAGCCTCGCATCAGAACCATGATACCGCATGTGAAATGACTTGTTGGCATGTCCCATGGACATAATCAGCAAGATCCATAAATATGTATTATTTACCATTCCAACTTCTGGCAAAATAGTAACACATTAAGTAGTGGACTGTAACAATTAATCAGATTCTCAATTATTTTCCATTATGAGCCTTTAATTTAATTCACTATTCCTTGATTTGGCAATTTTACTTTTGTTCAATTCATAATTCAACTCAATTCAGAGTCATTTTCCCTTTGGTGAGCTTCCGTTTTGAAAATCTCAAACAAAATTTACGAAGCGCAGTTCACCCAGTTGATCTGTCCATCAGTTTTTAAAATGGTGAGCAAAAAGAGCAAAGCACCAAAACTACATGTAGTTGGAAGTGTTGGTAAAAAAAAAAAACATGACAACTGTAGTTTAATTCACCGATTGATGGCCATTTCAGTGAAAACTGGCCAGCATGCCTCCACTTAAAAGGCTTTTTCGTTCCCCTAATGTTGTAGTTGCTTTCAGGAGAGATAAACCAGTCAGAATACCATCCCGAACCTTCCATTCCCAACTTTACAAACATGTACAATCATTATACAACTCATCCTTTTGCCTATGGGAATTGGAGTTACGTAATATTACTCTTAGCCTATGATAAATAACATTGGTTATTTAAGCAGTTTGGCACTCTGATGGCAATCTTAATGACAAAAAATGTTCAGTATTTTTAACTTCTTAACCTTTTCATGCATGCTGTTGTTGTAGAACAACAAAACAATTAATTAAAATACAGTCACGTGCTTATTGTCTCACTGCCAAACTGTGAGCTCCTCGGGATGAGCATGAGTTGCAAAGTGAGCAGACTGGAAATGAGAGAAGCTAAGTGTATTTGCTCCGTGACTGCAGCGTGAATTTTTCAAGCCTGTGGATTTATTACCATTGAGGTAAGATGAAGCACTTTATCTACTGATTCTTTATGGTGTCAAGACTACAAAAAATATTGATAGTGTCTTTAAATACCTTACTTTCTGAAGAGAAACTAGCACCAAAAGTGATATCTATTCCTGACTTGAACCTGAACAACACCATGCAGTAGGGGGTAAAAATTCTTCTGAAATGTCACCATTTTGTGACTCTTTAAGACCTCTATGCACTTACATAGAGGAAGAGCATGTTTTTTAATTAAAGATATTTCATTATTTTCCCCTTATATTTTACCTGTACATTATGTTATCATCATTTGAGCCATCTCTAGTCTATCGAGTTTTATTTTGCACTTCTTCTAAGCCCTAGAAATATTCACCATGCATTTCTGTGATATGTGGACACAATTGATTTGTATACCGATTTATTTTAACTTTCCACATACATAATTTTGCATCTGTAGATATTATTTGTAAACAATGGCTACGTCTGCTCCTGTCACGTTTTCAGATGAGCAGATCATCCCTACCAAAAGCCGTACTAGTCTGAAACAGTACCTGCCTAAAAAGCCAAATAAGTGGGGTATCAAGGTTTGGGCCCGATGTGGAGTAAGTGGCATCCTCTATGATTTTGAGGTATACACTGGAAAATCAAACAAGGCACAAGAAAACCCAGAATTACTTATGGGAGGCAATGTTGTCTGTCGTTTGACACAATCACTCCCAAAGAATGTAAACCACAAGGTTTTCTTTGATAGTTTCTTCTCTTCAGTAGCCCTAATGAACCATTTGAAGAAAGATGGGTTTTGGGCTGTTGCAACAATCCGTAAGGATCGTTTGAAAGGAGCAGACAGACATTTGCTGGCAGAAAAAGAGCTGAAGAAGAAAGGCCGTGGGTCCTTTGACTACGTAGTTGAGGCCAACTCAGGGGTCACTGTTCTGCGCTGGTTTGACAATGGCCTAGTTCAACTCCTTTCCAACTACATTGGAAATGACCTGGCTACGCAAGCACGACGTTGGTCCAAGAAAGAAGGGCCATTCATCAGCAATGATAGACCAACAATGGTTGTTGAGTACAACAGCAACATGGGTGGTGTTGACTTATGTGATATGCTGTTGTCAATGTATCGCATTCGTCACCGCTCAACAAAGTACTATATGCACATAGTATTTTACTGCATTGGTGTAGCTGTCGTAAATGGTTGGCTTTTGTATAGGCGACACATGACCCAGAAGAACGTTCCAGCCAAGAATCATATGTCCTTGTTATCGTTTCAGTCAGTAATCGCCGTAAGCTTTTGCAAGGCTGGTAAAACCTCTGGTGAAACTGTGAGGCCACGTGGTAGACCATCTTCAACTTCCCCTGTTCCTGCACCTGCTACATCATCCAAGAAAAGGAAAGCAGCATCAGTGCCAAACCCAAACAAGGATGTACAGTTTGACCAATGTGGCCACTTTCCAGAGTTTCAAGAAAAGCAGCAGCGATGTTGATACTGCAAAACCGGTTACTCACACGTGAAATGCTGCAAGTGTGAAGTACACCTCTGCTTGGTTAAGTCGAGGAACTGCTTCAAAAACTTTCACTGTGTTAATTGGATAACTGCATTATATTGTTGCTCAATTTCATCAGAAGACACTAGAATTAACAAGTTTTGATTACTGTAAATAAAAAGAGAACATTATAGTAAGATAGGGAAAATGTCATGACCAACGTAAAGTTGCCAAGTCAGTATTTTTGTAATTGTACCACAAAGTTCTTTTGAACAGCCAAGGACTCCAATTTGTTGTGTTTTTATTATATTGAACAATAATTGAACTGAAAAAGTAGAAACTGTTGACTAAAAATTTAGGGGTATTCTATACCCTTCCTGCATGTTGTTGTTCCCCAACAACATCCTCGTTGGTTGCCATAGCAACATCACAAGGTCACGTGATTTGTCAAATTGTCATCAGCTAAGTAAAACAAACTGATTTTCGAAGGAAAATATTTTATTCTCGTGCTGCCCTAAATTCATGCATGAAAGAGTTAAAACATCTTTTTAGCTCAATTTTAGACAAGTCTAGAAATATTACAAATTTCAAGTACACGATAGCATAACCGATAAATCAAAAACATTCAACCAAATTTGTATTACAACGCTGAAGCACATAACTGGGCCAAAAACCGACATAGGATTGGAGTGTTGAGTACAAATGACAATGGCATTCACTCAGAAGTGACTTTGCATTTGGCGAGTACAGAAAGGGTACTTTTAATTATTAATTTTAAGTCATGCTTTTTTCTCTTATTTATTCATAAGTTATAAAACTTTTGTAAATTAAATTATCATTAATTATCGTTATCATTCATGTTATTTTCTCTCGCATTTTAATCGGCCGAGATTGTGTCACTGCAAATAACTGCCCACAGATAATAATTTTGCCGCGAATAATTCTGCTCGTGTGCAGTTGAACCAACCTGTTCAGTCCACCTTTCAAACTCCAACAGGATGGCAAGATTTCTAGAGTTAACAGAGAGTGATATTATTTGTCTAATTGTACAAAAAAACAGTAACACCAAGAAAGCAACTAAGGTTGCTGTTAACATATTTTGACAATATTTAGAAGAGAGAAAAAGTCAACGAAAATGAGCAAGTAAGCCACTGAAGTGCAGAAATTCTGCGAGTTTGAAGAAGAGAGTGTAAATCTTCCGACTGAATATTGTACCTTTTGGCAAATCAGTTCATGTATACGTTTTAAAGCAATTAATTATTAGCCCAAAACGGATTTTTGTTGTTTTGTTTTTTTCTTTTGTGTGTGTGTGTGTGCAGAATAATAAAGCTTTGAACAAAACGAAAGCACTGTGTTTGTGCCTAATATAATCTTACACCACTTGGACAGGGATAAATAACTAAAACAAGCACGCTGTTTAAATGCGTTCATGAGCACATTGCCTTGTTGAATGATAGAACGGTTTACTCGCCACTGACAAATCACAATATTTTGCTCAACCTCCTCCAATAATAGGAAAATAATAAGAACAATAAATAAGAACATCTGTGAAATTGTAAGTATTTTAGCTGAAGATGAATGCCAGATTAGCCATCTTAGTACCGATGTTTCTTAAGGTGCTATCAAGAGCATCAGTCATTCGCAAACACACCACTTCCTGCTTAACCAGCTGAACAAGTATTGGACGATGCCTTGAACTTCATCAACAATGAAATGGAGAAAAAATAATGATGAGTCGACAGCCCCTACCTCCGTAAGAAAATCTTCGAGCAGTTTGATCAAGACTTCTCCCTGAGCAAGGTGAAGCTCTTGAGGAAAAAACTGGGCTGGGTTCCGACGGGAATGAAGTACTGTCGGCTAACTCGAGACCCAAACAGAGTTAAACACCTGGAGTTTGCGTTCAAGTGCGTGGAGGACAGAGAGAATTTTGAGGACATCATCTTCATGGATGAATGTTCAGTTCACATGGAAAATCACGCCAAATTGTCTTTTCGTCATAAGTGGGGGCCACCTTAGCTGAAGGGCCATCCTAAGCACCCCTACAAAGTGCACATTTGAACAGGTATTTCCAAAAGAGGGGCGAGAAACGTTTTCATCTTCATGGGGAAAACGAATGCGACGTTTTACATCAAGGAGATTTTAGAGAAGACCCTGCTTCCCTTTAAGCTTCCCTTTAAGCTTCCCTTTTATCCAAGTTCACGGATGCCCACCGTTTCCAGCAGGACAATGACCCAAAGCACACCAGCAGGTTGGCAAAGGAGTTTATGGAAAAAGAGACATCCACTGGTGGAAGAACCCCCCGGAGAGCCCAGACCTAAACCCGATTCCTTTGGCATGAGCTGAAACATTTCCTGAGAATGATGGTTGAACCAACCACCAAAGATGAATTGGAAGCCGGAATCTTGCGGTTTTGGAGGGAGCGCATGACTGCAGGAAAGTGCAGAATGTACATTAGCCATTTGAAGAAGCTAACAAACTCCTGTGGGTCTAACTGTGGTGTTTGACTTTGTACTCTTCCTGGACCCAACAGCACTTTTAGAAGCCACCAAATGAAAAAAAAGTAATGACCATCAACTGAAGTATTATAACGATAGAAACTAAGAGAAAGATTTCTAAACAAAGGCCCTGAGATATTATTTTCATCCTCTTTGAAATCTTTTAGTTACGTTACAAAGACAAAAGACAAAGAAAATACGCTAGCTTTTTGTTGACATAGTAATGAGAGATGGAGATCGGCCAGTTCATATTTGTGTCAACTTCAGAAGGCCTGAATTTAAAACGTAAATACATTTAATATGAAAAATACATGTAGTTGGATCGGTAAATTCACAGTTTTTCGCCATAAACAAGTTGACTGAGATTGTGTTTGATGTTTTCATTATGCTCGTGACATTGCTAATTCGCTTTCACAGTCAGTTTGCCATACACAGTGAACGTGTTTGAGGCTTCTTTTTTTAGCAAGCGACATATTTTTATTTTAGGTTAACCAAAGTTTGCTTCAGTGACGAACCACAGAAATTGATAAAACTGCCTGTTCAAAACAAGCAAAAAGTTGACATCACAAATTTGCATAGCTTTAAAACACCTTGCATGTGTAATTTGAAACCTGCCACAAACTCACGAACGCACGATGCCATCCAAGAACTTTGGAATGAATTTTGTTACCTCACAGGCTACTGTATTCACACATAACCTTCATTCTGATTCACCATAAAATTCTCTCGAATTCTATTGATTCAAAGCATATTTTCTGCAGAAAACTGACAAGCTTTTTGTGGACAAAGCAAGGAAGTGTGTATGCTTCGGATAGAGATTGCAAGTTTACTTTTCTGGTTCAATCGATCAATCAATAAATTTATAGATCTTCTTTCCATTCATTGTAACAATGGATAATACCGTGTATTTACATTTAGGATTAATATTTAGAAACAAAGAATTGCTGTTGGTAACAATCTGGTGTAATCTAACACGTGAAATCCACACCCTGGTGTTTCTCGAAACAACGGGCATGGCACCACACGGTGGTTCTCTGATCATTATCAATCGACGTTACTCTTGCTTCACAATAGGTGAATGTTTTACAATCCTGCAAGAAATTTAAGCTACCATACTTGCAGTTTTGGGGGCCTTGTGCAACCGTCGTACACTACACGATTCTTGTAGCATGCAATATGTTTTGCACCTCGCGGGAGGGTAGTAACTTACCTTTGAGCGGTACTGTATTTGTAACTTATTTTAAATTACACAACTATTTGTGCATAGAAGAATTCCCATTCTGTATTGTATTGTTGGTATTAATATGATGGCTGAAAGTACACAAACATGCTGTGTTTAGTATTTCTTTGTGCTGCTGGCCATGCATGTTTATTTTTTCAACATAATTAAATCAAAATATTAAAATTCAAGATGCAATGCAATACTGCTTCTTAGAAGTGTAAGTGGCAACACTACTAATCCATACCTGCCAACCTTATAAAATCAGAAGTAGGGACCCGCCACCCCCCATCCCTCCCCCTCACACCAGTCCTGGGGTAGTGCCCTGCCCCCAGCACTGAGCAGGGTCCAGGATGCTCCAGGGTCTTTGCATTAATTTTCAAAAATATTGCCTATACTGTACTGTTTAAGCATAACAATTCCAGGTGTTGTTTAATGGTCTCAAGCAGTACATGTATTCCACAAAACGATAAGGAGGTCTGGAAATGAATGCATATCTCTCATCTTGATTTGTAATTGCGTTTCGCACACATACATGTAACCTACATTGTACAACAGTTAGCATCTGGACAGTTTTGTTTGCTTTCTTTGCATTAAGCCTGTGGTAAGATTGTCTTGCAAAAGTCTTTCATATTTTCGTGCAGTAAGTGGGAGGTACAAGCAGAAGTTATTTGCTTTTCTTCCATTGCTATACCCTTTGATGACTTAAATTTATTCATTGGTGACTTGCTTTTCTTACTTAGTCGCCAAAAGGTGACTTCAGTATTTTTAAATTTCAATTCCTGCTAATTCAGACTATAGTATGCAAACAATGGACAACATCTGTGGTTTCTGACCAAAAAAGGTGAATTATTGAGAACAATCCTACTGAAAATCTCTAAGTTTGATCTTCTTATTATTCATTCTCAATTACTGTTTACAAAGACCAGATATTCATTTTTTCATGATTTATTCATGGTTAAGCACAATGAAACCTGAGTTACACAAATGATCACATGCAAAGCAAAAGACAGCAGGCGAGTGCACTCACCATGCAACATGCCACCAGGAAAGCGCTGGAACTTCCCATATAAATAAACTACAGAGGCAGGGATGTAGGGATGCTGCTACCTTCAAGCAGGCCTCCCAATGTTCCTTATCTACAGTAACATTTTACCTTTTGTCACTGTCCTTGGCTTGACGTTTCAGCTTGTTTTCATCAACAGACATCAGCCTTTTTCTGGCACACATAACACAGTGGATTCAGCTTCCAGCTACCAAAAAGGTGTGAGGTGTACTATTACAGAGGAAAAAAAAAAGGAATGAAAAAGTATTAAGTACTAAAACTACCACAAAAAAATATTTTAGTTCTCATTGTTGTCTGCTTGTGAAAGATACATGTAGTTGGAACATGAGAACTGTAGTTTCATTAACCAATTGATGGCCGTTTCAGTGAAAACTAGCCAGCATGCCTCCACTTAAAAGGCTTTTTTGTTCCCCTTATGTTGCAGTTGCTTTCAGAAAAGATAAACCAGTCAGAATACACCTATTCTGCATAATAACAGGGGAAACTGGTGATCAGATTTCATTTCACAATAGCTACCAAGTCTTTCACACACACATTTTCAACATGTCATTATACTGTGCATTTTTCATGTACAGTACCATTCAAATGTAAGTCAACACTCAATCCTTGCAAGAATCGAGTACCAAGAATTGAGTCTCAATCCACTTAAAACTTGAACCATTCAGCATACTCGATTCTCATGAGAGACGTCCAAGCAAAACATTCTCGAATATCCATATTCAATTTGAGTTTTGAGGAAATGATTAAATTCTCAAAGAAATAACAATAACCACTTTTTCAGTTCACGCAAATGACAAATTGCTTTGTTTTAGTGCAATCGTAAGAGATACACCCGTAAGTTATCTCCCGGCTTATTTAAAGTTTTCCATCTGTGTCAATGAATATACAGCCCTCAATGTGATTCTTTCTTACAAAGCACAATGTACATGTAAGAAGGTAAGGTGCAGTAAGGTCGCACTGAGCCAAGGCAGTCCACAAGGCCGGAGCTTATCCCAGTTTCTGTAGAAGGAAGCAATTGAGAGTATGGAAATTACTACTACTACCCACTGGATGGGAAACTAGTCCATCGCAGGATTACCGAGTGGTATGTTGCCAGTACCCATTTATGCACCTGGGTGGAGATAGACATTGTGGGGCAAAGTTTCTTGGCTGAGAGAAACAACACGTTGGCAAGGACTGGACCTTGAATCACTGACCCTCAGACCTGAATCTCAACACCCTAACCACTACAAAACCATGCCCCCACAGAAGATTTTAAGTGAATTCTTAAAAGAGGTCATAAAACAGATAGGGAACTTAAAATGGTCACAAAGAAATCTCAGTCAACTTGAAATGTGTGCTTTGGTATTTTCCCAACCCTCTGCTGAGTTGTTGTGAGTCTGTGGCCTTTCACATGATGACGAGCCAAGACATGATGATATGTGGCCTTTCCCTACACCAGGGTAACATGTAAAGCCATAAAAATCTAGAACAAAAAGTTATTTTCAAATTGGCACACTTAATCCCCACGGTATCAACGAACGCTTTTCATTCAACTAATTTATCCTTGTTTTGAAAGTTGCCATGTTCCCACCAATAGCATAGCTCCACCACTCTATAATTATAAACCACCTGCAACCCACAATTCCTTGATTCGCTCTGACAAAGGGCTAACGTTCAAAACGTCAGCTTTCAATCTCTTTACAGTGGCCAATTGTAAAAGTATTTGTATTTCACGCCCCTGTTGTAGGTTAAAATGAATTTCAGGTCAAAATGATTTCAAACTAGTTTGTTTTGTATTTTCCTTTATTTCAGCCTTACGATAATGACTATAAAACATAGAAAATGCAAATCAAAGTAGTTTGAAATCATTTTGACCTGAAAATCATTTTCACCTACACCATCCCCACGGACGCAGCACCACAGTTTCTTTAGAAACTAACCCCCTTGTTTGAATGATGGATGTAGAAGAGTTTCTGTAAAATCACAAACAAAAAGTCCAAAAAGGCAACGTTGTTGGTGGTTGACTTTTCTGCAACTTTAATGCGAGAA